>OZ053303.1:6462961-7662961 GCA_964056655.1 Arabis hirsuta | reverse complement strand
TGAAAACGAAAGACTTCTTTCTGTAACACTGTTTGAATCCAACAGTTTCATAAAATTGCTAAAAATTGATCTGGTCCGGTGAGAGTTCTGAGTCTTCCCACACATCGATAACAATGTTCTAATCCAATCCGAAGCCATCACAAGCTGCCTTTCTAATTGTACATTAGCCTTTCTCTCTAGCTCTTCCATGTTGCTGATTCGTTCCCTCTCAACTTCCCTTAATCTCTGAAAAATTCAAAAAACCAAATCAAAGTTTTGAGCTGATTAAGAACATCAATTACACTTACAACCAACAAAATGTCTCAAAGTAATCTACTTGCAACATACCCAGAAATAAAGATTCAAATTCCTAATTGCTGATAACGTATTAAGCTTTTTTTTTTTGTGTGTGGTCACAACGTATTAAGCTTTCAAGTTCGAAAAGAGAAACGTAGAATATGACAGGTCTAAATTCCTCAGAACCCAAGAATTACCATTCATTCTGCATTACTAATTTGAAATCAGAAATGAAACAGAGAGATAAACCTCAAACAGACGATTCGGCTCAGATTCAGTAGATGTACAGCAAGTAATCAAACCATTTCAGAGATTGATTTAGCTTCCGATGGTTTTCTCCGACGAACGAAACTAGATTGTGGTTCAATCATCAGATGTAGAGAAATTTGAAGCTCGGTTCTAGATGGTGATAGACGATCGAAACGGTGCGCTTAACAGAAAACGAAGCGTTTTAACAAATTCCCGGTACTAGTATCTCAGTTATCAAATTCGAATTCTGTAATTTTAATACCGAACCGGTGTAATTGAACGATTCCTTCGACAAGTCCCGGTTTACGTGATTCCGGTACAACTATAACCGGGCTCGCATTTCCGGTAATACAGTAATTTAGATACCGAACCGGAGAGAAATGGTGAAATACAGAAACTCATCTCGCTCGATAATCTCATTCTCTTCTTCTTCTTGAGCTAGATTTTTCTCCATTGATACTATTTCTCTCTACTTGATCTTCGTATTTGCTTTTACCTTCTCGGTTCTTGTCTTCAGCTCCAGAAACATACAAACCCGATTACCAAATCCAACAGCAACATCGAGATCTAATCGATTCTGAAGAAGGTATGATTCTTGTTTTAGTGGGTTTTTGATTTGAGCTTCAGAAATGGAATGAAGATACTCAACCTCGGACCCCTCATTACCTATTTTTTTAGCAGATAATGACTTGCCTATCCAGATGCCATAATCACCGCTTCTCTCCTGCAATCGAAAGCCTTGGACAGGCGTGAGCCCTTTTGCTATTCTTGAACACATCTTTCTTAAAGTACAAGCCATTGGAAGATCAAAGAGTGGGAATCTTTCTGAAAAGGTCTCGGAAGTGCTATTCATATTAATACCCATAACAAAATCTTATAAAAGCCATAGATTTTGATCATTTGTCTTTATGCTTCTTGATTGGACCTGGGGTATGCAGTCTTGGCACCAGTGCCTTTGGTGACCTATCCCTCCGATCAAATCCTCTAATACATAAATATCCTGCACATTGCTACCACATTAATTGCTTGTTGTTTTAAGATAACAGTTCAACAATTTTTTCAATACTAAACTGAATGTTACCTATGGTAAAACACATGTGAATCCGTGATGCCTCTAAGAATTTAGATATTGTTGTCACTCAGGAACCGCAGTACAGCGCACGTTTAACTAGCCCGTCGCACAAGTGTCTAGAAAAGACAAGAGGTTTCAGACTAGTTTCGTGGTCTGCAAAGACCTGGAAATAATGTACCACTTCTTTGTCACACCCACGAAAGCCATACAATTTTCTCTTAGAGAATCAGAAGAAAAAAACTCACCTCATTAGTTTGGAAATAAGTTCCATTTAGTGGAAAGCTTCCTCGCATTGCTGTTTTGCAAGGAATCTGTTCAAATGCAAATGCAAATGCAGTTATCCGTCTAAATTACTAGTCAACAATTTTAAGAATGTTAAATTATAGATTCTGCTTACCATTATTGTTCCATGAAAAAAATTGGACTTTTCCTCCTCTATATCTTGACAAAAAGAACGTGTCAAAAAAAAAAACAAACAATGAGATATAATTTATTTTTGTAAACCACGATGATAAATAAAGTTGTCATACCTGGTTGGTAAATTGCAAGAAGGTACGGGTTAGGATCACCAAATTCTCTTCACTCAAACTATAATACAATACACGTGACAATAAAAAACTTTTTCTAAGAGATCATACAAAAGAGTTCCAAGTTTTAATATTCTAGAGCTAATATACACACACTTACATTGTGGAGAAGCTCATGATTATCAGGAAGCACATAACTGCAAAACCAACAATTAGATTACATAGCCCACCATATGACAAGACCATAACATAAGATACTTACACCACATGTTCAGTTCTAAGTCAAGGAGAGAACTTCCATTTCTTTGGCTCTCGAATGACTAGGGCTTTTGATGCATCTCCTACATTAATCTTCTCATAAGAACTTCTTCTGCAATGAGTACTTCTGCTAGGGGTATCTTCAATGTCAGGAACTTCCGACATTGGAGAAGTCAAAAACTCAAAAGAATTTTGGTCACTCCCTTCAGTTAAAGCACATTGTTCTGCCAGATTTATCATTGATGAAATGTTTGCATCGCCATCAAAACCATAAGCATAATTAGAAGTATATGACTCTGGCATCTTTTCTCGTGGACCTTGAAGAAGACTTTTGGAACTGAAGAAAAAAACAAAATATCAAATAGAATTTAGGTTTCTAAAATCAAAGTAAATATATTTAGCTAATGTGAATCTCATCTAATTTTAAGGATAAGGTGGGAGATGAGATATGGAATTGAGTATGTATAAAACTCGTCTGAAAATAAAAATGAAGTGTATTTAAGGTTTTAGTGGATTAAAAGGTCCAAGATTTCTTGTAGGTTGGTATGTTATAAGTTGGGGGTGAAAAGTGACAATTAGTTTTGATCTTCAACGGGATTATACCATTTGATTTATCTATTCTAAGAAAATGAGAACAAGGAAAAAAAAAAAAAAGAGTTATAACCTGCCATATGCACTTGCAAAATACTTGCACCCTGAATTCATCGGACAGGCATTACAGTTGGGCGAAGCCTTTGTGCATAAAACCTAGGTTTAACAAAATTTAGTTAGTGTTCTTGGTTAATTAATATTAATAAGATAACTTTTTTCCAATGCACCTTTCCAAACGTTATCATCTGATAATGCGATTCTTACCTATAAAAAAAATGTAGAGTAAGATAAACCACCAATACATGTTCAAATGATTTTACAAATACTTGTTTTAATGGAAAGAAAATTTTGGACTTGCAGAGTTTCTTGAGGAAGTTTACAAAGTAGTGAATCAAATCAGGCTGAATGCAAAAGAAAAAGTGAGTTTTAATGTTTTTAAACTTTTGTTTCAATTTTCAAGATTTGTAAAAATGCCTAACTGAATTAGCTGATGCATTTGAACTCCATGAGGTAAAGGTTTCAGAGGGATCCAACCAAGTCGAACAGCTATACGACACACATTTGTGTCAACCTATGCACCAGAATTTGGATTTTCATGAATAACCGATCGTAAAAAGTATTGAATAATTTTATTTCATACCGGAAAAGCAGAATGTTTAAGTGCATAGCACTCAGCGCTCTTTAATCCTAATCCATGTATGTTTAATAGATATCTCCTATTAAATAATAAGAAATTTTTTATCATTTTTGTAAATAATGGAATCCACTATAAAATAGAAAAATCAAGATAAACTTACTTCACTATATTGTCTGGAGCATGTCGAAGCCATTCTCCATCCACAATTCCATTTTCATTGGTTTCATGGTTCAAGAATTTCTAGAATTTCTGGAGAAACCAAAGGTATGTTAGTTAGTTGGAAACATAACTTATTCTTAGTAAATTATCAATAAAATTTGTAGAGAAATTTTCATACCAATATTCTAGGAGTCAGATTTTTCTGTTGCCCCCTTTTTTTAATGATGGATGCAAAAAATTTCGCAAAAAATTTACGGAGAATCTGGCAGCATTCCAATCAACAGATTTTTAGATTTTTCGAACATGGACTGTATCTCTCATATTTTACCTTACAAAAATTAATTTGCATGACACTTAGATTAAATGTAGAGAATTGCCACTTTTCATATGCCATTTTTTAAAAATACCAGCAATTAGAAATTTTCATCAAAAATGTCACTAATCCTCTATATATTAATTGAGTAGATATTTGGTGAAAAAATCATATGTATATTCAATGAGGTTCTAAAAAAATATGTTATTTAAATTAGAAATTTTTTAAAAAATGCCATTTTTCAAGTGTCACTTTACAAAAATGTCACACTTTTGAAATTTTTACAAAAATACCACTTTTTCAAAATTATTTTTTCTTTATATTATTTATGTTTGGGTTAACTATGTTCTATCAAGGTTTAGTTATGAGAGTTGAGGGGGGTTTAGGGGTCAAAATATTTATTAGTGTTTATAATTTTAAGATATATAGTTTAAAAATCTATAATTAGTGGTATTTTTTGCAAATGAACACCCCTAAATGGTATTTTTGCAAATATGCACATAAAATGTGGCATTTTTACAATTTCCCCTTTAAATTAAACAATAAAAATATTTCTATTAAAACTATGTCATTGTAGAAATCTACATGTTTTTATTAATTTTTATAACATAAATTCATTAATACATGTTTTACAAAGTTAAATTTAACTAAATGTAATATTTAGGAGGCAATTGCAAAAATGCCACTTATTGTGTGCACATTTGCAAGAATACCACTTTAGGGTATTCATTTGCAAAAATACCACTAATTATAGATTATAAAGCCTATATCTTAAACTTCTAAAACCTAAAAAATGCTATCCCTAAAACCCTCTAAACACTCAAAACTAAATCCTAATACAACGTAGTTAATCTAAACATAAATTATATAATGAAAAAATTATTTTGAAAAAGTGGTATTTTTGCAAAAATTTTGAAAATGTGTCATTTTTTGAAAAGTGGCATTTTTTGAAATTTCTCAATATTTAGATTTATCATATCATCTATTTTTTTTTAAATTGATATATTAAAAAGCTTTTCATTATTATATTTCTAACAATATTTTCTATTTGTAGATGATAACTACACTTACAATTGACAAAAAAAAAAAACTACTCTTACAAATATTTTTACATTTTATTATTGGAAAACAAATATTTTTCGTTTGTTATGTCCAGCAAATTCATATAATGCTAAACATTTATTTGATTTATCACATGCTCTGTAATTTACAAAAATAATAAAAATTAATTATACACTTCAAATAAATTGAGATAAATAACATTTCTATTAGTTTTAATATTTTTACGCAAACATATGAAATCAAAATATTTTTGATCAAAATTTAAGTTTATTATATTTATGCACAATACATATCATTTTGTACTTATAAAATATTATAATACACGTCTAAAGATTAAGATCAATTAAAAAACATATTGAAGTATTTAATCCCACAGCTTAGCGTGGGTCAAAATCTAATATATATGTTAACCAATAAGTATCAATAGTAAAAAAAATTATCTTCCAAAAACGAACGGACATAGCAAGTAAATCTACTTGTTCATTCTTCTCCTTGGGAGAGCACACCACGGTAAACTCCAAAAACGCATTTAGTAACTATTTGAATTCAACCACTTCTAATTTGAACCGAGGTCATTTTTCTGGAATTGACACACAAACTTCGAAAACGCATCAATATACAAATAAGATATATTTGTACGAAAAATTAAAAATTTAGATAGTAAATTCATACTTTTACTTAATTGGCGTGTGTTTTAACACGAAGGTCCACTTAAGATATAAATCGAACATATCTCAATTTTTAGAGTAGGGCTGGGCAAATAAATCAAACCAAACCAAAATATATACACAAACTATTGATTGAGTTTATTCTCAACTTGAATGATTCGGTTCGGTTGAAAACCAAACCAAACCGATAAACTAATGTGATTTTGTATTTAATTAGTTAATTATATTTTAAAATAATATTATAGATGTGTTCTTAAAAATTAAATCTACTAGGTACCTTTTATTATTTATTTTCTTTTTTTATTTTCTCAATATAAATAACTCTTCCTATTAAAATTTTAATTATTTAATTTTAATCATAAATATACAAAATCTTTTCATTCTTCTTTCTACTTCCAACTATTATATTTTTTTTATTTGTATTAGAGACCGAAAGAGTGAATATAACTATATTAGAGTTTGATTTTTCTTTTAATTTTCACATGATTTTTGTCATTTAGTTATTTAATTTGGATTTACATAATTTATTTTAGAAAATTGGGTTTGTATCATTGAAATGTTTTTTTTTAATTTAAAAAACCAAAACAAAATCAAACCAAACTAAAACCAAACCAAACCAAAACCAAACTAAATTAAATCGAACTAAACCAAATTAATCCAAATTTACTTCGGTTTGAGTTTGGTTACTATTTTATTAAAACCGAACAAACCGAACCAAACCAAACCCAAAAATAAACCGAAATGCGCACCCCTATCTTAGAGAATGAAATATATAGCCGATTTTTCAATTTTGTTTAAAGTGTTGGTGCTGCAATAACTGCTTCTCTAACCAAAATTTGCCCGTGTGTACTTAACCGCAATCGCCTCTTGTCTTGCAAGAATACCCGATTCTTTTCCAAAGATATTGGTGTTTCCACAAGTCTTGATTATGATACGATCATTAAAAACGAGCAAGCTTGAGGTTGAGGGAATACACAAATCATTCGTAAATGTCTGTCTCAAATACCTTCGAATCGTCTCATCCTTATATCTAGCTATAGTTAAATGCCAACAAAGTTACAAAGATATCATGAGAAGAAATAATATACAATATAGGCCATCAATGATTGCATTCGAAGAATTTTAGACGACGCTTGATTAAGGTTTTGAGCATGGGTCATCGCGTTTGCTCGTGGCTGGAGATATTCATTGCTGTCTCGTCTATACTACGGTCTTTAAAGAAATATTTACTCAAAATAAAAGAGAATATAAGGAATATTATAAGAGAATTAAAAGGAAATAATAAGCACAAAAAACTACAGAAAAGAAAAATATGACATATTGTTTCCAATTCTAAAAGTATTAGTATAATACATGACAAAATTATTATTCATGATATTATGACATGAATAAAAAAATTTAACTTCAATATCTTTTTTCGTATGTTTTTAAACTCTTTGTTTCATGCTAATGATATATATTAACACAACTTAGATAGAATGCATTATGCATATATTATTGTGGTACAAAATTTTGTCTCTTATCGATTGTCTAGATTAGGACCCATGCGAAGGTTATTGGGATAATTACAAAAATATCATTTTTTTGTGCATATTTGCAATAATGCCACTTAGGGGTGTTCATTTGCAAAAAATGCCACTAATTATAGATTTATAAAGCTTATATCTTAAAATTCTAAACTCTAAAAAATATTTTGACCCCTAAATCCCTCTAAACCCTCAAAACTAAACCCTAATAGAACATAATTAACCCAAACATAAATAATATAAAAAAAAAAATTTGTCTCTTATCGATTGTCTAGATTAAGACCCATGCGAAGGTTATTTGGTGATTTCAAATAAATAGTTAAATTTAAAAAATATTTTGAGAAAAAAAGGAGGTCACCTTCTTAATTCAAACTTGAATCTAGATAATGCACTACAAGAAAACAGGCAAATTTCCGACGGTCAAAACCGTCGGTAATCCGTCGGAATAAGCCCTATTCCGACGGATTTCCGACGGTTTTGACCGGTCGGTTCTATCTCGTCGGAAATACAAATTCCGTCGGAAGTCCGTCGGAAATACTGACGGAATTCCGACGGAAAATAAATTACCGGAATCCGTCATAATTCCGTCGGAAATCCGTCCGTATGTCATTGTCCGACGGATTTCCGACGGTGACACATACCGACGGATTTCCGACGGATACATATACCGACGGATTTCCGACGGATATTATATTTATTAAAAAAAAAAAATTTTAATTTAATTATATTTAATGAAAATAAAATAAATTAAATTAAATTAAATTAAATTAAAATTAAATATAAATAAAAATTAAATTAAAATAAAAATAAAAAAACCAACAGTTAAAATTAAGGTTGAATATTTTTAAAAGTTATTAAGAAAATTAAAATATTACATAATAAGTTATCTATCGGTTACGGAAGAACTCGTTCATCCTGTCTTCCATTTCCCGCATTCGTGCCATCTGCTCTTCCATTGCCTGCAATCGTGCCTGCTGTTCCTCGTAGCGAGCTTCATCTTGTGCGCGTTGGGACTCCAACCCGGACACCCGCTCGAGAAGTTCGGCATTCTGTGCCCTCAACGCACTATCTGCAGGAATGCGGTAAGAGTTGATGGACGGGGATGAACTGTCTTCCGGTAGGCCAAACACACGACCTCTGTGCTTAGGCGCAACCTACGAAAAAAAATCAATAAATAAATGGTGTAAGTTGTTTATATTTAAATTTATTTAAAATTTAATAATAATTGACAGTGTTACTAACCTGATAGGTAAACTCGTTGATCATCTCCAGAGGAACTTCCGTGGCCGGGGGAGTTCCTTCGATGATCGGTTGGGATTGGAGGTACTCCTCACCCAGCCTCTCCACGCTCTCCACGATTTCACGAGCAATGGGATCTTGAATTTCCCCCGTCTTTCTGTTGGTGTGCGCATCTTTGACCAAGTCAAGATGTGACGGACGCACACCGGTCGTCTCCATCTGTTAGCATAGATAATGAAATAAATATGAGAAGTGTTAGAAATAAAATTTTTGAGCATATTTATAAAATTACGTACCAGCTTCTGAAGACGTGACGCTTTGCTCGTCGCACCGAGGTTATGGGTCGCCGGTCCCTTCCCCTTCCGGTCGCTGTTCCGGTTAGACGAGTTCTTTCCGGAGCTTGCTTTTGTCTCCTCCAGTTCCCAATGGGCAAGTAGTCCACGCCATAATGTGGGGTTATCTTGCAATTTGCGCGGTACTTTTCCCTCTTTGTACCACGTGTCCTTCCATTCGTTTATCTTCAACGAATATTTCCGGGAGGCTTTTTTGTAGAACTCCCGTCGGACCCGGGCAGTCAACTGTGGGTCCCACGTAAATTCTTGCTGAAAAAAAAACGTACCCATATTAGTATTGACAATTTTAAAGAAAATAAAAATCTAAATTCTTAATAGGAAAAGAAAACATACCGCAAATTGCCGAAACCAGATCTCCTGGTCTGCCACCGGCATCGAAGAAAATGTGGGATACGGGGATTTGATCAACGAATTAGTCATTGCGTTGATCGAACTCGTAATCCCGTTTCTCGAAAATTGAAACCTAAACAATATTTAGTTAAATATTTTTTTAAGTTAATATAATCAAATACATTTTTAAATAAAACTTACCATGTCGTGTTAGGTGGCAAGTCAGGATCTAGGCGAGTCAACCTATCCCGTCCAGGTTGCGAAACAAACTCCTCAACCGACATGGCCGTGGGAGCTGAGGGCTGTGTATCCAGTGGAGGAGACGGGTGGTGGGGATCCGGAAAGATAGTATCTGGGATCTGCGACTGACTCCCTCCCCTACTGGAAGTACCGGATCCAGTAGCGTGATGAAATCGCCCATAGTCCCTACGAATTCCAAAATGTTTACATACCGGTGAAATTTACTTACATATATAAATATAAATTCTGATAATTTAAATAATAACTTTTAAAGAAAAATTTACAGATAATTTAATTTACGGTCCGATTTAGGGATTTTTTGTTTTTGTGAATTTCCCGACATCGAATTTTTGAGATTTCCGAATTATAAAATTTACGGGAATTGGAGACTTAGTGATTTTAGGATATTGATATTTTGAGAAGTAGGGAATTTGGAATTTAGGGATTAATTTAAGGAATTTCGGGATTTCATAAATTAAGGTTTTAGGGAGTTAGGGATTGTGGAAAATTGAAATTTCTGTAAATAGGTATTTAGGGATATTTGGATTATGGAATTCAGATATGAACATTTAATATCCTACAGATTTAGAAATTTTTTGGAATTTCAGATGTGGTAATTTAAAGTTTTAGATATTTACGATTTTTCCAGAATTTGGGATTTTGTAATTTAAACAAATAAAAATATTAGTAAAATTTCACAAATTTAGAATTTTACTAATATTTTTATATTATAAATATTTATAATTTTCTAAAAATAAATAATTTTATAAATACTTTTCTAAATGTTATAAACCCGAAAATTCCCTAAATCACAAAATTTAAAAAATAAAAAACTTTCCAAACATCCTAAACCTAAACATTTCAACATTTCTATTAATGTTTAACAACCTAAATCTAACAAATTCACAAAATTCTCTAAATTCATAATTTACAAAAAAAAAACTTCGAAAAACTTACATTGGATTGTTGATTTGTTGTTAGAGATCAAACTTGTGGATGGATATTTGATTTCCGGCCAGTTTCCGAACCGATCGACCGATTTTCCGGCAAGATTTGTGTTTTTTTTTTAAGTTTCGTGAAGGTTTATGCGAAGAAGAAGACTGATGGTTTTATTGCAGGTTACCGACGGAATTCCGACGGAATTCCGACGGATTTTCCCGGTTTTTTCGATGAGATCGAGGCTCTTAGGCGGCAGAAATTAGGGTTTCCGTCGGAAATCCGTCGGAAATACCGACGGATTTCCGACGGATTCTATTAATTTATATATAAAACCGCGCAAATTTTTGGTTTTATAAACATTATTTATAAATTGAATTATTTTTTATTAAATTAATTAAATCCGTCGGAAATCCGTCTGAAATTACCGACGGATTTCCGACGGATCCTATATTTTTATAAATTAAATTTTTTATTCGGATATTAATTAAATCCGTCGGAAATCCGTCGGAAATTGCAGACGGATTACCGACGGATTTAATTAATTTAATAAAAAAAAATTCAATTTATAAATAATGTTTATAAATTAAATATTTTTATTCGGATATTAATTAAATTTTATAACAGAGAAAAAACAAAAGTTTATTTATTTTAAAGTTTGAAACACATATGTCTCTGTATCCGCTCCAAACTTATTTGTTTTTAGAACCTGAAACTTTTTTTTCCCTTTTTCCTCGTTGGCGGAGAATCTACATATCATTTGCAAAATTCCCTTTCGATTGCATCAACATCTATATTTAAGTTTGGACTTTCAGGTCTTTGGGCAAATTCATCATCATTGTACTGATCCTTTTTATTCTTCGGTGTACCTTCTAAATATCCGCCGCAAACATCTCTTTTCATTGCATCAACATCTATATTTAAGTTCGGACTTTCTGGTCTCTGGGCAAATTCATAATCATAGTAGTTATCCTTACATTCATTTGAAGTACTTCCACCGTATGTATCTGACGTTTCAATCAAGCGAGATGGTTGTACGTCTTCGAGAACACTCTTGTTGTCTGGATATTTGTCGAACTGCGATTGCGTTTCCCACGAGACGTTTGGCAAGCACTGGCTCTCCGGCACTATTGTTGATGAAGAATCTCCGATTGAGATTGGTGAGACCGTATCAAATTCCCACGAGTAAGTGGGTATCTCTTCAGTGTGTGTGTCGCATTGGGTTTCGGTTTCCCACGAGTACTTTGGAAGTAGAAAGTGGTTTGCCACGATTTTTGAGTCTTCATTAGGAGAGTTAGAAGACATTATTTGTGTTGTTGACAGGAATGAACGTCTGAGGAACCTTATATAGAACGGAAAACCGTCGGAAATCCGTCGGAAATCTGTCTGAAACCTCCGACATAATACCCCACCAGTCCCATCGGCCGCGGATAACGCAATGGTAACCACTCAAACTTTGCCGACATCGGAATACCGACGGAATTCCGACGGAACTAATTCCGTCGTTATGTCGTACAAAAATTAGGTATGCTTTTATCCCGCGCGCGGAAATCCCAAAGCAAATTTAATAAATGATTCTGGCGAATATTACCATAAAGTACATTATATTAGAGGGAACGCATAGGGGTTATAGTACAAACCAGCTCCAACCAAACATTTATATTAAATTATTAATCTGACTCTTCTGATGAACCTTCACTAGGGATGGAGTCGGAATCGTCGTCAAATTCTTCACGTAGTTCATCTTCATCCGAATGCACTAGATCATCGCCGATATGTGTGACATCAGTGACAAGGTCAATGTTATCCGTCTCCTCAACATGTGACATTTGGTTGGTTCGCGATACTTGTAGAGCATCATGTTCCGGAACTCCATATATTTTTCCTCGCGGATAAATTGGAGTTACTGTCATCCAAGGATCTGTCCTCCGCCCAACTCGAGGATATGGAATGTAGCAAACCTATTCAGTAACGGTGGATGTTGTTTATATACAAAAATAACAAAACCTAACGTATAAATATAACGGAAAACCTATCAATATATTGATACCTGGTCTGCTTGAGATGCAAGGATAAATGGATCGTAATGATGTAATTTTCGGCTTGAATTTATCGAAATAACACCAAGACGGTCAATTCGAACCCCACTACCATTGGATGGATCATACCAATCGCACATAAACACAATGCACCTCAAGTCCAATATTCCTGGATAGTGGATTTCCAAGATTTCTTTTAAATGGCCATAGTACATGGTATCACCTGATTGCGCCGAAATACCATTGTCCGAAGTTGGCCTTTGACGTCCTTCGTCACGAATTCTGAACGAATATCCCCTAGTG
Organism: Arabis hirsuta; assembly: GCA_964056655.1. Taxonomy (NCBI): domain Eukaryota; kingdom Viridiplantae; phylum Streptophyta; class Magnoliopsida; order Brassicales; family Brassicaceae; genus Arabis; species Arabis hirsuta. The sequence goes on along the minus strand of OZ053303.1, from coordinate 7,650,183 downwards.
CAAAATCTCGGATATGAAGTCGCGGTGCTGCGTAAACCATGAGAAAACTCCACTAACCATGTCGGGAGGGTTTGACCACTTGCTAAACCTTCGGAAACCTAAAAACAATATAAGTAAGCAATCAATAACATATGAACGTGAAAAACTTATAAAATAAGAGTGAGGAGTTATATTTAACGTACAAAAAATTTCAACCACTCCGGGAATTCTTCATCTTTTAATACAGCAAGTTCGGAATCTGTCTTATCAGCATGGTAAGTTTGTGCTAGGGACATGTATATCCTGTAACATAACAATTGTTATTAGATGAAGACAAATAATTGCACAAATTTAGTATGAGAAATGGTGTACCTTTCATACTCTCCAAGTTCGTCACAATTTCTGAGGATATATGTATGCAAATGTGTGACCTCTTGTGGTGATAGTATGCGTTTCTTCCCTTTTCCACTTACACGGCCCACTTGCGCAAACAACTCAGGTACAACCACGGGATACACTGCTTTCTCACCTCTATCATCATGTCGCGCTGGCCGTCTACCTTTAGTCCGAACATCCGAAGGAAAGTAATATTCGGCAAAGTGTGATACTTCTTCGTTTAGACTTTGTGCAACAATAGATCCCTCAACTTTGCTCAAATTTTTTACCTTTTTCTTCAGGTGGAACATGTAACGCTCGAACGGGTACATCCATCGGTATTGAACAGGGCCTCCTAATGCTGCTTCTCGTGGGAGGTGAATAGGAAGATGTTCCATAACATCAAAAAAAGACGGTGGAAATATCTTCTCAAGATTACAAAGGAGCACCGGGATGTTGGCCTCTAAAGACCGGATCCCGTCCGCTGTTAGTGTCCGTGAACATAAATCTCGAAAGAAAGCCCCAACTCCTACAAACGAAAAGTAATCAAGTTAGTACATATATAGTAACATTATATTAGTAATAAACTAAAGAAAATTATGAAATATACCTCCAATTGCTTGATGGATGTCTTGTGGAAGAAGATTAGAAAATGCAAATGGAAGAAGACGTTGCATCACAACATGGCAATCATGACTCTTCATTCCAATAAACTTCCCTTCCGTCGAATCCACGCAATTACGCAGATTAGATGCGTAGCCGTCAGGAAATTTAACAAAATTTTTAATCCATTCAAAGAAAACTTCCTTCTTACCCGCGTCTAACCGGTACGCAGGCATCGGCAATCTACCATTAGGCAAAACATGAAGGGACTTCCTTGAACAAATCAATGGCAAGTCTAATCTAGATTTCCAGTTATCTTTTGTCTTTCCTGGTACATTTAAAATGGTGTTCATGATGTTGTCAAAGAAATTCTTTTCAACATGCATGACATCTAGATTATGCCGCAGTAGATGATCTTTCCAATAAGGTAAATCCCAAAAAATACTTTTCTTATGCCAATTGTGATATTCCCCACAGCCGTCGACGGGGTGATGGCCATTACCCCCACATTCAGGAGTTCGCTCTGCACCAAAATCTCGTAACTGTTCCAATATGCTGCGACCATCTATCTCTGGAGGTGGACCAGTAAACACTGGAAAATTCTTTATAAAATGTCTTCTAGACCGACGATATGGATGATTTGTCGGCAAAAAACACCTATGGCAATCAAACCATGAAGTCTTCCTTCCGTTCTGCAATTGGAATGCTGAAGTATTGTCTTGGCAATAAGGACATGCCAATCTTCCATGCGTTGTCCATCCAGATAACATACCGTACGCCGGAAAATCGCTAATGGTCCACATAAGAACCGAACGCAAGTTGAAATTCTGCTGGATTGAAACATCAAATGCCTCAACACCATGCTCCCACAACATCTGCAACTCATAGATCAATGGTTGGAGGAATATATCGAGTGATCGTCTTGGATGATCTGGCCCAGGAACTAGAACTGAGAGAAACAGGAACTCTTGCCGCATGCACATAGAAGGAGGCAAATTGTAAGGTGTTACGATGACCGGCCACAATGAATATTTTCTTCCATGCTTTCCAAATGGGTTGAAACCATCAGTGGATAAGCCGAGGTATACATTTCGGCGTTCGTATGCGAAATCTGGATATACCGATTGAAAGTGTTTCCACGCTTCTGCGTCAGAAGGATGCGTAATATCTCCATCTTGATTATGCTCTGCATGCCATCTCATAGCCTTAGCAGTGCGTTCTGATTGATACAGCCTCTTCAACCTCTCTGTTAATGGTAAATACCACATCCGTTTGAAAGGAATCTTCACTCTGCCACTTGTGTCTTGGAACCGTGGTTTACGGCAAAATTTACATTTTTTCCTGTTCTCATCTTCCCTCCAGTATAGCATGCAGTTGTCGATGCACACATCTATTATCTGGTAGGGCAAACCAAGACCGGCAACAAGTTTCTGGACCTCGTAGTATGATGCTGGAGAAAGATTATCCTCTGGCAAAACATCTTTCACAAACTCGGCGAATGCATCAACACATTCTTCGGATAAATTGTAATCGGTCTTCATGTTCATCATCCTACTAGCAGAAGATAACGGTGAATGCCCTTCCCTACAACCGCTGTACAGTGGTTGCTTTGATGCGTCTAACATATCAAAAAACCTTCGAGCTTCTAAATTAGGTTCTTCAACCCTATCACCCTCATAACCACCCGACTGCAAATTCTCTCTAAACGCGTCGTTAACCATCGCAACCGTACTTACCCCAACATCTACTTCCGTTGTACGTTCTTCTACGCTATCCGGAAAATAAGGTGCATTACTACTACTACTACCATATTCGTAATTGCTTTCTCCATGTAAAAACCAAACCTTATATCCCGGCCTAAATCCATATCTATATAAGTGATTCCAAACAGTATGAACCGCAACACTAATTCTGTTACAGCAATTAGAACATGGACATTTGATATCCTGACCTTTTTTTGCTGCATCTTGGTTTCTGGGTAAATTCATGAACTCGCATATACCTGCAGCGTAAGCGGATGTTAATAAGTTGGAGCCCATATCCATCATTGGCTCGTCCATCCAAGACCGAAAATATGAACTCATCGCTAACAAATTTTTTTGATTTGTAAAATTGTGTTATGAATGAACGAAGAAACGAAGGAACTTATATAAAACGGATTTCCGTCGGAATTCCGTCAGAAATCCGTCACAAAACTCCGACATAACACCCCACCAATCCCATCGGCCACCGCTAACGAATGGTAACCACTCAAATTCTTGCCGACATCGAAAATATCGGATTTCCGTCGGTAGTCCGTCGAAAAGTCGTCAGAATATTACGATAGATTATTTTCCGTCGGAATTCCGTCGGAAAATGCCGACGGAATACCGACGGAATAGCTGTTAGTCGGAAATTCCGTCGGAATTTTGCCGACGGAAATATTGGCCGTCGGAATTTCCGTCGGAATAGTTGTTGTTTTCTTGTAGTGATGTAGTAATTCAGGTTGTAGGCTTATATAGTTTTTGAAAACAAATATACTCTCATAACTCATATAAAATTTCAACTACGATGACATACAATTAGTTTTAGTGAATTATTATTTAACTTTAAATAATTACGTAAAATGTGTAATTTTTATAAATTAAAGGTATTACTAAAATTTAATAAGCACCTTTGACCCAATGGTCAATTAAGGTTTAACTAGGGCATGACCTGCGCCCTAAGCGGGATAGTAAATTTTATAACATTGATATACTTAATTATTTAGAAATAAAAATTTGATGTATAATTTTAATTTGTAACAAAATAATGGGTACTAAGCTCTAATATGTGAGCTTAAATCCTCACTAATGCATGTAAACTATTAAAAACAGTTTGTATTTTAAACAAATTAAAGAGTATTAAACACTAATATGTAAGTATAAACCATCACAAATGCACGTAAAATATTCAAAACAATAAATTTATTTTGTATATTTATTTATTTGTTTTGAAGATTTTATCTTCTCAAATTGCTTCTCGGTGTTTTCCATCTTTTTTACTGATCTTTTCCATCACTTTTCTTCATCTTCTTATTCCTGCTTCTTCTTTGTTTAGGGGCTTTTCGTATTTTTATATTTATATTTAAATATTATCATCCATAAACGTTGATTCCACAAAGCCAATATACTGAATTTCTTTTATGATCTGCTTATTATATTTTTGTTCTAGAGAACATGTTTTCAGGTCTACCATTGTACAAATCATTTTGCTTCATAAGTCTCTCTCTATCAATATCTATAAAAAAAAATACAAACACCTTAACTTTGACTATGTTTCTACATCATATTCAGATCTCAGCGTTGTTTTTTGTACAAAAAATAAAGAGACAACACAAACGAAGCACATCTTGATAATTAAAACCAATATATACATCAGTTCTCATGGTTACTCAAAATAGATAGCACGGATATTACATATAGTCTAGATGAAAGCTATAAGTTATAGCTAAGGGTGTCATATGTTGCTTAACTAACAACATTCATGCTAAAAAATTGTTAACGGAGGCACTAAATTCCACATCACGGCCAAAAATATTAGCCAAAACAAAAAAGGGATTTTTAAATTGTTTTTGATTAAAAAGAAGTTATCTGCATGGATGATTTTAACACAAGATATCATGGTGGATTAGACGTATCACTGAGCCATAAACAACATATCCAAGACTCAAATTAACACAATACACATTCAAAGTAAGCATGAATACCAAATTAGAAAACACCAAAAGAGTTCAATTCAGCTTTTTAACCTTCTAAATTAGCTTGAACAGTTCATCAACTTGACTCTTTCATGTTCACGGGGTGTCTCTACTCTGCAACATTCTCATCTCTTTCATCAACCAAATCATCATATAAGGAAGGTTCTTTCATCTATTTCCAAAATTTTGGTCTCCTCTTGGGTAAGAGCATTGTTACACATATGTAATTTCTTCACAAGATTATGAGTCCTTCCATCATGAATTTTACAATTATGATATTTTGGTAAATAATATTTTAACTGATGAGATTAAAAAATGCGTAGAGAAAATTTTGATCAAATGTATGTGGAGCATATTATTCATTTTACCCGTCGTCTTGAGGTATTGACTACCCCCTCAAATTAAATTAAATATGCATATATTGTAATGAAAGCAAATTCTCACCTAATTATAATTATGATCCAAAATATTCACCTCAAAAACATCATGAGTCACGAATTAAAGAAAATAACATCTAATTATTAAGAAATAACCTGATGCCCAAGTTAATAGGAAATTATTTGTATATTGCCTTTTTAAAAATTTATTTTTGCTAGAGAATTCTTGTTATTTGTGGAAATCTTCTTGTAGAAGTATAGACCTTTAGATCAAGTAAATTACAAGTCATTCAATCGATATATTTCTTCTCTTGACACGATTTTTAAGAGTTAAAGCTTAAGAATATCAACTTGATAGGATAGGTTTTCTTGATCTTGAACTCAATATTCATCAGTCGGATTTCTCCACTCAGCACCACTAATCCTTTCTTCAAAAGAACACCTTACTTCTTCTATAGCATCTGAAGAGTCCGAGGAAGAGCAATGATACAAATGAGAAACTATCGAAAGAAGTATTGAAATAACAGAAACCACTTTGAATATTAAGGTCAAGATTAAAGAGCATAAACTTAAATCTACAAAAGTCACAAAATTTGTTCCTTAATAATATCATAATGGAGAAAATAAGAAAAAAAATCAAAAATCATTTTTTTTACAAAGCTTTGACATCTCAACAACTATTTAATATCTAAAATGTTAGTTTAGAAAATTATTAAAGCCGAGTTATTATGCTAGTAATATACAAATCATAAAATTGATTTTTTAGTTTTTAAAAAGGAAATCAAAAGTCTTAACTTTGTATTAATTTATTAATGTCAAGATTAAAGAGCATAAACTTAAATCCACAAAAGTCACAAACTTTGTTCCTTAATAATATCAGAATGGAGAATTAAGGAAAAAATCAAAAATCTTTTTTTTTTACAAAGCTTTGATATCTCAACAACTATTTGATATCTAAAATGTTAGTTTAGAAAATTATTAAAGCCGAGTTATGCTAGTAATATCTAAGAGATATTCCAATTTTTCAGAATGTTGATCACTGTTTTAAGGCACTATACTATATTTAGTGTTTTAGATTAATTATATTGTTTAGTATCATATTGAAATATTTTGATACTTATCTTTAAATATTAAATTACTTAAACGTATCTTTCATTATCTTACAAAAAAAAAATATTTTAAATATCAAAAGATTCATTAAAGGTTTTTTTTTTTTTTGAGAAAGTTCATTAAATTTGTTGATGATGTTGAAAACATTTTTTAGGAGCAATTATCAGAAACATAGATGAAACATTAAGAAATAATTATAAATGAGTATATGTTGTATTTATTATTTTAAATTTTCAAATTAAGTTTTGGGATCGGGATCATGAGCGGGATAGTAATTACTTCATACTATCTCCGTTTTAAAAATAATTGTCATTATGGAGTTTTTCACACAAATTAAGAAAACACATTAAAAGTCTGTTTTGTCCCTAATTAATACAGTGTTTTATTTTATATGAATAATTAATAAGCTTCAAAAGTAAGGATAAAAATATAAAAATTGGTAATAAATCTGCATTGGAATTGCAGAATGACAAGTAATATGAAACAAAAAATTAAAGTTAAAATGATAACTATTATGAAACAGAGGGAGTATGTATCATCAGACAGAAAAATTATGCTCGTGAATAAGTTATGATTCTTCCAATTCCATTTATAAGATTTTAATATACAAATTGTAGACATAGAGCATATATTAAGTGTGTTTTTGTCTTAAAAAAAATGCAAATGAAAATAGAAACTACAATTTACGTTGTGCCTGCAATTTTACAAATGTTTTGATAATATTAACAATAACAATATCATCATGATAATATTAATCTACAATTTGTGAGAAAGTGTAGGTGTTTTACGTGAGCACAAAATGTATAATTTTTATGAATCAACAACAACACTGCACATAACCTTTTTCTTCACGCAAGAACCATTCATTAAGATTTGTAAACATAGCACTTCTCCTTTGTCATCTTAATAATATATTCAATGCCAAAAAATTGTAGCATCTTTGTGAACAGAAAAAGACATTAATAGTAAAGGCAGTTTCCTTTTGAATACGCAAAAGGATATATACATATTCAACCTCATGGACATGTGAACACAAACAACATAGCTTCTAAGAGCTCTCTCTCTCTCTAGTCTCTTCTTCTAAAGATATTTGAAGATACAATGTGTAAGAAAGTCTCACAGTCTCTTCTTTCTAACTTTTAAAGCATGTCGTCCATCGGTGGCAACTCTTTTGCGATCTCAATCGGAAAAACATTTCGGATTCCATGAATAAGAAAGATCTTTATACAAAGTGAAAGACGAAGAGGCATAAACCTTTCTCAGATTCATAGTTTAATCAAAAGGACTCTTTTCATTCGAAATCAATGATACCTAATAAGAAATGGAAAGCTCTAGCTCACGATTTTGGTAGTGAATATCATGCAAGCAAATTGAGAATTTCACCAATAACATAAGAAGAGGAATAGATACACTTACGGAAATTGTATTCTTACGGTGGTGATCCTCATCGGCATGGACCACCAGAGTGTTGCATTTGCAGATAGCCTTCACTAATCAATCGCAATGGCAAGAGTAAGAGTGGATTGCTTCTTCTTCAAGGTACCAAACATACAATTGAGCAAACTTTGGAGAGATTAGGTGTCCAAGGAATAAGCGCTGAAAAACACTCTTTGAACTAAAAGGAAGTAACAAATTATAGCATAAGAAGATGATCTCTATGCATAAGTTGCCGTTTGATCACAGGTGGAATCAAATAGAAAACAATGAGATTTGTTTTAGCAATAGCAAGGCCTTGAAAAACACCAAAAGTAAAACTTTAATAAAAGTAAAACTATGATTCACAATTGAAAGGGAGAGCATATATACAAACGAAAAAGAGGAAAAGAGTGTATTCAAAAGCGTCGCTTCAAATCAAGTGGGCGACGATGATATTTATGTCTTACTATGAACGTAAGATATCTTCCACAAATCTACCACTCCGTCGAGAATAAAGCAAACATGATCTAGTTACTAGCAAATTCCACCATGAACACCTCACACCACTAACCAAACATTATCTAATTAGTAACACAAAAATAAAGCGACTCAAATACATCAGAAGCAAAACGTTTTCAAACGTTTTCACAAAAACATACAACAATAAAATAGATAATTACTTCTTCTTGATCTTCTTCTTTCGTTTTTTGATTTTTTCTTGTTTTTCAGTTTTTTTTTTCAGCTCCATATTCCTCAATGAGGCTTGAGTGTTTGACTCTGTGAACTTCATATTGGCATGGTGAAATTGTCAACACATAAACTTTAATAAGATCCAGTCATATATATCAATGACTTAAAGTGTACAAATATGAAAATTGAGATATGGTTTTCAAGGACATCTAGTATTCCGGTTTGACAATGATAAAGAAACCTAGAAAACATAAAAACTCAAAACATATCAATAATCGAACAAAACAAAAACAAAAACAAATAGACGATCAAAGGCATATAAATCACATGATTAGAGAAAACTATTCGATAAGAGAACCTTATATAAACAAAACTCCATAAGAAGAACAAATACAGTATAAAAGAAGAGAAACGTAAGATGCAAAGAAAAAAACATAAAACAATGATAGGGTTTAGGCCTCAAAACTTTATGTCTAACAGATCCTTATGAGTCGCTTGTAATGTCCAGCGTGCCCTTGTAATTACGTTCTAACAAAAAACCTAATTACAAGAATGCCATTACTTTTGAGTGCCACGCCAGATAAAATACGGCGCCACATAGAAAATCGCTGACGTGTATTAATGAACTCAGCCGTAAAGCATTACGGCGGTATTGACGGCTGAGTTATATATACGATGTGGCTGACTTAAAAAAATTGGCTGATTTACATATACAAATAAGCCAAACGTTACGGCTGAGTTACAAAACATGGCTGATTTAAGATCTTCTGGCTGACTAAAGATTTATGTGATGGCTGAGTTTACAAAAATCTGCCTGATTTATGAGCTAATGGCTGACTTACGTACATATATGACGGCTGATTTGTACATCGCCTGGTTGAGATATTTTTCTCACGATGATGGAATGATCATCGATTGGCTGTGTTACTAAACAGACGGCTTACCTATGAAAGGTAGTTACGGCTGATTTAAGTATAATTAGCGTAAATCAGCCGTGTTTAGCTTGATTAATAGTAAACTCGGCCTTATTACGTCTGATTTATTAGCGAAAGATTAATTACTACAATAGCATTCATTTGACGGCTGATTTATTGGACGATACAGCTGACATAATATTTTTCAGCTGATTTACGCCCTTTTATGGCCTCTTTTCGAACCCGATTTTTGTTGTTTTTATTACTGAAATAGTATTCACGTTGCAACTGACTTACATTTGGATTTGATGACTGATTTAGTTAGGCTGATTTACGTTTTCGTTTTGTGGCTCACTTGCCATATAAGCAAAAAATTAATGACATCAAATCCGATTTTCCATGTCATCAGCTCCTATTTTCCATGTCATTTTCTATGTCATTGTTAGAGTTTTATGTTGTGACGCCGTGTCTTCTTTTTCTTCATCTATTTACCTTCTTTATCATCTGATACCCAGAAACTTAATCGTCACCCTCTTCATCTATTTTCCTTCCTCATTATTTTTTTTCATTGATCTTTATTCGAGATCTTATGGATCCAGTAATTATTGTTTCCGGTAACTGGGTCAAGAAAAACAGATACGTATTCAACGCTGACGGTAGAGGGTGTAGAGTTCTGTATTTAAATGATGAAACAACACACGACGAACTTTTGAAGTTTACTCGATGATTACGGATTGAACGAGTCGAGCCATTAGATTCAGCTGAGCTACATGTTCTCGAATAAAACTTTGAAAACAATGGCGCACGATACTCCACCAGTTTACATCTCCAATACTCGACAGTTGATAGGTTTTCTAAGGCAAAGGAAATTCGAACATATACGTCTCTGTGTAGAGATTACGGAGAAAAAGGAGAGCGAAATTAGTCGGAATGACGAAGTGAGAGAGAAGAAGAAAATGTTATTCAGTTATGGCTCAAAAGTAGAATCTACATACGAAGATTACAGTGGTTTTAAGTAATGATAATTGTCCTGGTGTTGAAACAAAATACGAAGATAAACGCGACGATGAAGACATGGATTGCGCAAGTAAAATGGAAGGTGAAGAATACGAAGTAGGCGGAGAATCCGAAGTAGGCGAACAAGACGAAGAAGATGATGAATTTGAAAGCCGATTTGATATGTTCGACGACTCGGATGGTGCTTCATCTGAAGATGATAACTTCAGTTCATACGGTGAGTCTCCAACACAAGACGAAGATTCACCGATGCTACCGCCTAAGAAGAGAACTCACAACATGTCGGTGAGCGGATCGGAAAGGAATCCAGAGGTTCTAAGGTTGGAGATGTCTTCGCTAAACCTCGCGGTAGGGCAACGATACGAGAGTAAAGCCGATTTGGAGAAACGACTGAAACTTCTTACGGTGAGAGATCAATTTGATTTTGATGTAGACGTATCCAATTCGGACACACTCATTGTTAAGTGTTGGGTTGATGGATGTCTCTGGAGAGTTCGTGCTTCTACACAAGGGGAATTACCAGCATTTTATGTTCGTATTTACGATTCAGAGCATACATGTTCTGTAACTGAGCGTTCTAATCGATCTCGACAAGCAACACCAGATATTTTAGGCCAGTTGTACAGGGATTATCTCGGCGATGTTGGTCCGTCAGTTCGACCTAAGAGTGTCGGAATAACTATCAATAAGCATTTTGGTGTAAAGGTAATTATTAGTACGTTGCAGCTGACTTATTTGTATAGTACAACTAATTTTTAGTACGTTTAGGCTGACTTATTTGTATATTACAGCTTATTTATTCGTACATTGCGACTGACTTCTATTTTTAGTTGATTTTTAGTACGTTTTGGCTGACTTATTTTGATATTTCAGCTGATTTTTTGGTACGTTGCGGCTGATTTCTATTTCAGCTGATTTTTAATACGTTTTGGCTGACTTATTTTTATATTTCAGCTGATTTATTAGTACGATGCGACTGACTTATTTTCCGTGTGGACAGATGGATTATTGGAAATCACATAGGATGCTAAAATTTGCAAGAGAAATCGATATGGGAACTCCTGAGAGTGGGTTTGAAGACTTACCTCCTTACCTATATATGATAAGAAGGGCAAATCCGGGTACGGTTACGCGTCTTCAAATTGATGAGTTTGGAAGATTCATGTATGTGTTCCTTGCGTTTGGTGCGAGCATAAATGGGTTTCCTTTCATGCGCAAAGTTTTCATTGTCGACGGTACGTTTCTTAACGGTAAATACAAAGGGACATTTCTCACAGCACTAGCTCAGGATGGTAACTTTCAGATTTTCCCAATAGCCTTCGGTGTGGTTGACACTGAAAATGATGATTCATGGCAATGGTTTTTTACGCAACTAAAAATTTTGATTCCTGACGATGAGGGTCTTGCGATTATATCAGATAGGCATAATTCGATAGGAAAAGCAATTGGAAATGTGTTTCTGTTGGCTTCTCGGGGAATTTGCACTTACCATTTATATAAGAACATTTTGCAACGGTACAAAGGAAAAGATGTCTTTCGTCTGGTGAGGAAAGCGGCAAAATGTTTTAGGGTTTCTGAGTTTAATACGTTGTTAGAGGAGGTTGAAGCGATTAATCCTGAACTTCATGACTACCTCCAAAGAGCTGATGTCCGACTGTGGGCGCGTGTTCATTTCCCGGGCCAAAGGTACAATTTGATGACTACGAACATAGCGGAATCAATGAACAGAGCACTGTCAAATGCTAGAAGTCTTCACATTGTTCGACTATTAGAATCGATACGGGTTATGATGACCAGATGGTTTGAAGAACGGAGAGAGGAAGCGAAATCGCAGCTAACCACGCTTTTGCGTGGTGTCGAGAAACTACTACATGTAAGTCATCCATTGCAGTTCATAAGTCAGTCGTTATTGTTCCATAACCCAGCCTTTATGATAAGCCAGCCGTATGGTTTAATAATTTTTTATGAATAATAGGGCCGTGTCATTGCCGCCAGACTTATGACGGTACAAAAGATTGATCCTTATCACACGGAAGTTACATATGGATCGTCTTTGCATATTGTGAATTTGGAAACGAGAAAATGCACATGTCAGCGTTTTGAACACGAGAAATTACCATGCATGCATGCAATCACAGCTGTCGAGGACAGGAAAATTTGTCGTATATCCTTGTGCAGTTCTTACTACAACAGCAGTTATTTGGTAAACGCATACGTTGAGTCGATCATGCCGATAGATTCAGCGCTCCAAGTTCCAAATAACGTTGCTAACCAACCGTGCTTGCCCCCGCTTGTGCGTCAACAACCAGGAAGGCCTAAGAAAAGTAGGATGAAATCTGCTTTAGAAGTTGCCCTTGATAAAAAACGTCCTAGGAAACGACACGCATGTTCCCGTTGTAAACAGTCTGGGCATAATGCAAAAACTTGTCCGATTTAAAAGTGTTGTTTGGATATGTATGGATTTGTGTTTTTGTTAATGCGATAAATCAGCCGTAAAGATTGAATTATTGTCAATAAACGACTGAGTTATGATTACAACACGGCTGATTGGCAATAAACGACGATGAGATTGGGTTAGATGAAGAAGAAGATAAAGATGGTAACTCGTCCAACCGCATAATATTTTAAAAACAAATCATAATATTTTAAAACAAATAATATTTAAAAAAGATTAGAGTTCCCAAAAGATTAATCATTACTCCTAGTATAGGGAGCCATATAACTGTCAGTATAGCGTCTCGAGAGTACGAAACGTGATAAAATTGAATAAATAATTTTTTTTTTCCGCCAAAAATACGAAACGTCGCGAGATAAATTGAATAAATTGAGTTGTTTTTCCCCGCCCAAAATATGAAACGTCGAGAGATAAATTACACGTTTCGACTGACTTATATGCACCGAATGGCTGACTTATGGCACGTTTCGGCTGACTTATACGTTGAAAGAGAACCTATGCCTCAACATTATTTATCTCGATTTTAGGGTATGTTTGAGGTTTGGCTGAGTTATATACATGACAGGGCTGTGGTATGTCTTAGTAAGGGCTGATTTTTGTTTTTGTTACATCAATAAATCAGCCGTCAAATGAATTATAATACGACTGAGTTATGTAGACTGCTCTAGTAGTCTATGGATGGCACTGTTGATATTTAAATTTGGCAAATTGTTGTACTTAATCTATAAGGTTATAACTTAATAAGAAATAGTTTCATCCAAAAGAAGCTTTAGTTTCATCCAAAAGAAAAAAAAAACAAGCAATATAGTTTCATGCTAAAAAAAAAAAAAAACAAGCCAAAGTTTCATCAAAACAAAAAAAAGAGAGGGAGGGAAGAACTTGGTGGAAGGAAACTAGAGGCATCATGCCTCGATCTTGGAGCAGAACTTGAGCATAGGAGGAGATGCTTTGTCTTCCCAAACCAACTCAAACACAAAAGATTCGTACGCCTTAATGTCAATAGCCTTGAAGTATTCTCTAACCCCTAAACCAAAGCGCAACCTCATACGTATGTCTGGCACGCATAGATACACTGGCCACTCTACTCCATGCTGGTCCAAAAGAATAATCTCCTTCCCTCCTGCTTTTTCCATCTGGTGAGACCTAGTGAAGCTCAGTGGAATATGATGCATAAGAAAGAGACAATAAGCTATTGACAAAACATCAATAACAAAAAAAATAAGGGAACAAAACTCCTTCAAGAAAGTTTACTTAAACTTACAAGTCTAGAATCTTTTAGACTAGCTGGTGTGACAGTTAGTGTTACAAATCGGTTTTCACTTTGACTACTCTCACTGGTTTCTCTCTTCTTCTCTTTGTCCTCCTCCTCCTCCTCCTCCTCCCCCTCCACATCATCATCATCATCAACGTTGTTGCTAGAATGTACATATTGAATCTCACAGCAACTAGGTCCAAGACCAGTGACGTGGAACAAAAAATCTCCTTCGTGTCTGAAAATGACGAAGTCTCCGACTCGGAAATCATGAGCAACTGCGAACTCTTTCCATCCAAAGGTGAGTGTCCGACCTTCCATTTTAACTTTCCATGTTTTCTCAGACGCGTCCGACTTAAGCTCCATCATATTTCTTTCGTTTCTTCCTTCTATGTATTTCGAGAAGAACTTCACCGGAATGCTCTGCAACAAACACAAACCGTAAAGAAGAAGAAAGACATTGAGAGGGAGGGAAGAAGGGAGATTACGTACGAGGTGGGAGTGGAAGCCGGGAAGAAGAGGTTGAAAGAAATGTGGGTTTGTAGGAGATTTACATACTTGATCCGCCATTGTTGAAGTTGAAAAAGGAGCTTCAAAGATAAAAAAAAAAAACCCTAAGTTTATGAGTGCTGTTCGTAATCCTCCTAATATTTATGGAGTATACTCTCTACATGGTTCAAAATCTTGAACAGAGGAAGTCGAAGAGACTTACATGGATCTTCTTTCGTGAAGTTCGCAGAGGAAGTCAGAAGTTTTGGTTTCGCAAGAGAGGATAAAGAGAGGAGCCGCGTTGTTTCACAACCTAGGGTTTAGAAACAAAAGCCAAAGGTGGAGATTTTATATGTTCTGATTTTTTTTTTCGTGTCTATGATTAAAGGGTTACTTATCTAATGCGTGTAAAAGTGAAGTCATGAACGAAGTTTCGGCTAAGTTATATCAAATGTTAGGCTGTGTTATTACGAAGAATTTAGGCTGAGTTATTACATAAACATAAGACTACTAAAACATAAGTGGCTGGATTATACTCCCTCCGTTTCGATATGTAAGTAGTTTAAGCAAAATGGGTTTGTTTCACAATATAAGGTGTTCTCAAAACCCAAAACAATAAAATAATTTAAATAAACAGTATTCCACTAAGAACTTAAATGCCTTGTCGTTAGTCTCCAATGTTTTTGAACATAACTTACAATGTTTAGTCAACTAACATTTATTAGTGTAAATTCACTATAAATACTAACGTAAGTGTTGTCTTACTTCCATTAGTTTTACTTTCAGATTGTTGGTATTACTTTCAAATTTTTATTAATTTTATTACTAATAGTAATCTCTCTCTAATTAAATATGCAGACAAAATGATTGTGTGCAATAAACAAAAAAACGTTTTTATTGCTGTTTTAGAAAAGGTTAAAATTTCTTAATACCCGCGCTTTTAAGCAAAACTACTTACATACCGAAACGGAGGGAGTATTTAATACACGGCTGACTTATATATACTACACGGCTGACTTATATATACTACACGACTGACTTATATATACTACCCGGCTGACTTATATATACTAAACGGCTGAGTTATATATAATACACGGCTGACTTATATTTACTACACGGCTGAATTATATTTAACAGAGTGCTGACTTATCTCATGCGTGTCAAAAGTGAAGTCATAAACAAAGAAACAAAGGATTAGAGTACCAAAAATACATAACTGATCTGAATTACATTATAAAGGAGGAAACATTAGTTTATATTACAACACTCAAAGCCTAGTGTCCGGCCAATATAAAATCGGCTTAAAATCACGGTAAAAAAAACCTAACTCTTTGATCCAAAAGCATCGGTCACACAATTTGTTCTCCTTACTGTCTTCAATGTACCAAAGATCCCAATCTCGGTCCACCAATGGAATACATGTGCAATTATAGAACAAGGTTAATTCCTTTGACATGAACTCATACTTCTTTGTTAGAAACGCATCAGTGTGAGACGTTCCCCAACCCCAGTCTAGAGATCTAACAATATTGCCTATCCTCTGAACATATTCCCTTGTGAAAAGAGATGAATACTCCTCAGTATTCCAAAATACCTTGTGTGTCATTGCATATGTATATAAAGCACGCTCGAATCCTGCATCTACTGCTCTCTTAATCAAAGCAATGCCTTCATCTTGGAGGTCGAACGTGAAGAACTTCTGTACACCCTCTAAGAACAGTGTACTCGGGTTTCCATTAGCGTAGCATCACCAAGCTAGATAGATGTATGTACGAAGGGAAGGTAAACACATCTATAGATGCATACACTTCGGGCCGGTCTGTTAGTTCCTTCATAGACTTGCATGTTGCTCTCAATCTATATAGATCTGCAACAGAGTTAGCGGCCACACGTTCGGCCACTAAGGCTTGGATTTCTTCAGGTAGGGCGATAAGAGGGAATACTTCCATTACAAAGTGGATTTCTCTAGAGATTTAAAGTTAATGAAAATCTAAACAGATGGTGTGGATTTCTCTAGAGATTTAAAGTTAATGAAAATCTAAACAGATGGTATTTATAGATTTAAATTTTTTTTACAATTTAAAACATTTAAAAAATTTAAAAATTCGGTTACTGAGAAAAGCCTGACTTATGTGTTAGTCAGCTTTTACTCTCATTAATAGCGACTCTTTGGTTACTGAGAAGTCACGAAAAACAACTGGTCGGTAACTGAGTAGAAAAACAAGTAGGGTTCATGACTAGTTAATGAGTATTTATATGGTATTTACAGATTCAAAAAAAAAATAGCGACTCCTCGACTCTTCGTTTTCGACCGTCAGTTTAGCGTCTCAGTTTAGTGTTTCGGCTGAGTTATGACAGCTTCGTGCAAAAGAAGCGGCTAACTAAAGGGTCAGGGTCTCATACGGCTGAGTTATAAACGAAGTTTAGGCTAAGTTATGTAAAAGGTTAGGCTGAGTTATGTCAAAGGTTAGGCTGAGTTATGATAAAATAAACAAATTCTGCATTAGAGTACTAAAATACATAAAAATTTGAGTCATAAGCATTACATAAACATAAACATTAGCATTAGATAAACATTTAGTCAGCCATATATTTTGCACCAAGCTTCATCCAATCAATTTCTGAAACTTCGACTTTGGCCATCTTTTCTTCGGCTTCAACGATTTTATGAGCAAGTTTGTCCAATTCAGCAAATAAGTCAAACTTTTCCTTCCCCATAATTTCTTTAAGCAAATCCATTTTCGCATTAATAGATTTCACTTCCATCATAGCATCTTGCAATTCAGATTTAGCTTTCATCTGTTCCTTGACCAAGAGGAGCAACGACTTGTAATGCTCCTCGGTTTCCCTTCTGGCCTTTTTAACATCGTTTGCTCCATGGTCATCCTCCATTGGACGCTTCATCATCTGCTTCGATTCTGCCATTGATGCTGCATGTATATCGAAAATAGGATGTTAATATATAATGTAAACATATAAACAAATCAAGTTGCAAAAACGTGAATTACATATACTAGGAGAACAAGGAAAAACTAACTTGTATTTGAGATTGCAAAAGGAGAAAACAAGTTCAAAGTTAATAAAAACGAATGTTCGGTTACTAAGTGTTTATAGAGAAAAAACGCAAACTGTTGGGTTACTGAAACTGTTCGGTTACTGAATAGTTATGACTGAGTTATTAGTGACGTAAACGTGTTAAGGCTGACTTATTTATTAGAGTTCCTAAAAGTTCAATCATAAGAGCAGGTACAACGGAATCTCTAGCATCAGTTTCTCATCAAATAAAAAAGTATAAAATAATAAAAAGTTGGAGAGAGAAGGGAATTGAGGTTCTTAAGTTTCTCATTTGAGAAACAGTTTTAGCCATACCCTCCACGAACATATATTCATTTTCTATTGGATCCACGTTTTTCTATTAATTTAAAATTTAAACAAATAATGAAAATGAATATAATACTATTTTTTAGAGATTCATCAAGTCTCTATCCATTGTACATGCTCTAACTCCTAATTCCCAAAATATTAATCATTACACCTATAATATAGGAAGCGCCATATAGCTCGTCAGATTAGCGTCTCGAGAGTATTAATTTTGGTTATGATTACGTATTCAGACGCCACAATAAATCATATATTCTCTATTTATTTAAATTTAAAAATGTGTAACTTAAGGTTAACTTCACGGCTAACTACACGGCGGACTTACAATATATTTAATACACGACTGACTTATCAAATCTTAGGCTGAGTTATATCAAATGTTAGGCTGAGTTATATCAAATGTTAGGCTGAGTTTCGGCTGAGTTATATCAGATGTTAGGCTGAGTTTCGGCTGAGTTTCGGCTGAGTTATATCAGATGTAAGGCTGAGTTATATCAAATGTAAGGCTGAGTTTCGGCTGAGTTATATCAAATGTAAGGCTGAGTTATTACGAAGAATACTAAAACATAAGCATTAGATAAAGTTAGATAAACATAAACATAAAAATATTAGAATACTAAAACATAAGCATTAGATAAACATATTTCCGTACTTAGCATGAAACTTTATCCAATCAAGTTCTTCAACGCTGGCGTTATACATTTTTTTTTTGCTTCAATGAGTTCTGCTGCAAGTTTGTCCAACTCAGCAAGGAAGTCAACCTTTTCCTTCCCGATAAATTTTTCAAGCAAATCCATTTTCGCAGAAATAAACAGAATGTAACGCCCGTGAACCTAAAAGCGGATTTTTGGTGGGTATCGATCGACACAGGGTGGTGTGTTGATCGACACGTGTGTTTTGGACTTAGGAGAAGTCGGTTTTTGGGCGTTATGTCGATCGACACGGGGTTAAATTAGACCGGCAAGTTCGGTTTAATTGTCCGGTTAGTGGGCCGGTTAAAGAAAACCCTAGGTTTCGATATAAAAGGCAGAAACAGTGTTCTGGCCGTTTTTGTTCATCAGAAACCAGAAGTTAGGGTTTTGGAAGAGGTTTGAGAGAGAGGCTTTGTTTTGAGAGGTTTGTGAGTGAGAACAGCTTCTGTTCGGAAGTTTGAGAGGGCAAACGGCTGGGATATTCAAGACGGATTGGGGTGAAACTTGGTGGGTAAGTTTTCCGATCTCTTCTCTTGATATAGGCGAAAACGGTTCGTCATTTTGTTGATTATTCATCGAGTTATGGCTGTTTGAACTCGATGGGTTTGTGCAGTTTGTTGTCTGCGATCAGTCGGCTTCGGGATTGATTTCCAATCGAACCAGAAGGATTCTGGAGGCGATCCGCATACCGACGCGTAGCTGTGTCTGTCTAGTTTCCATAACAGTTGGCCGTTTTGGTTTTGGATCAGTGGTTCGTCGTGTGAAAGTCTTTTTGTAGCTGTTGGTTCCATTCTCATTTCGATTCTTCGAGGTGAGTGCGTGATCGTGGGTTTGTGTGGGCATAGGGATTGATGGAATGCATTTGCTTGTTTTTTTCGTGTGTTCTGTGATTCGAATTGTGCAGGTGACTCGATGAATTCGCGACGGATTCGAGCAATGAGAGGATAGGCTCGTTTCTGGGTTCTGCGACGTCGTGTCGATCGACACAAGATGTTGTGTCGATCGACGCAGCTTGTGTCGATCGACACAAAGAAGGTGTCGATCGACACACATTTTTGATTGCCGTCAGTTTGACATATTGAACGTGATGTTTTCTCGTTTGTTTGATGTGTGATGCATTGTTGTTTGCTCATTCTGGTATTTGTCTATTGTTATGTCTATACTTAAATAATCCGTAGACGGGATGACCGCGTCGCTGAGTATTTGTGATAATACTCACTCAACTCTTTTTGACTTGTGTTGTAGGTAAAGAGAAAATGTGATCGTAGAATCGTGGCAAGGAAGGAGAGATGATCTAGGGTCTCACTTTCTGTTGTTTGAGTTAGAATTGCTAGGATGTAGTAATTCTGTAACCCCGGTTTATTTGTATTGGATTGGTTAGTAATTTAATAAGTATGGGATTATTGAATTGATTATTGATTGGTTATTGAATCGTTTAATTGTTATGTTTTCCGCATGTTGTGTGGACCCGATTGAGGATTATTATCTGTGATGATAATAATCTGAGGGGAAAAATTTTAAACTTTTGGGTCGGGTCGTTTCAGTTTGGTATCAGAGCCCTAGCGGTTCTAGGGCGGGTGCAATTGATTGACTAGGAAGTTAATTGATTGATTGTTGTGTGGGTATGGAGTCTTAGATCATCTCTTCCGAGCCTTCAATGAGATTCCACGGTAAGTGTTTTATGACTTTCTGTTTTCTAGTACTTAGTAGTCTGCTGGTTAGGGCAGAGTGATGGCTAGAGTGGCTAGAGGCAGAGGTCGTGGGGCCCGTGGTAGCCGTGGTGGTCATGGTGGGCGTGGGCGAGGACTTCAGAGTGAGTCAGATGCCGTGAGTGTGGCCCAGGAGACCACGCAGGAGCAGGTGGCAGACTCGCAGGCGTTTCAGGAGGATTCTGTGGGTGTGACTGCTATGAGTGCCAGTGTGAGGGCTGGTGGGGCCAGTGTGGGTCCCGAGGTAGCTGTTGGTGCAGGGGGCCCGGGTGGGGGTGCTCCCGTAAGTGTGGCCCAAGACCGAGATGATCGTCTGGCGGGTTTGCTGCAGTTGATTCTGGAGCGGTTACCAGGTGGGGTACCGGCTCCGGGTCAGGCTCTGGGAGTTCAGCCAGGTGGGGCTGGTGTGCAGCCAGTGGTGGCTGGGGTTCAGTCGGTAGTGGCTGGTGTGCAGCCGGGTGTGGTGGTTGCGGAGGAGCTTCCATCCTACCTGAGGATGATGGAGTAGATGCAGAGGATTAGCACCGGGTTTTCTCGGGTGGTGCCAAGCCTGAGGAGGCCGATGAGAGGCGGCAGAGATTAGAGCGTAACTTTCGCTCGATCAGGTGTCCAGAGGGATACAGAGTAGACCTAGCAGTGCACTATTTGGATGGTGATGCGCATCTCTGGTGGAGAGGCGTTGAGACTAGGTGGGTGCAGGCCAAGTATTTCCCGCAGGAGGCGGTGGACGGGATGGAGTCGAGGTTTCTGAACCTGACTCAGGGGGATCAGACCGTGAGGGAGTTCGATTTGGAGTTCAGTAGACTCCTGGTGCATGCTGGTAGAGGCATGGAGGGCGAGCAGGCCCAGGTGAGGAGGTTCCTCGGGGAACTTCGAGCTGAGCTGAGGACTCGCTGTAGGGCGAGTAGGTTTGCCTCGAGGGCGGAGCTGGTTGAGACTGCGGCTGCGATTGAGGAGGATCTCAGGGAGCAGGTTGTGGTGGTTAGTCCACCGGTGCAGCAGCAGCAGCAGCCGAGGAGATCTCAGCAGCAGAGTGGTTCGAGCAGGGGCGGCAAGCAGGCTCGGGGACAAAAGAGGAAGTGGGAGAGCACTTCGGAACCGAGTCAGATGGTTCAGGGTGGTCCGGGATGCTTCGGGTGTGGGAGCATGGATTACAAGCTTGGAAGTTGTCCTAGGAGGGACGAGTCACGGGATTCGGGTGTTGAATCCTGTCTGTTTTGGAAATTGTGTGTGTCCTGTGATAAGTGTTAAGGTTCTTTGGCACATAGGAATTTGTGCTGGAATCTTATTAGTGAGCAGTTTGAGTCCCACGTGTTGTTCGATTCGGGAGCTACGAATAGCTTCATTACTACAGAGTGTGCGGAGGGCAGCGGGATCCGGAACGATTTTGGTGAGCAGCCGGGAGTAGTTAAGGTTGCTGGTGGGAGGACGTTAGCTACTTTCGGGCGGGCGCGAGGTGTAGACGTTCTGGTGGCAGGAGAGTTGATGCCAGCAGACCTGGTTATTAGTCCGGTGGAGCTGTACGATGTCATCCTTGGTATGGTTTGGGTTGGATCGGTATAGGGTCCATCTGGATTGTCATCGAGGACGGACGTGTTTGAGCGAGAGTCTAGGAGGTTGGTTTATCTGGGTGTGAGGCCGACTTCCGGGAATATCATGATTTGGACTACATGAGGTAGCTCTGGTCTGAGATGCTTATTGAACGTTTAAGAAATTACCGCTCTAGGGTATGAGTAGATACCCAAACAACTCATGGGGAGATGGTAGTTCTCCTGAGGGGATGGTGGTTCCCCTGTTTTTATAGTATTTCACTAGGGGATGGTGGTTCTCCTGTGTAATACTGAGAGATGGTGGTTCTCTCGAGGGGATAGTTGTTCCCCTGCAGATACCGAGAGCTCAAAGGATGCGTTCCTGGGAGTATGAGGGGTGTATTGATGAGTTGGGAGCAATAAATGTCTGCAACCGTGTGGATAAGCATAGGACTAGATGTGGACCTCAGAGATCATGCGGGTTGATCTAGTGTGGTGATACCATTTGGTTTGACGAATGCGCCAGCATCGTTCATGCGGTTGATGAACGGGGTGTTCCTGGAGTGTTTGGACGTGTTTGTGATCATCTTCATTGATGATATGCTGGTGAATTCGAGGTGTCCTGAGGAGCACGAGGTGCATTTGAGTTTGGTTCTAGAGAAGCTGTGGGAGCAGGAGCTGTACGCGAAGTTGAGTAAGTGCAGTTTCTGGCAGCAAGAAATGAGTTTTCTTGGCTATGTGGTGTCTGCAGAGGGAATTTCTGTGGATCCGACTAAGATAGAGGCTATCAAAGGTTGGCCTAGACCGAAGAGTGCCACCGAGATCAGGAGTTTTCTTGGGTTGGCAGGTTATTACAGGAGGTTCGTCAAGGGGTTTGCGAGTATGGCACAGTCGATGACAAAGCTGACAGGGAAGGATGTTCCGTTTGTGTGGTTTTCAGCTTGCGAGGAGAGTTTCGGGAAGCTGAAGGAGATGCTGACTAGTACACCGGTTTTGGCGTTACCCAAGTCGGGTGAGCCGTATGTGGTGTATACAGATGCTTCAGGAGTTGGTCTGGGATGTGTGTTGATGCAGCAAGGGAAGGTTATTGCGTATGCTTCGAGGCAGTTGAGGAAGCATGAGTGCAATTACCCTACCCATGATCTGGAGTTGGCTGAGGTGATTTTTGCACTTAAGATTTGGAGGTCGTATCTGTATGGCGGGAAGGTGCAGGTATTCACAGACCACAAGAGTCTGAAGTATTTCTTCACTCAGCCAGAGCTGAACCAGAGACAGAGGCGCTGGATGGAGTTAGTCGCAGACTATAACCTAGAGATTGGGTACCATCCGGGTAAGGCTAACCTGGTTGCAGATGCGTTGAGCAGGAAGAGAGCGGCTTCAGATCAGGAGCGAGATTTGGAGGCTCTGGTGAGCGAGATCAGCACGTTGAGGTTGTGTGTGATCTCACAGGAGCCGTTGGGGTTAGAGGCAGCTAACCAGGCAGATATGTTGAGTAGGTTTCGGGTTGTTCAGGAGAAGGATCAGGGTTTGATTGATGCTTCTCAGGCGGCCGGTTCAGAGTATGTGGTCTCAGCGAGTGGGATGATACTGGTGAATGGGCGGGTTTGTGTACCCAAAGACGAGGATCTGAGGCAAGAGATCCTGAGGGAGACTCATTCGAGTATGTTAGCGATTCATCCGGAAGCGACCAAGATGTATCGGGACTTAAAACGGTATTATCACTGGGTCGGGATGAAGAAGGATGTAGCTAGTTGGGTTGCAGCGTGCAACGTGTGTCAGCTGGTAAAGGCTGAGCATCAGGTTCCGAGCGGATTGTTTCAGAGTTTGCCTATTCCGGAGTGGAAGTGGGATATGATTACGATGGATTTCGTGACGGGATTGCCAGTGTCGCGGACCTATGATGCGATATGGGTTATTGTGGATCGTCTGACCAAGTCAGCACATTTTCTGGCCATCAAGAAGACCGACGGAGCGGTGGTGTTGGCTAGGAAGTATGTGCGTGAGGTAGTGAGGTTGCACGGGGTGCCAGCAAGTATTGTGTCAGACAGGGATCCGAGATTCACTTCAGAGTTCTGGAGGGGATTCCAGGCAGAGATGGGCACTAAGGTGCATATGAGTACCGCGTATCATCCTCAGATGGATGGGCAGTCTGAGAGAACGATTCAGACATTGGAGGATTTACTGAGGATGTGTGTACTGGATTATGGTGGTCATTGGGTGGATCATCTGAACCTAGTAGAGTTTGCGTACAACAACAGCTATCAGGCGAGTATTGGGATGGCTCCATATGAGGCTTTGTATGGGAGGCCGTATAGGACACCATTATGCTGGACTCAAGTGAGGGAGAGGAGCATGTTTGGTGCAGACTTTGTTCAGGAGACGACGGAGAAGATCCGTGTCTTGAGGCTGAACATGAGAGAGGCTCAGGATCGGCAGAAGAGTTACGCCGATAGGAGACGGAATGAGCTGGAGTTTGAGCTGGGAGATACGGTGTATCTCAAGACAGCTATGTTGAGGGGTCCTAACAGCTCCATTTTAGAGAATAAGCTGAGTCCGAGGTTTATGGGTCCGTTCAGAGTGGTGGAGCGGGTCGGACCGGTAGCTTATAGATTGGAGTTACCTCAGAGTATGAAGGCTTTTCACCAGGTCTTCTATGTTTCGATGCTACGGAAGTGTCTGCATGTGTCTGAGGAGGTGTTGGTAAGGATTCCGGAGGATCTTCAGCCCAACATGACGTTGGCGGCGAGGCCTGTGAGGATTCTCGAGAGGAGGATCAAGGTGCTGCACCGAAAGAGTATACCGTTGGTGAGAGTCGTGTGGGACTGTGACGGTATTGAGGAGGAGACTTGGGAACCAGAGGCGTCGATGAAGAGGAAGTTCTCGAAGTGGTTCGATAAGAAAGCGATGGCTTGAGTTTCTTTCCTGGTTTCCAGAGTCTGTATTACCATGTTGCTAAGTTTGTGATATTGTATTTTGTTTTGTTGTAACGAGTATACATTTTGGAGATCTAATAAGACGAGTTGCCTTATTAAATGTGTGTTAAGACGTGTGTTCTTATGAGATGACTAGTGATGTCATGGTTTATGGTGACTGGTAGGTCATGAGGAGGTCTAGCGGTAGAAGTTCTATGTGAGTTAGAGCTTGCCTATCGGCTAGGATGGCTAGGAATAGAAGTTTTACGCGGCTTAGAGATCGTTCATGTTCCAGGAGTGGCTGGAAATGAGACTGTACAGGTTCCAGGAGTGGCTGGAAATGTAAACTCTACGCGCGTTAGAGCTTGTCTATTTCCTAGGGAGAGTCTAGAAAAGAGGTTTTATGTGAGTTAGAATCGTCTTTTCCAGGGACTCTGTGAGACACCCTAGTGATTCGGTTGTTTCGGCTGACCACGAGAGGTGATGCTGGTCGACAGGTGCGTATAATGCACGTTTCAGAGTATTGCTCCAGGGAACGGGTGGGTTCCTGTATACTGAGGGATAGTGGATCTCTCCAGAGGACGGGTGGGTTCTCTGCATATACTCGAGAGTTGGTGGTTCTCTCTAGGGAACGGGTGGGTTCCCTACATATACGTTGAGGGATAGTGGGTCTCTCCAGGGGACGGGTGGGTCTCCTGCACACTGTTGCTCAAGGGGTGACGATCCTACAAGCATATGTGTGGTGTATATGTTTATGAGTTATGAGTATGAGTTAGGAGCAGTAGCGTCTGAGCGTGGTCGTGAGCATGAGACTGGATGAGCTTCGGGGATCAGAAGTGGATCTCAGGTGGTGCTGACCGGGTGGGGTCAGGATTGCAGCCGTGGTGAGACGGTGCAATGTGGCTAGTGTGAGCCTAGTAGAGCTCGGGGATCAGGTGTAATCACGAGGGGTGCTGGCTAAGGGCCAGGGATGTGTTGTGGATGTCGAGTCTGGGGTTATTACTGGAGTCTGGATTCGGTTCGGACAATCCTGGTAACATATGTTACGCCGATGGTCGTACATGTTCTTGTTTGATTGCTGTACGATCATTTGGTCTAATGCGGGGTCAACGGTTGATCGGACATGTTCTTGTTTGATTGTTGGACGGTCAATCGGGCAGCCCTAATCCAAACCATGGGGCGTGCATCGTTGGTGTTCCGGGTGAATCTGGTCGAATTTTAGGCGAGAGTGTTAGCCTTAGCAGGACGGGTTGTGAGATTCGAGTGTGATCTCGAAGGATACTGGCCGGGTGCGGGTCAGGTGGTTGAGACCGTAGTGTGGCGGTGTCACATGATTCGAGGTCGAATCCGTGTTAGTGGGGGAGAATTGTAACGCCCGTGAACCTAAAAGCGGATTTTTGGTGGGTATCGATCGACACCCGTGTCGATCGACATAACGCCCAAAACCCGACTTCTCCTAAGTCCAAAACACACGTGTCGACACAGGGTGGTGTGTCGATCGACACGTGTGTTTTGGACTTAGGAGAAGTCGGGTTTTGGGCGTTATGTCGATCGACACGGGTGGTGTATGTCGATCGACACAAGGTTAAATTAGACCGGCAAGTTCGGTTTAATTGTCCGGTTGGTGGGCCGGTTAAGGAAAACCCTAGGTTTTGATATAAAAGGCAGAAACAGTGTTCTGGCCGTTTTTGTTCATCAGAAACCAGAAGTTAGGGTTTTGGAAGAGGTTTGAGAGAGAGGCTTTGTTCTTGAGAGGTTTGTGAGTGAGAACAGCTTCTGTTCGTAAGTTTGAGAGGGCAAACGGCTGGGATATTCAAGACGGATTCGGGTGAAACTTGGTGGGTAAGTTTTCCGATCTCTGCTCTTGATATAGGCGAAAACGGTTCGTCATTTCGTTGATTATTCATCGAGTTATGGCTGTTTGAACTCGATGGGTCTGTGCAGTTTGTTGTCTGCGATCAGTCGGCTTCGGGGTTGATTTCCGATCGAACCAAAAGGATTCTGGAGGCGATCCGCATACCGACGCGTAGCTGTGTCTGTCTAGTTTCGATAACAGTTGGCCGTTTTGGTTTTGGATCAGTGGTTCGTCGTGTGCAAGTCTTTTTGTAGCTGTTGGTTCCATTCTCAATTCGATTCTTCGAGGTGAGTGCGTGATCGTGGGTTTGTGTGGGCATAGGGATTGATGGAATGCATTTGCTTGTTTTTTTCGTGTGTTCTGTGATTGGAATTGTGCAGGTGACTCGATGAATTCGCGACGGATTCGAGCAATGAGAGGATAGGCTTGTTTCTGGGTTCTGCGACGTCGTGTCGATCGACACAAGATGTTGTGTCGATCGACGCAGCTTGTGTCGATCGATACAAAGAAGGTGTCGATCGACACACATTTTTGATTGCCGTCAGTTTGACATATTGAACGTGATGTTTTCTCGTTTGTTTGATGTGTGATGCATTGTTGTTTGCTCATCCTGGTATTTGTCTATTGTTATGTCTATACTTAAATAATCCGTAGACGGGATGACCGCGTCGCTGAGTATTTGTGATAATACTCACGCAACTCTTTTTGCCATGTGTTGCAGATAAAGAGAAAATGTGATCGTGGAATCGTGGCGAGGAAGGAGAGATGATCTAGGGCCTCACTTTCTGTTGTTTGAGTTAGAATTGCTAGGATGTAGTAATTCTGGAACCCCGGTTTATTTGTATTGGATTGGTTAGTAATTTAATAAGTATGGGATTATTGAATTGATTATTGATTGGTTATTGAATCGTTTAATTGTTATGTTTTCCGCATGTTGTGTTGACCCAATTGAGGATTATTATCTGTGATGATAATAATCTGAGGGGAAAAATTTTAAACTTTTGGGTCGGGTCGTTTCACAGAACTTCCACAAAAGCATCATGCAATTCAACTTTAGTATTAATATGTTTCTTGAGCGAGAGGATCAACGTCTTGTAATGGTCCTCGGTTTCCCTTCTGGCCTTTTTAACAGCATTTGGTCCATGGTCATCCTCCATTGGACGCTTCATCATCTTTTTCGATTCTGCCATTGATGCTGCATGTATATCGAAAATAGGATGTTAATATATAATGTAAACTTATAAACATATAAACAAATCAAGTTGCAAAAACGTGAATTACATATACGTGGAGAACAAGGAAAAACTAACTTGTATTTGAGATTGTAAAAGGATAAAACAAGTTCAAAGTTAATAAAAACGAATGTTCGGTTACTGAGTGTTCACTTGGTATTTATAGAAAAAACCGAAAATTGTTGGGTTACTGAAACTGTTCGGTTACTGCGTAGTTGCCAAAAATATTATAAAAAATAGAGAAAATTACTCAAATAGCATAGAAGAGGTTAATATACTTAGCGTATTGAGAGTACCAAACGCGTGCGTAACGATTACGTACATATATTCACACGCCATATTTATTAAATAGAGAATAGATGATTTATTATTTATATAATTATATGATTATTTAGGGTTTAGGGTTTTGTGAGAACAATGTGTATCTTTTGCTATACATCTAGGAATTATGGTTTAGGGTTTCGTTTAGAGTTTTGTGAGAACAATGTGTATGTTTTGCTATACCTCTAGGAATTAAGGTTTAGGGTTTAGGGTTTAAGGTTTTGTAAGAACAATGTGTATCTTTTGCTATACTTCTAGGAATTATGGTTTAGGGTTTCGTTTAGAGTTTTGTGAGAACAATGTGTATGTTTTGCTATACCTCTAGGAATTAAGGTTTAGGGTTTAGGGTTTAAGGTTTTGTAAGAACAATGTGTCTTTTGCTATACTTCTAGGAATTATGGTTTAGGGTTTAGGGATTAAGGCTTAGGGTTTAGGGTTTAGGGTTTTGTAAGAACAATGTGTATCTTTTGCTATACTTCTAGGAATTATGGTTTAGGGTTTCGTTTAGAGTTTTGTGAGAACAATGTGTATGTTTTGCTATACCTCTAGGAATTAAGGTTTAGGGTTTAGGGTTTAAGGTTTTGTAAGAACAATGTGTATCTTTTGTTATACTTCTAGGAATTATGGTTTAGGGTTTCGTTTAGGGTTTAGGGTTTAGGGTTTAGGGTTTTGTAAGAACAATGTGTATCTTTTGCTATACTTCTAGAAATTATGGTTTAGGGTTTCGTTTAGTGTTTTGTGAGAACAATGTGTATGTTTTGCTATACCTCTAGGAATTAAGGTTTAGGGTTTAGGGTTTAAGAACAATGTGTATGTGTATAATTTCGTAGACGAGATAGGGAAGTCTTCAAACAAGAGATATAGTAGCAGACTTATCATACAAAACAGGAGATATAGTAGGAGAAATTTCATACAAAACTTAAAAAGTTCAATCTTTTACAGAAAGCTTGAGATAAAAGTCGAATTGGCGTGCCGGTTTGCTACAGCGAGGTATCGGCTCTGTGTTTCTTCGGATTTGGTGGTTGAATTGGACTCCGGCGAGATGATTCGCCTTCATCTCCAGTTTTCGGCTTCTCCTCTTCGAACATAGCTCTGTTCCTTTGAACGAGAAAGTTCTAGTAGTACCTGCACAACGATAAACAAACAAAATACAAGGAACATCACAGTTTGACAGTATTAATTTCACCAGGTTGAAAACAACAAAAATTTGACTTGTAAAGAATTCGACATTTCATAGATGCTCTGGAAACTCTATGCACACTCTTTCGAGAATTGCCTCATACAATACACATAATGACAGAATTCGACACATAATGACAAATTCGACATTCAATACAATACACATGTTGACTAAGAATTTACCTGAAAACTCTTTCGACAATTGCTTCATAGAACAAAAAGCTTTCTCCGTTTTGTGACATCTTTTGGGCATAATTGTCGATGGCCCTGTCGATTGGTCATCTCGCAATAGAGAAACGGATTTCAGATTAGTGCTGCAAAATTTGAGATTGGTGTTTTAATCGACATGTATGCAGTTAGAAGTGTGTAGGTTTGTAATGGCGAGAAACAGGGTTGGTTCATGGAACTTACAAGAGATTTCCTCCCATTATCATATAGTCAGCGATCTCCTGAGGGGCTGCAGTGGTTGTCGTTGGTTCGTAGAGAAAAGGAAAGAGAAAAGGGGTCAGACACTGAGAAGTAAGTCAGAACATGAAGATCTTGAACAGGGGAAGTCGAAGAGACTTACATGGATCTACGTTGAAGTCAATGGAATATCCAACCCTCTCGGGTCTAGGGAACCGAGTTTCAGAAGAAGAATCCGGTTGCAGATTTGGAGATCGTGACGGAGAGGCCATTATAGGTGATTGATTGAGATTTTAAGTTTTTATTTCGCAAGAGAGGAGAAAGTGAGGAGCCTCGTTGGTTGCTAACCTAGGGTTTTCTGAATACGTAATTATATTGAAATTAATACTCTCGAGACGCTTCCTATATTAGGTGTAATGATTAATCTTTTGGGAACTAGGAGTTATGATTGACCTTTTAGGAACTTTTATGATTAATCTTTTGGGAACTAGGAGTTTCAACATATAAGTCAGCCGAAACATGGCATAAGTCAGCCATTAGTCAGTCGCAAATGTATAATTTTGTCTCGCGACGTTTCGTATTTGAATATCTGTATATATCTACCTTCTCGTAAACCTTGTCTCTCCCATCACATTCTATCCAACACTATTTTCTCCCTTCTCATAAATCTATCTGTTTCATATTCCTTTTCGACATGTCTGTTGTCCCACCCTGTAGTTCCAAGTTATTCAGTAGTGTCGATACCATATTATACTCCGCTGAGCGGGATCACCTCCCTGTTCTAAACCCTGGTATTGGTATTATTGATAAAACAACCATCACGTGGTTCAAATTTTTACACGAGCTCTCGAAGGCGATCCCGGAGATTCTTCGAGAAGGCTGGGTTCATGAGTGGCCGACTTACCGCTTCATTCCCGATTATTTTAAGGAACGATGGTTTCTTACACTCGCTGTAAGCCAACCCTAATATCTTTCTTTCGGGTTCATATTATGAACAACAATAATATTTCTCTTTTTTTTTATTTTGTAGCGAAAATACAGATGGGAACCGAAACACACTTTGACGATTTGGACAAATTTTAATCTGCTGGCTAGAACGCTATTTCGAACTCAAATGCGCACGTTAAGCAGGATATGGGCGCATGGTGGCGAGAAGCCAGATTGGATAAACACTATAGTTTGGACGAATCTGGTCGATATGTTTGAAGAGTTTGGCCCTGATAATTTTGGTTTTTGAATGTAATTTAGTTATGAGACCCTTTAGTTAGTTATTTGTTTTTTGAATGTTTAAACCAGCCGTATCTTTTGTGTTTTGAATGTATAAATCAGCCGTATCTTTTGTTTTTTGCATGTATAAATCAACCGGATAGATAAGCTAGTTATTTGTGTTTTGAATATTTAAACCAATAAGTCAGCCGCTTCTTTTGCACAGATCAGTCATAACTCAGCCGAAACACGAATTCGTCACTTTTAAGTCAGCCGTGCACAATCAGTCAGTCATAACTCAGCCGAATCCCGAATTCGTCACTTTTAAGTCAGCCGCTTCTTTGCGCAATCAGTCAGTCGCTATTAAGGAGAGTAAAAGCTGACTGGCACATAAGTCAGCCTTTACTCAGTAACCGAAGAGTTGCTATTACATTTTTTTTATATCAATAAAATACAATCTCTTTACTGTTTCACAAAACCCTAAACCCCAAACATATTATAAGTTCCTTCATCGAGGATATCTGATGCCACCTTCACCCGTATACCCTGATTATTCGCATCATTTATCCCATCGAAAGTAGTGCCAAGCGCTAGACACTCGACAAACTTCAATGCATACACCCCACAGTCGCCAACTTGGACGTTTTGTGGGATGTTTTTGCCTCTCCTCCTTCGGAACCCAAACTGCTTCAATCTAGGCTTTCGGAGATTAATAGGAACTAAGTCGTTCATCATAACTGGGAGCATTTGCGTAAACGGCCTAAATGAATCTAGGATTTTCTGTTCACTTTCAGGTGTCACCTGTCCAATGATGGGATCGTAAGCTTCGATCTTCTCATTAAGAAGGTCCACGTGAAATGCCACCCAATGATCTCCTCCAGTATGTACAATTCCGTACAAGTGATCGACATCTTCTAACCACTTATTGTTTGTTTGCAGGTCTGCCGGAACTTTGCCGTTTACTAACTCCTCATACCCAACACCTTTGAACTTAAACATCTTTGGTTTGATCTTGAACTGGTTGTAATCCATACACCATTGTGCAGTAAACCAAGAGTCCAAAAATCCAATTCGCTTGGAGTAGAATGGGGAGGGATCTAGCATGGATTTTTTTATGAGGATTCTCAGATTCGCGGAAATATGCTGTACAAAGAGAATCAAGTCAGCCCAAAAATTAAACTTAACTCAGCCCCATATAATATATAACTCAGACATTAAGTATATTTAACTCATCCCCATATAATATATAACTCAAACATAAAGCATACTTAAGCCTACATAACTCAGACATATAATAAATAACTCAGACATTAAGTAAATTTAACTCAACCCCATATAATATATAACTCAGACATAAAGCATACTGAAGCCTACATAACTCAGACATATAATAAATAACTCAGACATTAAGTATATTTAACTCAGCCCCAACAGTACACTTACATTATCATACAGCCATCCATAATCTATAGTTGGCCAATACTTTCTCTCAGTAATGAGAATGCTGAAGAACTCGATCTCCTCAGAAGCCTTTTTAAGTGGAACATCCCTAAAACAATTAAACACAAGTTAGTTTAGGCAAATATTGCTAATAGCCGTATTAACACATGCTCTAAAGGGTCATACTTGAATGGCTTTAGGTGATCCAAAAGTTTATCCACTTTAACCGGATCAACAGGTGAGAGAGGATCATAGATTGCCCGTGAAGGTTCATAATTTTTCCTCATGCACGTCATTCCATTGTCTCCAATATAAGGAAAAACTCGTGCTTGAGGAGGATCATTTGCTAGCCTCGCTGAAGACCCATCAGGAGATAATTTCACACTGGACTCCCGATAAGCCTTAATTCTGTCAGACCTAATCCTTTCCTCTTCTTCCTCATCAGACTCCGGCAATAGTTCGTTATATTCTGCGACAATTTTGCTGGTGACATCCTCAATCTCACTGTTGTCTAAAATCTGTTTATTCTTTGCTGGGATAGTCAATTCTGTTGGTTTCGGATCGCCTTTACGATTCCTCGTTAACCTTCTTCTTACTTGCCCCTCATTTTTTAAAGCGGCCTCCTTTTTTAAAACATCGCCCTCCTTCTTCTTTAAAGCAGCGGCCTTCTTTAAAGCATCGGCCTCCTTCTTCTTTAAAGCAGCGGCCTCCTTCTTCTTTAAAGCATCGGTCTCCTTTTTCTTTTTAACCTCAGCCTCCTGCTTTTTTGCCTCAACCAATTTCTTAGCAGGAGAAACAGTAACGAAATCAACTGTTTCATCTTCGTCATTACCGAACTCTTCAGCCAATTTCTCTTTAGTCTTATGAACTGGTTCAGTACTTTTAAGCTGTATTAACATATAAACATAACTCAGCCAGAATAAAAAGAATAAATCTGTCGCTATCTAACTCTAACTCAGCCGTCAAATAGGTAATAAATCAGTCGTCAAATAGGTAATAACTCAGCCGTCAAAAGTAACCATAACTCAGCCGTCAAAAATAAACATAAATCAACTGTAACGTACATTATGCAGGGGCTGTTGACTGGTTCAGGACTTTTAAACTCGTCCTTCTTCGGTTGTATTAACATATAAACACAACTCAGCCGAGACGAATAAGGAAAACTCAGTCGTCAAAAATAAACATAACTCAATTGTAATGTACCTTTGGACTATTAACGGATTTCTGCGGGATGTTGTTCACTTTTGATTGGTTATCATCCTTTTGAGTACTGTTCCGTGCCTCGAGAGCATTCAAACGCTCTCTCATTTGCATCTGATCATTCTCAATAGATGCAACTCTTTCTTCCACAGCAGCTTGGATTGTATCACCAATCATCTTCTTCAAATCTGACAACTCTCCAAATTTTGTGTTATAGGCGTTTAACTGCGACTCAACACTGTCTATTCTACTACCAAAGTTGTCAAACTTGTCAAATCTTCTGACAAGGTTTTCCAGGACATTGACTACGGTCGTCAAATCCATCTCTTTCCCCATATCCTTGTAACTACTATGCTGCAACACAATCTCACTGTTGCTTACTTCCTGTTTTTTCGTAGCTTTCTTCTGTTTTGGGGGGGGGGGGGGGGGGGGGGGGTTGATCGGAATCTAACGAAACTGCAGCCTTCATTTTTTTCTTCTTCTCATCGCTCTTCACATCCCAAAAACCTCTAACAAACCTATCCGCATGTATGTCTGTTACCAGATTTACAACTTCTGCGTCATTTTCTTCACTCGCCCACTGCGGAAACAGCTCTTCTACAGCCTCCTTCATAACCATTTTCTTCACACGCACCTGCATAGTAAATCAGCCATCAAATAACTCATAAGTCAGACATCAAAAGATTCATAACTCAGCCATAAAGTAACTCATAAGTCAGACATCAAATGATTCATAACTCAGCCATCAAGTAACTCATAAGTCAGACATCAAATGATTCATAACTCAGCCATCAAGTAACACATAAGTCAGACAGAATAAAAATATCCATAACTCAGCCAAGTCAACCTTCTTACCTCACCATGGTCTCTGATCTCCTCAGCTATGGCTGTAGTAAGACTTTTACGTGTACGGGTTCCACCCCATCGCAAAAGAGGAATTTCGTTCTCATTGACTATTCTTCCAAAACGCTCTCCGAAGCAAGTCACAAATTCATACGCCCAAACCAGTAACACGTCCTTCATGCCGCTAATGGTGTACGATTTTCCTTCTGGATTCAACATCTTAATTGAACCAACCAGAACTTCGAATGCAGTCCAACCCCACGGATAAGTCCTCAAGGCTTCATCGTCGAATACTCTTTTTGCACTTTCAAAGGGTATTCTAGAATTATGATGCAAGCCATAAAGTCCCATGGCTTGAAGAAGCAACAGCCCTAACCATTTTCTCTTTTCAAAACTCCAGCCTCGACAGCCCTCTAATGCTGCCCTCAGTTCATCTAACTTGGGTCCTACCCCAAGCGGCACCTTCAACTCTTCCTAGAACATTTTGTATTGCTCAGGTTCAAAACTTTCTGTTGGCAGTGGATCTGTGTTTAGACCCGTGAGCGCACCAAATTCGATTAAGCTAAACCTGATAGGTTGATCAACAACGAGAGACCAAATCTCTTTGTCATGTACTCGTAGCTGTCTACATAGTAGATAGTGTACAGTCTTCCCAGACCACACCAATTGGCTATCAGCTAGCTTAGCAACTACTCCAAGAGGAAACTACTTCATATGTTCCCACACATCATGTCCTATTGCGTCTCTGACTCGAGGGAAGTCTCCCAAATGGACATTGTGATTAATTTTTTTTATTTTCCAGCTTAGAAGCCCCTTCAGCGCATAGTCTTGGAGGGTAATCCCTTGCTTGATCTTCAGGAATTGCTTGATCTTCAGGAATTGCATGATATTCAGAAATCTGAACATAAAAGACATAACATATTAATGATAAATCAGCCGCAACCAAACACAAACTCAGCCACAACGGCACATAAATCAAATATAACACAAACTCAGCCACAATAGCATTGCACATGTAAATCAGCCGCAACACAACACAAATCAACCACAACATAACAATAAATCAGCCGCAATAAATAACTTAAACAGCCACTAGCAACGATAAACAAGCCGCCACAGAATAATAAATCAGCCAAAATACCGTTAACAAGCGACAAACACTTTCGATTCCTCAGATTATACTCAAAATAAAACGAAGGAAGATGAAGAATCTCCACTCCTCTGTTTATACTCACCTTCGACTAAAATCCGACTGTGAAAATGCAGAGCAGACGTTTCGACGACAACGGCGGTGAATGTTTCTCAGAAACCGACTAGAGAGAAAACAGTAGAAATTTCGACGACAACACACAAAGTTTTAATTTTTCCGTCCTTTGAGTTTCCTTTTCCGACTTTTTAACACGGTTAATCTTATTAGTGAGGTGGAACAGTGATTAGTGACGTGGATTAGTTAATCATTTTTTAATTAGAAATAACCTCAATTAAAAACAAATAACTAAGAGTGTTTATTGTAATTTACTAGGCTTTAAAAAATTTTGAATAATTTTTAAAAAAATTTTTGTTATTTTAATAATATAATAACTTTTCTATGTTATTTCAGTACTTTTCTCTATAAACTAAACTAAACAAGAACCAACACAAAAAAGAGAAACATACAATGGAACAGAAAACTACAGAAAACTAATAATTTGTTTAGGTGACATGAGAGAGGAAAGTATATATATAAAGTTTATTTAGGGTTGACAAACGATATATTCGATTGTTGTATATCTAGAATATAAAAAATTCTAAAACAATCAATTGAATATATAGCAATATGTAATTATGTACGTTTGACATGAAGATAATTATAATGGAATATTACCACTAAATCTTGAATATATATTCCGTAATAAATATATAATGCCTATATAAATATAAATTCGTTTTTGTTTTTAATTAAAGAAAAAATCGATGGCATTCCAACGTAATTAAATAGAGATTTTAGGGTATTTTCGGCAAACCAAATCTTAAACTTGATGTGAGGCCGGCACATAGGAAAAGTGACTTCTCATTTATAAGTGTAGATAGATAGATAGATAGATAGATAGATAGATAGATAGATTAAGGTTTCTACATCCAGAGATCTAGGATTCGATTCCTAGACAATACAATTTATTAATAAACTAGATTAGGACATGCGTTAATACGCGGGTAAATACATTAAAAATTAAATGAAATAAATATTTTAAGTTTAGTTAGTAATCCATTGAAATTTAAAATACTATTTAACGTGAATCCTAAAACTAGTAGAGTTCAATTTATATCATAATTCTCATGTCCAAATCCATATCATGCATATCCAAATATATATATATATAATCGGAATTTAATTCATATTCTTAATAACAAAAGAAAATATATATATTTTTATCTATTATGAATATTTATGAATTATGTGGTAGAAGCATTAAAAAAAATTGAAATACTATATAGTTAAATTGTAAAAGAGTAAATTTTATGTTAATAACCTCATAAAAATTATAAATATTGTTGTGAACTATCACATAAGTACATGATTGATAATTGTATTTCATTATTGTCATCGTTTTATTTCTCCTAGAGATTTATATTCGTCAACCCTTATACACTATTAACTTAAGAGTAAATATAATAATATTATTTTTTAACTTATTTAAATTTTCAATATATACACTTGGAGAGTACCAGTGGCGCCATAGGTCGAATATATCCAATTTTTGTTGTGATATTCTATGACTCTATATATTGATAAAATGAGTATGCTTATAGATTTTTATTTTATTTTATTTTTGCATGGTTGTGTGTGTGTATATCTTAAAATTTTAAACTGAGGTTTCTATAACCTTTCTAATTTTTTTCCAATTTATGTATCTTCTTTTGTTTATCAATTGCCTTTTTATATATTTTAATTGACATTTTTTATATGTATGTATTATTTGTTTCTTTTATGGCTTAGGTCCTCTCTATATTCTATTTTAATTTTTGTTTCTTAATTAGTATGGATTATAAGAAATTTTACTTTTTATTGTTTGATTATTAACTTGACAATTACTTTCCATTTAAATTTTATTTTATTAATTATTTTTAAGTGTTAACACATATCATTATCTGATCAATATTAGATATATCTCACGGTATGATGAGTGATAATCTTGCTTACATGTCAAGCTTGTATAAAAATGCATTGCTATCTATATTTTTTATTTTAAAATTGATAACTCCCATAATTTGACAAATGTAATTAATTAGATTCTAAATTATGTCGCAAAAATATTTAATATTTATCTTTATTTACTAAAACAGAAGTCAATTGACAATTCTGGGAATGACAAGTCATTCACTTTTTTCTAATATAATTTTTTTTTTAAATTCCGATTAAACCTATTTCTCATCCCACGATCTCTATTTCTAATTTTCCACTTTCATAGCAATTAAAAATAATTTATAGCACTTGATTTTTTTTTTTCTCCCCTTATTAGCATTTAAATAATTTTAGATCTAGCAAATTCATACCCCCCTTAGTTTTTAGTCACGTTTTTTTGTTTTTTTAAAAAGAAAATAGAAGAAATTAATTAAAGAGAATAATATTATTAGAATTTTATTTTAATATAAACCGTGTCCATCCCTAAATTTTATTTGTTATTTTTTCTCTATCTCTTCTCTTTCAATTTGTCACCCAATATTTTAAAAACCAGATCTTTATTTACTAAAACAGAAGTCAATTGACAATTCTGGGAATGACATGTGTCATTCACTTTTTTCTAATATAACTTTTTTTAAAAATTCTAATTAATCATATTTCTCATCCCTGATGTATTGCGTTTTTGACGAATTCTAACCAATGTTTTCAAAGGTTTTTCGAGTCTTTTCTATGTCTTTAGAGTCTTTTCAGGTTTAAAACGTTTGGATGGAGTCTAAGGCAAAATAGCAAGGATTATAAGAAAAAGAGCAGAAAATGGTCAGAAGTTTGGCATTCGTTGAGTCACTTTCCGCCATTTGATCGAGCTGAAATTTTAACACAAGATAGAGAGTCGAGTTAGCTTTCATTTGAAAGTAATATGAAGTTATTCCAACGGTGGGATCGAAAGTTATGGGAGTTTTAGTGAAAACATGTTAGTCTGCCTTAACCGACCGGTTTGCTGGAAATTAAGAAAATTGCAGATTTTCCTATTTTGACTCAGTTTGAACCAAAAACGTGATTTAACCTATTTATTCTAATTTTTAGCCATTGTTTAGGCTACGCTTTATTTTCTATCAGACTTTTTATTTCTAAGCTTTTGGCGGAGAAGATCTCTAACCCTATTGACAATTCGGAAAAGATTTCTAAACCCTCTTGTTTATCTATTGATTTTCTTATGTCTTTCATGAATTCTTCTTATGATTTGATTTCTATCATGTCTGAGTAGTTTTCTAATTGGGTTTTAGGGTTTCAAAGGGATTTCAGGGTTTGATTGATGTTGATTTAGGGATTGATAACTTGGTTTCTTCATCTAGGTTGTTCGTATTGCTGGAACTTGATTAGCTACCTTGTTTCTGATCTTAGGTTGTTTAAGCATCAAAAGTGTTTGTTTAAAAGCCTAAAATAACTTATTTGAGCAAAGCATCCCTAACCAACGAAAGCTGATGTTAGGGTGTTTTGTGAACATATCAAACTTGACCATAATGCATGTTTAACCTCTTGAATTCAAACGACAGTTTAGGATCTTAGGTTGTTAGGCATAGTAATTGATGCTACGACAGTAGATCAATTTGATTTTGTGATTTGAGTTCTAGAACGATTACTACTGCTTTCCCTGACAATTTATCTATTTCTGAATCCCTGAATCCCTGCGAATTCCCTAATGCCCATGCTTGTTATTCATAAGTTTACATATTTTACTTGCTATTTTCAATTACATATTGCAATTCACAATCATATTTTTGTCTTAGCTTAGTTTCATTCTCATAAATTCGTAGTGTGATACTTGGTCCTTGTGGATTCGATCCCTGCATTACTACAACCATTTGCTGTGCACTTGCAGTAGTTATATAGGATTAAAACCTGTGTTATCAATCCCACGATCTCTATTTGTAGTTTTCCACTTTCATAGCAATTAAAAATAATTTATAGCACTTGATTTTTTTTCTCCCCTTATTACCATTTAAATAATTTTAGATCTAGCAAATTCATACCCTCCTCCTTTCAAATAGTTTTTAGTCTCGTTTTTTTTTTAAGAAGAAAATAGAAAAAATTAATTAAAGAGAATAATATTATTAGAATTTTATTTTAAAATAAACCATGTCCATCCCTAAATTTTATTTGTTATTTTTTTTCTCTATCTCTTCTCTTTCAGTTTGTCATCCAATATTTTAAAAATCGGATCGTAACCAAACCAAAAAAGTTTGTAGATCGTAAGTTGATATGGTCCTACCGGATTCAACCGAATTTATTTTTGAAAACATATTATAATTAGTTTTATGGTACTCTTCAGTCTATGATTATATCTCATAAATATCTAACCCACTAAATATCAAGCAAAATTTTTTGTAAAACATTTCAATAATTATAACATTTGGAATAATTATACCATTTACAAAAATACAGATTTAGCACATTGTTCTTTAAAAACACACACATGTACATTTTTATTTTCTAAAATTAAAAATTTTATTGTTTATAACAAATATTTTGCCCCTGCATAGCAGGGGCCATAATACTAGTTTTATTATATCTTATTAAATTATTAATTTATTATATTTATCTCATATTAAATTGTCTCATATACGCTATTCTATTAGCAAAATGACACTTACTATATGCATCTCCTTTTGTCTATAACTTATTTTTTTCGATAACCCGATTGAAGATTTGTTTTGTTGTTGAATGTTTAGAAAATTTGAAATGAAAAAACGTATTTTGTAATATGCCAATTTAGAAATATTACCTATGTGTTTTTATTTTTTTTTTGTTATTTGTTCCATAATTCTTGTTTAGAATATATATTTTTATTTTCCTATTTCGATTTTTTGTTAATATTGACACATGTCACAATCTAAATTAACAATTACATGTGTCGTAATCTGGTGAATAAAAATTTTGTTTATGTGTCACGTTCTCATCGTGCGCATTCTCCTTTATATAATAAGATCTGTAGATTGATAGAGGCAAGTTTACAAGAGATCTCAAGCGCTGTGCAATTAGAGCCGTGGTAGAATCGGCTTTGTAAACATTTTTCATAATTTACAATAAAATAATAAATCAATCCAAACGTTTAAAGAAACAAAAATTAATAATCAAACTAAAAGAAAATATGTTTTTAGAGTAAAACATGGATTAATAGGTGGGAGATGAGCATATTCCAAAATGGAGTTATATCATTTTAGAGTGAAAAATAAAGGAAACAGTTGGAGATGGTCTTGTTAGGTTTTAATATTATTGATATTGTTATTCACAAATATAATAATTCACACGGATAATCAAATGAATATTGAACACAATTGATTCCAATATGTGGTGATTTGTTTCATAAAAGATAATAAAAAAGGAATTGTAAAATAAACTTATTGTCAATATTATAAATGGAATTAAATTAATTAGTGCCAACAACCGAAAGAAAGAAGAAATATGTTATTTCGTATAAAGAAAATTGAATTTAAATGTATACTAAACATCATTATCAATTTTTAACCACGAAATAATAAGTTTCTAATTTATTTAATTTTCTATAAAAAAAATATTTTACCGCGTATAACGCGGAGAGTCACCTAATATATATTAACATAAGTTAGATAGAATGCATTATGCATATATTATTATGGTACAAAATTTTGTCTCTTATTGATTGTCTAGATTAGGACTTGCAAGATGGGAAGACTCTTTGATTTACAATAAATAGTTAAGTTTTAAAAAAAATTTGAGAAAAAGCAGGCCATCTTCTTAATTCAAACTTGAATCCAGATAATGTAGTAAGCCTTGATTGTTTGTAGATTCTGAACTAGTTTTTGGTTTTTGTTTTTCAAAAAACCACTTTTTCATCCTATCACGATTTTGAAGAAAATGATTCCCTAATTTATAGGGAAACTAGTTTTTACTCTTAACTAACTATTTCTAAGCAAAAACCAAAATCTATGTTTTATTGGTTTTTTCACAGTAATTGCCGATGGACATTTTGGTTTATTCATTTATTTTTTTCCAAAATATTGTTACTTCTAATTGAAACACAAATGAAGCTATAAAATTGAAAAAACAATTAAATCAAATCCTTTTGAGTTAATGAAAGTAATTATTTTGACATAGAAAATCTACTATACCCACCAAAAAAAAAAAAAATCTAATATAAATTTTTGGAAAATAATAACTCATATTATTAGAATTAGTTTTAAACTATTTTATCAATAAAATCAACTTAATTGTTAACATTTAACTATCTTCTAATTCCATAAAATAAATCTATATGCATGATTTTATCAATATTTTCTTGAATTAAAGTTTTCTCTTTAAAAGAAATATTTTTATTATTAATAATTTTTATATAGTTTTTGAATATTTTGTTTTATATTTATTTATTTTACTACTTTAGTACTGAACAAAATTAAAAGACCATATAAGCATATCTAATAAATCAATATATATATATATAGCCAAAAGCCAAAAACAAGATACATCACCATTCAAGTTTTTCAAAAACTAAAATTTACTGCAAAATCAAAAACCAAAAATTCAAAAACCAAAATCCAAAATCAGAAACCAAAATCTAAAAACCAGAATCTAAAATCTAAAAACCGCACAAACATTCGGGGCCTAATTCAGGTTGTAGGCTTATATATAATTTGAAAAACGTATATTCTCATAACTCATATCTAATTTGAAGAATTTAGAAATCAATAAAAAAAAAAGAAATCAATAAAATATGTACACTGATTTATATATATATATTTAGTTTAAATCATAAAACTATTTGATATAATAATTAAATCATTCTTACATGACTATATTGTAAACTGCAAACATGTAAAACATACATACCACTAACAGATTATAATTCTCTGTCTTTTCATGATCAGTTATTATATATGTTAAATCTTTGTCTGTATAACGATAGAAATAATATGGTAAATTATTTTTCTAAACTATATGTTAAATTTCTGTATTTTCTTAATTTTTTTTCAACTAATAATATGGTAGTCTTTGCCTATGTTCCATATTTTTTTATATATCATTCTACTAACCTTTGATTAAAATTTTATGTATATTTATGAATCATCATTAGGGATTTATTTATGCTTTTTGTTATATTTACTCATGTTGAATTTTAAATTATAATAATATGATTTTCTTTATTTCTTATAAATAACCATTATTATTTTTTGTTAATTTTTGCTTAATTTCTACTGTATTTGTTGTTAACCAATCTTAAATATCTCATCAACGTAATTGTTTTTAGCGGTTATGTCAATCGTGCAATTTGTTTAATAACGCTAAAAAACAAAACTACCATTTCTGCAAACTCCCGCAACTACTCATGTTTTAATTTTATGATGGAATAAAATTTTCGAGAATCAAAACTGTACCATCACCAAGTATATGATTGAGTGAGGAATAGTCCGGAGTTTCCGTGGATAATTTGGTATATCTGGAAAGTAAGGAACGACAAAGTCTTCAAAAATTTGGATTAGGATCCTAACGGGATATTAAAAATGGCAAAAACTGAGGCGACATTTTGGGCGGCACCGCAAGCCACTAAGCCAGAGCTTGATAGAGATGGGTACCATCATTGGTTTCTTTGACAATGGTGGGGTGCCCGGTGGGACCTAGATGTTTTGTTGACGGTTCTTGGAAGAATATAGATGACGGTTCTTGGTTTTATCCTTCCTTTGCGAATGCATGTCAATTGATGTGCGCAAAGAACTTTCGACGAAGCCTATCTTCCCTCCATGCCGAATTAGAAACCCTCATATGGGGCCATGCATTGTATGCTAAGCTATTAGAAGACGACAGTGACTTTCCTAACAGATTGTACTGAACTGATCAAGATGGTGACGAGTCCACAAGACTGGCCGGCGTTTGAAGTTCTGTTAGAAGATCTAGCGAGATGCAAGGAGGTTTTCACTGTCTTCTCTTTAGAGTGCATCCCTCGTAGTGGAAATGGCAAAGCCGATATGTTAGCGCATGGTGCGCGATGTTTTTCGACTTATATTTCGTATGTAAACTCTTCTTTCCCGGTTTGGATTTTTGAATCGTTCTAATATACTTTGTTGTTGACAAAAAAAAAAGATAATAAACGTTCTCCCGTATGTATCAAAGAGGAAGATCGCATCAAATCGATTGTGAATATGTGGAAAAAAAATAACAGGTGTTAGCGAGTAAAACTTTTTGAAGAAAATTATTGTTCAAAATCACTTTCCTTTGTTTTTAAAAAATTTAATTATGCATTTGATTGTCTTGTTCTTATCTTTTCTTTTTTTTAACATCTATCTTTTTATTTATATGAATACCAAAAATAAATTCATACAGAAAATACAAAATAAGATATTACAACCAAATACATAATTAAAATTTTGGAAAACAAAAGAAGGAACTTTTAGCGATGCTACCAAACACCAATTCTTCTTGTTGTATTACATTGGCCAACTTCCGAGTAAGATCTATAAAGTTTCTTCGATTAAGAATCCAATATAATGATTATGTCGATGAAAATAAAACTTCGGATTGCCAATCTTCAACGATTATACAAATATCGCCATACAATAAAGAAGATGCATCTTCAACCTCGGACCATTGTCGCTTCATGGTGGTTTCCATAGAGTTTCTTTCCATAGCAAAGAGGTTATGGTGAGAACACAACCACCGTCACTCACGATGTCCAATAT
Organism: Arabis hirsuta; assembly: GCA_964056655.1. Classification (NCBI taxonomy): domain Eukaryota; kingdom Viridiplantae; phylum Streptophyta; class Magnoliopsida; order Brassicales; family Brassicaceae; genus Arabis; species Arabis hirsuta. The sequence goes on along the minus strand of OZ053303.1, from coordinate 7,606,011 downwards.
AGAAATCACAAGCGAAGTATGAAAACTCACCGGAAACCACCACCATTCATTGTAGAAATGATCATCAAACTGAACCCGATGATCTAGTATGGAGATAGAAGGCATAATATGGTCGACTCCGATGAGATTTTCCACACTACAACCTAAGACTAAGATCATCATTCCCCATAAGAATAAGATGAAACTATTTAGAAACCGATCACCAATCACCATTCCCATAATGAGAGGGGAGACTTGGCGAGAGAGATCATCACGAACAACCATCGGAGAACCGCCGTAATATGAAACGGTGTGAAGTGATGCGATCGCTCTTTTGATACCATGAAGGAGAAGAGAGAACCATTCCCGATTCTACTTGTTCAAACGTTGGAGACGATAACCGTTGATGAGAAAACCGTCATCAACCATTGAAATCTATCATTTCGGAAACCACCGTAATAGAGAGAGGTGTTACAAACCTGCAATGATCGCCATTAAAATCGTCTTGTGAGAGAGAGAGAGAGTCGTTTTTTGAAGTAACAAATTGTATTGTTCTTATCTTATGTATGTATTGTGTAATTTTGAATCTTTAAACTACTAAAGCACTCGCCTGGCCAATCATATTCTGCCACATGGATTGTGCTTCACATTTTAAAGGATTAATTAATTAATTAAGAAAAAGTCAATTGAAAAAATCATTTTATTTCTTCTTCGTTTGAAAAAAAATAATAATAAGGATCTCAACCGTTCCCTTTTCTCAGCCACGATCCCCACCTCTTTTCATGAATTTGTTTGATATTAAATGAACCCTGGAATCACCTCAACAACGAATTCCTTTACAAACAAATGTCATGAACTGATTTTTTTTTCTTTTTCAAAACTGCTACGCTTTCATTTTTCTTAGAACTTCAATTCTGATTTCACAATTGACATGACGTCTTCTTTGTTTTCCTCCAGGAATAGAAACCATAAGATGTACAGTGGTTGTGGAGTTTAAAGTCGCGTCAGGGAGGATATCAATACCGACAGATACAGTATAATTTAAGAATCTTGCGGCAGAGACAAGATCATATCAAAACTGTTTAGAAAATGAGTAAGTGACACAGTTAAGCATTAGTGTTTAATTTTCGGTTGTACAGTTTTGATTATTTTTAATTCGTATGTAAACACCATTCTTTTGATTAAAATTTCATCTCAGTTTCAGAAAGGAACTGAAGAAAAAAATTGAAGCATATTGAATCAGAAGATGTGAGAAGAGGAGAAGAGACTCCAACTTGCAAAAAGATTCTTTGTTCCATAAAGAAATCGAAGAAGAGTTTAGATGAGATTTGTTGCAGAGTAATTAAAGCTGCGGGTTGAAGAGAAATGGAAGGGTCGAGAGACTCCAAATCACCAAGGGAGGGTTCTCAACACATGTATCAATGAAAAGGCCAGGTGCAAAACTTTGACCAATAAATGATAAAAACAATTACTCCCTCCGTTTCAAAATGTTAAGGTCCCAGATTTAGAGCTCAATCAACAGGAGAACATAATACTGACACTTTAGTTTTTGGGCAACTGATATCGTCTCTTTTTGGCTTTTCTTATATAAATATAAGAAGGTACAAAGGTTGGGATCAATTCTTAACTGGTTCCTAATATACAGGAAGACCAATTCTTATTTGAACTGAAAATAGAAAGTGAGACACAAAGTCCCTTATTTGTAGAAACGTAACAGAGACTAAGTCTCGTACTTTTTGTTGGGCTTTCGAAGTCTAGATGATAATCTTCTCGGCCCATCTTCCGACGTAACTGGTCCTCCACTTCTGTGCTCATCACAAAATAATTGTCATTCTTGAGCTTTTCACACAAATTAAGAAAACATATTAAAAATATGTTTTGTCCCTTATTAATATAATGTTTTATTTGACATGAGTAATTAATAAGCTGAAAATAGGAATAAAAATGGAAAAATTAGTTTTTTTTTGGGGATCAGTAAACGTTGTTAAACAGTTTATGCTTGAGACATTTTAAAAATCGAATTTGTAATGCCCCTCAATGACAAGGCTTATGTGACTCAGGTAAAACAAATTTCTAATGAAATAAAATATTCGGTTAAAAATGTTTACATCTAATATTTGAGTCTACTATTTCAATGATGCAACGTTCATTCACTAATAGATATACTAAATGTATGTATTATTGTATTAAAGTATATATATATATAGACACTTTTTAGAACAGTGGCCACATAATCAAGTTGAGCTAAAGAACAAATTTTGTTTTTGAGTTATAATCCATCATTAATTAAGCTATTAACTTTTTTTTAGTAAAATAAAAAAATATACCCATGCGTTAGCACGGGCGAAAATACTAGTTTTAAATAAATAGAAAGATAGATGTTGGTGACAAAAAAAAAAAAAAAAAAAAATGTTGAAGAAAAAATAAAAGAGGACTGAGCGAGGAATCAGTTAGTTAGGGCTAATGGCTTTATTTTGGGCATCTTTTAGAGGCTTTGACTAAGAATCAAACGAGATGATCGAGGAGCAATTAAATCAGTTTTTTTTTTTTTTTTTTCTTTCTGATTTTGGGTTTTACTGGTTGGGTGGGATCAAATATAGAAATCGACAGAGATTCAAACACAAAGAAAGTAATTCACAATGGCTACTTCTGGAGATACGTTAATGGCAACGAGAGGATCCAACGAGGACAGAGAAGAGAACACCTATATGGCCTTGCAGATTGCAAAGGAATGGACAAATTGGTCATTGAAGAAGGCGAAAATCGTGGCTCACTATGGCTTCATTCCTCTCATCATCTTCGTTGGTATGAATTCCGATCCTAAGCCCAATCTCTTCCAGCTCCTTAGTCCCGTCTAATTCCGATCTATTCGAATTCGAGATGTTTCTGTTTTTTGAATATGTGAATCGGAAATTCAAATCTATTTCATAACGGAATTTTGAAAACAAAAGAATCATTAAACAGAAAATGTGTGTTTTGATGAAAAGAAATCAACAGCAGGAGGAGTATACAACTTCATACAGTAATAAATCTAAGAGTTTTAATTTTCCATTCAAATTTCACTCGGTGTGGAATTCTCGGAGGCTCCGTTTTCGGATTTGGTTTTAGGCTCAATACTAGCGCGTCGGTTTCCGACGTTCTCGATGAGCCTAACCAAATCCGATATCTTCGGTCTCTGGTCCGGTACTTTCACAACACAGGACATTGCTATCTGCAACATCTCGACCATTTCTTCCTCGATGTTTGCATACCTTAGAAGCTCGATGTCGAAAACTTCTGCAGTCCACTCTTCTCTTACTACCGAATGTACCCATCGAACCAAGTGGATTATCTCATCCCCTGCAATTTCCAGTGTCCCGAAATTATTAAACCGGAATATATAAGCTAGCCGTTGAAATGGTTATAGTAACTACTTTACCTGCAGTGGTGTGAATGGGTGATTTTCCGGTGAGTAGTTCGAGTAGTACGACACCAAAGCTGTATACATCTGACAGTTGAGAAGACTTCCTTGTGTCAGTTACTTCCGGTGCACGGTAACCAGCTTGCCTGGAGATCGGTGGAGCCAAGGGGCTCATAACCGCTGTTAACCCGAGATCAGAGACGCAGCCGTTATTCTTGGAATTTAAGAATATATTTGAAGATTTGATGTTCCCGTGGACGAATTTTCCGTTGTTTTCTTGGTGGATTCGGGTGATTCCTTTAGCTGCGCCAATCGCGATTTTCATTCTGGTTTCCCAGTCCAGAGGAATCCGGTTTTCTCCTCTGTTACCTTCAAGATTCAATGGCAAAACCCATGAGAACACTACGCTAAACCGGTACCAATCAATCCAGATAAATAGTTCTGATATGAAATAAACCAACATAACAGATCAATTACCAAAAAGTATCCTATATCGAAAGAACTGAAATCGAATTGAAATAACCAATCAAGAAACCGAACAAAATTCCAATATGATCACAAAGGGGAAAGTACCATGAAGCAAAGAAGCCACACTTCCCTCGCTGAAATAGTCATAAACCATAAGCTTCTCGTCTTTGGAATAATAATAAGCCTTGAGCTCCACAACATTTTCGTGCTTAATACTTCCAATCATCTCCATCTGCTGCTCGAAATCGCGTTTACCTGCCGCAACATCCTTGAGCCGTTTCACAGCAACGGAAGTTGCATCTTCAAGAACTGCTTTATACGTAGTACCAAACGTGCCCTTACCAAGAACCTCAGCAGAGGCTCTCAAGAGATCCTCAAGATCAAACGAGTAATTGACTCCTTCAAAGAATGATAACCGGTTGTTCACATCTTCCATCCGCGAAACGAATTTCTCTGGAGACATTCCACCTTTCTTCTGCAGCTTATTATCCGAAATGATCCCATCACCGCGTCGTAATTTCCTTCTTACGTAACAAACAGTCAACACAAACACCAAAACTGCAACTACTACAATGGAGACAGCGATTACAATCAGCAAGAAGACCGTCTCAGTTAGTCCAAAGTAGCGAGCTTTCGGTTTATGACGAGTCATGTCGCGGACTGGCTGCAAAGGAATGTCATCAGGAGGAGCAACAGCAATGCCTGCATAAGACGATAATGGAAATCTTCGAAGCCAATCCGGAATTGGTCCACTGAGATTGTTGTTAGACAAATCAATGTGTTGCAGACTAGAGAGAACACTCAGATCAGGAATACCCCCGGAAAGCGAATTGTTAGCAAGATTCAACGACTGAATACGTTTGAGACGGGACAACGAAACCGGGATTGTTCCATTGAATCCGTTATTCGAAAGATTAACACAAGTGAGATTCTTCCAAACAGAGAAATCCAAAGGCAAAGAACCCGAAAACTCGTTGTTCTGAAGATAAAGAAAGGCCAAGTCTTTCAACTCGATGAAATCCGCGGGAAACTGACCGGAGATTCGATTGGATCTAAGACTAAGAACTCTTAGAGCAGAGAGTCTGCTTATAGTATTGGGAGGAATCTGACCATTGAGACCAACACCTGGTAATCGAACAGCTACGATTCGAGATCCGTCTTGATTACAAGTAACTCCGGTCCAGATGTTGCAAACGGAAGAGGACTGGTTCCAGTTTAGTGAACGAATTGGATTCATAATGGTTAGAAACTCGAGCAATGCACGTTTGTCTTGTACTGGATCTGAGTTTCCTCCATTGAAACACAAACACAAACACAAAATCCATACAGTAACACTCCAAACTTCCATTGTAGAAAAAAACCAAAACGAGCTGTTTTTTTTTCTCTCTGTTTTTTTCTTATAATCTGAAGCTGGAAGAGAAAAATCAAAAACAAAGCAACTCAATATAAATGGCCAAACTTTGTATTGTCTCACTTTAATTTAAACTAAAAAGTACAAAAAACAAAAAACTTTGATTTCTATCTGAAGTTTCTATATGATTTCTGGATTAATCAAAACAAGAGTGGGAGACAAAGCAAGACTGTAGCTTCGAAAATGACGAAATGAAAGTCCTTTTTTTTTTGGTACTTTAATTTAAAATCGTCAAAATCAAAAACCCTAGAATTTCTGGGAGCAAAAAGTGAAACTTTAACTCTATAAAGAGATTAAATTATTCAAATTAAAGCAATAAAAATTAAAGAAATCAGTACCTCACTTTTCCAGATCTGAACTTTTTAGAACTCGCGGTTTCTTTCTTCTCGAGAATCGATCAAGTCTGCATCTTTGAATAACACGAGAGCATTTCTTTAGTTTAAAAAACAAACAAATTAGGGTTTATACAAATACAGAATTTGGAAATTAGATATGAGAATAAGAATTTAAAATGTGAAAAATTCCACAATAAAATTAGTAACCCAGGAAAATTGGGGAAAAAAGAAGAAGAGACGAACTTATAAATTACGCAGTGATTATAATGTGAAAGAACTGGTCTAAGGAACCGCCATTGAACCACTGAAGTTAAGAGCTTGTGGTTTTTTTTCTTCAGCAACGGATATAATTTTTTTGGCATTAAAGTGATGAAAGTGACGACTTTTTTATTCGGTTACAGTCCGGTGAGTCTGTGAAAACCGTACTTACCGGTTCTTAAATACCAAACCGGGGACCATTGGTTTCATCTGTCCAAATTAGTGTTTTAGCTTTGATTTTCTTAAATCGAATCTTTAATTAGTATCAAAGATCGTAAATAAACCGGAACATTGGCTACTTGTATAACAATATTGTGAAACCGGTTGAGCTATATGCATAACCGGGACGATAAGATTAATTAGTCAAAGCTTACCAAAAGAAGGAGAGAATATAATTAATTAAGTTAATCGAGGTAAGGAATAAAAAAACAATACTTATTAACTTACCAAATTACATAGATTTACAAACGAATACGTTTTTATCTGTTTGTACTTACTTACATAGCGTTCAATCATATCGATCTCCACCATTTTTAATATATTTTATTTATGGGATTAATTTTTCTTGTTGGCATGAATAAGATATGGGAGCATTTCATTAGAAAAGTATTACTTTTTCTCCGGTGTATTAAATATTGGACCGACCCAATTATAGAATTTGTGGATCATAATAGAGCAATAATTTCGAATCTTTCATGATTATTGTGATGATTTTATACCATCTTAAGCACCCGTTTAATTCCTTTTTCTGTTTCTCCAACATTGAGAGGCCATTAAAAAGCCTTTGAATGTCAAAATAAAAAGTTTTTTTTAGTTTTTTATTCATACTTTAACTAGCCCAATAATAGTAGTTTGTGGTTTTACAAATGATCCAAGAATTGGTAACCAAATATAAATAAAATACAAATTTCATTATAATAAGATTCATTATTTTCCATACACAAGTTAAATCTCGCACAAAACCAGGATCTCGTCACTTCCTAAAAACGGGTGACAATTTTCAAATCTCAGGTTTCATTTTAAATATTTCGGATTTTGATAACCGAAGAATCACACACTGTGATGTTTCTAAAGACTATACAGATAAAAAAAAAAAAAAAACCCAAAAGATTGATAATGATAATAAGAGAGAGAGAGAGAAACAGAGAAGAAGAATCGGTTTAAGATAACCGGTACCGGTTATCAAGTAGAAAGGACAACCGAGAGAATCAATTTCCCGGTCCATTCTTCACCCGGTTTCAAGGTGATGGGTTTCTCAATGGCTGCTCCATCAACACACAACATCTGTTTATACTCTTCATCTCCTAAATCTGTCAATGCTTTAGCTTTCTTGTCCCATGGATTCCATACCACTGCAACAAAAACCGATAATCTTATTTCTGTTAAAACAACGGTGAAAAGTGTGGTTAAGGTTCTCTCGGTACTTGGATCTTACCAACATCGGGTAGACCTTCTTTCTTGATGAGGAATGTGCGTTTTCTCTCATGGTCAAAAACCGCAACCACGTCTTTAGAGTTTAGGTACACTCTATCGATCTCGGATTCAAAGGTTAACGCATCGCCTTGCTCTGTAAACCGCTCTTTATTGTGCAAGTTATCAAGATAGTCAAGAGTTTCCAGCCCTTCAACTCTAACTTCACTGTTAAAAGAAAAAAAGACAGCACTGAGTTCTATGGTTTTACCGTTTGAGCCGTGGAGGCTAAAACTCGGTGTTTTACCTGATATCGGAAATGGAGAAGTAAGTGTGGTAAGCAATGGAAAAGCTAAAAGGCTTTGAATTGATGTTTCTGACTCGAGATATCAGCGTAAGGTTCCCATCTGATGCCAATGAAACTCTCAGATGAAACTCAAAGCTGAAACAAGAGCAAATGCCAATTAATCATTCTAAAATGAAAAGAATTGGAGCACATCGACAAATCAATATAGAATCTTTTGAACCTGTGAGGCCAGATCCTTGTGTCTTCATCAGATGCCTTAAGTATTAAATCGACATAGGCTTTGCCAGTTGAATCAAATGAAGGTAAAGTGGGTGGATTCTTTTCCACAAGCCACATCTTGTTTCTTGCAAACCCGTGTTGTTCAAGTGATCCCCGAGTTCCAAACTTTTTAAGAGAATGAACAATAATCAAAACCTAGATAGTTCCAAGATTACATATCAGAATTTAATAGTCAATGCACCTGAGGAAAGCATATAGGGATTCCTCCTCGTACCGGATGAGGAGGCTTCAAGTTGGCCTGAAACAAGAGTATCAAATTCACCAATGCGTATAAAAAGTTCCGTATATGTTCAAGAAAAGCCGAAAGTTTTTACCTTGGCGCTGGTGAATAACAATTCATCACCCTTCTCAGTCTTCCAAGAAAGAACTTGTCCTCCATGTAAACTAATCTGAACAAAGCAGCATCCCAAAACAAAACGGTCAGCTCAATAAGCGAAATGAAAAATGTACCTGAATGTGATGCACGAATATCACAAAGACCATGAGCAAAAACAGAAGTTTACATCTAAAGTTATCAGAATTTTCTAGTCAATTGAGTTTGAAGCTAGAAAAGTCGAACACGATCATAAGAACACAAATACACAAATTACCCCAAAAATCAAACCTTTGGACCAATTCAAATGTATAAAAAGACCAGATACAATATCTCCGGTTCCATATCTTCTAATCTAAATACAAATACAAACAATGAACTCCAATAAAGAAGAGTTTGGTAGAGGAAAAACATCGAACAGTTGGTGGGCCGATCTTAAAAGTCCAAAACTTATCCTCAATTTTGAGAATCCCAGAATCAAATTCCGAATCTTGCATCAAAAGAATCATTACAGAAACAAAATTGGAAAAAAATAAAAATCTGATCACCTTTACAGAAGCACCTTTAGGACTCTGAAGAAGAATCTGATCAGTTCCATTTTTATCCTTGACCATGTCAACTATAGGTCTCTTCTCAACACTACTAACTCCAGATGGTTCCATTGAAAAAGCAACACAGATTCAATGACACACACACACACACACACACACACACACCACACGAGGGTTCTTAAATATAGGGGGGGGGGGGGGGGGGGGGGGGGGGGGGGGAATTAGGCGAAGAAATCACAAGAAGAAAACTTTTTGAAACCCTAAGTTTTCTCGTGGAAATGAAACCGAAACCCCAACCACCACTTCAGCTGCTAAGTCCTTTTCTCACACCGATAAAGCTGCAACACACACAAAGATCTCTAATTTTCCCTTAAAAACAAAAAAATCGAAATTGAGGATAAAGGGAAACACGATTAAGACAGACGTGAGGTTGAGATTGAAAACGGAAGATCTTCAAAATCAATCGAAAGTTACATTAAACACACGATTTTCCCGGGAAAGAAATTTATCCTGATTTCCCGGGAAAAACAAATCAAAGATGGGATTTTTAAGGAAATTAACAGATACCCAGTTGAGATTACGTATCGAACTCAATAACCCAGAAAGCAAAAACACAACTTTTTTTGACCCGGAAGAAAATAAAATTGAATTTTTCAGATGAGAAGAGAAAAAAAGAAAGTTATATTTAAAGAGAGAGAGAAGTCAGAAATAAGGGGCAAACTGTAGAAAAGGAGCAAAGATTCAAAAGAACTGCAAATGGTAATTAAAATGTATTATTATTACTGAATAATTCCTTACTCGGATCAGTCAAGTAGAAGATAATTAATGTTTTCTGTGTTGCAATATTTATTTTCCATAAACAAACCAAGACAATAAACCAAATTCAGTATGTATGATGTTAAAATATACTATTTCTTATGAAAATATTAGAGATTGTCCACGCGTTGCGTGGATTTAAAAACTAACATGATAAAATATACATTAAATTTAGCTTATTGATTATTTGTGTATTTACAGAATTTGATTCTTATATTATCTAAAGTTATAAAGCCATTTGGAGATGTTCACAAATACCGCGATCCTCCATCGACTAATCTGGAAGAAAATCTTGGTAAAGTACTGCTTTTGCATAATGACTCTTCGCTACCTATTGTGGTTAGGTTGCTTCCCCTTTGGTTGGTTTGGATAATTTGGAAATCACGGAATGAGTATCTCTTTAATAAGAATAATGTTCATCCGAATAAAGAGGTAAATCGTAGTAAGACAGCAGTTTGTGAATGGATTGTGGCTAATGATCTTGAGAGAGATGAAGTGCAATATAATGTAGTTACCCGATCAAGTTTATGGGAACCTCCTCCTGTAAATTGGCTTAATTGTAACTTTGATAGTAGCTTTCATCAAGGAAGAGATTCTATGGAAGTAGGATGGATTATGCGTGACCATTGAGGTAAGCATATCAAGTCTGACTATGCTAAACTTAGTCAAGTTGGTTCTCCTTTACAAGCTGAATCGATGAGTTTTCTTCATGTGGTTCAAGTGGTGTGGGCTTTAGGATTTCGACAAGTTTGGTTTGAAGGTGATAATAAGGAATTGGTGGCTTTAATCAAATACGAATGAAGATAATGTGGAGATTGGAAATGTACTCTATGATATTCGGTATTGGATTGCAAAGTTACCTTTATGCTCTTTGGAATACGTCAATCGTGAGAGGAATCATGTTGCGGATACATTGGCTAAGAAAGCTATAAGTTCTGATTTATTGTATGTATGCTTTGATTTGCCTCCATCTTGGTTGTTTAACAATTTGTATTATCCCTTTACTATTTAATAAAGATCAGATGATAAAGTTATATAGCTTCTACAATTTTTTAACAAAATGATAGTTTTTTATATAAATTTATTTTTTATTCATGTCTTTATGAGTATTTACATAAAATACTTTATATAAAAATCAAAATTGTATGTGACAGAATTTTTTTTTTTTAGTTTTTTCATAACTATTTTTTATCTTATCAATAAATGAAGTTCATAACATTTTTTTAAAAAATGCATTTATAATATTAGTTACATAGAGAAAAAATCTAGTACAAAATTATCAATGGTTTGTCAAGATGAGTTAAGTTTGGCCTAAACTTACAAAATTTTTGTATCAATTATTGATATTTAATACCATACGTTACAAAACGTTACAAAAAGTTAAAAATATATATTTTTTAACTATGATAGTTTTTCGGAAGTTCTAATTAAGAAAATTTTGTAGAATTTGAAAAGAGATATTGAAAAATAATATTAGAATATGGTTTTACATATTGTTAATTAATTTATGAAGAGAATTTGATGTTAATTAAATGTTTACTTTAAGTTAATATATTGATATCACATTTTTATTTTAAAGAATCAATGAAAAAATTCTAAAATCTACAGGGACAAATGTCAAAATTAAGTAAAAATAAGGTACTAAAAAAAAAAATTAACACTAAAAGTGACACGTGGCAGCCTCTCAAAGCTTTACTTAGAAGAAACCTTAAAATATTATATTAGATATTGTTATGTAATCTGGCAAATCTGCTCTCGATTCATGTCAGTTAACTAAATTTCCATATTAAACAAAATATCGTTTCCTTTTTAGTAAATATATTCAATACCATTAAATTTTTGAAGTTTCATCTAATTATTTGGAAATAAAGTCTGAAATTACGTAATTAAAAAATATTTTTCTGAAATTCATTTAGGTCATTTAAATACTTAACTCTATAAGGTCATGAAATGTCACATGTAAAAGCTTGCGTTCAAACCAATTAAACCTTATTATCAATTTTCTTCATAACAATTTTTTTTAGTTACCAAGTGGTGGTGGCCTAGTGATTAAAAAGTTTGGGACAGGAGATAAACCTTTATAATTTCTGTTCGCTTTTCCATGAGAACACTTTCATCTCCATTTGATCAGTCGAAATGATGTCACGTTTTAGGTCAATTATAAAACTCGGTAAGTAGACTACTTAACGGCTAAACTCATTTTTGGAGATTAGTCGAATCGTAAAAATTTGAACAACTTGGTTATTAAAAAAAAAACAATTTTTGGTAGTTAATTGTTATACATTTGTTTGTACTTAATTATTTCTTCGATTTGATTGGCTGAGTAAATAAATTGATAAATGATAGTATCTAGTTGCAAAATAAAATTAAAAACAAATAATAAAAAAAACAAAGAAGATGATGGCATGGCAGGAGAACAGCTGTTTGTGATGAAAGGTGTGGGGATGGGTAGTAGATCTTGACATGCGACCATGATTAACGGAATTAACTACCTGTTCAGATTTGGAGGGAATTTATTTATTGATTTCTTTCGTTAATTACTATTAATTAATTAGTTTTAAATTTTTCACTTTAAGCGTGGTCGCGATCTTATTTTTTTGCTAAAACATAGATACTCACTCCGTTTCACATTATTTGTCATTCTAACCTTATTTTCTTATTTCAAATTAATTATCATTTTACAATTTCAATACATTTATGATTAATTTTTTTTTTATCCCTACTTATAAACTTATTAATTACTCATATCAAATAAAATATTATATTAATTAGGAATAAAATAGATTTTTAATATGTTTTCTTAATATGTATGAAACAACCTAGAATGATAACTATTTTGAAACAGAAGGAGTATCATTTAAAAATAAACGGTTCAGAAATTACAAATTTTTTTCACACAAAATGTTTAACTTAAAAATTAGGTGATTTTTCCTTGTACATGCGGGATAAATTATTTATGAAGTTTTATTTTTTAATTTTAATCTTTAAAAATGTGAAATATGTAGTTGTTTGATTTTATTATAGACATTGTTGTTGATCAATAATATCGTTTTCATTAATAATATGAATTTCAAAAATTTAGTTTTTTCCTTTAATTATTGTATATATGTAAATATTTTAAATCAAAATGTAATACATTAGAGTAAAAAAAAATATGTTAAATTTGGATTGTCCGAATTTAGAATACAAATAAATTATTTAATATTTAAAATATATAATCATATATTTTATAAATAAAACGCAGATAAAACAAAATTTTGCTTTCGAATAAAAAAATATTTTTATTACTTCATATTGTCTTGCGTAAAAAAAATTTCAAAAGAATAACTATATTTTTTTTATAAACTTGGAAAGCTTTTTTCACAAATATATCAAAATCTCTTTTAAAATTTGGTAAGTTTTTATTATTATTTTCAAAAAAATATATATTTTATAAAAATATTCTCTAATTTTATTTTTACAATAATCAATTTCTAAACTATTTTTAAATGAGAAACCAAATTTGTATATAACTTTAGAATAAAAATGAAAATCTGCTAATATATTGATTAAAAATTCTTTTGATTTATTTATGGTAACAAATATAAATATAATGTACAAGATTTTGTTATTGATTCAAAATTGTCATGTCACAATTTTGTTAGCCATGTCATGATTGTTTTGGTGAGAGTGATTGTAGAGATGACACATAAGCATCTTCTCACAAATCACGTATATGAGGATAAATAATTGAAATCGTTAAGATTATCTCCACAAAATATATGATGTATTTTAATACATTTTCATAGAAATATTTCCGAAACTTTACTATCTTAACGATTTTGTGGAGATAGCCTTAACGATTTCCCTAGTTTTTCAATTATAAATAATGGTACTAAAATTTCAGATGTTGTTAGCGTAAATCAATTAATCAGAAATATGGTAATCTTATTTAATTGGAATATTTCTACAAGATTGTTTTTCTATATATTTTACTAAAGATTTTTATATTTTTAAATTTAGAGTTGATGATACATAAATTCCGGACCATAATAAATCCATTATTAATTAAATATCAAAAAATATTAATTTTTTTTATTGAAAGCTTTCAATATTTCCAATTATCAAAGACTTTCATATTTGAAAATTAGAATTGATGATATACATAAATTTCAGAGCAGCCAAATTCTACACTTTTAAATTTATAGTTGCTCAGACATTTTATTTTTGAGATATTCTTAAATTTCGGATAAGCAAATTTGTGGAGATAACGATTTCCATAATCTTGTAAACGTCAGATTAATCTTGTGTAGATTTTACTAAAGATTATCATATTTTTAACTTTGGAGTTGATGATGATACATAAATTTACATTTAGACCGAAACGAAATGTAATCGATTTATTTAATTGATCTTTTTGATTGAACAGACTTTTTTGGAAATAAAGTAAGATCCATTAAAATCCAAAAGAAATTATTTTTAAAATTAACAATAACTAAAATCTCTAATCAAACAATCGAAAGAAAGCATGTAAAAATAATCTTCTACTCCTTGTGATTATTTTTGGATATTCACTTCTTAACTTCATCAATGGAGCTATCATTCTCATTCTCTTTTTAAACTTGGGCTAATTTTAATTATTGAGTTTGGACTAATTTTAATTAGAGATTAATTGGCTAAATTAGAGAGAATGTCATGTCATATTTTAAGGGATGTCATGTCCCATTAAAATTGGAAGAGTGATTTTGGTGAAGACACCTATGCTTTTTTTGAAAAATCACTCTCCAATTAATATATAAAGGATTAGTTCCACGGTAAAAAAATTAAAAACATGAAACCAAATAGCAATCGTTAATTACTCAAAGATCATAGATTTTTTTAAACCAGAAGGTAATCCAGGCTTTTACCATCCGACTAATCCCCTCAGGTGAGTGTAGCCGTCGAATAGCCCACTCACCAGGTTTTCAAATGGGTCTAAAATATGTCACAATTTCAACTGGCCAAATGAGAATACTTAGATAGCTTGAGGAGAATTGAACTCTGGCCTAGACTAACACAACAACTCTCCCCAAGTGGAAACCACTAGCCCACTACCACTTGTTTATCAAAACACAAAGCTCATAGTTGCAATCAACCGAAGCCGAGCAAATAGCGATAAAATATGAGCTCTCGATGGGGGCAAAGAAAAGAGGAGATTGATATGCATAGTAACTTGAACGATCCAGAGACAATAAGACAACGATCAGAAGCTCGTTCATCTGGTAGCCCGACTTAAGGACCTGAAGACTAGAGTGCGAACAAGTCAAACGAAACAATGGATATCCTCAACACTAGTGAGACAAGGCTTGAAAGCAATCCCAAAAAATATCATTCATCGCCACCTTAGTTTAGCTAAGAACAATACTTGGGTTCACGTCTAGAGGTGAACTCTTGTATTCACCCCCTCTAGTTTTAGCCAATCACAACTTAGTTAAATAATATATTAAATTAAATCACTAAAATAAATATGGGGACCACTAATTATCTCTCTCTTTCATGTGGTTTATGATTTAGGATTTGGGGTTTAAGAGTTAAGATTTAAGATTTAGGGTTTAAGGTTTTGTATTTTGGGGTTTAGGATTTAATGTTTGGGGTTAGAGTTTATTATTTGGGGTTTAGAGTTTAAGATTTGGAGTTTAGGGTTTAGGATTTATTATTTAGGGTTTAGTATTTGGGATTAGGGTTTATTATTTGGGATTTAGGGTTTAGGATTTGGGGTTTAGGGTTTATTATTTAGGGTTTAGGGTTTAGTATTTAGGATTTAGGGTTTAAGGTTTCGTAATTGGGGTTTAAGGTTTAGTAGTTGGGTTTAGGATTTTAAACCCTAAACCCCAAATATCAAACCTTAAACCCTAAACAATAAACCCTAAACCACAAATCCTAAACCCTAAATCCCAAATAATAAACCCTAACCCCAAATAATAAACCCTAACCCCAAATACTAAATCCTGAACCCCAAATTATCTTATCTTCTTAATTTGTTTAATTTTTAATTTTCTTTTAATTGATAAATGACATGGCATAATGATTGGCTAAAATTAGAGGGGGTGAATACAAGAGTTCACCCCTAGAGGTGAACCCAAGAATTGTTCTTTAGCTAATAAATATATCAACTGTTTTTCAAGCTTTTTGATTCTTTTACTACTCATTAAAACAAATCATTATCTAAACGAAAACGTGGTTCGACAAAGAAAATAATTAAATGAAGAAGTCCGTGCAAGCAAATAATCCAAAAGGGGATAGACAATTTTTTTTTCATTTGTAATAAACACGATTTATGGTTTTGTTGAATTGTTGCTTGAGATTAATCTATAAAGAAACAATAAGTCATTAGATTTTGTTACAGACCAAGTCAATATTGTCTTGTAATTAGGATTTTGTCATTTCTAACGCAACAAAAAGTTGGTGGCTAGACCTAATCTTCTATAGATAAAGAGGTCAATAAAAAAACACCTTAAAGAATCCACAAAATCAAAAATCAAAAGCTTGATTATAAGAGATCTTGAATCTGTCTTGAATGTCATTAGCAAGCCGATAAAAAGCCATAGGGCTGTCAAAGCCGCGTGATGACGGCGCGCTGGCGCAAGATGAGGACTGCGTGAGGGTTCATGATGGTTGCATGAGAGTTGTGTGCTAGGTCACGGAACAAGAGTGAGACGACGCAACATGTGAAAAAGGAAGAAGTACTTGATGCTTTAATATATCTCTCAATGTGGAGTTTGGTTGTAGAGACAACAGAGTTTGGAAAACCTAATCTAATCTCTTGGTGAAATATGTAGAGAAAACTCACGGAGTTTGAATGACAATAAATTTGAGAGATGAAAAAAACATGTCGGCTCTTTGTAAGTTTTATGGTCTAATGTAATTATAAGTGTGCTGTAATCGCATGCATGACTACGGAATGCTATTTCTAACAAAGATGTAAAAACTACACGGGCTGCAAAACTCGGTAAAATAAATTTTATTTTCACATTGAATGATGAATCAAACCAAGAAAATCAATCTAAGTGTTAATTGGTACCCGTCGACGGTTTACAAAATCAATTAACAAGGATTCACGGCAAATTTTAATCGAGTGAACCAGGTTGATCCGGGTTTTTACCATGCGACTTATCCTCCCAGAGTGAATGTAGCAGTCGATTAGCCCATTCACCAAGTTTTTTAATCGAGTGTTGTAAGATTGTGCACTTAAATCACCGGTAGTGTTAAGAGAAAATATACATAAAAATCATAATAAGTGCAATGTTAACTTTAAAATTGGTCTAGTAGTTTCAAAGTTTCAAAATATAGTTTGAAAGATTGTTTTATAGTCTCACACCAAGATTTTAATTGTAGTTGGCAATTGTAATCATTTTAAATGTTCATTTTTTTCTATAAGTTCATGACCGCGTCATGGGATTAGAGTATAAGTTTTGGACTTTTGTTATAGAAGAAATATCATTTTGAATGCAAAATTTTATAAATTTAATATGTCATTTTTTATGTAACAAAACGTTAATTTGGCTTTGAGAGTGAGATACTGAAATTTGGATATGTTGGTGTTAGACTTCATTCTGTAAGAAGATTCAAAACAAAGATAGGTTTATGTTTTTAGAGAGCTTATTGAGATAAAAACATGATTGATTTTTCTATAGTTCAAAAAACTTTATTAAATGCAAGAAAGTAAATGAAAGAGGAAAATTTTAGAATGTCACCAAGAACAATATGATTTTAGATTAATATCATGAAGAATGAGACGCAATTCTCAAAATTACAACTCTTAGTCCCATTACAAAGATATTTATATAGTCTCTACTAGTTAAGAACCTTAATTACATGGGTTTTGACATCACAACGGGCATGTTAACTTTGTCTTGGACTTGTGCTTTAATACATTCAAAGTTTGACCCAATAGTTAGGAGAAGTTCACTTCAATATAATTGATTAGATCAACAAAATCCGATTGAACAAATGATAAATGAAACATTTACGACCCAAATGATTTGTTCATCAGTTTATTTGGAGAAGTCAATTTGGGTCGTAAATCTATTTTGATTTGTTCTCCAAATATGTTGCATCATCCGATTGAACAAATCTATTTGGAGAAGTCAATTAACCCGATGATAATTCCATGATCATGGGCACTTAAACTCCGAGATAAAAGTGTGTACGTGCAAAGTAAAGATCTAGGATATTATTTCTACTGAGCCGAAGGAGGAAGCTCAAAAGGAGAATATGCAACCCTGCTAAGGAAACCACTAATATTCTATCTAATATTTTATTGATTTAACATTCATATTTGTGTGTTTGTGTTCATGAAATTGATCAATAAATCCCTTGTTCATTTCATCGAAAATCTTTGCCCCCATCTCATTGTTCATCATCAATTATCTCTTATAGAATTGTATTGTGAATTTAGGTTTACATAAAGTTATGAATTTGTGATCCAAAAAGTTTATGTCAGTTGTTCGTTTCATCAAAATCTCCATCCCATTCTCATTGCCCATCATCAATCATATCTTATAAAATTGTAATGCGAGTTTAGATTTACACAAATTGAAATTTAAAATTTGTCATTTTGAATGATGTCTATGTAAGACAACATTGGTCTGAGTATGTGTTTGTTTAAAAATAGATTGATGTCTCTTTATATCAACGATATAGTCCACAGCCTCAACTTACATTGGCTCAGATTGATCTTACGTTATTTTCTTCCTAAAATCATATTGAAACGTGACAACACTAGGGTATTATCATTTATCAAATTCTTCTTGTCTTTTTATGCCGACCTATGAAATCTTTAATGCGCCAATTACGTCCCTATGCACCGTCGTTGGTCGTCCAATTCGTATTGTTATGTGTCATCATTAGTTTCTTAATTAACTTGAAAAATGGTTCATGGAATAATCTGAAAATATATAAAATACAAGTGTACAACAAATATTCATAAACTTCGATTAAGATATATCTATATATTGGATTAGGGGTGTCAAAATAGATAAATTTCATGGATCAATTTAAACCAATCCAATCCATTAACCCAATAAATAAGAAGATTGGATTTTAATGAGTTAATGAGTCAAATGGATTAATGAGTTAAATGGATTGGATTGAAATGAGTTTGGTTTAAATGGGTTATTGAGTTATCTATAACCAAACCAATACAAATTTTAATAAATTATAAAACTAAAATCTAACCAAAATAATTTCAATTAAATATTTAAACCGAAATTAACTAACCAATCTATAAACCGAAATTAAATGTGTAAACCGAAATTCATCAAAATTTTAGGGCTATAGAAATTTTCTTGACCAATTTCGCAAATTTTGGTGGAAAATAGTGTAAAATTTGGCGCGAAAAATACAATTCCGCGATTTTGCGGTTTTTGTGAGAAAAAACACATTTCCGCAATTTTTCCGCAAAAATTTTGATATTACCGTTTTGTCGGGAAAACAGAAATTTACTCCAAAATCGTGTTTTATAAAAGTTTTAAATGAGCAAATGAATAACTCCTTAAGAAAATTTAAGACGGTATGATTCCGATGATGATAAATTTATTATTAATAATAATTTTTTTAATTATTTATGTCAAGTTATGAATGAATATTGTATTGATTTGTTTACATGACCTAAAGGTCTCTATTAATACAAGAAGAGTTATCTAATAAAAGGAAAACTAACTTAAAAATAAATATACAATTTCTTATTTACTTGGGGATCAATTATATTCCTAACACACCCCCCCCCCCCCCCCCCCCCCCCTCAAAGTGGAGCACACAAATCTTGAATGCCCAACTTGAACAAAATGAATCAAACTTCTTACGTCTCAAAGCTTTTGTGAGAATATCGGCCAATTGTTCTTTGGTGGAGACATGAGAACATTTGATAGTATCATCCGTAATACAATCTCGAACAAAATGACACTCTACTTCAATGTATTTTGTTCTTTCATGGAAAACCGGATTGGCACTAATGTGTAATGTCGCTTGACTGTCACACCGAATAGACATTGGTTCTGAATGATCAATGCCAATCTCAAAAATTAAAGATTTAAGCCACCGAAGTTCTTTTGTTATAGCACACATTGCGCGATATTCAGCCTCCGCGGAAGAACATGAGACGGTTTTCTGTTTCTTGGTTTTCCAAGAAATTGGGGACTCACCATATTGAACTATCCATCCTATTAATGACTTAAGGCTTAAGGGACAACTGGCCCAATCCGAGTCACACCTCCCTGTTAAGTGGAGCGGAGAATCTGCTCAAAGAAGAATGCCCTGACCAAGTGTACCTTTCAAATAACGAACGACCTTTAAAGCCGCAGACCAAAGCTCTTCTCTTGGTTTTTGCATCAATTGCGAGAGGATATGAATAGCATAAGCAAGATCTGGTCGAGTTGATGCTAAATAAACAAGTCGGCCAACGAGACGTCAATATGGCTCCGGATTCGGTAAGACCATACTCTTAGAGAGAGCTAACCGGTGGTTTTGATCGATTGGAGATCCCACAGGTTTGCAACCTAACATCCCAACTTCACTAAAAATATCAGTCGTATACTTGCGCTGACAAAGGTAAATTCCTTCAGAATTTCGGGCAATCTCCAAACCAAAAAAGTACTTGGCAAGACCAAGATCTTTCATATGAAAACAAGTAGATAAATAATTTTTAAACTCTTGGATTGCCACGGATGAGTTACCGGAGATGATAATATCGTCGATGTATACCAATATATGTAGAGAAACACCGTCTTTGTGATAAACAAAGAGAGAATAATCTGATTTTGTTTGCTTGAACCCATATTTTTTAAGAGCATTCGCTAACTTTGCAAACCAACAGCGAGGAGATTGTTTGAGTCCATAAATGGATTTCTTAAGACGGCAAACATGCTTGTCATCGGGGATTGAAAAACCAGACGGTGGTTTCGTCAAGATCACCATGTAAGAAAGCATTATGAACATCCATTTGGTGAATTTCATAATTTTTCTTTGCCGCAATATCAAGAATTAAACGAACCGTGGCCATCTTAACAACTGGTTCAAAAGTCTTGTTATAATCAAGCCCTTCTTGTTGATGATTTCCAAGCGCCACTAAACGAGCTTTATAACGTTCAAGCGACACATCAGCTTTAAGCTTAACACGAAAAACCCAATGACTACCGATGAATTTCCTATAAGGCGGAAATCCACAAGATCCCATGTGTGTTGGTCTTCAAGTGATGTAACCTCACTCTTCATAGCTAATTTCCACTCTTCATAGGTCATTGCTTCTTTGAAAGAATGAGGCTCAACAGCGGCGGTGAGAGCTACAAGATAGCTACAATATGCAGACGAAAACTGATCACATGAGATATAGTTGGAGAGAGGATGAGTAGTACCTGAGGATTGCTGACAAGTAGATGAGTCGGATGGAGAAGAAGGACGAGATTGTGTGATTGTTTCGACTATATAATCATGAAGACGGGTAGGTAGAGATGTTGGCCGTGTGCTACGGTGTAACTTTGCAACATGATTAACCGGGTCCGACAAGACCGGAGGTGGTTTAGTAGAAGACATATCAACATCAGTAGTCTCTTGATTAGAAGATGAGACTAAATTAGGAACAACAGTGTCCCCTGTTGGGAAAGATGTTGGTTGTATTGAATCATCATTTGTAATACCCGAAACTGGAGATGCAATCGGAGTAGTTGGAGAGATGGGAGAGTCTTGATAAGGAAAACTATTCTCATTAAAAATCACATCTCGAGAAACAAAGAAAACTTCACGATCTAAGTCAAAGAGACGCCAGCCTTGTTTCCCATAAGGGTATCCCACAAACACACATCGACGACTTCGCGATTCAAACTTATCACCTTTGTGATCTAGATTGTGAGCATGAGCCAAACATCCAAAAACACGTAAGTGTTTGTATGAAGGAGCATGCTCATAGAGTATCTCGAATGGATTTTTACCATGTAGAACTTGGGAGGGAGTGCGGTTGATCAAGTATGCGGCAGTAAGAGCACATTCACCCCAATGGGAAGATTTCCTTGAAATTGCAATGCACGAGCTACCTCAAGAATGTGGCGATGTTTACGTTCAACACGACCATTCTGTTGTGGTGTGTAAACACAAGATGTTTGATGAAGAATTCCCTTTTCTTGAAAAAATCGAGTCATGCAGAGAAATTATGTTCCATTGTCACTTCGTATAACTTTCAGTTTCTTTCCAAATTGTCGTTCGATCATTGACAAAAAAATTCTAAAGATGAAATGCAACAGATGTCTTGTTAGGAAGTAGATATAACCACATAGCCCGAGAGCAATCATCGACGATGATCAAGAAGTAACGAGAACCACAAAATGCTGGAGATCTATATGGTCCCCATAGATCATAATGAATTAAATCTAAAACTTCTTTTGCATTATTCAAAGAATCGGGAAAACATTGGCGAGTTTGTTTGGCTTGGAAACAAATGTCACAACTCTTATTTAAAAGCTCACTACTAGTATTAGAAAAATCTTGAACATCAGGAATCTTGCCAAGAACACGAGACGAAGGATGTCCCAAACGCATATGCCATAAATTGATGTCTGTTTGAATACTTTTTTGATTAGATGCCACAATCTCAATCTCGCGTAACCGGTACAGTCCTTCTCCCTCACGGTCTCCTACTCCAATCAGCATCCTGGTAAGTTGGTCCTGTAAAATCAATAACCGATGAGTCATCTGACCGACGAGAAAGTTATCGGTAAGCAACTACCCAAGAGAGATCAAATTCACGTTGAATCCAGAAATTAAATAAACGTTTTTCAAACATAAACGGGATGTAAGATGAATTGTGCCCTGTTGAGAGGACATAATATTTTCTCCTGCAAGTAGTCTAACGGATACATGAGAGATAGTGTGACGATTTCGAATTAAATCTGCACGTCCCGTCATATGATGTGTAGCTCCCGTATCCAAAATCCATATAAGATCATTGTTCTTACCACTTAGACGATCATTGGAATTGGAGTTGACAGAACCATAGACACATTGAATGGCACGCCATTGTTCATCGGATAGTTCACTTAAACCTTGGCGATCAACATCGGTTAAGGGAGAATTAGAGCTAGTAGCTGTAGCATTTGCAGAAACAACTTCGGTGATATTGGCGCATGGTTGAGAACCTCGTCCACGCCCACGTCCAAAACTACGTGAATCTGGCTTATTGCGAGCACGATCTTCCCACCAATCTGGATAGCCTACCACCTTAAAACATGTTAAAACTTCATGGCCCGTACGTCCACAACCAGTACAATACCGTGATGGATCCCGACATTCAGGTCCAAAACGAGTAGCAGATGTGCTTTTTGAGGACACACCAATTTTAGAAGCATCACGCATCATCGAAGAACCCATGGGTCGAGAAACTTGAGAAACAAAACTCATAAGCTCTGCATCTTTTGATATTCCAGAATTAATTGTTTCGTTCTGAACAATTGTTTGGTAGATGGTATCAAGATCAGGAAAAGGAGCAATAGCGCATATCTGAGATCGCACAACTCCATGAATAGCATCATCAAGGCCAAAAAGAAAATCATGAACCTTCAATACATCAAGTTCTTTGTCGCGTGCTGTATTGAGATCACACTTGCACAAACCACAACTGCAACTCTTCAAATTTGTGCACTCTACAATGCCGTCCCAGAGATGAGTTAAACGTCCGAAGTAGTCATCAACAGAGGAACCATTCTGTTTGCAAGTAGCCAAGGCTTTGCGAAGCTGTTGTAAACGAGCACCACTTTTCACAGAGAATCTTTTCTTGATTAAATCCCAAAGTTTTTGTGCTACCTCGCGAGTAAAGATGGAGGATCGGATCTTAGGTTTAATAGTAAGTTTGATCCAGCCAATGAGGAGATGATTATTGGCAATCCAGTCTTCAAGATTGTCCGAATCAGCAGCTGGTTTAGGTATGCTTCCATCAAGAAACTTGCGAGAGCTAAGAGCAATTCGGAGATTAAGAGCCCATTCATTATAATTCAAACCATTGAGCAATGGTTGAGAGATAACCGCACCAGGATTATCACCGGAGGTAAGATCGTAAGGAGAGATTTTCTTGTATTTAGGATCCGCAGTAGATGTAGTCAAAGCCATCGTATCCAATTAGAGAGATGAAGATTATGCCGAGAGGCTTAAAGAGATGCGCAGGTTCAGAATCTTGAAAACAGAGGAATAAAATAACAAAGAAGAAGCCGAGAGGCGTTTCTTCGAAGAAAAGAAATTTAGGGATTCAGATCAGCAGCTCTGATACCATGTCAAGTTATGAAAGGATATTGTATTGATTTGTTTACATGCCCTAAAGGTCTCTATTTATACAAGAGGAGTTATCTAATATAAGAAAAACTAACTTAAAGATAAATATACAATTTCCTATTTACTTGGGGATCAAGTATATTAAGCCCATGAAACTTAACATAGTATCAGAGCCCATATACGTCGACCCATTAATCCGGCCAAGAAAGAGGCCTGATCATGACCCACTAATTGATGGCCGAAAGAGAGGTTCAATTCTTCGGGATAGCTAGAAGAGCATTATCTCGAGGGGACGTGATGGATTCGTCGAGATTAATGACTAGAAAAGCCATTATCTCATGGGGGTGTGTGGAAAAAAGATTTTACATCTAAAATATGGGAAAGGACATAACTAATATATAAGGAGATTGGGCCTCTTTACTCATTGTCAATTGGTTTTGAGTTGGAAACCCATGAAACTTAACATAAATTAAAATAAAATGATCTTATGGATAAACCTATTTAAACTATTTATCCATTAATTTAAGTGATTTATGGATAGATCCAACTCATTAAAATGGATAAACCAAACCAACTTATACCCAAACGACTTGAATAAGTTGGATCTTTGTATTACCCATTTAATATTCAAGTATTCAAGTCGTTTGGGTATAAGTTGGTTTGGTTTATCCAATTTGACATTCATATATTGGATCATGATCTAATTAATTTTGGTAATTGTAATTTTCTAGAAAAATTTGCATTTTAGGATTGCAAAACCGATTGAATATGATGGTTTTGGTGATAAATTCGTTTGTAATTATGTGTCTTCGACGTGGACTCCCCGATAATTTGTTGAAAATGAAAAAAGGAGACAAAGACACACATCAGACATGTGTAGCATAATATTTTGAAAATGACCACCTTATCGTTTGATTGGACAATTATAAACATGCTATTTTGGTATATTACTTTTCAAAAATATCATAATAAATTATCTATTTGTAAAAATACCACTAATTATAAATATTTAAAATCTAAATCTTAAAATTCTAAACCCTAAAAAATGGTTTGACCTTAAGAAACCCTAAACTCTCAAAACTAAACATTAATACAATATAGTTAACTCAAACATAAATAATATAATGAATAAATAATTTTGAAAAAATTATATTTTACAAAGATTTTGAATATATGACATTTTTTTAAAGTAGTATTTCTCAAAAAAATTTCTTGATTTATTTGGACAAAAATTTTGATTGTTAAGTTTTTTGTTTTTCTTTTATATATCTAGAAAAAACATTAAACTCCAAAAATGTATGATTTTTTGGTTTCTCAAAAAAAGTTGAAATATAAGATGAAAGAAAAAAAATCAAAATGGAAAGAAGGATTCGAACCTTACTTTGGAAAATTTCATTTAAATTTTGATGAGAAGATGCATGGATTTTGGTCGAGAACACTTCAATTAATCAAATTTACATTAAAAACGATAAAAGAAAATTTAATCAAAAGATTTGTGATAATTGAAAAACTATATATATATATATGTGTGTTTTAAAACTAAGAAACTAATATTGTGTTTATGTTTAGGATAAGGAATTCAAGTTTGCCGATATAATATCTGATTTAGGTTTCAAGTGTTAGAATTTCTTTTAGAGTATAAAATAAAAGGTTTCACATTTTTTTATCAACATACAATACAAGGAATTTAATCAAAATGATTACATAACAATAACAATGATATTAACACAAACCATTAGATTATATATTTTGATCAGAGTTTCAATTTAGTTTATTTTAATTTTTTTTTTTATTTTATAAAAAAACTATCTTATTATATAAAGAAAGATGTGCGCGATGAGAGCATGATACGTAAGCACAATTCTAACTTACCATATCGCGAAATGTGGTAATACTAATTAGATGATGACATATGTTAACAATTAAAATTAATTTTAAAAAAATAAAAATAAAAGTGGAAAACGAATAATATAATTATCAATAATTAACCAAATAATAAAAAGGATTTTTTTATATTTCAAACTGATTAAGAAAAAAGAAAATTTCTAATACGCTAAACTAGCTAGACTTAAAAATCTAATAGTTCAAACTAATTATAAAAATAAATTAAAATTAAAACATAAAGAGTTTAAACCGTAAAAATACAAAAAAAGTGAAATGAAAATGAAAATTTTAATTAAAAAAAATAAAGTGCGAATTATAAAACAAAAGATATAAATATATATATGAAAATAAAATTAGAAAGAATATGAAAATCTTAATTTAAAAGTTTAAGATATTCACATACATACCAAAGAAATAAAAAAAATCAAAATCTATAAGCATAATTTTTTTTGTCAACATAGTTATAGAATATCACAAAGAATATGAAAATCTTTTATCTATAACGGTATTGTTACTTCTCGATGTTAAGAAAAAAAAAATGTTGTATAAAATAAAAATTTATACGTAATAAAAATAATGTATTTACTACTAAGATCCAAGAGTGTTTAAAATTTGGCGAATATAGATCTCTATGAAAAAAAAACTTATGACATCAATGAGTTGATAAAATATTATATAGGTTTTTTTAAAATTAGTCACGTGAAATTTATTTTTTCTAATTTAACTCTGTAATATTTGAAATGTTTTTACGATTCCATTACATAATTAATATATACTTTTCCATTTATTTTTAAGTGATGTTTAAGAAGTTTTTTGTTTCAAATTAAGTGATGTTTTCAAATTTTTATGCAAAATTAATTACGTTTTTGTTGTTTTTGATTGTTTAAATTCATATTTGTAATAATATTTTTTTAGTTACTTATCTATATGAGTCTGCATCATATGAACCATGATATCAAAATTAAAATAGAAATTGATCTTTAGTCATTTAAGATTCATGTTTAAATAATATTTTAAAATATTTTTGTAATTCAGTAAATAACAAAATTAAATTAAATATTTATATTAATAATTTTTAATATATTTATCTGCATATCAAATCCTAATCTAATTAGTTGATAAAAATCTATGATATTCTCTCCATCTTGGTATAAAGTTTCCTTTGAGCTCTTGTATAGTGAAGTGGCCCAAAATCTCTCTCTCTACGCATGCTTCGTCGTTTCTCTAGCACATTGTACAACTGTATGCCGTTTTTCTGTATCATCACCAACGTCGAGAAAAATCTGATCGACGTTCACTACGCCCGAGAATTCTCCCTTCGTGAAAATCTATGTGATGATCATCGATACGCTTGGTTTGAAATCAATTTAGGAATCCAACATTGAGAAGCTGTAGCTAGTTTGAAGCGGAGAAGAAGAAGAAGAAAATCAATTACATACCAACAGTTTTTTATTGTTCAGGTTTGTACAAAATAGCAAAAGTCTTCCTTATTTACGTGATGCTTTCAAATGTTTGTCAGATATTGAAACTTTCCTCTGTATAGCATCTGATTGTTTATAGAGTATGTAATTGGTAACTTCGGTGTTGTTGCGTTGAGAGTGTGCTTGATGGCAAAAGAGAGATATGCAGCTAAAGCAAAGAGAGACTATGGATGTGGCAAATGCTGGATAGTATTTGTGTGCTTTTGGTGATTTAGAACATAACCGTCTTGATGAAACAAATCTGCGAATGATTTCTACTGGAGCTCAGGAGGAGTTGTGCTAGCTTCTCGTGATGGGAAAGATTGAGTGATGACTACATAATTTTGGATCATAAGACCCAGCCATTTATTCAGGAGACCCGTTTTCTAATGCGGATTCGGACTTTGGTAGGGTTCTAGTTACAGTAGCAGATGGCATTTTACTTCCACCAACCCATCTGGTCTCTAACGCTTCACCATCATTAGCTTCTCTCTCCATCATCACTTGAATCTTCTTCGTTCTTAAAACCCTAATCCCCATTGTACCCACAAACCCTAGCACGCCTATACCTAGTACAAATCCCACGATCCATAGCAACCACCATTTTGGCCACAACTCGACCTTCTTCTTACCGTTCTCTAAGGGCTCAATCACCGAGTAATCTCCATGGTTTGAACCGTAACACACTCCCGGGAGAACCATTCGGCTTATATGAGCTGCTTCCTTGTCTTCGGTCTGTGCCTTGAAGCTCACGCATCTAACCCTAGACAGCATTTTTTCATCAGAGTCTTTGAGTAAATCCCTAAACGAGATTTCTACATGATTCTCCATCCTTAGACTGATCTCTTTGACATTGTCTTGATCCAACACATCCAAAACCCTAAACCCTAAGACAGAAGCTATTAACCGGTAACCGGGTACGGTATACCAATGGTTAGACCAATTACCTAGATCTTGGTACACAATAGCAACTCTTCTTGCAGGAGGAACCGAAACTGACCTTGCAGGTATAAGCACATTGCTGAACTTGGCCCCGGAGTTCCAAAGGCTCTTCCCGGTGAGACGGACGATGGAGACTTTGATGCCGGAGAGATTTTCCGGTAAGATAGCCTGGTACAGAGCACCGGTATGATGTTGGTTGGATAACGTCTTGAGGGCGAAATTCTCAAGAGATTGAGACAAGGAATGTGGTAAAGTGACATTAAAGATTGAGATTGTGGAGTTGAAGTGGATAAGAGAAGATGGTGATGTTGAAGAAAACAAAATGGTGTGTAGTAAGAACACAACACAACAAGTGAGAGACTTTGAGTTCATGTGTTCTCTTTCGTGTTTTTTTCTTGTTTTTGTTGTGTCTTTGGGAAAATGCTCATTAGATTAAAGCTAGATTGTGTAATTGAAAAAGGCATATGTAAATGTAGGACCATAAGTAATTAAATAATGTACCAAAGCCCAAATCTAAACTCGATCGATTGAATGCATTTAGGATTTTACTTTATAATAAAATAAAATTAATAAGTTTTATAATATTATAATGTGGCTTGTTTATTTTGCTAAGTGTAAGGGTGAACATCAGAACATGGACACTCTTGATATGTAATTAAACTGAAATGAATTATTAAGGATGTACCTAAAATTTAAAATATGTTTGTACGCTAAAGTTTGAAAATATTGCGAGTTCTTTGTTTTTTTTTTTTTTTAACGATTTGGTAAGATAAAATGATGAGAAAAAGTAACGCATGCAAAGAAAAAAAACATCAAAGAGGTGGACTATATTTTGCCTTTTGACTTTTGAGTGATCATGTTCATGCCGTTGATTGCGCTCTTTCTTCCATTCCCTAAATCATTAACTCTACTTTCATAATTACATTTTCAATTACAATTTCATTTTCTTTTTATCACAAATTCAGAACTAAACTTCCATAAGAAAAGAAAACATAACCGACGTTAAAAAAATTGTTATATTTTAGACTTAATAACTTTACACAAACATGAAGTGCACATCATCATTTTTTCTGTTTTTGACTTCAAATAGTACATATATTTTTACAAAAATCAAGGCTTTCACAAATAGATTGGAATTTAAAATTTGTAATCATTGTGAATAGTAAAGGCGATCACATAAATTAACCAAAAAAACACAAAAAGAAGTTACCCAAACCAATAAATTGAGCCTCGAAGTGAAAAGAATCGAACTTAAGCTATATCCTCATAGGAATATATGGGCCAACTCTACAATAATGGGCCTGAATAGACCTGAAGAATGCATTTATGATTCTGATGAGTATAAAGTCATTTATATTTTGTAAAATGGAAAAGAAAATCCGTGCCTTTTCCATGGAAAAGCAAATAAAAGAAAATTAACTCGGAAAAATCTTTAAATATCAATAGTTCTAGGTTTTTTTTGTTGTTTTGATGAAACTTGAATATATGAGAAAAAAGATTATAATGGGTCTGATTGGTGACCCCGTTTAAAACGAGCGGTTAAAAGTTTTTGAACGGTTGAACAGAGAGTCGTTTGAAACAAAGCGGTTAGATCAGTGGTTAGAAAAGGCGGTTAGATAATAGAGAACAATTTAAATATAAGGTTGATTGGTAGCATTGTAGCGGTTGAATATTATAATTAGATAAAATTATGTAATATTCTTTTTTAAATGATGTTAAAATATAATGCATTAAAAAATAATTTAAATTTAATAATATAAACTATAAGTAAATATATATTACAATTATTCACTTTGAAAGTGAACTGCACAAAAAATTGAACGGGTACGTGAAATACCTAAAACATAAATTAACCTAAAAATATTTAGATTTAAAATCTGTATATTCATATATTATGCATTTTGCGGTCAATTTGGGTATTGTGGATATATTGGATAAAAATAACTAATTTAATTAGCTATTTAAAATAATTAAATCGAAATAAATGAAAAAAAACAACGGTAATTATGAATATTTCGCATAATCTTTAAGTAGTACGAGTATGAATACTTCTGATAACCGAAATCGAACCAAAAATTTTAAATACTAAAATAGGTATTATATTCCTAAAACTGAGAACCCGATAATCGATTCGAAATCCGAATGGTTACCTGAATGCTTATGTCTAGTTCAAACGATTTTTTTTTATCAATCATCTATTTACAATTTCGTTTTGCAAACAACCATTTGATTGGTAACAAACGAACGGTTGAACTGTACTTCATTTGCAAAAAAAACTATCAATATGAACCAATAACTGTGTTTGTTTGGTTGATAAGATAAAGCGGTTTTAAGTTTTTGGCACAATGGGGATAGCTGTAAGAGATGGTAGAGTAAAGACACAGTAAAACAGTAAAAAAAGTGATAATTCATTTCATTCCCAAAAAATGTTATCTGTGGTTGATGAAATTGTGTTTTTCAAAAGTTTGCGTAGATTTTATTATTTTAACAGAAATTGTTTATCAGAAAAAAGAAAAAAAAAACAAAGCAGTCGTAATATACATTCTCTCTAATTCGTTATGACAAGTATTTCATCAATGAAATCTTTTCAGTTTTCTTGTAGTTTTGAAAGTATATTGTTTGTTGATAGAGCATCTCCAACCCATCTTCAAATCCTTAAATTTTGAGGTATTTGTCATTCCAATCCAATCTCAAATTTTCAAATTTTGAGGTTTTGAATAGTAAAATCTCAAATTTTGAGGTTTTGAGATTTTACTATTTAAAACCTCAAAACTATATTTTATTTTCTTTTTGGTGTTTATAATTATTTATTTTCACAAATACATATACTAAACTTAATTTAGAATAATTAAGTACACCAAATGAAATAAAATAGGATAAATATTACATAACATTAAAATAAAGTTCACACAATAGAAGATATATTAAATAAAGCTCACACAAAATAAAAATACATTAAACAAACTTAGCACAAATTAAAGCAAATTATATAGACACTTAAATATTACATATCTTACAAGTGGTATCAAAATACCAGAATTCATCGGTTAACCGGACCCTGAACCTCCAAGATAATCGAAATATGGTTGATAAATATTTGGATTAAATGAAGGTTGTTGCTGCTCTTGAGTTCTTTTTTGCATGATTCTCGCTTTTTCCAATCGCATATACTCACGTGTATCATCATCGACAGAGTCTAAATTTGATAGTAATATCTTATCATCTCGTTCTCGTTCTTTTAAGGTTATTCTTTTAGCCTAATTTTGGAGACGTAATTGCTGCAACTCGTAATTTTTACTCCTAGTTGATGCACTTTCTTTTAAGAAATTAAAGATTTGTTCGTTTGCTGAAATCATAGAGTCAACAGATGAATTATTACCTTCATCCATTTTTCTCTTCAATTTTGCTTTCTTTGATAAGTTGATTGATAATGAAGACAATCCAGGAGATTGTGATGTTGGAGATCCGACTGTATCGCTTCTAGCAGTGGGAGTTTCTGGAATATTTATGTGGACATTGTGGGTAAACTTCGGAATATCCTTCATCAAGAGCCACACGTGATCAAATTTAAAACCTTTTTTAAGTTTTGGATCTTGTATCAATAATTGCTTTGCTCTGTCCATCTGCATTGATTTTTTTACATAAAATTATGTTTAGTAAATATTCAAATATCATATATATAAAATAACACACTTGTTGAATATTAACTTACTATGTCTTGTTCGGACGTTCCACTTGGATGCATATCTTCCACTTGGTGGACACAACTCTTCAAATTCCTAACAGCATAGAGAATAACACTCATCCTACCTTGTAAAGATCCACTGCTTCTACTCTCCCAACTCTCAATTTTTTTTCATTGTAAATTTTTTCTATGTTTCCCCATAATTTTTTCATAGCTTGGTTATTGCTAACTATTGGATCTTGCAAAATTTCTAAATACACTCGACATAACAGCTCATCTTTTTGGTGACTGAATGATGAGCCTCTATTTTTTTCCATATAATTTTCTAGAAAAGAAAAAATTGTTTGAAGTGTGAGTTTTTTTTTAAGGGAAGTCTATTATTTATACATAATAAAGGATGGATAAGAATGCAAATACATGGACACAAATATGTTTCACAGATTTACTTATCTACAATGTTGGATATCTTGGATACATTGATGATAGGGCTTTAGTCTAGAGAGAATTACAAAAACACCACAAATGGGCCGACAACATTTATAAAGATTTTTTATAGTTTATAAGGATTTTTTATAGTTTATAAATAATTTTTTACAGTTAGTTTATAAAGAATTTTTACAGTTTATAAGGATTTTTTACCGTTTGTAAAGATTTTTTACCGTTTATAAAGATTTTTTAGAGTTAGTTATAAGGATTTTTATAAGGATTTTTATACGGATTTATAAATATTTTTTACAATTTATAAGGATTTTATATGGATTTTTTACGGTTTATAGAGATTTTATAAAGATTTTATAAGAATTTTTTTACAATTTATAAATTATTTTTAGAGTTAGTTTATAAAATAATTTTACTGTTTATAAAGATTTTTTACCATTAATAAAGATTTTCTACAGTTAGTTATAAGGATTTTTTACAGTTTATAAAGATTTTATAAGGATTTTTTATATGTATTTGTATATTTTATATGTATTTGTGAAGTTTTTATCATTATTTGTAATTTTTGTTAATGTCAAAGACTATAATGCAAATAAAAAAACTTTTAAAGATTTTTTTTTTAGGATTAATAGTTAGAGCAATCAATCATTAAATTTTTATTTTGAGGTTTTGTTCATCTCAAAATGAAGTTTTGGGTTAGAAATGCTGCTAAGAGCGAAGAAGTGTATGTGTGTGTGTAAATATGCATTGGTAAAAAAAAGCAGAAATGATAAGTTTACTGAATGGTCATATCAAGTGATGGGGAAAACTAAGGATGCACTCTTTTGGAATAAAATAACCACAAAAATAAAAAGAAACAGGTAAGAGAGAGAGTGTGTTTGCTTAGCCATGAGTTGTGTGTTTCCATTTCACCACAACAAAAAGGCATTCACGTTCTATACCCAATTTGAAATCCCTTCTTTTATCCTCCTTTAAAATACCAATATTGTTTCTGAAAAAAAAAACAAATATTAAATTCCGAATGAAAACACTGTGGTGCGGGACGTTATAGCTGCGGGGCGATTCAAATATTAACAAATATATATATATATATAAGTATAGATTTTTATTAATACATATATATAAATATATATTTTCATTACTATTTAGTATGAGATGGGACGGTGCAGATGATTACCATTCAGTGCGAGTGCAGGGCAGAATGGTGGAGATGGTTAATATTGTGGTAGATCTTTCTCTATTTTTATTAAGTTTTCTCTTTCTTCTCCAAAAAAATCGCAGCCCATCTCTTTTTTTTTACTTCTCCTTCAACTTATATTTAATATGAAGAAGAAAGGAAGTAAGTTAAGGTAAACATGTCTATAATAATTGTATACACATACAATATACATTTATTATATGAATTTGGTTGAACTGGTTATACCGGGTTGACCCATGACCCAAAATTTTTTTCGATTCATCATTCGGTTCGGTTTTAAAAATATTGAAAATATGTAACACTAAAAAGTCAACTAGTTATATGCTAAAAATATGTTTGACTATCATCAAATACACATGAGTTACAAACATGCATCACTGCAAAATCAATTGTTTATGCTTATGTGATGTTTTGAAGTTACAGTTTCATAAGATTAATAATCGTTTTAATGATATAACATTAAATTTTTAAATGGTATATTCAACTTACTTTATTTACTAATAAATAATTTTATTTATTAGTAAAATTATGCTGGAATAAGTCCATAATTTTCTAACTGATTTAATAGTTTGAATCGAACAATAACAAATATTTATGAAAAACATTCCAACACTTATTAGATATGAAAGTGTGGAGAGCTCGTTAAATATGTTCATATGTTAATTATGGTGGACCTAGATGAGATATAACTTTTTCTATATAAAACGAAAATATTATTTTAACAGAAGAAATATTTGTTATCATGAATGGAAAGATCAAGTGGAACTTCACTTCAATAAGTCAATATATTTTTGTTATTCAAATGCCCTATATATTAATATAAAATATCGACCTTCATAAAATTTTAGAACCTATAATTTTACCCTTGAATTAGCATGGTGTCAGTGAATTTTAAGAACTTTACAAATTCTAGTCTTTTTTTATTTCAGGTAATAGTTTTGGTTTTGTGTGATGCAACTGAGATGATGATGAGAAGACTACAAGAGGACTGAAGCAAGTAACAAGAGGAATCTCTGCAGTTTTGTTTCCCACTTCTGTTTTCTTCCTCCATGCTTCATTTTTTCTGTCAATATATTTGTTGTTTTATATGTAAAAAATTCTTTAAAAAAAACATATATTTATTTATATTTGAAAGATAGAAAATTAGTACTATTAAATTGCAGAAAATGAATTAAGACAGCTGTAGAAGGACAGAGTCAAATCAAGGGACAACCCTATATGTCCAATAAAGGCATTATTGTCTCTCTTCCGATTACCTTATATAAACACCATAATTAATTTCTCTGTTTTTTTAATACTAGTAACAAGTAGAAAAATTATGTTCAAAAACTAACAAAAAAAAATTCAATAACTAACCAATTTTTTAGCATTTAATAGATACTTAAACCATGTTTATCAATGATACACCAAAAGTAAGTATAGTAAGGTTAAGTATATTAATAAATATAATGTAAGTATAATTAATGAATCTCATTAAGATTAAAAAAAATTAAGATGTTTATTAATGAGATTTTGTAGAGTTCTTAAAAAAAATTCAAAATATTTTAAAATTTATTGAAATTGAAAGAAATTCAAATTATTGAATATATATATAGAAGATACAAAGTGAATATATTTTATTTCAGAACCAAATTTAATAGGATTTAGTCTTCAGTTGGGCCAAATTTTTGCCTAATATGCTCAACCAAATCATTTTTTAATTGTTGATGCATTATTTTATCACAAAATCGAGCTCGATTGCTCGTCATATTGTTGACATTTGTAGACGTCTTTGCAGAATACGTGTAGTCTACTCGTGAAGTTCCGCTTCCTTCTTCTTCTTGGAATTCTTACATCATATTGAGTGCATTGGTCTTGTTCGTCTTCGACTATCATATTTTGCAATATAATAGACCCTCTCATTAAGTTGGATATTTTTTGTCTTATCCCAAGTAAGAGCCGGGTTTCTAATAATTGCAAATCGAGCTTGCAAGACTCCAAAAGCACGCTCGACATCTTTTCTTGCACCCTCTTGACAATTTGAAAATAATGATGCTTTTGGACCTTGTGGCCGAGAAATTGATTGGATGAAAGTTGTCCATTTTGGATACATACCATCTGTGAGATAGTAAGTCATATGGTATCGGCGTCCGTTGACAAAGTAATTAACCTTCAGAGCTCGACCATGTAATATATCATCAAAAACAGAGAAACGGTCAAGAACATTGATATCGTTACACATACTTAGAGGTCCAAAAAATGCGTGCCAAATCCATAGATCTTGTGATGCGACAGCCTCTAAAACGATTGTCGGTTTTCCATGTCCACGTGAATATTGTCCTTTCCAAGCCGTGAGACAATTCTTCCATTCCCAATGCAAACAGTCAATGCCTCCTATCATCCCAGGAAATCCCTGTAACTCTCCAATATATAGTAAGCATTGGACATCCTCTGGTGTAGCCTTTCTCATGTACTCATCTCCAAACAAATGGATAATTCCATCGACAAAATATTCTAAACATTGGTTCGTAGTGGTTGCACCGAGCCGGAGGTATTCATCCACAACATCAGCTGCAATACCATATGCCATCATCTGAATTGCGGCAGTGCATTTCTGTAGGGCAGAGAGGTCGAATATTTCGGTAGCATCTTGTCTCTGTTGAAAGAATGGTACTTCATGGGAGAGTCTTTGAACAATATTCATGAACAATGGCTTGTTCATTATAAACCATCGGCGAAATTTACCATCAGGGTAAACTAGCTGGTCACTGAAATAATCCTTCCATAATCGAATATGGCCTCCTCGCGTTCTCTTTCTAAATGTACTCGTTTTTTCCTATCATTGATTGTAACCCGTTTCAAATGTTTGATAGAAATATTCGTCAATTGTTTGATCAAAAATTTCATCTACTCGAGACATGTTAGGATTCGATGACATGCTTGCTTTACTTTAATGAACCAAATTATAATAGTGAAATAAAATTTTATTTTGAAATAGAATTTAGAATTGTAAAGAGTTTGTAGTTTAATAAACAAAAATTGAGAATTGTAAAGAAAGAGAATTTGATATAAACAATTTCTGAATCGGAAAGAAAGAGAATTTGATTTATAAAGAGAAATGAGACTTAACATTCATACTATATATCCACGAACATATAATGTTTGGTACAACAACTTAATTTAAAAGTTTGGTACACCTAACCACATGTTCCAACAACTTAATTAAAAATCTGGTACACCTACAAAAGTACCACATGTTCCACATTATAAAAGACAATAAAAATAATCAGACTTGTGCAAAAGATACTAAAAACAACTAAACACTTCATGCTTTCTCCTCTTATGACAGCAACTCGATTACCATGTATCACTGCATCATGAAAACCGGAGAACAAAATCAGTTACCAAAATAATCAGAATGTTAAATAAAGCATAATTATCATGAAAAAAGTAGCTTCTTCTGATTTTGAACTAAATCGAAAACATTTTCTTGATTAACTTGTTTTTAAGTGTGATTTCAATCTTTGATAATTGCTCAATTTTGGCTATGAGATTTTCTAGGATTTTTTTATCCGAAAGTTTGTCCTTCATAACAAGATCTTTTTCCTTTATGATCGACATCTCTCGAAACTCCTTGAGAGAACTCCTTACTGATTCTTCAACATTACCTTTAACTCCCTTCTTTCCTTTCTCCTTGGCAGCCTTCACACACATTGGCCTTTGCATTGTTTCCTCTTCCTGTAAACAGACAGTGTTATTGTTGGAGCTGGAGGAGTAAGCAGAAGAGTAATTTAGCTTACTTTTTTATAGATTGGTTTAGTTTTGGAAGTGGTTTGAGTACACCACTTCTGATCCTTTCCAAGAACCTTCCAAGCATGGTCCAAGCCAAACTGGACCTTCTAGTCTTGGAAATAGAGCTTGTGAGCAAGCCCCAGTACATCATTTTCATTTTGTCCACTGCTTTTTTGCCTTGTTGCATAGTCATAGCATCTAGCAAACTTCTGGACTTGTTCATTCATTTTTTACCACTTCTACTTAAAATTGTTGTTCTCCGCCTAGTCAGCTTGGCAACAGATAGACTTGCTGCATAATATGCAGCAACTCTAGTCCAGAATGCACCTGATCTCTGCTCATTGCCCACAATAGCATCTTTGCTTGTATTCAACCAAGCAGAGACTAGGACAGTCTTTTCTAGTACAGTCCTAATATGCTTTGGAGATGTCTATGGAATGGGATTTGTGGGTTTAGACTAGGTTAGGATTTCAGAGAAATTGATCTCTTGTTGGTTGTTCAAGAGATCAAAAAAGAAGATAGAAGAACTAAATGGAATGGAAGTATCATTTACTTAGCTACAAAGGAAATGTTTTCAAAGGAAATGTGTCTGGATTATGTGTTTGGTTTGGAAGTGTTTATAATCAAAGCTATATGGACTAATAATAAAGCTACTTAATGTTCAACCTAATCTGTCTCCATCACCATTAAGTGGTATAAGTTTTAGCAAAGTTTTTTAAAGTTTTTATCAATTTTACTTAACTGATGTTTAACTCACACACTCACTAGTTTACTTTTCTTTTAGTTAAATGTAGTTGAGTAAAACTTTAAGACAGAAATTAGAGATCACCATAAATGAGCAATCTAATCTCTATCAATCACAATCAATTGTTTTTTTGTCAAAACTTCACAATCAATTCATTTAAGTTATTACTTACGTTTTTAAAAATTTTCATCAACCTAATTCACATTCAATTATGTCTTAACATAGATGACCTAACAAAACTGAGCACAAAAGCATTAAGCTAACAATACGGATGATCTTTACATAGACATGAACAACTTCTGTCTTTAACTCAACCCAACTAACAACCATCTACCACATTCAATTACTAAGCATTTATCATACCTAATAAATAACTAACCATCAATGATACACAGTAAGATTTAGACAGTTGATTACCCTCATTCATCTGGTGAATAGGAAGCAACATTTAGACTCTTCCCTAATCCTTTCCAGAGCAGTCCAATGTTTTCCTCCAAACAAGCCACACAACAGAAAGAGAATCTGTAAATGCACAAAAAAAAAGATCACTTATACAAATATACATAAATCAAACACACAGTAACCAAACACTACACTACACTCAACCAATCAATATATGCAGAGCATACAAACATGATCTTTATATACTCAACCAAACAAAAAACATTATATACTATCAATTGAGAAGCCACACAACCAACAATGCCATCAATTTTCAGTCGACTGTAACCCCAAATCACAACACACATCAGTAACAAGCCACAATATCCTAATCCAGAATCTAACATCACACTAAGACAAACAGAAACCTTAATCCAGACGACTGGAACCAAAAATCACAACACACATCAGTAACAAGCCACAAAACCGTAATCCATAACCAAACACTACACTTATACCATCAGAAACCCTAATCCAGAAGACTGGAACCCAAAATCACAACACACATCAGTAACAATCCACACAATCACACGATTGTCAACACATATGCAGAATCAAACAATATGTACACATCTTAGACCATCATAAACCCTAATCCATACATGGCTTGTTCATTCTAATCCTATTAACCAATTGCCATCATCAATAAACGAAAACCCTAACCTATCATGAAGAGAGAGAGGACTTACACACATCGTCTTCATCATCTCTCTCTTTTGTTTCAGATCCAAAAGTCGACATGCATGAGATAGGTCGTTGGATCTATCTGTTAGATCTACGGCGACGACATATAGGAACCACATAGATCACCCAATCGGCGACCACACAAGAGAGAAGAGAAGAACATTAGAGATTTTTAGCGGCGACCAAACTTAAGAACAACGATTTGAATCGCCGATTTTTGTAACAGAGAGAAGAGAAGGTGAAGAGAGAGGAACAAGGGATGAAAGAGAGAAGAGAACACCATTGCCGAGGAGATTCTCCAACGACAATCATCAAAAAAATTGCAAGTCGGAAAATCGCTATTCTCGGTGATTTTTGAGAAAGAACACGAAGCAGAAGAAAAAATAAAAAAAATTTCCCTTTTTGGTCTCCGCAAAACCGAAGCAGAGGCGGTCTAGTGGAGCGACGACACCTGTCCCTTGAGACGACTCAACCGTCTCACTGGGCTGAAACGGATCAAGCCCACTTCACCTCTTTAATTCTGTTTTAATTGTCTTTAATACTAACCCAAAATCATTGTTAAACATGGTCTTACTAACACATCATACACTTTTGGTTAGTTATTGAGTTATAATTTTTCTTTTTTTAGTTATTCACCCAATGCATCTTAATAAGTAAAGTAATTAACTGTATGAATTTTTTTTTTCACTAATTTGGTGAAAATATCATACTTAACGTTGCTGACTCCAAGTTGAGTTATACACTGACTGAAAACTAACCGTTGCAAACCTCACCAAATTTCTAAAATAAAACTCCAAAAAACGGCGATAAGAGACGAATCCGACTTGACGATGCCTAGATAGAATTCTCTGAACTGATCAAAATTCCGATTAGATCTTTACCATAGAAACAAAAAGCAAAATACTCTAACCAGACCGTACCAAGCTTGGAACCCGAACGGAGCATAATC
Source organism: Arabis hirsuta (assembly GCA_964056655.1). Lineage (NCBI taxonomy): Eukaryota > Viridiplantae > Streptophyta > Magnoliopsida > Brassicales > Brassicaceae > Arabis > Arabis hirsuta. The sequence continues at coordinate 7,566,019 of OZ053303.1, read as the reverse complement.
GGAGCCCGAGAAGAGGCGAGAATATTTGAACTTAATTTGAACTCTATTTTTGTATTATAAACTCTATTTTTGAGTAAAATATACTATTATTTATTCTTATCTCTATATTTAACTATAAAATAAATGAATGCAATTTTTTTGTTTAATGTTAGAGAAAAATGGTAGTATTTTTTAGTTTAGAAACATGTAAACTCTAAAATAGAAGAATACATTAAAAAAAAAAAGAGATTATTTTTTATTTTAATTTAGAAAAAAAAAATACATCGGAAATGCTTGAGATAGGTTTAGGACAACAAAAACCTTACCATTTTGAATTTTATTTGATCAATTACACACTCATCTCCCAAATTATCCGAACCAAGTAACCAACTATTACACAAATTGGCAACAGTATGAACGGTTAGTTTGTAACCACGTTCGTAGATTAACAATCATAGTTTGTATGGTCGTACTATAAGAAATGATGGAAGGATAAGAAAAGAGTGGCATAAGACTAGATGTGCCGATGGACAGATGAGAAAAAAGTTTGATTAGACGAATTGTATTTTCTTATTTTGTTAAAGTTGTGACACAAAATCAAGCTAGCAGTTTGATTTTTTTTTAGTCAAGTAATATCCATTATTACTATTATTTTCACTCTGGCTCTCCACCGAAAATCTGATGTGATGATATTCCCATCTTTTCAATTAAGAAATTGCAATCCATATATATCAAAATTTATAAAATTAGCGTGTAGCGTAGTGGGTATACAGGTCGAGTCAGGTATGTTTCGTAGATTAATGTAATTTTAAATGTTTCATTGTAAAACATGCAATTGATATTTGTTGAGTTGAGCGTCTTCTTATGGATGACGGTTTATAAGACCATAACCAATTATCGGTTAAATTGAAATATACTATGCCTATTTGAGAAGTTATCGGTTATTGCATGAACATAGCATAAATCTAGAGTAAAATATTTTAAAACTGTGACTTCAATTAGAATAATCAAAAGCAAAAGGTTTACGTAAATCTAAATGTGTCCTATAAATTCCAACATGGAACATATTTTATATCACTACGCATCCAATTTTTCATGAGAAAAGCTTTACAATTGATGCTTAATGATAATGACAACGACATTGTTAGAGCATCTTCAATCTCACTCTAAATTTTGGGAATGAATAAATAAGATCGGAAAGCAATAAATGAGGGGTCATTTCAAATGTTATTTTGGAGTAAAATTTTTTCTAATCTTACTCCATATTCAACTCCAAAATGGTGTAAACTCATTTTTTCTTTTAAATATAGAATAATCTCATTTTTTACTCTATTTTGGAGTTTTTAGAATAAACTTTTTAATTTATAAAATAGCTCTTAAAATTTTAAATAAATTTATTATTTTCTTTTTTTCTCAATTATTACAATAAAACACATTTGGAGTGAACAATCTTATTTTATAGTGAAACATAATATCAAATATATTAAATAACGATTTTACCTATATAAAATAAAATGCAAATGACATATATTTAAAAAAAAAAACGTAGATCAGTAATTAAAAAAATATTTTCAGATCAATACTTGCAGTCACCAACACCTAATGATGTCTCCAAACTTCTGTACATTGGTGGAAAACGAGAGTTTCCAGAAATATTGGGTAGCTTAGATTGCATGCATTAGAAATGGAAAAATTGTCCTACCGGTTGGGCTGGACAATATGCATGTCGTAGTGTATCACCAACAATAATTCTTGAAGCTATGGCAGATTATGTCCTTTGAATATGGCATGCATATTTCAGAATACCGGGCACTAATAATGATATCAGTGTGTTGGAGTCTTCCCATCTTTTCTCCAAAATGTCCAAAATTTTGGAGATGGTATATTATTATTTAGCTGATGGTATATGTCCAAAATGGTCTATCATAGTACAAACTATTCACGAGCAAAGGGGTGCAAAGAAAAAAATATTATGATGTGCGACAAGAAGCATGTAGAAAAGATGTAGAACGTGTGTTCGGAGTTCTTTAGTCACGTTTTGCTATTGTGAAAGGACCAGCTGTTTTTGGAAAAAGAAAGTGCTACATGACATAATGACTACATATATAATTTTACATAACAAGATTATCGAGGATGAGTGCGATCTCGATGCACCAATTGAAGTTGAAAGAGAAGCTCTGCTTCCAGAGGTAGAAATAGGCGAGAACGATAATATTCGGTTCCAAAATTTTCTCGCTCGATTTAAAGAAATCAAAAATAAAGACTCTCATTTCTCACTTTGAAATGTTTTAATTGATCATTTATGGAATAAGTATTCAAGTGAAATAAAAAATAAAGACTCTCATTTCTCATTTTGAAATGTTTTAATTGATCATTTATGGAATAAGTATTCAAGTGGTAGTGATTAAATTAAAATATAGCTTGTTCTTTATTTCTATGTGTGTGTTATGTATTTTTTTCAATTATAAATGTTAAGTTTAAATATTACTCCCTCCGTTTTAAAATATAAGTTGTTTTGATAATAAGTACTTTTTAACTTTATTGAATATTGTGTGACCACTAGTATTTTGCAGTTTTTTGCGTGATTGGTCAAATTATTTTTATTGAATATATTAAATGATATTTTTTAGTAGAAAAGTAGTTTTTTAATATGCGTGTTATTACCTAAAACAACTTATATTTTGAAACAGATGGAGTATTAATTTTTTGGTGTAGAAAATAAAATAATACATTGAAACAAAATTCAATCCCATTTTGAAGTAAGAAATTGAGTGATACATTAAAAATTCTCTTACACCGAATAATTAGGCAGCATTATTACAGTTAACTACATATACTCCTTTTTGGTAGTAATACTTATGTTTACTAAGTAGGCTTCTTTTCACGGGACATTATTAACCAATAGCAGCCAGAGTCATGCATATTTTAGACTTTGATCTTTTGATTCATGATTATCACTTCTCATTCTATGGACGATTAGTCTAGCCTTCGAAAGCATGTATACCCTAATATTATTTCTGATTTAGTTTAATTTGTCATCTATATATATATCCTAAATATATTCTTGTACTCATACAAATGAAAATCTTAGCGTTGCATATAGATTTTTGTGAGAATTGAAAATCCAATATCAATGTTTAAATTACATAGGTTCATCTACGCACATGAGGCACGAAAATACATATAGAAAATACGTGTAAAACCCTAGAGGTCTTTATTTTCACCGTTAAAAACCGTCGCGTTCAACGTCAGCTTTTCCCAGCGAAACTTGTCGATATACTTCGACTCGTTTCACGAAACGACGTACTTTGAGTCCCAACTTTCTTTGCCATTTTAAACAGTTTCCAGTAGAATTAGCTTTACCCTTTTTTCATTAGGCACTATGGTAAAAACACTTAAAAACAATTTAATGAGCTTTCTGATGCTTTGTTAATTGTACTTGATGCTTTTTGGCATAATTAAAAGGGCCACAAATAGCATGTTCAAATCATTTTTCCTTTTTCATATTGGGGAGGATTATGTGTATATATACTTTCAGAGGAAGATCTGTTGAAAACGGTGAGTTTTAAAACTATGATTCACTACTAAATTGAGAAAAATACTATCCTAAGAATTAAAATATTTTTATTGCCAGTAAAATATTTACAAACTACTGGTTATGTTTTAAAATTTTAATAATATCAGACGTTTTAAAAAAAAGAATTAAAATATTGTAAGATAGTGTCGACAGTAAAAGCGTAATTGCCTAATTGGTAGGTTTGACAACAAAAATTATCTCCTAAAGCTAGTCCCAATTTTTTTTTTGTATTATAATAATTATTGCTGGTTCAAAGATAGAAAAATGTTAATAGCAGAAGTGAAATGTGGCAGAAAACACAGACCGACATCGTCGACACGTAGATTTCAATGTAACATGTGACCGTAAGAGTTGTTTCTAATAAAATACTTGTTACGTAACTCCATTTACAGGGTTCAACTATACGAAATATTAACATCAATAATGGTTGAAAATATAAGCCTAAAATACTAACGGGAAATCTTGAAGAATTTAATCAACTATTAAAGATAAACATATTCTATATACACAAACGAATGAATTTTCGAATGGAGAAAAAAACTGTCATTTCAACTTCCAAAGGCTAGAAAAGCAGAAACTGAAGCGCCTTTAAAAGACAATAATTAAAATACAAATAATCTATTTTACAATAAAAAAAAGTAAAGAATGTCATTGAAGAGAGAGGACCATAATTGGGAAGTGTAATATAAATAAAAATTATGGGAACTTGTTGCTGCAGTGTTAACTCTTCAAGCCCCAAGAGAAACATATCTCGTAAGTTTGTCGTCAAGCTTTATCCTTTTTCTTCCGTTTAACACAAATATTTCAATTACACTAAACCCTAGCAATCGAAATAATAGACAAAACCCTACTTGTACTTGTAAGTAGCAACCGCTAATTCCCAGAATACAGAGAATAACAAGAGAGAGAGAATACTTGAGAGAGAGATTCAACTAAAGATAAAAATGTATAGAATACACAAAGGTATACATAAATATATATATATATATATATATGTATATAAACAGAGATCAAATAAGTAAATCTAATAGCTCGCTAGGGTTCATCAAATCAAATATTGTTAACCTAAAAAGATAATTAATTAACCGAAGGGAGATAATCAGTAGATTGCCTAACGCAAATAGAGACTTATGAAGAAATTTAGAGAGACCAGGTTTAAATATATATCCACACTTTTGTCACATTCTTCCTCACCTATTCAAGATGATGTCTAAAATAGAGAGAAACGTACGAATAATTATGTCAGTATGATTATATGTATAGTTCGCCCAGCATGTTTTTATGCAGAGAAGATTGGATATTCAAGATAAATAAAGAAATTTGGTATACCAAAAGAGAGGGAGCTCCCTTCAGTCCAATCAAAGAGAATCAATGATCCAATTTGTCTACCGCATCATTCATTCATTTAACGAGTCAAATTCGAATCTTGGTTACTCGGTATTTGGATGAATGAGTCGGAAGCTAATTGGATCATATCACGACCTGTGAATGGACTCAAGGAAGCTCTCTTTCTATATATATTCCTACAACATCAATTCAAAATAGTAAGTATAGATGCTGTACAATACATGTATGTATTAGAGTGTATGTGTGTGTATACTCTATATATGCATGGATCTAGAACCCTAGAATGCGAGAAAGCATCATCTTGAAGAATATTTGGCAAGATTTGAATGACTAAAGAAACCCTAGATCTCATCTAAAAGATAAAGCGACTCTACATGGATATTTTGAAAACAATAATTTGTATGTATGTAAGAGAGTTACGATCAAAAGAAAATTGATGAAAAACTAGAGATAGAGAGATGATGGTATGTATGTATGTATGCATGTATCGTATGGAGAGAAATGATGAAGAAATAGAATTTGAACAAAAGAAGATTTGATGGAGAGAGGGAGAGAGAGAGAGAGGAGTAGAAAATGGATGATGGATGCGAGGAAATACACAATGGATACAAGAATGCAAAAGTAGTGATAGGGTTTTTATAAGCTTCAAATTTTTGAACTTTTTAGGTAAATTTGGTAGAAAAAATAAGGAAAAATCTCTATCGATTACCAATATATTTATATTTTTCTTGACTTCGTTTGATAGGTGGCTCCGATTGATAACATACTAAAAATTGGAGAACGATAAAAAAAAAAAGTTGTGAAATAACTTGTTGCAGAATTGTGGAATATATTTTTTTACCGCAATTGAATAAATTATGCGGAATGACGGAATATAAAAATAAATTTTTATTAAATAAATTTTAAATATTATTTGATATCATAAAAATTAAAATATGGAGTGATATAATTTAAAAGATTTAATTTCTTATTCTAATTATTATTTTCAATTTATTTTTTAAAATAAAAAATTATAAATCTAAAATGTTGCAAAAAATATAATTATTTATAAAAATTGAATAAAACTAAAATATTAATTTTGCAAATAATCTACTTAAAATACACTTTTCTGTTTAATAAAGATTTCTTTGTCTTTTTTTTCAGCAAAAACGTAATTATGCATATCTTGCGTTTTTACGTTTTTCCATGTATTTTTCTGATGGACTTTAGATACAAACAAAGATAATGTAAGAAGCTGGCAATAATTCAATGTGTAGAGGCATAGACCGGATAGTTCCCTTTTCTCATCTACAAGATAGGCTACACTGGAGTATTTTCTTTCTATTTAGCTTATAAAAACTCCTTCTTCTGTTTCAAAATATAAGTTGTTTTACCTAAAACTGCGAATATTAATAAACTACTTTTCTTTTCAAAAGTATCAACTTATATATATAATAAAAATAATTTAACCAATAAAAAAAGCGACTGCAAAATACTATTGGTCACACAATAGTCAATAAAGTTAAAAAGTACATAGGATTATCAAAACAACTTATATTTTGAAACATAAAAAAACCTCCAAAACAACTTATATTTTGAAACGGAGAGAGTATATAATTTTAGATGGCGTATTCAATAATTTTTTTGAAATGATTTGGATCTATTTTATTTAATGATGCTTATATAGCAGAAAACACCAAGATTAAAAAAAACTTTTGTTTTAAAAAATATACATAAATATGTTAATTAAAAACAGTTTAGCTAATTATAAAAACGAATGCATAATACTATTGCCTACACAATATTAAATAAAGATAAAAACTACATAGAAATATGAGAACATCGTATATACTGAAACAAAAAACTTTCAAAATATTCTGGTTCCGATTGGTGACCCCGTTTGAAACAAACGGTTGAAAGTTTTTTAACGGCGTTTGAAACAAGACGGTTAGAATCAGTGGTTAGAGAAGATGGTTGGATAATAGTGAAAAATTCAAATATAAAATTGACTGGTAGCATTCTAACAGTTGAATAGTTAATAGATCAAATATAATGCATTAAAAAATAATTTAAATTTAATAATATAAAATATAAGTAAATATATATTACAATTATTCACTTTGAAAGCGAATCGCAACAAAAATTGAATGGGTACTTGAAATACCTGAAACATAATTAACCTAAAAAATACTAAGATTTAAAATCTGATATATTCATATATTAAGCATTTTTTCGGTCAATTTGGGTATTGTAGATATATTGGATAAAAATAACCAATTTAATTAGCTATAATTTTAAAAAAAAAATTGGATAATTCGAGTTCAAAAAATTAAATCGAACTAAATGCAGAAAAAACAATGGTAATTATGAATATTTCGCACAATTTTTAAGTAGTACGAGTATGAATATTTCAGATAACCAAAATCGAACCGAAATTTCTAAATACTAGAATAAGTATTATATTCTTAAAACAGAGAACCCGTTAACCGACCCGTAACCCGAAAGATTACCCGAATGCTCATGTCTAGTTCAAGCGACTTTTTTATCAATCGTCCGTTTGCAATTTCGTTTTGCAATTGACCGTTTTAACCGCCCGTTTCAAACGACCATTTGATTGGTAACAAACGAGCGGTTGAACTGTACCTCATGTGCAAACGAGGTTACCAATCTAAACCCTATATAGAGAAACGAAAGGAGAATTATATTTGTAGGTATCTTTAAAAATTCAAAATTATTGAACTAATGATTTTTTTTAACACTGTATTTTTATTATTATTTTGTTACAAATTATGAGAATTGTTACAACGGACAAATATTTTCTTGACCCACGCTAGACGTATCTACCTTGTCCCACGCTGAAGATTTCTTGTAAGCTTTATCTCCATTAATCTGCATAAATGATAATAAATCGTATCTTTAGGAATTCAAACCTCATAGCTCTTGGTATAGAAATATTAATGAATCTTGATCAACTATTGTACCAAGAGGGCTTCCACATTGAACTAATATCTTGAAAAAGTATATTTTCAATTTCGATTTTTGTTTTTCTAGATGAGAAGAAAAACTAATAATTCTTAATGAACAAATTCACATTGACATATTAAAACCATTGTTCTTACAATTAATCGAAACATAACAGTTTTCTATTTGTAATAACCCTAAAGATGGAAAATTAAAATTTGTGTTGTTTTTCGTAACAATAACTATTTTTGTAAAGCAACTATATGTGATATTTTCATTTCAATTGAAAGATAATATAAGTTTATTTAAGTCAATAATAAATAAATATAGTTTTATTATAAGCGAATAGGTTCATCTGTTTATGCACATATATAGACATTTTAGCCATTCAGATCCCATGACATCATTTTGTTGTTGTTGTTGTTAAGGTTAATCTTGGAGTTGTAAGCCAAAATCCACATAATTTTCCGTTAATAAACATTTGTTTTCCTTTGGAGTGAAAATCAAATTAGGGGGTTCAACTACGCACAACCATTGGAATGTCCTAGAACTCGCCACTAGCTCAAAACCCTCTTGGAACACATCATTGGTTGTGAAATGAGGAATATCACCCTTGTGAAATTGTCTTTACTCTAGTTACACATATCTTTCTTTATTTTCTCCAACGACTAGTTCTAGCCGAGAAATGCATTGGCTTTATGACGGATCAACTCCAATTCTCTGGTGCCCTCGCGCATACATCATATCCGGTCATTTGCCAAATGCAAATCCTGAAGGCAAAACATAAAAACTTATCTGAAATATTAATGCTCGCCATGCTCCATGTCCTCTGATTTCGAAGACTTTATTCTTGCAATATTCATGATGAAACAATATCCAATGGGCTCCTTTGTTCTGAAATTTATTACAAACACTGTCCTAATCATCTTCTGGAGATATGAATACAATAACTCAAGACACAAATTGAAAATCAATAGCAACAGTTCAAATCCGGAATCCACAAAACACGAAAAGTAAGGAATGAATGAATCCACTCAAAAAGAAAAAACTCTTCACACCATTTTACAGTCAATGGTTTTCTTCTGATATATATTATATCTCAGTTCTTCACTGTGGTCGCATGTTTTAGAAGCATGTCCACAACATCTCTGGAAATTCTCGAAGCTTCGTTCTTCAATTGCTCGATTTTGGCATCAGTTTCTTGCTCAAGCCTCTTCACGTTTGCACCTGAATCTCCACTGGTCTGTTTTACACACTCATCATTAACAATTGTTTGAAAAGACCAGGATGTATGAAAAAAAAGAACACATTGTAATGGCTCAAGTTTTTAAAAAATTTATCGTAGTTTTACCTCTTCGAGTTTCCTCTGGAATCCATGCTCTGTACTAGTTTTGTGCTCAGCAATCTCTGTTTCAGCCTCTTCCTTGGCTTGCTTCAATCTTGTCATTTTAGCTTAAAATCAAAACACATACAGTCTCAACAACCAGTTGCAATTCCGTAATCCATTTAGTGCCATCTGATAATACTTCTCTAAACTACGCTAATAAAACCCCCCAGTGAGCTCTACGTTACAATAAAATGCTAGTCAAACTTAAGGCATTCTATCATCAAGGTCATTAGTCATAACTCTTAACATCAATACGAATAGGCACAATACTCAGCTCTGACAGAGATGGATCATAATACTATATCATCACAATCTGATGCGTTTAGTGCATCGGAAATACATGAAGAACTCTTGGCTCTTTGCATCAAGACATACATGTAGAAACAGAAAGATTTGTAAGAACACATAACGATGTTTTAAAACCAATCAGATGCAAGATCTACCACGATTCTAGAGTTTCAGATTGAAGATATATACAACTATAAGAAAAGAGCTTGTAATTACCGTTCCTAGCGGCATTGACAATTTGCTGAGCTTCGTGTTCAGCTGCAAGCAATTGCTGGATCCCTCCATGATTACTGCTTGATTCCATCTTCTCTTGAAAACCTCAAAATCCTGTCTTAACAAGAACAAACACTAATCATCGTTATTAAGGACATATTTGCTCTGTGCGTTTCAATAAACTATGTGAGAAAAATCGAAACCGAAAATCCGAAAAAAATGTGAACTTCAACAAAGTCTACGCATCGTGTAATCAAACACATGAATCTAAAACGGTGATCGGATCGAACATTAGATGCTATTACCATTTTCTTTCAGTAGAATCAATAAAAAAAATTCAGATCAAATCACAAAATACACAATTTATTCAAAGAGTCAAAAACCAGATCTGTCTAAGCCCAGCAACCGAAATTCAGCAAACAGAATCACAACATGTAGAATCTCGATTCGTATTTGGAATCAGATAAGATCTAACAAATCCCAAATTGTGCAGACTGGCTGAGAAATGAGAACAATCCATCACTACGATCTCAAAAAGCTTTTTAAAATGTCAACTATTTTCATCATTCTCTCCAAAGATTTCAATGAAAATCCTGAGATACTTCGATTGTTATATATCCAAACCCAGAATCTAAGGGAGAGAGAGAGAGAAAACATACCTGCTTTGGCACGAAAATGGCGAGAGAGAACGATCAATATTGAAACTCTGAATACGGAAGAAGAAATAATAGACGAGATTATGTTTTGATAAGAATATGGGCCTAGTGAAGCCCATTATACTCTTTATATATTTGGGTCATAAATAAAGGAATGAAAATGGACCGTGGAATCCATGCACTTTTCAATTCCTAACACATAGAGGCGGTTCGTTCTCTCAACTAGACAGAGCATCTCGGTGCAGTGCAGTAAGGAGATGTTGTTAGTTTGGATAAGTTTGAAAGTAGAGTTTGGATGTAATAAAGGGTGTTCAAAATTACAAAAGTTCAAAAATACCATTATTTTTAAACATAATAAATTTATGATTTTCTGTCAAAACTATAAAATAACAATTATTTCAGCCAAAACCACAAAAATGTATTTTTTCCATTAAAGCCGCAAAACCGCATTTTCCCGCCAAAACTTCAAAATCTTGTTTTTCTCTAAACCAGAAAATCTCATTTTCCCGCCAAAACCGCAAAATTACGTTTTTCCCGCTAAAACTAGAAAATCCCATTTTTTGGTTGAAATCGCAAATTGTGTTTTCCCGTCAAAACTAAAAAATCATGTTTTCTTGTCAAAACCGCAAAATTGCGTTTTTTTCAACCAAAACCGTAAAATTACATTTTCCCACTAAAACCGCATAATTATTTTTCTCGTCAAAATTGTAAAATCCCGTTTTCTCGCCAAAACCGCAAAATTAAATTTTCTGCCAAAATAGTAAATTTACGGCTGTAATTTTGTTTTTAATTATTTAGTTATAAATATAATGTAAATAATAGTATTAATACAAAATATGAGGTTTTTGGTAATTTATTAATTTGATTTTTAATTTTTATATATGATTTTATTTCTTAAAATTATTTATTTTGTGAGATAATATTTATTAGAATTTATTCAAAAATTAAGTTGGTAATTATTTAGTTATAATTATAATCTAAACCATTAATACCTCTTAACACAAAATAAAAAGTGTTTGGTCATTTTACATTAAATGCGTCTAGATATAAGTACAAAAACACCAAACGAACATATTTGTTTTCATATACAATTTATGGATGCATAAAACAAATACACAAACGAACATCATCTAGTAGTTATCTCTAGGTACTGCTTCTAGATGCTGCATCTAGATATTGCGTCCAAACACGCAGAATGAACAACACCTTACTTACATGTTGTTTATGTGTTTTGAGAAATTTTGAATTTTTTTTTTTTTTTTTTTAGAAAGAGAACTTTTTGAGATCCTTGAATTAAAAATTAAGCACTTTGTTGGTTTTAGTGTTGCATATATAGCCATGGTGGTCGGATGTGTGATAATTGAAGGAGCATGACGTAAATTTGTATCTTTTCAGGTCCAACTACAGTTTGGAACTTGGAACACTTAGTTCTAAACCAATAGATTTTGGATTTGTTTGGGATTGGTGCAGTTTTTCCATATATATATGTAGACTTGTTTTCTCAATCCGGATAGGACCCGATTGGTGATCTAAAGCAGTATGGATTTTTTTAGTTATTAGAGAGAGTTGTAAACAGTTACAAAATAGTTAAAAACTATAAAAAAACAGTCGAATAAGAAACTCGAGTGAACCGTTTTTATTATTGATAACTACAAAAAGGTATACGTTATACCACAATACAAAAACGGTATATTTTGTATTACAATAATACAAAAATTTAACATTTTTATGAATTTTTTTGTATACTTTGAATTTTAGATCTATTTTAAAATTAAAAATATAAAATTTATCACCCATAACTTATGTATTTCCATGTGTTATATACTATATATTAAAATTATATTTAATAAGTATTTATTTATTTTATAAACATCTAGACCGTTTAAAAAATCGTTCAGATTCTTATTGAGTATTTTAGAGGTTAGGCGGTGAATAACCTCCACTTAACGTCAAACACTTTTTTGAACATCGTATGTTATACCTCGTGAAATTTTAGATAAGCAGGATAGTCGGATTCATTCGACCTATCTATGGGATAAAAATAATGTAAACACAAATTACATCATTCTATTAAATTTAAGTTTTTCATAGATTTCCAACTCAAAACCAGTTGGTTATTAATAGATTAACCCTTACTCTTATATATTAATGTATTATTTTTCCAAATACTGATATGAGATTTTTTTTATTAACAGCCACTCTCACGTTCAGACATGATTATTTGAAACGTGGGTAAAGAACAACATCTACGAGGTGACAAAAAGAATGGTTGGCTTCTGATACCATATTAAATTTGAGTTTTTTCATAGGATTCCAATTTAAAATCAATTGGATTGAATTAATTTTTCTTTTATATATTAATGTATTATTTCTCTAAATTTTGTTGTGTGATTTTCTTTCATTAACGCATTTGTATTAAAAAAACACAAATTACATCAGTAATCTCTCTGTTTTTCTACCTCTTTTACTTTTCTAAACAACAATCACACACGTAACCTATGTGATTATCTGATAGTAGTAGACTAAGCATCATCATTTGTGGGATAAGAATGGTTATCTACTTTTCTTAGGTGGGCCCAGTTAAGATACCAAAAGAAACTCTGTTATAACTACGTCATGCATGATTACCTAAACACTGATTGGGCAAAGTCTATGCATTTATGTATGATCACCTTTCATTTTTTATTTTATTTTAAATAATGATTGATAAAATACTTCTACTAAAAAGTCGCCGGTCTTTGTTTTTTTGTTGAACAATTTGATTGTGTGTTTGCGTGATAACTGGTACACATACATGTATACAAATTGCAAAAACATCTCACTTTTTTAAGACAAATCACTTTTTGCAATCATATCATTAAACTCGTTTTTTTTGAAGATAAATCACTTCTTACCATTTATATAAACTAACATTTTACCAATTTTTTTTTATATAAACTAACCATACAATCATTTGAGAAAGGAAGTTGGACGTGAAAATTATGACTCTATTAAACACATTATTAAACCAACTGACTAAGTGAAATTAAATAAATATACGTTTCGTTTTTTTATTAACTTTTTGTTTTTGTTAAAAAACTAAATAAAACAAAAAAAGAAATCGCTAAACAAAAATTGAAACAAGAAGAACATAAGGAGTGGTGGCCTAGTGGTAATACTCCTTGTGTTGCTACCAAAAAGATGGAGGCCTAGTGGTAATATCCTTTATGTTGGGTGGTGGTCTAGTAGTAACACAAGGAGATTAGTTTCTTTGTGTGCCGGATTCAAATCTTATTTGGTACGTAGAGTTATTTTTAAATTGGAATATCTAAAAACTGTCTCTGGATACCAAGAAAATGATGAGCCAAATGTTCGGCATTTCTACGGTTTATAAAAAAAAATGAAACAAAAGGAAGAAGAAGATGAATGCAAATTAAAGAATGTTCACAAGATTAAATAATACACACAATTTTTTTTGTCTACAAAATTTAATTGTCGTGAGTATCATAAATTTATTTGTACATAAAGAGTATCGTGAAACATTTGAATATGATGTGAATATCGCAACTATTATGAGTTTCGGTCTTAAATTCTTCAATTTAAAAAGGACTAAAGTTGAAAGTAAAATTAACTGTAATTTAGTCTGAAATTTTATTTGATTTTCTTTCAATTTTTTATTTTATTTTATTTGATCACATTTTTTAGTCAAAATCATAAAATTGCGTTTTCCGTCAAAACCGCGTAATTATTTTTTCTGCCAAAATTGTAAAATCGTTTATGACTTAAACAGCAAAATTACATTTTTCTTGCAAACCCCCAAAATTACATTTTTCGCAAAACCAGTAAAATTAATTTGTCTGCCAAAACTGTAAATTTATGGCTTTAATTTTGTTTTTAAGTATGTAGTCATAAGTATTATTTAAACCAGTTCGGCTAAAGTTTAATCATCAAAGTTGACTCTGTCGGCTGAAAGCGATTTATAGAACTAATTAATCATGAAATGAACTTTTTGTATGGCCTAAACGGTACACTTCCACGTGTCACCGTCCTCATTTTCTTCCACGTGACATAACCACTTAAATTATGTTAATTTTGTTGATTAGATAATTATTTGTTTCTGATTCCAATCAGAAAACCACTCTTATCTGAATCCTTGGAGAGGTTTTACCATTTCAACATTGACAGACTTAAAATGTACAGGTGTGCATACTGCATAATCACAACGTAATTGAGAAAAATGGTACCACGATTTTTATAATTTATACATTAAACATATTAATGTATATATACATATTGTATGGTTTTCTTTGTCGTATATATATTGTATTATAATACGATGCAATGATGATTCTGTAAACAAACATTAACATAATTATTTTTGAAAAAGTACATTAACTTACTTAATTGCTCGCTGATTGCCAACTCTTACATATCACATGAGTCATAGTTAAAATTCAATAATATCCCAAACGTTTGGACCACTCAAAATTTATGATAATGCTTGTTTAGGTTAAAACATTAAGATATGGTTTTATAATATGAGATGGACAATATTTTGTGCACCTTTATCGTTATTTCCGTTAAAATTACTTCATTTTCTATGTGATCCAGTAACCAACCAACATTTTTTTATATGTTAAATCAACCGAGCATTGACATTCTGAACTTATCATATATATGATCATATGCTGAATATGCAATTTGACGTTTCAACTTTCAAGTATCATTGAATTTCTTTAATTAAGTTATTGAACGGATAATCTGTTTTGGTATTAATGTTATAGTCTATTATTTCAAAATCTATAGGAGTATTATTGTATCATAATTATAAATGATTTGATTCGAACTCCGGGTGAACAACATGAATAGCCTAGTAGTATTAGAACATCCATATGAAAGTCCAATAATGTGTTCATAAAAGACTTAGGGGCTCTTCGTTTCTTCATTCAGACGCAATATCTAGCCGTTGTTCGTTTTTGTTAAATTAAAAAATGTGTATAGACACAAAAATTGGATGCAACAAAACGTTATAAAGTGTGTCCAAAATTGCAAAAGTCAAAAATATCCTCACTTCTATACATAATAAATTTATTATTTTTTGTCAAAACGGTAAAATAACGTTTTTCCGCCAAAACCACAAAAATGTACTTTTCCATCAAAACCGCAAAACCGTATTTTCTCGCCAAAACTGCAAAATTACATTTTCCCGCCAAAACCACAAAATTACGTTTTTCCGCCAAAGCCGCAAATTCCTGTTTTCCGCTAAAACAACAAATTTCTGTTTTCCTCCAAACCATGTTTTCCTGCCAAAACCGCAAAACTGTATTTTTCCGCCAAATCCCGTTTTCCGCCAAAGCCGCAAATTCCCATTTTCCGCCAAAACCAAAAAACCGCATTTTTCCGCCAAACCCGTGAAACTGCTTTTTCCGGCCAAAACCGTAAAATTCTGTTTTCTGCTAAAACCACAATACCACGTTTTTCCGCTAAAACCGCAAATTATGTTTTCCCGTCCAAAACAGCAAAATCTCGTGTTTTGTCAAAACTGGAAAATTACATCTTCTCACAAAAATCGCAAACTTCCGTTTCTCGTCAAAATCGTAAAACGTATTTTCCCGCTAAAATCGCAAAATCACATTATCTCGTCGAAATCGCAAAATAGCGTCTCCCGCCAAAACCGCATAATTATTTTTCCCGCCAAAATTGTAAACTCGTTTATGACTAAAACAGCAAAATTACATTTTTCTGCAAACCCCCAAAATTACATTTTTTGCAAAACACGTAAAATTAATTTATCTGCCAAAATTGTAAATTTATGGCTTTAATTTTGTTTTTAATTATTTAGTTATAAGAATTATTTAAATAATAAATAATAGTATTAATACAAAATATTGGGTTTTTGGTCATTTATGAATTTGATTTTTAATTTTTATCTATGACTTTATTTCTTAAAATTATTTATTTTGTGAGATAATATTTATTATAATTTTATTCAAAAATTATTTTGGTAATTGTTTAGTTATAATTATAGTCTAAATTATTAATAATAGTGTTCACCTTTTAACACCAAATAAGAGATTTTTGGTCATTTTACATTTTATGCATCTAGATATAAGTACAAAAACAGCAGAGAAACATATTTGTTTCAAGATACAATTTCTGGACGCATAAAGCAAAAACACAAACTGTAACGCCCGTGAACCTAAAAGTGGATTTTTGGTGGGTATCGATCGACACGAGGTGGTGTGTCGATCGACACGTGTGTTTGGACTTAGGAGAAGTCGGGTTTTGGGCGTTATGTCGATCGACACGGGTGGGGTATGTCGATCGACACGGATTAAAAATCAGACCGTCTGGTTCGATTTAATTGTCCGGTTTAGTGGGGCTGGTTTAAGGAACCCTAGGGTTCGATATTTAAGCGTGAACAGTCGCGTTGGTGGTGGTTTTGGCCGAAAATCAGAGAGGAACCAGAGAATTTTGAGGGAGAGATCAGAATCAAGGATTTTTGGGCGATTTTTGGGAGATTTCTTGAGAAAGATTGTTCTTGAGGGTGTTAGAACGAGAAGGGGATTGTTGCTGGGTTGATTCGGGTCTGGGAAGGACGAATCAGCGGCTGTTCTTGGTGTTCTTCGCTCGTTCTTCGCGTTCTTCATCCTTTTCAATCCCGATCAAAGTGAGTGCGTGATCGTAGGCTTGTATAAGTATAGGGAATGGATATAATGCGATTGCGTGGTTGTTTTGTGTGCTTTGTGAATGGAATGGTGCAGGAAACTCGACAGATCGCATCAGATTCGAGTCGTGTGAGGATTGACTCGATTCTGGGTTCTGCGACGTCGTGTCGATCGACACCGAGGTAGTGTGTCGATCGGCACGGGGCATGTGTTCTTCGACACCTAGTGGTTGTGTCGATCGATACAGTGGATCCTGTCGATCGACACGGGGTCACTGATCATCGACACCTAGTGGTTGTGTCGATCGACACAGTGAGTCCTGTCGATCGACACAGTGTATTCTGGACTGGTTTCGTTGCTTGTTCGTGTATGCTTGTTCTGTGATCATCCTGGTATTGTATTGGTTGTTTATACTTGTATTTAAATAGCCTGTAGACGGGATGACCGCGTCGCTGAGTATTTGTGATAATACTCACTCAACTCTTTTTGCCATGTGTTGCAGGTAAAGAGAAAATGTGATCGTGGAATCGTGGCGAGGAAGAAGAGATGATTTAGGGTCTCGATGTGTTGTCGTTTACGGAATTGTTAGGTTGTTAGTTATTGGTTGATTGGTTGAACGGTTTGATATTTAATAAAGTATGGGAATGTTAAATTGTTGTGTTGAGTTGACTTAATTGTTATGTGTTCCGCATGTTTGATTGGACCGTTGAGGATTATCGTTTGTGATAATGATAATCCAGGTTTTTAATCGGAAAATTTCAAATTTTTGGGTCGGGTCGTTTCACAAACGAACGTATTCTTGATGCTGCGTCTGGGTACTTGATGAGAGTTTCTTTAACATGCAAACTTATCAAATAACATTCTAGCAAGCTAAGCTACCTAACTCATGATTCGTTTGTAGCAAGCCGTTAATTAGTACACACTATACTTTTCAATGTTAAAAAAGAAAATTATATAAATTAAAAATTTATAGATGTTATAAAATAATAATAATATATTTAATGTTAAGATCCAATAGTGTAAGGTTTGACGAATATAAATCTCTATGAAAATAAACCGATGACATCAATGACATTTATCAATCATAGATTTATATATAATGCTTGATAAAACTATTTATAATATATTTTATAGGTTTTTATGAGATTATTCACATAAATTTATTGTTTTATGATTTAACTCTATAATATTTAAATTGTTATAAGATTTTATCGTATAGTTAATATTAATTCATAATGTGTAAGTGAAACAACTCGACCCGTTTTTTTTATTTTTAATTCGGATTATTATTCTCATAAATAATAATCCTCAAAATCAATTTAACACATCAACAACCAGCGGAAATCAAATTCAATTAAATCAAACAAATGATCCAATAAATCCCATAATCCATTGAACCAACAAAACCCAATTCAGTCAATTCCATAAACCAGCAGCTTAGCAATTATAAACAATACATAAACGTAACAACAAACGAGCCCGTAAACCATCTCTGATTCACAGCATGATCCCATGGTCACATGTTTTCTTTACCTTCATCACATGGTTAAAAGAGTTGCGTGACTATTATCACAAATACTCAGTGAGACGGTCATTCCATCTACCGGCTATACACAGGCATAAAATAATACCATAATACCAAACAATCCAATCAACAGTGAACAATCACGAAAAATCAAGGTTCCAGACTCTGGTGTCGATCGACACTCGTTGTAGTATCGAGGAACATGAACCTCTCCTCTCACTGTTCGTTTCCAGGACGCGACGTATCGATCACCTGCACAAAAACGTCAACACATACACGAAAAACACCCAGAACACACAATCATCAATCATTCCAATTCTCAAACAAACGCATCATGAACATTTCAATTACCTAGACAAGTCATGGTCATGTACTCACCTCGATTTCGGAAAGAATTGAGATAAAAATACGAAGAACACACGAAAATCAGAAGCTACTAACTCCCTACAACCGGATTTCCTTCTTCCTTTGCGAAGAACACGGATCAAACACGATTCCAGAGCCTCACAAACCACAATAACAAGCTTTTAGGATCAAGAACACAAGAAAATCAACAATGATTCATTCTCTTCTCTCAATCCTCTCAAACCTCAGTTTGCTCTCTAAAAAACGACTACCTACGGCTGCTCCTCTTCTAATACGCGAGCCCTAGGGTTTTCCTAACCCGAACCGCAAACCGAACGATTTAAAAATTGAACCGACAAATTGCTAGTGTTTTTGATCGACACCCACCAAAAACTTCAATTTTTGGTTCACGAGCGTTACAGTAAATATATATATATATATTTTGTTGTTATTAAGAATATAATTTGAATTCTATTTACGTATAAATATATTTTTAGGTCTGCATAATATGAATTAGGACATGAGAATTAAGATATAAATTAAATTTTAATGGTTTAAAACACATGTTTAAATATTTCAAAATATTGTCATAATTTAACGGATTATTAATTAAAATTTAAATTTTGATATTAATAATTTTTAATGTGTTAATCCGCGTATCAACGCAAGTCCTAATCTAGTATTAATCCGCGTATTAACGCGAGTCCTAATCTAGTATTTACTATGCTTGGTGTTCGTTAAGTAATCTTCTTCTTTTAGTTTCTTTGCATTTCTATCTCAATAAAGCCCATTTGAGCTTGAAGATATCTTGGTTTGGGATTGCTTACATAGCCGGCCATTAGGTGTTGGAGTACTCTAGATAATTCAATGATCATGCGTATAACCGATATACGTTTTTTCCATTTTTGTTTCTTTTGTTAGAATGTTAAATTTATTAATCCAACAAAAAAACTGATGACAGATTTTTAGTTTTAAGCATTATTAGCCAAGAGATATTGAGAATTTGAAATCCAAAACCCAGAACAAATATAATATAAAAAGAAACAAAGTAATCAAAAGCAATTCACGTTGTGGTTTATACAAGAGCTGCTTAAGTTGGGAGTCTTCTTCTTCTTCTTCATCCCCATTTACTCTTAAGGTCCTTGTGAATATCCTAAGCAATGAATAGAGGTGTTTTTGGAGTTTGATGGCGTCTTCCATTCCTTTCTCTCCAAATCTAGTTTACTGTGAGTTGGAATGCCATTTAATCAGAGTTGTATCCATCTTAAAGAGTCTCGTTCTAATATGGGTTTATCTTTGATCCGAGAAGCATTTTAGATTATCTTCGTTGTATTTCTCCATAATGTAGTTGAGTTTCTTTCTCCAACACAATTCTCTCCTTTAAACTCCAAAACATGTTGCAAATATATTTTCTTTCTATTTTATTTAAATATTTAAAGATATACTTGATTTTTAAATTTAAAAATTCTACTAATTTATTTAAAATTTTGGCAAAACATTTATAAAATTATGATATTATATAAATTAAACATTTATCTTATAAGAAAAATTACATTACAACATAAAAATAAAATAACAAAGTATAGTTGATTTTTATTTCATAATTAGAATTATCCGCATATACGTCATATTTTACCGATTTTTACTATGATTTTAATAGGTTTATAATAAATAAATAACTTGGTTTTAGCATTTAATTGCTATTTCTAGTATTTTCGTGGATCTTAAAGCTTTTGTAGGTAATTTGAGCATTTTGGGCCTAAAAGAAAGAGAAACAAGCCTTTTTAAAAAAAAACAGATTATGTCCGTCAGATTTTTCGCCATAGTTGCAAATTTTTCGCCTCAGTTGAAGATCGAGTTCAAATTTTGCCACAATATAGACAAGGATTTCATAGCATATTCGATCATGGAAATCTGACGGTGCGATCTGAAGATACACTCAAATACGGAAAACTTGTAGATTTCCAAATCTTCCTCACCTATTTGATCAAAAAGAGGCCACGAAAATTAGCACCACCTTCACAGCTACCGCCATAGTTACAAGTTTATCTTAAGGGAGAGCCTTTGGCTCGAACTCATTAGTTTTAAGGTTTTTACGTATTGATCTTCAAGAGAGAAATTCTCCAATCTTTGTACAAGCAGAGAGAAGCTTTTTAAACTCTCTTTATTAATAATATCTTTTCATTCTACTCTTGTTATGATCTTCAATTCTATGACTGAGTAGTTTGATTGTTGGGTAAGGGGTTATCAAGGGTAGTTATTCATGGATCGATAAATAAGAATATTTCATGCGAGTTTAAGGGGTTATCAAGGGTAGTTATTCATGGATCAATCAATCTTTGCGAGTTTGATTCTTATTATTGCGAGAGTCGTGTTAGGATCTTTACGATTTTGAACCTTATCATTGCGAAAGTCGTGTTAGGGAGTCATAACTGATTGATTGGAACTAGTATAGATGAACTTGAACTGTATCATTGCGAGAATCGTGTTAAGGATCATGTTAACATATCGAATCTTAATCCTTTTTATGCATATCATCCATTTGATTGCTTTGCCAGAGTCAAATATTAGGTTGATTGATATATTAGTCTTCATTGCAAGAATCGCTTTAGTATATTATTAAGTGAATTCGAGTTAAAAATTCCCCTTTGCTAGATTTACATTGGATGAGCTTTGTATCAACTTCTGCGGCATGCGTACCTTTTCACTTTTATAACCTGGATGAATTAGGTTGTTAGACATGTTTAATCATTGATATGAGAATACTATGGTTAATTTACGACTCGTTTGCTACTTAACTATATCCATGTCACTGATTCCTGAATAAATTGCTCCATGAACCCTGAGATTTCCCTGCTGCCCAACGTTTGTTTCCATTGATTTACCATCGACATTTATTTAATCACATCATCACAACCCCCATATTTCATCTTAGCTTAATTCTCTTCCGAAAAATTTAGTTCCCTACCAGTCTCTAGTGGATTCGATCCTTAAAAACTACTTCGATCGTCGTGCACTTGCGGTTAGTCTTTGTCTAGTCTAAGGTAAAACTAGATACTTATCAACAGCGCGGTGCTGTGCAGGATGGAATAGGTGCACGACGGTTCAAATAGTAACAAAAAAATACATACACATATATAAATAATGAATTTTGTTAAATACACATATATAAATATAGATTTTTGTTACTATTTAATAGGGGATGGAACGGTGCGGGACATCAACATTCAAAACTAATTGAAATGACAAATGAGATTCTTTAGCTCTCGACATCGAACCTGAATAAAAATATAACCATACCAAACCGATATATATATATATATACATGTGTATTTATATATATATATATTTTATATAATATAGTTAAGTTTTTTTTAGTTGAAGTTATGAGAGGTTGCCATGTGTCACCTATTTATTTGTTATGTGTCTTTTTAATTTATTTATTCAAGAAAAAATGAAAATTATAAGTCTTTTTCTCTTTCTAATAACTTAGACAATTAATTTCAACAATTTAATAGCTAATTCTAATGTTAATTAATTCTAATATATATTAGACATTTTTTTTTTGGATACTAACAAAAGAATATGATTCCAAATTAAATGTGTTATTATAAAATTTTAATGGTTTGGAAAATAGATATTTTATTTATTGAACCCAACAATATACTATATTAAAAATCTAAGATTTTAAAGTTTTTTCTCTAAACTTAATAACAAATTAGTGCAATTAAAACTTTTGTGAATTGAGAAAAACTCTTTTTATTTTTATTATTCCTTCCATCATGTAATCATGATAACAAAAAAAGAATTCACTTCACCAATGAATCAATGTGAAAGATAAAAATCACAACAAAAAAATAAAAAAAAAGATTACAATCAAGCAACAATTTTTTTTTTTTTTTTTTTTACGATTCAAAGTTCTAACGAAATAAATATAGAGATGCATTTCAACATTTTTGTTGAGATGATGCAGATCAATAAATTTTTTTATGAACGTGTTTGTTGCAAAAAAAAGACCAAACATATTTTTTAACTTTACTTTGCATTTGTATTATCTCACATAATATATGTCTCCTACAAGTTTATGTCAATTCATATATAAATTTTTATTAATAAACGATAATTTTACATATAACATTGTACCAATAATTTGTTACAAATATTTAGTCTTCAAACCTAAATGATTATTTACTATAAACACTAAATGACTTTAATATTAAATTCACAAATAATCAATAAACTAAAGACTATTATATATTTTATCATGTTAATTTTTAAATCCACATAAAGCGTGGACAATCCCTAATATATATATATGATAAGGTAAGAACCGAAAATTTGAAAACCCCAATTGTAATGGAACCCAAGGCCAATATCATAACTCTAATCATTGCGAATTGATCGATGAAAACTTGATAATGCATAAAATTTAAATTGATTTCGTGATTCGATAAAATTATTAATCACGAAATATAAGATCACGTTCAATTTTTTGGGGCAATTGCAAAAATATTATTTTTGGTATGTCATTTTGAAAAAATGCCATATTAGATTGTTCATTTGCAAAAATGCCACAAATTATGGATTTTTAAAACTTAAATGTTAAAATTCTAAACCCTAAAAAATGTTTTGACCCTTAACAAACCTTAAACCCTCAAAACTATACCCTAATACAACATAGTTAACTCAAACATAAATAATATAATGAATATATAATTTTTAAAAAGTGGTATTTCTCAAAAAAATTCCAATTTTTTCACATTTACACGTCCTTAATTCCTGATTAAACATGTTAACGTATTGTATCCGATTTATACTTCTAGACATTCAGTCCGTACAACATCTGCCTAAAATATATGCAAAACTTCGACTTTGACATAAAAATATTTACTAATTTATTCCAAATCTCTCTTTTTTATTGGTTTAAGAATAATTATTTGTCTACTACTTTGTTTGTAAGGCTTATACGGATGATAAAAGCTGTTTTTTCTGCATCTCGTCCCGATGATCATTTGTAATTATGTTTAGCTTTTGATCCAACAACGTTTATGTATATTTTTTGTTGCATAATCATAAATTTTACCCGTCAATGCAATAGAGTAAAATTCCATGTTCCACAAAATCGCGAAATTATTTAACAAAAAAAAAAAAAAACCAATCGGGAAATTTTGAACTTGACGGAGCTGCTGACACTAGTTCTGATAACACTATAATAATTTGTTTTTTAATGATTTTTACGAAATCAATGAACTACTAAAGTGTAAAAAAGAATAGGGAAATTGGAGAGTGTTATCCTTCTTCGGTATTTATTTTTAGAGAAATTTAAAAAAATGCCACTTTTCAAATGCGACTTTACAAAAATACCACACTTTTGAAATCTTTGCAAAAATGCCACTTTTTAAAAATTATTTTTTCTTTATATTATTTATGTTTAGGTTAACTATGTTCTATTAGGGTTTAGTTTTGAGGGTTTAGGAGGGCTTAGGGGTCAAAACATTTTTTAGGGTTTAAAATTTTAAGATATAGGTTTTATAAATGTATAATTAGTGGCATTTTTGCAAATAAACATACCTAAGTGGCATTCTTGCAAATGTGCACACAAAAAGTGACATTTTTATAGTTGCCCTTATTTTTACTGGATGTGTGACTTTTTATTTGATACAATTCGATTAGGACCCTTTAAAAATACAAGTCAACTAGAATACGAAGGATGAAATAAAATGTTCTGACAACTGCTTTTTTTTTTCCTAATCAAATTCGACCATATAATTTTTTGGTTCATCCAGGTTCCCAAAATGTTTTTTTTTTAATTTTATAATTAGTAAGTTCGTGTATATATATATAAATATAAATATATATATACATATATATTTAATTTTGATCTCTCTATTAAAATATGTGATCCGTTATATGAATTGCAAATGTGAAATAAAATTCGGATATGTATTAAGCGTTGAGCTACCTGTTAAAATAGACATGAGACATATATAGCTTTTGGAAACTAAATATCTGATTCCTTCATTTGTGTACAAAGACCTTTCAATTTTCTTTACTTCATTTGGGATGTAATTTGAAAGTTTTATTTTGATATATACATATTTGTGTATGTATGAGATATATGTAAATCCTTTTGTGTTTAAGAACAAGAACAAAAACTTGACCAAGAAGCTTAACTTTGGTCAACTTTACGTCGACATATAAAAACAAGACAAATACATTTGAGGTTTAAATCAAGTGGAGGTGGAATAGTAATAAAAGAGGTTAAGAGAATGAATAAATTTTTCCAATCTAAATTCGATTTTTCTTTGAAATGTTTTCATTTTTATTTGTCCAGTTGAAATGGTGCTGCATTTTAGTTTTTTTAAACATTGTTAATGATCTACTTGACATCTACACTTTGTATGAGTAATAAAAACATGGATCGCCCATTTAGTTACTAGAAAAATACTTTTGAGCACTATTTACAAAAAAAATCTAATGAATATTTATATGCTTTCTTCTTTAGGTGGCTCGGAATATGAACACCAAAATAGAAAAAGACTGTAATCTTGGCCTATCTTACAAGTGGCAGGAAGGATACAAATAAGACTTGCAGTTTTTTCCTATCTATAAATCAAATTTCAGCATCCCCGCATTTGATTATTATTAATATTATATACATAGAATATAATATAATATTTACTTTAATAACATCTAATAAACTTTCTAAATTTTCTTTGTAATTTTATTGTATTTAGTAATCTGATAACTCGAAATTCCGACAAATAATATATATATATATATATATATTTGGTATATATTCGTCATTTCAACCTTATGTATATGTTGGAGGTAAATATTTGACTGTGGAAGAAAAACAATTACAATGGATTCTCATCTACTAATTAAGACATATATGATACCCGAGTTTCTTTTACTTATAGTTCCATAATTCTGATATCTAACCCATTTATTTATAACTCTGTGTAACTATTGATTTTTTTTCTTTTGAAAAGAAAATGGTTTGAAAATTTAGCAAGAATGAAACCACAACCATGAGTTTATCTTACTCCTATAAATTTGTATAACCTTGAATAATCGAAAGCAAAGAATCGACAAGAGTACCTCTATACGTGAAAACTAGCTAGTATACATTAAACTACAATTTTCCTTAACATTAAAACAAAAAAAAAACTACAATTTTTCAAAAACAAAACCATCCATATTCGTTAGCATTTTCTCTTGCTAGAAATATCAACTTGCTACTGAAGTACCAACCCTAGAGGGTAGAACCTCGAGATAATGTTCCATTTCTTATTTTATAAACTTTTTTCCTCTACTAAATTTATTCTTTTATAACTACTATAAACATAAAAAAAAAAAAAAATCCCGCGCAAACAGGGGCATTATCGGTATGTCGAAGACTTGCAGTCTATATAAAGACCACTACTAACGGCCATTACTCGCACTTCACTTCACGTCTCTGTTTTTAAAACACAAACAAAAAAAAACTTCCATTTCACGAGGATCAACAAAAAAAAAAAAGAGTCGTACGAGAAGAAAAATTTAGATTGGAGAATCTGCGTTTTCCGATATTTTATACGTAAGTATATTTCACCTTATCTGTTTTCTATTTTTTGTTGCGTTTTTATTTTCTTTTTCTTTTTATTTGCCAGAAATATATATTTTTATTCATAATACGATTACAAACACGATTACCAAAATCATTTAGGAAGGGGTATTGAACTAAGGATTAGTTTGTAGAAGTAGATTGCATTAAAGTAGATAATAAATTGAATCTTCCACTTCGAATATTTCACCTTAGCTGTTTTATATTTTTTGTTACGTTTCTTCTTTTTAACTAAACCATAAAATGATAAATCTGATCTGTTATGATTTTTTTTTTTTAAATCAATAAACAAGCCCATGCTTCCTCTGTTATTGTTTCTTGGAAAATGCAAGAAAATTTAGTAATCGTCAATTTTTAAAAATATTGTCAGATCTTAAAGGCATGGGAACAAACGAGACAACATGTTCAGGACCAATGAAAGCAACCTCTAATGGAGTTTTTCAAGGAGAGAATCCTCTGAATCACGCGTTGCCTCTTCTCATACTCCAGATCTGTATCGTTCTTCTTCTCACTCGTGTTCTTGCTTTCCTCCTCCGTCCTCTCCGGCAGCCACGTGTCATCGCCGAGATAGTGGTACGTCTCCACTTTTATTTAATTCTTTGTTATAATCTTCCTATTCCACATTTGGGTTCTAACTAAAAGTCAAAGAGATTACCAAATTGATCAATAATCCAAATCTCGTGAAGGAAAAAAACACCAATCATAGAGTGAATAAGTCGTTGGGGGGGGGGGGGGTATTCATTTTCTTCCACAAAAATAGATGACACGTTAAGCTTTTGACTGTATGTATATCTGATCTAGTTTATAGTAATTGGAGATTTTCTTTCTTAACTTGATTAGTCAATAGTAATGGATTAGGCAAGTTTACAATTATACATTATTTGTGTGGAAAATATAATGTAATTTAAGTTTGTGTTGACACGTTAATACTCATTTTCTTCCAAAAAAAATAGCTGACACGTTAAGCTTTGACGGTATGCAAATTTGATCTTATAAAAAGCTACCCTAGTAATTGGAGACTTTTTGTTTTAAAACTCAATAGTCATGGATTAGGCAAGTTTTACTATTATACAATTTTTTGTGTGGAAAACTATACGATGAAATTTAAGTTTGTGTTTATTTTGTTGTGGTTTTAAAGGGTGGAATATTACTTGGACCATCAGCTCTTGGGAAAAGCTCAAAGTTTCTCGACACAGTTTTCCCCAAAAAGAGCCTAACGGTTTTAGACACACTTGCAAACTTAGGACTCATCTTCTTCCTCTTCCTCGTTGGTCTCGAGCTCGATCCTAAGTCCCTCAAGCGAACCGGGAAAAAATCTCTCTCGATCGCTCTAGCCGGAATCACTCTCCCTTTTATCCTCGGAATCGGAACTTCATTTGCACTACGTAGTTCCATAGCTGATGGTGTTAGCAAAGCTCCTTTCCTTGTCTTCATGGGCGTTGCTCTCTCCATCACTGCTTTTCCGGTCTTGGCTCGAATACTCGCTGAGATTAAGCTTCTGACTACTGATATTGGCAAGATTGCTTTGTCTGCTGCTGCAGTCAATGACGTTGCAGCTTGGATTCTCCTTGCTCTTGCGGTGGCTCTCTCCGGCGAGGGAAACTCTCCGCTCACTTCTCTTTGGGTGTTTCTAGCAGGTTGCGGTTTCGTCCTGTTCTGTATCTTTGTAGTACAGCCAGGGATCAAGTGGATTGCTAAACGTTGCCCTGAGGGAGAGCCAGTTAAAGAACTTTACGTGTGTTGCACGTTAGGTATTGTTCTTGCTGCTAGTTTCGTCACGGACTTGATTGGGATCCACGCACTTTTCGGGGCATTTGTGATCGGGGTAATTTTCCCGAAAGAAGGTAATTTCGCGAATTCTTTGGTTGAGAAACTTGAGGATCTTGTGTCGGGTCTTTTCTTGCCGCTTTACTTCGTCTCGAGCGGTTTGAAGACAGATGTGGCAACAATTCAAGGAGCTAAGTCTTGGGGACTATTGGTATTGGTTATTTTTAATGCTTGTTTCGGCAAAATCGTCGGTACAGTCGCTGTTTCACTTTACTGCAAAGTTCCGCTTAACGAATCTTTAGCACTTGGTTTCTTGATGAACACGAAAGGCCTTGTGGAGCTCATCGTCCTCAACATTGGTAAAGACAGAGGAGTAAGTCCATAAATTTTACATTCATATGAATATTTAATACTCACTGATGAATTTGTTTTTGATGTATTTTTCTCAGGTTTTGAATGATCAAGTCTTTGCTATAATGGTTCTAATGGCCATTTTCACCACGTTCATGACGACTCCTCTAGTTCTAGCAGTGTACAAACCGGGTAAACCCTTAACCAAAGGAAATTACAAGAACCGAACGGTCGAGGAAACCAACCAGTCCAACAAACCGCTTCGTCTCTTGTTCTGTTTTCAAAGCATAATGAACATTCCCACGATCGTCAACCTCATCGAAGCATCCCGAGGCACGAACCGTAAGGAAAATCTATCGGTCTACGCAATGCATCTCATGGAGCTTTCGGAGAGATCATCAGCTATACTAATGGCTCACAAGGTTAGAAAGAACGGTCTTCCTTTCTGGAACAAAGGAAAAACCGGGAACGTTTCTTCTCCGGACATGGTCGTGGTCGCATTCGAGGCTTTCCGGCGACTCAGCCGTGTCTCAGTGCGTCCCATGACGGCTATCTCAGCCATGGCGACTATACATGAAGATATATGCCAAAGCGCAGAACGCAAACGCACGGCTATGGTAATTCTTCCGTTTCATAAGCACGTTAGGTTGGACCGGACGTGGGAGACGACTCAGAACGAATACCGTTGGATTAACAAGAAGGTTATGGAGGAATCTCCATGTTCTGTCGCGATTCTGGTTGATCGTGGTCTTGGTGGCACGACTCGTGTCGCCTCTAGTGATTTCACGTTGGTTATAACGGTTCTGTTTTTCGGAGGGAATGATGATCGCGAGGCGTTAGCGTTTGCGGTGCGGATGGCTGAACATCCTGGGATAAGCTTAACCGTTGTTCGGTTTATTCCTAGTGAGGAATTTAAACCGGACAACGTGAAGCTCGAGATAACCGAAGATCATGTCAGTTTAGGTTCAGGGGAAACCAAATTGACTGATATAGAAGCTATAACCGAACTTAAAGCAAAGATAAAGGAACAAGAAAGTTCTATATCTAATTCGGATTCCAATTCTCGGATCAACTTCGAAGAGAAAATCGTGAAATGTTACGAGGAGGTTATTGAAGGTATCAAAGAATATTCTAGAAGCAATCTTTTCTTGGTGGGGAAGTCACCGGAAGGTTCGCTGGCATCGGGGTTAAACGCGGTAAGAAGCGATACGCCAGAGCTCGGACCGGTCGGGAATTTGTTAACGTCAAGCGAAAGTGTTTCGACGTCCGCATCGGTGTTGGTGGTGCAACAGTACATAGCAAGCCGTGATCCTCTCGTGATCGGAGTTTCGAAGAACATTACTATGGAAGAAGAGTCGCCGGTTGAGGATTCCGGGAGTTCTTAGGAATCTTTCTGAGAATCCAAGATTAGAAAGAAAAAAAATTGGCAAAATCAGTTTCATACTGTAAATATATTATAACTTTATTTCAATATGTGGTTGATCCGGTAACATTTGTTTTTAATTATTACTAGGAAACAAATACTTACGTTTACCTCGCATGAAATGAAAACTGTTATTTTCATATTGTACATTAGCTAAACTTGTTTCATATAAACATGAATATATGAGTTGATTTCAATATATGATTGGTCCTAGTAACATTTGCTTTTAGTTTTCTTTCTTTTGCAGTGAGAAAAGGAGGGATCCATGGGTATGTTACCTCGTAAGTTATAGTTCCACTTTTCCTCTCCAATTCTAGTGAATCAGGCAGGGATTCAGTAAGATCAGCTTCAAACCTGATGTGGGTTAAACTAATACTAGTAATATTATTTGTGTAGTCCACCATGCATTTCGTATAGAACTCCAAGAATATCAACAACAAAACATAGATCTTCATGAGTCAATAAGTCAAAGGGGATGCAAGTAACATGTGCCTAGAGTGAGATTGAGACTAATTATGACGGAGCAGAGGAAGGGAAAGCGGATCTGGGAACCACTACAAATATAAGATATCTATATAACAATATTTTGTTTGTAGTACTTTTTATCGGGTGAAATTATTTGGTACCTTTACTAACATTGATCTAGCCAGGGGATCAACATGGACTTCAATCATTTTACCTTTTCCTAATATATGGTTAAGGGCACTTTGAACACTTCAATTGGAGGCGTTCTACCAAAAATAACCTACTGGGAATTCTTCATAAGCCTCTGCTGCTCAGATAGTCACAACATCCAATATGTTTACCTTAGGTTTCCCATTAGAGAGATTATTGTAGTGGTTATACTTCTAAGACTTTTGTCATTTGGTTGTTTCACTCTCCACTACTAGAAAACTAGGCTGTTTCCGACGGACAGTATGGTCGGAAATCCGTCGGAAATACCTGTTTCCGACGGATTTCCGACCGATTAGTGTCGTTGCAAATGCCGTCGGAAAATTTCGACCGGCGATACCGTCGGAAAATTTCCGACCGGCGAGTCCGTCGGAAATTTCCGACCGTCTGGTCCGTCGGAAAGAGGTGGGATGTTGGCCAAAGCCTTATGAGGGAGCCTTTCAATTCCAGACAAGGAGGCTACCAAGTTTGTCTCACTAAAGTTCATTGAAGTAAGGTTTTGGGACTGATTCCCTTTTTGTTTTTAGTTCGGCTATGTTTTTAGGTTTCTACATGTTTCTCTCGTTTGGGCTTAGTCTCGAGAATTTGTTTTGGCTCTGTATTATATCCTTGTATACTTCTATTTATTTCACCGTGGTATTCTACTGCTGTATTCCATTATGGTATTCTACCATGTTTAATATAATATTTCAAATGACCAAGACAAAAGTTTTCAACTCTATTCATGATGTTCCAAATGGAAAGCACCACCTATTGGTCAAACCGCAATACAGAATGCGAATATAATGAACGTTATACTGGTGGTGATAGATGAAACACAACATTTGCATGAAACACAATGTCTGAGTGCACATGAAATATCATACATGAGATGAGAAAAGAATAAAGGATCAAAAGAAGAATAAAATTTACTCTCTTTGTAGGATTCCTCTTGAAGTTCCATATTTATGATTTGAGTTTATATTTCTCCAAGGCTGATCTTAACAAGAGAAACGCGGAGAAAGAGTGGCTGGAAGAAGAAAAATGGAAAACTAAAAGCGATATGGAGAATTTTCAAAGAGAGATCTCTCTTTGAAAATTCTCCATATCGCTTTTAGTTTTCCATTTTTAGTCTAGACTATAGTGTTAACCACTGGTTTGATAGATAGAGATGCAATACAGATAACCAAACTTTATCAAGTAGCTTTAACTGGTTTTATTTGTGTCCTTGCCAATTGTGTTGTTAAACCAAAAAATTGAGTCTCCAAATGGTTTAATAGTATTATTTTTAAATCATTACAGAAAGTGAAAATAACTTGTAGCGTAGTTACTATTTTACTAATCCCGCTCTGGTCCATCCACATAATCTTTTAACCTAGTTTTCTCTCTAATACTTTGTCCCTCAATCCACATGATCTTAAGTAACAAATGAAAACCCAATGCGCTGTATCCCTCAAAACTTTTAAATTTTCTTAATCCCATTAAAGTAATTCTCATGAAACACGTTAATACTACCACTATAAATGAGTTTAACTAAGCCAACGTCGTTTTGCACAACTCATGAAACACGTGAATAATACTCCTATATAGGTATCATTAAGCCAACGTCGTTTGACACAACTCACTACTCACTACTCACTAGTATCTAACTAACCATGAAATCTCTAGTAGAGAAACAACTCCTCAAAGCCCTCCTCTCATCCTTGTTATTAGTTTTACTCTTCTCCGATACAGCGGTATCGTCCCATCGAAAAAGATTTGATCGAAAAAAACCTTGCAAACAGTTTTCCTTCTACTACCATGACATCATGTACAATGGCGACAATGTTGCAAACGCAACCTCAGCCACTATCGCACACCCTCCAGGATTGGGAGACTTCCTGTTCGGTAAGTTTGTGATCTTTGATGACCCCATAACAATGGACAATAACTATCGGTCTAAACCGGTGGCTCGCGCACAAGGCTTTTACTTCTATGACATGAAGTCGGACTATAATGCTTGGTTTTGCTACACGTTGGTGTTTAACTCGACGGAATACAAAGGGACATTGAACATAATGGGAGCGGATTTGATGATGGAGCCGACAAGAGATCTATCGGTCGTTGGTGGGACCGGTGACTTCTTCATGGCTCGTGGGATTGCAACTTTCGCGACGGATGCAGATCAAGTGAAGTATTTCCGCGTGAAGATGGATATTAAACTCTATGAATGTTACTAACTAATTCTCTGTGTTTTGTTTGAAAATTGTGTGTTGGCATGCACAGAGATAATGTGTTACTAATAGTAAGTGCGTTGGTTATAGTAAGTGCTTTGGTTCTGTTATTCTAAATTATTATGTAACACAAAAAGCTTGGCTGTGCTCTTGTATCTTTTTTCTTTCCGTTGTAAAAAAAACAATAAGTAATTTGTTTTGTTCTATAATTTTGTATGGTTTTCTTTGCTTTTGATTGATCATTCATGTTTTCCCAATTGTTAGAAGCCATAATGAAAATAAAAATAAAATTTGGTCCAATCAAAATGAAAGACACGTTTTGTAGGATCTATGGTGGTCTGAATGATGTAATTTTTTTTCCTTTCGATTTTCCCTCTTTGTAGGATCCCTTTGGAAGCTATGCGCATATGATTTGTTTTTTTTCTTTAGGGCTGATAATGACAAGAGAAAAGCGGAGGAGGAAGATTTGGAAGAAGAGACATGGATAAATACAATAAGGATATGTATTAACCATTGGTTTGAAAGATAGAGATGCAACAAAGAAGGTGGTGATCGAGGAGGATGATGAGGACTTTCAGGTTGAACATGAAGAAGACAGTGATGATACAATAGATGATGATGAAGATGAAGATGAAGACATGAATCGTTTTAATTGGTTTTGTTTGAGTACTTGCTTTGTTTTCTCCGTTGTGTAGTTAAAACATTGTGAGACTATGGTCGGGACATGAGTAATGGGCGTCCATAATTCTAAAAGAAATAAATATGTTTCTAATAATTGAAAAAAAATTCATTATCTAATCACAGTTTCTTTTTGTTTCAATTATTGAGTATCTTCAACTTTCTAATTTCTTATCCTTCGATCGACTTTTGTACCTTTAGGTTGCACTAAACAGTCACCAAGCTGTTCAATAGTATTACTTTTAAAGCATTAAGAGAAAGTGAAATTAACTTGTAGCTACCAACCCCCGTTTTTGTCCCTCCACATGATCTTAGAACCGTATTCTCTCTCTAATTTGTATATGTTGTCTCGCATGAAATGAAAATTATTATTTTCATGTTGTACATTGGCTAAATCTGTTTCATATGACAAATGGTAAACATGAATATATGAGTTGATTCGACAAAAAAAAGAAAAAGAAAAAAGAATATATGAGTTGATTTCAATATGTGTGGTTGGTCTTAGTAACATTTGCTTTTAGTTATTACTAGGAAATAAACCGCTGGGCTTTTCATATTGTAAAGTAGCTAAATCATGGATGTCACCTCAAAGGTTATAATTTCCACGTTCCCTCTCTAATTGGTCTTTGTAACATTTGCTTTTAGTTTTCTTTGTAAATTGGTCTTTGTGACATTGGCTTTTAATTTTTTTTTTTTTTTTTGCAGTAAGAAAAGGAGGGATCCATTGGTATGTCACCTCGTAAATTTTAATCTCCACTTTTCCTCTTCAATTCTAATGAATCAGGCAGGAGACTTAGATCATGAACAACGGCCGACGCTTACGGGGTGCTTAAGAAGATTTGACATTTAATTAAATAAAAATTGAAAAGCATCGAAGCTTAAAACGCTTAATTAAGTGTCGAATTTTAAAACGTGGCATCTCCTCGTTTATTCTCTTCCACCTCTCTCTCCTCTCTCTTATTTAATAATTAAATATATGCTCTTAGCACCCTCATAAGCACTTTTGTATTGATCATGCTCTTAGTAAGATCAGCTTCAAACCTGATGTGCGCTAAACTAATACTAGTAATATTCTTTGTGTTGCCCACCATTTCTATAGAACTCCAAGAATATCAAGAACAAAACATAGATCTTCATGAGTCAATAAGTCAAAGGGAATGTCTGTAACATGGGCCTAGAGTGGGATTGAGACTAATTATGACGAAGCAGAGGAAGGGCAAACATAAAATATCTATATAACAATATTTTGTTTGTAATACTTTTTATCGGGTGAAATTATTTAGTACCTTTACTAACATTGATCTAGCCAGGAGATCAACATGAACTTCAATCTTTTTACCTCTTTCCCATATATGGTTAAGGACATTTTGAGCACTTCAATTGGAGGTGTTCTACCAAAGAAATAACCTACTAAGAATTCTTTATAAGCCTCTGCTCCTCAGGCAAACCCAACATCCAATATATATTTACCCTAGGTTTGCCATTAGAAGAGATTATTGTAGCTTAGTTGAGCTGGTGGAGCTACTGATGTACCCTTATGTGTTTCAACATCTAAAGGGGTGGGAAGTTGGCCAGAACCTATATGAGGGAGGCTTTCAGTTCCAGACAAGGAAGCTACCATGTTTGTCTCACTAAAGTTCATTGACGTAAGGTTTTCTAGAGGAGAGGAGTTTGAGTATGGAAGAGGTGGCCTAATCGAGCTCACAATGATATTGGAAGCAACGATAACAACATGAGTACTAGATCTAGGGTTTGACTCTGATAACACTGTAATAAAAGAAGGAGAACCAATCTTCATTTGCGTTGACTCAAGAGCTTTAGCAATGTTGTTTCGACTTGAGCAAGTGGGGATCAATTATTAGTTATTGTTTATAAAATCATATAAGGAATTAAATTCAGGTGGCAATTTTTTAAATTGGTCATCAGTTCAGACGATAATGAGATAGTACTTGCAATGTTATATTTAACGTATGTTTTATATTTTTAAAAAATGTATGTTAGGGCATATATATTCCAATGTTTAAAAGTAATTGTAATATCTTAAGTATGGGGAATAAATTGTAGTCAAGTAAACACATATTCTACTGTTACTTGTGTTTTGTTAATTTAATCTCATCTGAACAGAAATGATTTTTGTTTTGTTGTGGACACATGTTTGATTTTGTGTGTTTTTGGGTTTGTTTGCGTGTGGAATGGTTGAATTATGATTACGTCGTTTTTTGATGTGTCTGTATAGGTTTTGATTTTGGGCCCAATATATATTTTTTATTCTGGCCCAATGTATGTTTTCTCCGTCGGATAAGGTAGACATAATAGTTTAATTTCCAATCTTCTTCACCTTCGTTGTAACCAATGCCAGACCAGTCTTCTTCTTTTAAAAAAAAACTAAATGAGTGTCTGCGCATACGCGGATTGTTTTTTATATGTGTGTATTGACGGGCTTACATCAGATTGTTAGTTTCATGAAATTTGGTTAAAAAATTATATCATTTTCGTAAGGAAATATTACAAAGTCTGATATATAACACACACAAAAAGCAAAAGGTGTTTCTTCTTCGTTCAATGACCTATTCTTCTCTTCTACAATTATTGGTCTATCTTGTTGTGTTTTTAATTACTCAAACTTATTTACATTAGGTATCATTAATTTTTTGTTCAAACGTGTTATGCAAAAGTCACTGTAAATATTCAATTTGTGATTTTAGAAACAAGAGAAAGTTGTTGAAATAACCTCAAATTTGAGGTCAATTGCAAATATAACCCCCTCTTTCTCTTTCCTCAAAATTTGAAATAACCAACCATAAAATTCAACTTATTCACGGAAATACCATTATATTTGAATTAATTTTTTTTTTTTAAATTAGACATTCTAAACTATAAAATAAACAACCAGATATATTAACTTATTTACGAAAATGTCATTATCATCAATATTTCCAACCACCATGAACAACCAAAATGAAGCTCTAAATGCTTCCCCAACTAATTAGGAAAGAATAACAACTTCATTTGTGAGCTCATAACTTCTTCTTTACCCATTTCCTCTCCAATTTCATCTAAAAAACTAACTAAATTTGGTTTTCAAAATTCTTTCTCTCATAATCTATCGATTTTTAATGGTTCTTTCATAAATGACGGCTAGGCTTCTTTACTAACGGTCATATTAGAAGTTTCAGGTGCTTGAAAGAGCTGAAAACCGAGCTCTACGTGTGAAAAAGAACAAAAAACCGTGTTTTTCGATTTTGTAGACTGCACCAGAAGTCTACTAGTCAACGAAAGGTTAGATTTGCAATTGACATTTTTTAAAAATATTCAAAGTAGACTGCTCGTGAAGTCTACCTGTTTTCTTTTGATAAAAAAAAACACTCGTAGACTTCATGTGCAGTCTACTTGAAAATGAGTTAGTTTTGTATTTGACGAAAACTTTGGCTTTAAAGAGTAGACTTCTCCGTAGACTTCTCCAGTAGACTTCTCCAGTAGACTGCAAATAGAGTCTACTGCAAGGTTATTTCTGGCATTGACCACATTGTTGACTTTTTGTGTAGACTGCATCAGAAGTCTGTTATGTACGGACGGGTTAGTTTTGCGTTTGACCAAAATCTCAGACATTGACCAAGAAA
This sequence comes from Arabis hirsuta, assembly GCA_964056655.1. Lineage (NCBI taxonomy): Eukaryota > Viridiplantae > Streptophyta > Magnoliopsida > Brassicales > Brassicaceae > Arabis > Arabis hirsuta. Next base: position 7,528,803 of record OZ053303.1, on the reverse strand, counting down.
AACATTTTCAGTAGACTTCTTATGCAGTCTACTACTTATTAAATAAATCAATAGACTTCTTAAATAAATCAGTAGACTTCTTAAATTAGTAGTAGACTGCATGAGAAGTCTGCCGATAAATGTTTGGTCAAACACAAAACTAACCTTTTTAAGAGTAGACTTCTGGAGAAGTCTACTCAAGAAGTCAACAATATGGTCAACTGCAAATGTAACCCGGCCTTTTGAGTATACTTCAGAATGAAGTCTACACATTTCAGCAGACTTCTATTGCAGTCTACTGGTAGACTTCCCAAGAGAAGTCTACCAGTAGACTGCAATAGAAGTCTACTAAATAAAGTCAAACTTTAGTCAATTGCAGAAATAACCTTTTTATTCAGTAGACTTCTCTAAGAAGTCTATTTGAAAAAGTCAAATTCTAGTCAAATTCTGGTCAAATGCAAAAGTAACCTAATAGACTGCTGCTGAAGTCTACTTCAGTACGAGCTACCTTAAGTGCGGCATTGATAGATTCACTTATTTATAATGTGTTTTCTATTGTTTTTTTTTTTACAGAGAATGGTTCATTTAGTTGTTGTCTATGGAGAATGGGCTATTCAAGATAAGGCGTGGCAATTTGTGGTTGATAATCCAAAAGGAGGAAGACTGTTTTTTTGAGTGATGATTGCATCCATTGTGATCTTCTTGAGATGGCCAAAGATAAATATAAGCTGGAATCAGACTTGGTGGAGATCACTTATTCACTACCGGAATCAATGTTGCAACATATGGCACCGGATACTCCTCCAATGCATGTCACAAATGATAGACAAGTTAAGAATTTGATTGAGCTAAGTAAAACACATGTTATACGTCTTTGTGTCTCGAGTCGGTTGGAGAAGGATGATGATGTCAACAATGATTGTGATGGAATTTTGGCCAGTGGTGGTGAAGAATATACAGACGTAGATGCTGAGGAATGCGAGGAAGGAGATGGTGACCACTATGGGGATGATACGGGAAATAATGTCAATGAAGAAGATCATGGTAGTGAATATGGTGATGGGCAAGACGTTGAAGATGGTGATGGGCAAGACGAGGATATAAAAATTGATGGTGTTGGTATCAATGAAGATTACAGTGCATACGGGAAAGTCAAAGATGAGGATGAAGATGATATCTCATTTGATGGTGTTGGTGGGAGTGAGCGTTGTTTTGGCGAAGGATTAGGATAAAAAATGACATGGTTTGATGGTATACTTGTCGGAAAGAGTTTTGGTAGCAAGGATGAGCTGCTTAGAGAGTTGCGATTGACGGCCGTGATGTCAAGATTTGCATTCAAAACATACAAGTCTACTAAAACTCTGTTAGTCGCTATGTGTCGTGTTAAAGGATGCAAGTGGAAAGTCAGAGCTGCCGTGATGAATGAACCAAACCGTTTTTGGGTGACAAAGTATATAAAAAAGCATACATGTTCACTACCGGACAGAGTCGCTTACAGAAAATGCTCTACTCCAAAGTATATTGGTAGGTTATTTATCGAGCGCGTCAGAATAATTGATGAAGTTACGCCAAAGCATATACAAGATTCAATGAAGGTGGTGTTTGGTATGAATCTGGATTATTCCACTTCATACAGATCATTGTTATACGCCCAAGAAATGGTGAGGGGAACTGCTGAACATGGATATGAAAATCTCCCATCTTATTTACATATGATCAAGAAAGCAAATCCGGGAATATTGACCGCTCTTGAGGTTGATGCTCACAATAGATTTAAATATCTATTTATATCGTTCGGAGCCTCCATAGCTGGGTTTCAGTATCTTAGACGAGTAATCATGGTCGATGGGACTCATTTAAGTGGAAAGTATGAAGGTGTTTTGCTAGTGGCGGCCGCCCAAGATGGTAATTTTCAGATTTTCCCTTTGGCGTTTGGAATTGTAGATGCTGAGAATGATGCTTCATGGCAATGGTTTTTTACCAAATTAAAGGGTTGTATTTCTGATCAATACTCGTTGAGCATAGTTTCAGACAGGCACGCGTCCATTAAGAAGGCATGCGAGACGGTTTTCCCTTGGGCAACCCGAGGTATATGTTACTACCATCTTCAGTGTAACATTGTCACAAAATTTAGGGGAAAACAGCTCATGTACTTGGTCAAAGGCACTGCGTATGCGTATACGCTTGATGAGTATGACCGATACATGGATTTGATACGAAGTGTGAAGCCAGAAATTGCAACATACTTGGAGAAAACGGATCCAAAGCTATGGTCACGAGTTCACTTCGAGGAAGATAGATATAACATAAAGACAAACAACATTGCTGAATCTATCAATGCCGCACTTAAGGTAGCTCGAGGATTTTCCATAACATTTCTTTTGGAATTTATCCGTGAGAAGCTAGGAAGGTGGTTTCGTATAAGGCGAGAAGATTCTCTACGTCTAACAACACGCCATACTTGGGCAATTGAATACTTGTTGGCGGTTCGTGATGATTACGCGTCTCGGATGAAAGTGGGACGCATTAATAATCTTCAGTTTCATGTGAAGGGAGGAGCACGTGACTGTATTGTTGATTTGGTCCAAAACAAATGTACATGTGGTGTCTTCAACATCGAAAAGATACCTTGCTCGCATGCTATTTCCGCTTTGGTAGAGAGTAAACAAGATGTCGGTACCGGTGTTTGCCTGACTTATGGAAGGGATTCTTTGTACTGGGCCTATGCGGAAAGCATTTTCCCGACAAACCCAGTCGGTGAATGTATAGCATCAACCCCATGTCTGCCTCCTGACGTGAAGACGCGTCCGGGTCGGAAGAAGAAATCAAGGTGGCAAACTTGGTTAGAAATCGCAAGGATGAAAGGTACTAAACAACGGAAGATTCATGCTCAATACAATTGTTCAAAGTGCAACCAACCGGGGCATACAAAGCCGAATTGTGGTACTTAGCTGTTTTCAGTAGTACTTACATGTTGTTCGTAGACTTCTCCATGAAGTCGACTGGTAGACTTCTCTAAACAAGTATACCAGTAGACTTCATAGAGAAGTCTACTGATTTAATTTTCTTATGGTAGCATTTCAAACTTATTTATAATGAATTTTTTAGTTTTTCTTTCTCCCAAATGTGTGTTATATAATTGTTTGCCTCCTGTATGATTTTGACATATTTAGGTTCAATATTTATTGTATAAATCAAATTTCCTGTTTTCAGTAGTACTTACATGTTGTTCGTAGACTTCTTCATGAAGTCGACTGGTAGACTTCTCTAAACAAGTCTACCAGTAGACTTTATAGAGAAGTCTACTGATTTAATTTTCTTATGGTATCATTTCAAACTTATTTATAATGAATTTTTTAGTTTTCCTTTCTCCCAAATGTGTGTTGTATAATTGTTTGCCTCCTGTATGATTTTGACATATTTAGGTTCAATATTTATTGTATAAATCAAATTTCCTGTTTTCAGTAGTACTTACATGTTGTTCGTAGACTTCTCCATGAAGTCGACTGGTAGACTTCTCTAAACAAGTCTACCAGTAGACTTCATAGAGAAGTCTACTGATTTAATTTTCTTATGGTAGCATTTCAAACTTATTTATAAAAATATTCCATTATGAGAAGTACCAAATAACGTCAATACAAGTGAAAACAAACTCCATAATGATATTTTTTAACAAATAAATACAATGAAATCCTATTTAGTAGACTTTGGTGTGGAGTTGCGTGAATTGTTTTGCATGAGACGAATAGCATTCCTGATCACTGGATCAATGTCTTCTTCGTCTTCCTCGACGCGTATTAAGTAGCCAAGGTGAGCGAGAGATCGTCTGTACTCTAGTTCAGTGATCTCCTCCACATCAACATCCGTAGCACTTCCTTGATTGTCATTTGCTTGTTCTTGTCTCCCAAATGGTTGTTGTGGCTGTTGTGGCGGCTGTCGGACTGTTGGGTTGGCTCTCAATGCGGGGAGGGCGAGTACGATTTTCCTTGCTGCCATTGCCTTGCTGCCATTGATAAAGTGCAAGTCAAATAACAAATAAGAAACAAAAAATAACAAATCTACAAATTAAGTTTCAAACCTGTTTATTCTAACAGACTAAAGAGTAAGAGATTTTTAGAGACACGAGAGAGATAGCGAGGAGACGAAAGAGATATATACAGCAGACGCGGAGGGATACGAAGAGGTAAAAAAGGAAGATTGTATCCGTATATTGTTTATGACCGTTAGATTGTTTCTAATCAACGGCCTATGTAAAGAATTAGGTAATCCTCACCTTCATTAATTAGCCAATGAAATAAATTTGTTACAAGAGAAGTCTACTAGGTAATACAAGAGAAGTCTACTAGCGGACTTCTCTGTAGTAGACTTCTCCTGTTTATTCTAGCAGACTTCTCTGTCAAATAAGTTTGTTATAAGAGAAGTATACTAGATAATACAGGAGAAGTCTACTACAGAGAAGTCTACTAGCGGACTTCTCTGTAGTAGACTTCTCGTGTTTATTTTAGCAGAATTCTCTGTCAAATAAGTTTGTTACAAGAGAAGTCTACTAGGTAATACAGGAGAAGTCTACTACAGAGAAGTCTACTAGCGGACTTCTCTGTAGTAGACTTCTCCTGTTTATTCTAGCAGCCTTCTCTGTCAAATAAGTTTGTTACAAGAGAAGTCTACTAGGTAATACAGGAGAAGTCTACTACAGAGAAGTCTACTAGCGGACTTCTCTGTAGTAGACTTCTCCTGTTTATTCTAGCAGACTTCTCTGTCAAATAAGTTTTTTTACAAGAGAAGTCTACTAGGTAATACATGAGAAGTCTACTACAGAGAAGTCTACTAGCGGACTTCTCTGTAGTAGACTTCTCGTGTTTATTCTAGCAGACTTCTCTGTCAAATAAGTTTGTTACAAGAGAAGTCTACTAGGTAATACAGGAGAAGTCTACTACAGAGAAGTCTACAAGCGGACTTCTCTGTAGTAGACTTCTCCTGTTTATTCTAGCAGACTTCTCTGTCAAATAAGTTTGTTACAAGAGAAGTCTACTAGGTAATACAGGAGAAGTCTACTACAGAGAAGTCTACTAGCGGACTTCTCTGTAGTAGACTTCTCCTGTTTATTCTAGCAGACTTCTCTGTCAAATAAGTTTGTTACAAGAGAAGTCTACTAGAGAATACAGGAGACTTCTCTGTCAAATATACTAGCAGACTTCTGTGGGAAATAAAAACTTCAGTCTTCAAACAGGAGATATTGTAGCAGATTTCTCATACAAAACTTAAAAACTTCAATCTTTTACAGAGAGGAAAAAAAGTAGAGAGAGAAAGCTTGAGTAAGAAGTCGAATTGGTGTTCCGGTTTGCTACAGCGAGGCATCGGCTCTGGGTATTCTCGGATTTGGTGGTTGATTTGGACTCCGGCGAGATGATTCGTCTTCATCTCCAATTTTCGGCGTCTCCTCTTCGAACCGAGCTCTGTTCCTTTGAGTGAGAAAGTTCTGGTAGTACCTGCACAACGAAAAACAAACATGTTGACTAAGAGTTACTTAGAATTCGACATTCGACAATACAACAGAGATGTTGACTAAGAGTTTACCTGGAAATTCTCTCGACAACTGCCTCATACAACAAAAAGTTCTCTCCGTTTTGTGAATTTTTTCGGGCATAGTTGTCGATGGCCCTGTCGATTGGTCATCTCGCAACAGAGAAACAGATTTCAGATTAGTGCTGCACAATTTTAGATTAGTGTTTGAATCGACATGTATGCAGTTAGAAGTATGTGGGTTTGTAACAATGATCTATACGCTCCTCAAGAGAAACAGGGTTGGTTCATGGAACTTACAAGAGATTTCCTCCCATTATCGTGTAGTCAGCGATCTCCTGAGGGGCTTTAGTGGTTGTAGTTGGTTCATACAGAAAGGGAAATAGAAAAGGAGTCAGACAGTGAGTTAGAAGTCAGAAAGGGAACATCTTGGACAGAGAAAGTCGAAGATACTTACATGGATCTGAGGAGAAGTCAATGCTATATCCAACCCTCTCGGGTCTAGGGAACCGAATTTCAGATGTAGCAGAGGAAGAATCCGATTGCAGATTTGGGGATCGATACGGAGAGGCCATGATAGGTGATTGATTGGGATTTTAAGTTTTTGTTTCGCAAGAGAGGAGAAAGTGAGGAGCTTTGTTGGTTCGGAACCTAGGGTTTTCAGATAAAAGAATTGTTGACGGTTCTTTTTTGTTCATATAAAGGTAAATAGAGAAACCGTGATATTTGATGAAATCTAGTAGAGAAGTCTACCGGAGAAGTCTACAAGAGAAGTCTACAAGGGAAGCGTACACGAGAAGATTCATGTACAGAAGCAGATGTCTACCGGAGAAATCTACTAGAGAAGTCTACCAGAGAAGTCTACAAGAGATGCGTACACGAGAACATTCACGTACAACAGCAGATGTCTACTAGAGAAGTCTACCGGAGAAGTGTACTAGAGAAGTCTACTAGAGAAGCGTACACGAGAACATTAATGTACAGAAGCAGATGTCTACAGGTGAAGTCTACAAGAGAAGTCTACAAGATTCTGATCAATACAGAAACAAATGTCTACTATTTAAGTCTACAAGAGAAGTTTTTAGAGAGAAGTTAATAACATATCAAATTACGTTAATGTACATTAGTTTGCTACGGCGATGTATCGGCTCTGTGTTTCTTCGGATTTGGTGGTTGATTTGGACTCTGGCGAGATGATTCGCCTTCATCTCCAGTTTTCGGTGTCTCTTCTTCGAACCGAGCTCTGTTCCTTTGAGCGAGAAAGTTCTGGTAGTACCTGCACAACGAGAAATGTTCAAAATACAAGAAAAATTTCACTCACAGTATTAATTTCACCATGTTGAAAACAACGAAAATTTGACTTGTAAAGAATTCGACATTTCATAGATGCTAGTTACACATAATGACAGAATTCGACATTCAATACAATACACATGTTGACTAAGAGTTTACCTGGAAACTCTTTCGAGAATTGCCTCATACAACAAAAAGCTCTCTCCGTTTCCTGACATCTTTCGGGCATAGTTGTCGATGGCCCTGTCGAGATTGGTGTTTGAATCGACATGTATGCAGTTAGAAGTATGTAGGTTTGTAATGGCGAGAAACAGGGTTGGTTCATGGAACTTACAAGAGATTTCCTCCCATTATCGTGTAGTCAGCGATCTCCTGAGGGGCTTTAGTGGTTGTTGTTGGTTCGTACAGAAAGGGAAAGAGAAAAGGGGTCAGACACTGAGAAGTAAGTCAGAACCATGAAGATCTTGAATATGGGAAGTCGAAGAGACTTACATGGATCTACCTCGCAGTTAATGGTATATCCAACCCTCTCGCGTCTAGGGAACCGAGTTTTAGAGGTAGCAGAGGAAGAATCCGGTTACAGATTTGGGGATTGTGACGGAGAGGCCATTATAGGTGATTGCTTGAGATTTTAAGTTTTTATTCCGCAAGAGAGGAGAAAGTGAGGAACCTAGGGTTTTCAGATAAAGGAATTATAGACGGTTTTTTTGGTTCAGATAAAGGAAAGAGGAACCGTGATATTTGGTTTTATCTACTATAGAAGTCTACCGGAGAAGTCTGTCTACAAGAGAAGTCTACAAGAGAACATTAATGTTTAGAGAAGCAGATGTCTACAAGAGAAGTCTACCGGAGAAGTCTGTCTACAAGAGAAGTCTACCGGAGAAGTCTACGAGAGAAGTCTACAAGAGAAGTGTACACGAGAAGATTTATGTACAGAAGCAAATGTCTATAAGAGAAGTCTACCGGAGAAGTCTACCGGAGAAGTCTGTCTACAAGAAAAGTCTACTGAAGAACATTAATGTTTAGAGAAGCAGATGTCTACAAGAGAAGTCTACCAGAGAAGTCTGTTTACAAGAGAAGTCTACCGGAGAAGTCTGTCAAAGAAGTCTACAAGAGAAGCGTACACGAGAAGATTTATGTACAGAAGCAGATGTCTACAAGAGAAGTCTACCGGAGAAGTCTACCGGAGAAGTCTGTCTACAAGAGAAGTCTACTGGAGAACATTAATGTTTAGAGAAGCAGATGTCTACAAGAGAAGTCCACTGGAGAAGTCTGTCTACAAGAGAAGTCTACCGGAGAAGTCTACGAGAGAAGTCTACAAGAGAAGCGTACACGAGAAGATTTATGTACAGAAGCAGATGTCTACAAGAGAAGTCTACTGGAGAAGTCTACCGGAGAAGTCTGTCTACAAGAGAAGTCTACTGGAGAAGTCTACCGGAGAAGTCTGTCTACAAGAGAAGTCTACTGGAGAACATTAGTGTTTAGAGAAGCAGATGTCTACAAGAGAAGTCTACCGGAGAAGTCTGTCTACAAGAGAAGTCTACCGGAGAAGTCTACGAGAGAAGTCTACAAGAGAAGCGTACACGAGAAGATTTATGTACAGAAGCAGATGTCTACGAGAGAAGTCTGTCTACAAGAGAAGTCTACCGGAGAAGTCTACGAGAGAAGATTCATGTACAGAAACAAATGTCTACTATTTAAGTATACAAGAGAAGTTGTTAGAGAGAAGTTAATAACATATCAAATTACGTTAATGTACATTAGTTTGTACATATCACATCCCGCCATAGTAGCCAAAAAATAAGGATGAGTTTTTCTCACAACTACAATATATAGGCAAGATATCTACAATATTGAAATTGTGAGGTCCTATATTAGTCATAAACATCCAATCCAGTATATGTATTTTCGTCTGACCCACGAAATTCAGTCTCGGCGAATATCTCAGCCGCAAGCTTCTCCCTAATACGCTTTATCTTCGCATCAGACAATACAGTCAAACTAAATGGAATGCCGAGAGCATGGCATTCAATGTACTTCAGACAATACACTCCACAATCCCAACTTTCTTGTTTTGTGGTACTTTGAATGCTGGCCACCTTTCATGCGTGAATTTGGTTAATGGCCACTTGGATCTATCTTCTACTGAACATGTTGTATGCATTAGATAAGGTACCATAACGGCAATGGGCTCGACCAAGTCTTTGATTTGCGCGAGCGTTGTATGGGTTACTATAGAGTCCCACACCACAATGTGTCTCTATGGGAGTGATATCCACAAAGCCACCCAATGGTCTTCTTTGACATTTAAAGGTAAATAAATGTCCTCCACTTCAGTCCCCCACGTCTTCTGTACTTTTGCATACTGGGGGAGTTGACCTGCATAGTAATCCCACGCCCCACCTGGTAGCGTTTTTCCACTCCCGTCAGGATTGAGTTCTGAGTTTTTAAAGTCATTGTACCGAGTAGGCCATATGTTGCCTAGAGTAGAGTCGAGGATGCAAATTTTGTCACTCCTAAACCACTCTGGATGTTCCTTGTACCGTTTCCTCAGCATATTCAACGCAGCATCCAGGTGTTGCGACAAAACAACCAAAAGAATCAAGGTTAAACATCAAAAATTTCATAGAGAAGTCTACTGGAGAAGTCTACAAGAGAAGTCTAAGTGGAGAAGTCTACTAGAGAAGTCTACTAGAGAAGTCTACTGAAGAAGACTTCATAGAGAAGTCAACTGGAGAAGTCTGTCTACAAGAGAAGTCTACTTAAGAAGAGAAGTCTACAAGAGAAGTCTACAGAAGAAGACTTCATAGAGAAGTCTACCGGAGAAGTCTGTCTACAAGAGAAGTCTACTTGAGAAGAGAAGTCTACTGGAGAAGTCTACTGGAGAAGTCTGTCTACAAGAGAAGTCTACTGGAGAAAAGAGAAGAGAAGGCTTACCGTGTCTCTTAGCCATTGTTTCGGCGTTCGAAGAGTCCAAAACCACTCTACATTAGTGAACGGAATGATCTCTTCGCCATAATCCCTGGTTAGCAAGGAAATTTCAGCAATTGATTAACTTAAACAATGAGTTAAGGTCTTTTTTATACTTACGGCTGTTGCTTCAGCCACACATCAAGTCTCCTCGTCATTTGTTCATCAATGGTAGCAAAAGGATCATATCCTTTTCCTACCTTTGAATTAACAAGTTTCTTTTCGTAAGGTGACTTATTTGCCATGGCCGGCTTCTTCAGCCTATCACTCCTTGCTCGTCTTAAAACCGCCTGCTTTTTCTCCTCTTGTTTAGATTTCGTAATCTCAGCATAATTCGCAGGTAGATTCTGAGAAGACAGAATGATAAGGCTCTTATCCGCACAAGTGACACTCGCACTCTGACCATCATCCTTAAGTGTTTCCTTGGCTGCCTTCTTCTCCTCTTGTTTAGCTTTCTGAAGCGGTAAATTCGGTTGTGGTTTTTGAGGAGGTGGTATCATAACACTCGGATCCGCACCAGTATCCGCACTAGTGACACTCGCACTCTGGCCATCTTGAAGGATTTCCTTGTTAAACATTTTACTCTGCAAGTAGAGGATCAAAGTCGAATCATATACCAAATAGAATATATCATCCAAACAAGAAAGGGAAGAAATGTTAAAATGTCAAAAGAGATTACAGAATCTAAACAAGATTACGCACTGACCCCAATATCAGGAACAGTCTTGTTCTCATCAGCAGCCGGTTCATTGGAGACCCCCACATGAAGAGCTGGGGCAATTTGGTTGGATTTGGTTTGCTCTTCCTTTCCAGTCTTCACAGCCTCTTCTTTTCCTTCTTTCAAAGCCTCAATGCGTTCCAAGCGTTCCTCAATATTGTTGACCTTATCACCAAGGAGTTTGATATTGTTTTCACAGCATTTAAAACCAGCATCAACCTTCTCTGACAAGTCCTTAAAATGCATGTCAAAATGTGCTTGTATGCTCTACACCAATGAAGGTAGTTCCGCCGTGTAACCATACTCAAATTCTTCTCGACTCCTCTTCTCCGGTAAGCTAACAAGGCTAAGGCTCATGCTGCTTTCATTTTTCACACCAGGCTTCACCCTTGACTTCACACCCTGCTTTCTTGTATCATTAGCGGAATCAATCACACCCGTCACTTGCCAGTGATCATGGGTCCATCTCCAGCCTGGTTCAGAAATAGCTGAGATTATGTTAACTATCTTCTGATCGTAAACATCATCATCCCACCTTGGGAACATATCTTCGTACTCATCCTTCATCACACAGCTTAGGACATTCACCTACAAAATAGACATATAAGACGTAGACCGATTAACCAGAGAAGTCTACTGGATAAGAGAAGTCTAGTAGAGAAGTCTACTGGAGAAGTCTACTAAAGAAGAGAAGTATAGTAGAGAAGTCTACTGGAGAAGGAGAAGTCTACGAAGAGAAGGAGAAGTCTACAAAGACATGTTTGTACATGTTCTCTTTCATGTATCTCTTGCCTCTGGATCCCTTGAAAGCCAGTAGAGGTGGAGTAGGTTTATGTGGAAAGGGACCACCATATTGGGCTGCATAATCCAGTAGAGAATAGTACACCCATATTTAGAGAACATGTACGAAGCCTTCCAGTGTATACGATAAATTTGCCAAGTCTTTCTCCTTCACTGACTTGATGAGTAACTTCAATGCAACCCTACCCCATGGGTAGTTCTGGAAGGCAGTGATATCCATCACAAGCCTAGCAAGGTTAATATTGATGGGTGTTGTCTCCTTTTTAGCTTCAATGTAACCGGCGTATATGCATAGATATCCCAACCTGATGCGGTCCAACCGTGTCCACTCTGCACATAAACCACAAGCTTCTATTAACTCGTTCACAGTTGGACCCCTGCCCAGATCAACTCCCAGAAGGGTCCAAAATTGCCGCGTTTCTTCAGTGACCTCTACATCTGGGTTATCCAAGTTCGGAACGTCGCAGCAATTCAGACCGGTAATCTCCTCAAACTCAAGCAATGAAAACCTCAACGACTTGTTACCAATCAGACTCCATATCTCATGGGGTTTCTTGCACTCTAGCTGAGCAGTTAGTATATAATGAACCATCCTCGATGCCCAGCCAAACTCGAGAGCATGGAACCGTAGCACCACATCTAATGGAGAGAATAAAAGCTCTTTCCACTCATCTTTCCTTAAGACGTTGCGTAGAGATTCAAACAATTTTGTATTTTCAGCATAGTAGTGTATGCTTTTACCCGCTTCAGGCTCATCTCCTTTGGAATAAAGCCTTGACGGAAAACTTCTTGCATCCATATCCATCATCGCATCCATATCCACTGTATTTCGATGAAGTTAAACCGAATTCGTACTTTCCGGCGGCGGCAGATCGGCAAAGAAGACTGAAAAAAGAAAGTCAAAAGCTCGAATCAGATAGAGAAATAGCGAGTAAGAGATAGTAAAATCAAAAAGAGTTGAGAGAATGAAAAGAAGGCATGAAGTGTCCGACGGTGATGATGGAGACGGAAGGTGGTAGATCTCTTGTTTGGAGACGAAAGGTTGTAACTTTAGGTTGTAAATTTTTTTCCAACTAAACCGCATTTTTGTGGTTTTATAGGTAGGGTAAATACATTGGTTAAGTTCGGTTAATTTGGATGGGTAAAAAAATTGGTTCAATTTGTTTCAGCTTAACTACACGATTTGATGAATGTTTAAGAAATTCAAATTTTTAAAATGTTTTTAAAAAAAATTCAAATTTGCCTCCTCATGTTTAATAGACTTTTAAATGCGATTTAAATCTACTGGAGAAATCTACTGGAGAAGTCTACTGCAGAAGTCTACTGCAGAAGTCTACTGGAGAAATCCACTGGAGGAGTCTACGGGAAAGTCTACTGAAAAAGTCTACTGGAGAGTCTACTGCAGAAGTCTACTAGAGAAGTCTACTAGAGAAGTCTGCTGTATCCAAAACCAAACATCGTATAAGAAAATAAAAGCACAGAAACATAGTGAAGACCTTCGATTTGGAAACCTTTGATTACTAAACATACTGAGAGATGCAAACAAAAACACATCCTCTCACAAACCTACTGGGCTTCGATGATGCAAACAAATACACATCCTCTAAATTAAGTCTACTTCACATAAATCGATTATTTTCAATGATTATTCGAAACCCTATACCAAAACTTTCAAAACGTATAATATATTCACTCAAAAGTTAACACTTTTATGCAAATTTGACATTTTAAATATAAAAATGATAAACCCTAACTTTAACCATAAGTGTAAAAACATGTTTGCAACCTATGATGTACCTTATTTGGTAAGCCTTTGTTTAGTATAGTATGTATTTCATTCATAACATAATTTGTCTAAGTATGTTTAATTTTGTGAAATTTTATTTTTCACACATCACAATTGTTTATAGTAGGGTCATCAATCAAAATTTTTTATCAAAATATTTTTTGTTAATTTATAAATTTAAATTTAAAATATAATTATATAATAGACTGCTGTAGTAGTCTACTAAACCACAAAAGTAGTCTTCATAACCTAATTTGTCTAAGTAGGTTTAAATATGTTTAATTTTGTGAAATTTTATTTTTCATACTTCACAATTATTTATAGTAAGGTCATCAATCAAAATTTTTTATCAAAATATTTTTTTGTTAATTTATAAATTTAATTTTAATATATAATTATATAGTAGACTCCATGAGAAGTCTACTAAACCCCCTCCTGTAGACTTCTCATGGAGTCTACGAGTTGATTTCCTAACAGAAGTCTACTGGTAGATTTCTACATTACTTAGTAGACTTTCCTAGGTTAAAACAGTCATTATGCCTCCGTTTTATTGTTTGGTCATAAAAGACGTAGTTGTAATTTCACTACCTTTTTGGGTTATTTTTCTCAAACATAGGATATATAGGTTATATTTGTATTTTAAATCAATTTTAAAATCATTTTTTGTAACCAGGACTAGAAACTATGATAAGATAATGAACCTTCATTTGACGATATCACTATCTAATTTTATTCGCTATATTAAATCTGTATTTGTGCATGTTAGCTTTTGTATACTTCTTAGTTATTGCATCTTGAACTCAATATAGTTACATATTGTTCTAATCTTAGAATCAACGCTTACAAATAACTGAAAAAATACATTTTTATGGTTTTTTTTAGTAGAACCACAAGAATATTGCGTAAATTATTGGCCAAAAACCATCTTTTACCAAACCGCTTTTTTAAGTGATGTCCTAAAAATTCACAGTATAGTAAAATCGACCATTATTTTTGAATTTTCCTGAGCAAAATGTTATAAAAACCTATTACAACTGTACGATACGATGTGTCTATATACATTATGTTGAACATATTGAAAAACAAGCACATGAAACAGCATTGACATGGATAGATTAATAATAATAAAAATTTGAGTAAAATATTCCTCCCATCCCATGTTCCTAAACCGTTGAACCATTTGCGTCTTCGACATAAAACAAAAAACAAAAAAACAACAACCAATATGACATTTGATTGGGAAAAAAATATAATATCAATAATCAAAACAACAAGAATCAAGAAGGCTATTTTCGTAAAATGGGATTGACACAGCAATATAATTGTCTTAAGTCATTGTTTTTACAGTCTTCAAGTTTATACCAACTGCTCTGTTTTGACTCTTTTAGTTAACCATTTCTCCACCATTAATGACACGTCCCTCCAAGACTCGGCAGCGTGTGATCACAACCTTCTCTTTTTCTTCTTCTCAAAGTAAAAGCTGGAATCATGGAATATGATTTTGTATAAATTCAGGGACAATGGTTTAAGTATATTTTGTGTCCATACTTCATCAGTGGGTGTGGGTGAAGAGAAACAATGGCACGAAATGAAAAATTTGAGTAACAGTTTTTGTCTAGTAATGGACTGAACATCATATGTTGTATGTCTCAAAGATATGAACATTTTGTGGTTTCAGAATGAGTATAAACGTTTGAAAACAAGGATCTTTAGTGGTTTCAAACCTACCTCTGCTTTTGAGGCCAGTTGGTATTCTTTTTAGCTTTTTGAGACTGCAACTGAAGCTTCGGAGTTGTTTTTCTTAGTTGATCCTTTCCTTCAACACCTTTATCTTGAAGCTTCTTAGAAACAGTTAGGGCCTGATCGAACAGTAAAATATGAGGCTTATGTTTTACCACACTATAAAGTTATTTATGTTTTTAAACTCCTAAGTTATCGAATAGCTAAAAGTTAGGAACTTACATCTGATTGATACATCATGGCAGCATGTTGTTTACCCCTTAGATGAGAATAAAGAGTATTTGACTTTGCCATGCCACACTGCACAAACGACAAAGATTGGTTTAGGCTTGGGAATAATTTCTTTTGGTTAATCCTTTTCTCCCATGCCTTTCTCTTGAATCAGAATTTTTCAACCTCTCCACAACTCAGAAACAAACCAGCAAGGAGACGTTCAGTGACCTATAACTCCCAAAAAAAAAAAAAAACAGACATAGGGGAAAAAGTGAGGACATAAGGAGAGGGAAAATATAGTCAATCGATTCTTAATGAAAACGTTTCAGAGTGAAATTTAAAAGCGTAAATCAGCATCATTACAACGTACAAAACTAAAAGGCGACATTGTGAGAGCCTTACATGGATGTTGATATTTATATGAACTAAGTTTCTCGAGAAGAGGTACTCTGTGTGTCAAATTTCCAAAGTAGAGCTCCCTATGAATGCACCAAATCGTATTCTGATATGAGCTTGTGAACCAAAGAAAGGGCAAAAGAAATTAAAACAAAATTCAGACATACACCATAAGTGGGGTCGATGTTCCTCACATGTTCTTGTTATAACTTGTACCTAACGTGCAGCCAAATAGCTTTCCCTCTCTTCTTAATAACTTGTAGTTGAGGCCCTACGATCCTAGTCACTAGCGGAAAGAAACTACGAGAAAAACATGAAGAAACAAAAATCAGAACAAGCCTGTACACAGGGCCGTGCTTAGTGTGTATCAAAATAGGCAAGTTAGGCCCCCTAATTTTTAAATATATTTTAGGACTCTAATTTTCAAAATTAAGTTGTTTAATGGCAAGTTTTCAAAAATATTTGTGACTTTCTTTTACAATATCGGCGGTTAGTAATGATTTTAGATAGAATGAATAAAAAATGATCATATTTGCACAATCTAAACCGACAATATTTTAGTAGACAATTTTTTGATGTAATTAAATAGTATAGTTTCTCTTCAGAAAACAAAAATTATATCTAGATTTTTGTATAACACTACTAAATCGTATGTTGTTACAATACTATATATGTTTTATACATCATTCAGATTAATTTGGTAACATAATTTTAGTATTGTTTAATATAACAATTATAGAAGAGATGAACATATTTTTTTAAATTTTCGCTTTAGGCCCCAAAATAGCTTCGCACGGCCCAGCCTGTACAAACCAAATCGAGAAGGAGAATACTAAGGCTATATGAGCAATCGATCCATGGATCTGGTAATCCGGACAATGATTGTGAGGTTTTTGGTGTTTGCTGGAAGATCGGAACTGATCATGTTTTGGGATTGAGGAAGAAGAAGAGCCACGAGAAGTTTTCTGGTTCACTTTTTAAAAAAGAAAAGAAAAAAAATGACGTGTTATCAAAGAGACCCGCCACGTGTCAGACGCGGGAGAATGCTGACCTCTTATTATAGTATAGATATCACATCAGCTGGTGTGGAGTTAATATTAAATTTGCCTCTCTCTTTGCTCCAAGCCTCCAACTTCAGTTGCCAATTCCAAACCCATCTTCGCCCTTCATTCCACTCATTAGAGATGTGGTTGTGCGTAGATGCAGCCGACACTTGAAGTCCTGGTTATTTGAATTGTGGGTCGTTATTCATTGTTATTGTGCCGGTTACTATGGTATACTGCATGAGTGGAATGAATGGTATTTATAGTTTTTTTTTGTGAGAGATCAGACATTGAAGGTGTAGTAGAGAGGACGAAGGTAGTGGGGAGGAAGAGTTGAGGCGATTTTTTTAGGAGTATTTAAGTTAGGAATTTACGAGAAGTAGTGGATTGATGGTGAATGCATATAATGATACTTGTATCGCCTGGGGTTTGAGTTGCCGTTAGGGTTTGGAGGAGTCAGAGAGGGAAACGAAAGAGGTGAAGAAGGGATGGGAAGGACCGCAGGTATGTGGGCCATGGTTAGAGAAGGCTGGGCCTTTTAAAATGAGCCAATGTATAAGAAACCTTAGAGCATGTGCAATGTTAAATACATGTTCTGTGTTCTTAAAACATATTTTATTATTATTTTGGGATTATGATTGGTTAAGAACCAATTTTGTGTTCTTCAGTTTCAGTGGTAGAACATGTTTTGTGTTCTTACCAAAATTAAAAAATTAATTTGCCAATTATGTTGATCCTAAAAAAAACATGTATGCGATGCTTGAAAGTTTGCCAATTATACTTATGCGCAAAGCTCACTTGCATTCGCTTCTTGTTTCTCTTAATGTTTTCTCAATCTTTCCCACTTCGAAGCCTAGACAGCATCTCCATCCACTCCTCCTTTCTTTTCCCTCTCAAAAACCAAAAGGAAGATTACTAAAAAGGTTTTTGCAACTTGAATTGCGAGCTTTGATATATCATAGTTTTTACCTGTTTTTGACCATGATATAAGTCATTTTTATAGAGTATTTTTGGTATTTTTCGAGTCTTTGTAGGTTGATGGACGATTGGAGCCTAATGGGAGCTATTGGAGCATTTTGGAGCATCAAGAAAAGAAGAGCCGAAGTGATCAAGTCGGAGTCGAAGTTTTTGGCTTGTGTCGATCGACACAACCATGTGTGTCGATTAACACGCTGACGTTTGACGAGAAGATTGAAGAATTTTTTCTTTTGCCCAAAAAGCCTAGAAGTTTACAGAAAAGCCCAATCCGAATTTTAGACATTATATATAGTTTTTCCTTAGGCTTTTATGTTTTATTTAGTTTTTAATTGAGACTTAGAGATTGAGAGCTTTGGAAGAGATTTCGAGACTTCAGACCTTTATTGATTCCAACCCCTTTTGTATCACATTCTCTTTCTCTTTTATGCAAATTATTTATCTCATGAAGTTTTCTTCATCTATGTCTGAGTAATTTGCTTGTTAGGTTTAGGGTTATTCAAGGGTTTGATGAGAAATTGTTAGGATTTAAACTCTGTTAGGATTTATCTTTTTGTTCTTCATCTAGATTGTTTTAACTCTGATTTTAGGATTGATCAACTGAAATTGAAAATCCTAGGTTGCTTTAATTGATGCGAAAGTATTATTAACAACCTGATATAATCTTAGATGAGCAAAATTATCTATTCGCAAAGAAATTTGGCTTAGTATTTTTGTGAACAATTGAACCTGAATTTAATGCTTGATTTTATTCACTAAGTTTGTAAATAAATTTGGAATTTAGGGATTTAGTCATAGATAATCTCTGCAACGAAAGTTGATTGGTTTTATATTCGTGTTTGAGTTCTAGAACAGCGCTTAATAAAATCCTACAGTCTTTTATCCTTGTGTCGATCGACACAGATCGATCGACACAGATCGATCGACACGATCATATTTCGATTCAAACCTGCGAATTATCCATAGCCTAACTCTTTTGTCCAACTGAATTCTAAGAACCTTGATAATAGCAAAACTTTGCTATTTTTATTACATTCATACATATTACTTAGCTTAATTTGAATTCTTTAGTCGATTGTGTGTTTAGATTTCCTGTAGATTCGACCCCTAAATATTACATCGATCTCTTAATTTGAGAGAGTAGCTGAGGGCAAATTTGAGCATATCAAGCTTCAAGAAACCATTAGAGATGGGAAATCCAGCTCATAGATAAGGTCAATCTTGTGAGACCGAAGAAGAGACTTATCTTGAGTGATCACAATAATTCTGCAACAAAACCCAAACCATTCAACTTTTCCCACCAAGGTCTTAAGAAGCACTAGATCATCGACATCCTCAAGAACAATAAAAACTTTCTTTCTTCCACCACACCTAAATAACATATCTTCAACTAACCTGATGTATATGGTGAGTCACTTCCCAAGAGAAAATCAGACAGATGCTGCCGGCATAAGATATGACTTGCTCACCGAAGAATCTCGATACAGAGACAAGCCCACCAGACGAATCTAGCAGAAAAAGAGCATTATCGTTGACAGTACATACAACACACCTGAAAGCTTCAAAGCTTGTGTAAGAGTTGAAGGAAGACCAATCTCGAAGCTAAAGAACGGTGGACGCTGTTTGAAACACACACAAAGTAAAGCAATCAGCAAAGGTTTACAAAATTGATGAATCAGGAATCAGAGAGATGGATACAAAATGTAAGAGTAAAATATGTAACCTGAATGATAGGAAACTCTAATACCCATCTCTGCTTAAGAACGAAAAGCACTGCGTAAAGCAATCCAGTCACAAATCCCCTAAACCCTATTCTTCCAATCACACCAATCGAATCACTAGAAAAGCAAAACACAGCCGCGGAGCAGAATCCGGCGAGGGAAGTAGCAGAGACGAAGAGCACGATTCGCAAGGATACGCGAGCACGGCGGCGAAACTCCGGATCGGATAAGTGACGGAGAAGTCCGAGACCGAATTGGGGAAGGGAGAGAAGAAAATCTAGGGTTCGTGAAGAGAGGAGAGCTAGTGAGACGGAGAAGAGAAGCTACGAGGATTGGAAGCCGATTCTCAACCAGATTCTTCGAAGCCCAGATGTGAATCCCCCTGAATCCGCCGATTATAAGACGATTCCATATGGTTCCATACCAAATCGATCACCTACGACTCGATTCCGTCATGATTTGAGATGAAAAATCATTGTATTTGGTCGTTTTGGGGTTTATTGGTCTCTGGAAGTCGAAACGAGAGAGAGAGAAGCGAGAGAGAAGAGTGAAGCATTATACCGTATTTTTTGATTTTTTTGCCCGACACGTGGATGGTAAGAACATATGAAAATTGATCTTTTTACAATAAATAATGGTTATCAATTAAATTAAATCAGAAATATTGTAAGAACATGCTGTAAGAGCTTGCATTGTACATGCTCTTATAAGTTTGTATCTAGTAATAACGTCTGTAGTTAAGTGATAATAGCTTTTGATTTAAGAGAAAATTTGCTCAGTAGTAACTTTTAAGAAGTATATTATGTTAACTAGGCACTTTACTATTCATAATTAGAAAAGTAGTCACTTTCACAAAGTGCCCATGTTTTTTAAAAAAAACTGTTCTTTTAGAACTCTAAAAAATTTATCTGCTTTTGAGCTTGACTTCTCTTCTATGAGAAAGAACAAAGTTTTATAGATTCACAAATACTGTAATTTTCTCCCCGTGAGAGAGAACTCTTTCCTCTTTTCTTCTCTCCTTGAGAATAAGATTGTTCTCGGAATCAAAGCCGAGCAACTTTCCGACCGCTTCACATTCTTGCATCTCGAGTGTTTCGAGGCCTTAAGATATAACCGGTTTTGCTTGACGAAACACAGGGGTACTAATGTGTTCCGATTTTAACGCATTCTAACCCGTGGTTTCAGTGGTTTATCGAGTCTTTTTTCTGTTTTTAGAGTCTTTGCGGGTTGAAAGGCGTTTGGAATGAGTTTAAGGCAAAATGGAATAAAGAAAAGAAGAAAAGGGACAAAAAATGCTGAAATTAACCTTAGGATCGACCTCAAGATCGACCGATCCAAATTTACCCAAAACATCGGATCAGTCCAGGATCGACCAAAGAAGGAGGGCTACGTTTCTGAACGGATCGATCGATCCGCATGTGGATCAGTCGATCCTAACCCTAAACCGGCCCAAAAATGGAAAAATTCAGATTTCCTTATTCTATTGGGTTTTGCCTGAGATTTCGACTAGAACATGATTTTGACCTATTTATTCGAGTTTTTAGCCATTGTTGAGGCTAGACTTTATTTTCTATCAGACTTTTTGATTCTAAGCTTTTGGGAGAAGATCTCTAACCCTATTGACAATTCGGAGAAGATTTCTAAATCCTCTTGTTTATCTATTGGTTTTCTTATGTCTTTCATGAATTCTTCTTATTATTTGATTTCTATCATGTCTGAGTAGTTTTCTCATTGGGTTTTGGGGTTTCAAAGGGATTTCAGGGTTTGATTGATGTTGGTTTAGGGATTGATAACTTGGTTTCTTCATCGAGGTTGTTCGTATTGCTGGAACTTGATTAGCTACCTTGTTTATGATCTTAGGTTGCTTAATGCATCAAAAGTGTTTGTTTAAAAGCCTGAAATAACCTATTTGAGCAAAGCATCTCTAGCTAACGAAAGCTGATGTTAGAGTGTTTTGTGAACAAATCAAACTTGACCATTAATGCATGTTTAACCTCTTGAATTCAAATAACAGTTTAGGATCTTAGGTTGTTAGGCATAGTAATTGATGCTACGACAGTAGATCAATTTGGTTTTGTGATTTGAGTTCTAGAACGCTTACTACTGCTCTCCCTGACAATTTATCTATTTCTGAATCCGTGAATCCCTGCTAATTTCCTGTTACACAATGCTTGTTATTCATAAGTTTACATATTTTACTTGCTATTTTTATTTACATATTGCAATTCACAATCATATTTTTGTCTTACCTTAATTTCATTCTCATAAATTCGTAGTGTGATACTTGGTCCTTGTGGATTCGATCCCTGCATTACTACAACCATTTGTTGTGCACTTGCAATAGTTATATACGGCTAAAACCTATGTTATTAGGTACGAGAAGTCATTTAAAGTCACTACTCAATGTGACTAAACCTATGTTCTTCGGTTTAGCCGTGAACTTTTACCGACGCATCAAAAAATTGTTTTCGATTCACTGTCGTATAATTATGTTGTTTCTTCTGCTTTTATTGTGTATGCATTCATGTATGATGCTATGTTTGGATGTAACCCTGAATTTTATGATTAATGAAAAACAAAGTGTTAGCACAATAAAAAGGAATGAACTAAGGGCTCAAATATTTTGGAAGACTTCATCAATCATCATAGACAATATTCACATGTCTTCTTTGAGGTTTTCCATTCTTATCCGTGATTGAAATCTTTAAAAAAACTCTGGAATGTTACACTTGACACACCAACATATAGTCAGTGGTTTTGGTAGAAACAAACGATCTGTTTTCCAAACGATACATTGTGTTTATTATATCAAACGTTTTAGTTTGGTATATGTTTTCTCCTTCATCATTGCCTGATTCGATAACCACACATTTTTCTTAAGTAAAGTAATATGGTTTGGTATATTCTCTCTTCCTCACGTTGCCCATTCGACACCCACAAATCGATGACGCTCTTCGCCAAACTTATCACCTTGTTGACCTTGCTCTACAATGCTGAGTTTGACCTTATCATGTCACTAAGTCCCTCCCAACTGTTAAACTTTCCAAGACTAGCAACTTTCTCGATCAAATCTACATGAACATATGATCACATGTATAATCTATAACCGAAAATCATATAACGTATACACAAACATCAAAACGAAAAAACCACATATATTTCACCTTTTTAAGTCCAGATCTTTTAAATTTCTTTTATGTAAATAAGAAATTTTATTTTAATTAAGTCCATATTCTTCTTTAACTTTAATTATTATGGCATCATTGTTGGTGATGCAACAGTACACGGCAAGCCGTGATCCTTCGGTAGTATGAGTATGAGTGTGAAAGAAGAGTTTTTTTTTTCTATCCCTTGTTTTCGGTAGATCTATCGAAAACTCAACGAATCTAAGAAGACTTGGTTTATTAGAAAATTCTAAGACAAAAAGAATACCTTTGCAATTATCCTTTTCCGGTATTCCTAGAATTAAGGGATCACTAGTCCTACCCTTGCAATCTATGGTGGCTGAATGGTGCAATTTTTTTCCTTTCGATTTACCCTCTATGTAGGATCTCTCTGGAAGCTATGCGCTTATGATTTGTGTTTTTTATTCAGGGCTGATAATGAGAAGAGAAAAGCGGAGGAGGGACAGTTGGAATAAGAGAAATGGAGAAACACAAAAAGGATATGTATTAAGAATTGGTTTGAAAGATAGAGATGCAACAAAGAAGATGATGTTAGAGGAGGATGATGAGGACTTTCAGGTTGAACATGAAGAAGACAGTGATGATACAATAGATGAGGATGATTGATGATGAAGATGAACAGATAAATCGTTTTAATTGGTTTTGTTTGTGTATTTGCTTTGTTTTCTTGTGTAGTTAAACATTGTGAGACTATGGTCGGGACTGGGGATATGACTGATGGGCGTCCATAATTCTATTAGAAAGAAATATGATTCTAATAATTGAAAGATATTAGTTATCTAACCACACTTTCTTTTGGTTTCAATTATTGAGTATTCTCAACTTTCTACTTTATTATCCTTCGACTTTATACTATTAGGTTGCACTGAACAGTCACCAAACTGTTTGATAGTATTACTTTAAAATCATTAAGAGAAAGTGAAATTAACTTGTAGCTTAGTTACCAACCCCGCTTTTGTCCCTACACATGATCTTAAAACCGTATTCCCGCTCTAATATGTATTTTAAATTAGAAAGTGACAACCCAATGAGCTGTCTCCCTCAAACACTTATAAATTTATTTCTGAATCCAAATAAAATTTCTTAAAATACGTGAATAATCCCTCTATAAATTGTGGTCATTTTACACTACTCACTACTTACTAGTATCTAGCAAACCATGGCATCTCTAGTAGAGAAACAACCCTTCAAAGCCATCTTCTCATTCTTCTTATTAGTTTTACTCTTCTCCGATACAGCGGTATCGTTCCATCGAAAAAGATTTGATCGGAAAAAACCCTGCAAACAATTTTCCTTCTACTACCATGACATCATGTACAATGGCGACAATGTTGCAAACGCAACCTCAGCCACTATTGTGCACCCTCATGGATTCGGAGACTTCCTGTTCGGTAAGTTTGTTATCTTTGATGACCCCATAACAATGGACAAGAACTATCGTTCGAAACCTGTGGCTCGTGCACAAGGCTTCTTCTTCTATGACATGAAGTTGGACTACAATGCGTGGTTCTGCTACACGTTGGTGTTTAACTCGACGGAATACAAAGGGACATTGAACATAATGGGTGCGGATTTGATGATGGAGCCGACAAGAGATCTATCGGTCGTTGGTGGGACCGGTGACTTCTTCATGGCTCGTGGGATTGCAACTTTTGCGACGGATACATTTGAAGGGGCTAAATATTTCCGAGTTAAGATGGATATTAAACTCTATGACTGTTACTAACTACTTATGTTAATTTGTTTGAAAATTGTGTGCTGACATGCACAGAGATTATGTGTTTCTAGTACGTGAGTGTTTTGGTTGGTATGTAACAAATAAAGCTGGGTTGTGCTCTTGTATCTTTTTTCTTTCCGTTGTAAGAAAGAAACATTATATAAGTAATGTTTGATTGTTTGTTATGGTATCTTGGTATTAATCATATATAACTAGGTGACTCGTCCGCATATACACGGGTAACTTATTTATCATTTTGTTTTTAACTTTACATTTTGAAATTGTGAAAATATGTATTTGTTTTAATTTTATTAGAGACATTGTTGTTGATATTTTTGTTATTAATTTAATATTAACAGTATTGTTTTATTAATAATATGAATTTTCGGAAGTTTAGTTTTACTATTTTATTATTTTATATACCTAAATGTGTCAAATCAAATATATAATAATTTAATACATCGGAGTGCATAATCTATTATATAACATTGAGATTGAACCCCCTATTTGATCATCTTTAAATTAAAAAAATCAAAGAAAAATTAATAACATGCTATTGGTAAAAGACTAATTGAATTTGAGATCAAAATATTAAAAGATTAAATATGAGCAAATATTGGTAAACAAAGAAAAATTAACAATTTTTTTATACTACATAAATCAATCACTCTAGTTTTTCTCTTTTTTTTTTTGGTTATGTTTATCTATATTATTATATATGAAGTAAAAAATCCTATGTAGCTTTTTTTCATAAATTCGAATGTGGTTGATTACAAGAATATCTTCTTAAAAAATCCCTAATTACTATCATTGCCATCGATTTTAATTTCACAAAATATCTTATTCAAATTGATGAGATTTTATTGGATTTGGTTTTGAAATTTGTCTTGGCCCATAAAGATTTTTTTTATTGGTATAAGACCCTAGGTCTATAAGAAGTTATATACAAATGTCGATCTTATTCATCTCATTCTTATAAAATATAAAGTCGGCTTTTTCTTTTAGGTTTATGAATAGTTGTCATCTATCCTGATTTTTTTTTTTTGGGTAGACGCTAATGATTCTGACTTATTATGATTAGTTGTTCTATTTGTTTGTTTTATGCTTACAAATTAGTTATTCAACAAGGTTCGACTTTATATGTTTGGTTTTTATTCTTCCAACTATTTTATTAATTCATCTTGCCTAAAAGTTTTTAGTTCTTCATTTTTTCTTGTAAGCATGGAAACCTCATTAGCCCTTGACGCAAAGGAATTAAAGTCGCTAAGATTTCATCCATTGTCACGCGATTGGAGTTGGAAGTGGATTCAGAAATGGTGGTTGGTTTTCTTAAGAAAGAGATTGGTGAAGCCCATCCGCTGTCCTTCATAGTACGATTGAACCATGGTTTGGATAGTCCGGATTTGTCATGTGTATAGGGAAACTAATCGTCTGGCTGATGGATTAGCAAATTATGCGGCGTCACTACCGTTAGATTTCCATGGTTTGAGTTTTGTTCTATCTATTGTTGATTCGATTATGAGAGAGGACATTGTTAGGCCTACGCGCCCAAAACAAATTCGGTTGTAATTGGGTTTTGAATTTTATTAATAAATCCTGGGAGACAAGTCCCTCGGTTCTTCACAAAAAAAAATAGTGTTATATTGGACTGGACAGTCACCAAACGGTTTGGTAATGTTACTTTTAAATCATTATAGAAAGTGAAATTAACTTGTAGCGTAGTTACTAGTATTTGACTAACCCCGCTTTGGTTTATCCCAGACCCAGCCCAATGTTTAAAGGGTCTTGTGACAAAAAAAAATTTAAGTACATTTTTGTAAAGTTTATAAATATTTAGGGTATTTTTGACAAAATTTATAGAAATTGAAAGTTTTTAACAAATTTTTTTTACTAAAATTATGAGATCTATAATGGCCCTGTGCATAAACACTCCATGCCACCCTATAGGACCGGCCTCTCCATCCACATATTCTTTTAACCTAATTTCCTCTCAAATAATTTGTCCCTCGATCCACGTGATGTTAAGTAACAAAGTGAAAACCCAATGCGCTGTATTCCTCAAACCTTTTAAATTTCTTTAATCCAAATAAAGTAATACTCATGAAACACGTGAATAATACTCCTATATAGGTATCATTAAGCCAACTTCGTTTGACACAACTCACTACTCACTAGTATCTAGCTAACCATGACATCTCTAGTAGAGAAACAACTCCTCAAAGCCCTCCTCTCATCCTTGTTATTAGTTTTACTCTTCTCCGATACAGCGGTATCGTCCCATCGAAAAAGATTTGATCAAAAAAAACCTTGCAAACAGTTTTCCTTCTACTACCATGACATCATGTACAATGGCGACAATGTTGCAAACGCAACCTCAGCCACTATCGCACACCCTCCAGGATTGGGAGACTTCCTGTTCGGTAAGTTTGTGATCTTTGATGACCCCATAACAATGGACAATAACTATCGGTCTAAACCCGTGGCTCGCGCACAAGGTTTTTACTTCTATGACATGAAGTCGGACTATAATGCTTGGTTTTGCTACACGTTGGTGTTTAACTCGACGGAGTACAAAGGGACATTGAACATAATGGGAGCGGATTTGATGATGGAGCCGACAAGAGATCTATCGGTCGTTGGTGGGACCGGTGACTTCTTCATGGCTCGTGGGATTGCAACTTTCGCGACGGATGCAGATCAAGTGAAGTATTTCCGCGTGAAGATGGATATTAAACTCTATGAATGTTACTAACTAATTCTCTGTGTTTTGTTTGAAAATTGTGTGTTGGCTGTGCTCCGGTATCTTTTTTCTTCCGTTAAAAAAACACAGCAAGTAATTTGTTTTGTTATGTAGTTTTGTATCGTTTTCTTGTGCATTTGAGAATTCCTGTTTTCCCAATTGTTTGAATCCATAATGAAAATAAAAATAAAATTTGGTCCAATTAAATATCATATTAAAATGAAAGACGCATTTAACCCAATTGAAATATAAGAAAATGTCCTATAACAAGTAAATAACATTGATCAAAAAAAAAAAATGATAGTTGAACGTTTCTAATAATAAATTTTAAGAATGGATAATTTATTAATTTGGGGATTTATTAGTTTTTCGAAAATTAATAGTTATTCATTTAAAAGGATTTTTTTAGGTCCATAGTTTTTTTTTCGAAATAAGAAGTTTTTATTTATTTATGTCCATACTATTCTCCAATCTTAATTATTACAAGGTGGTCTGAACATTCACCGGCCGACTTCGTATCCAAATTATATATATGATCATTGATCAGCACGACTAAATTGAATTCAATATATGAATTGGACTGAAACGTGATAGTAACATAAAAAGAGAGTTATGTTGACTAAGTAACCGAAGCAAAATCTGATCCTGAGAACAAGCCTGAAATCTAAATCCGAAAAGTAGTAAATCACTGTCCGAGTTAATTTAAGTCTATAAAAACCATATCAAAAAGGAATGAAACAAGGATTTTCATTATAAAAATGGAGGCGGCCGTTCGCCCTAAAAACTTTTCCCAGCTCGAGAAACGAGGAGCCGTTCAACAAGATGAAATCCTACGAGAGATTGTCTCTCTCCTTCTTGTAACTTTGTGATATTTGATGGCCCCATAACAATGGACAAGAACTATCTCTCGAAACCCTTGGCTCGTGCACAAGGCTTCTATTTCTATGACATGAAGTCGGACTTCAATGCTTGGTTTTGCTACACGTTGGTTTTTAACTCGACGGAATACAAAGGGACATTGAACATAATGGGAGCGGATTTGATGATGGAGCCGACAAGAGATCTATCGGTCGTTGGTGGGACCGGTGACTTCTTCATGGCTCGTGGGATTGCAACTTTCGCGACGGATGCAGATCAAGTGAAGCGTTTCCGCGTGAAGATGGATATTAAACTCTATGAATGTTACTAACTAATTCTCTGTGTTTTGTTTGAAAATTGTGTGTTGGCTGTGCTCCGGTATCTTTTAAACACTGTATTGTAACGCCCACAAACCAAAATTAGAAATTTTGGATGGGGTGATCAACACCAGGGGTGTGTTTATCGACACCAACTTCGAATTGAACCGAATGATTTGGTTTTTG
The DNA here is from genome assembly GCA_964056655.1 of Arabis hirsuta. Lineage (NCBI taxonomy): Eukaryota > Viridiplantae > Streptophyta > Magnoliopsida > Brassicales > Brassicaceae > Arabis > Arabis hirsuta. The sequence continues at coordinate 7,500,642 of OZ053303.1, read as the reverse complement.
ATCGTCGGATCACGGTTCGGGTTTGGAAAACCCTAAGGTTTGCATATATAAGTCGAGCAGCGTGTCGTTGTCGCGTTTTTCAGAGAAAATTAGAGATTTTGGAGAGGATTGAGAGAAGAGAAGGAATCATTGTTGATTTCATTGTGTTCTTGATCCTAAAGGCTTGTGATTGTGATTGTGAGACTCTTAAATTGGGGTTTGGTGCGTGTTCTTCGTGAAGGAAGAAAGAAATCCGGTTGTTGAGTGTTAGGAGTCTCTGATTTCGTGTGTTCTTCGCTGTTCTTACTCCATTTCATTCCAGAATCGAGGTGTGTGTGTGACCATGGCTTATCAGGGTAATTGGAATGTTCATGATGCGTTTGTTTGAGAATTGAATTGATTTTAGGATTGATGATTGCTTGTTTGAGTGTTTTCGTGTTGTTGGGTGTGTATGTTGACGTTTTGTGCAGGTGATCGATATGTCGCGTCCTGGAAATGAGCCATGAGAGGAGAGGCTCGTGTTCCTCGAAACTGCGACAAGTATCAATCGACACCAGAGTCTGGAAATTTGATTGCTCGTGTTGTTCTTTGTTGATTGAATTGTCTTGGTATTATGGTATTCCTTTAAGCCTGTGTGTATAACTGATAGATGGAATGACTGTCTCATTGAGTATTTGTGATAATACTCACACATATCTTTTATCCATGTGATGCAGGTAATGAAAAGATGTAAACGCATGGTTCTTCTTCGTTTTTGACAAAATCAAACTCTTTAATTGCTTCATTAAAACGAGATTCCAACTCCGAGGTGCTTGCTTCAAGCCATAAATGGAATGATGAAGCTTGCATACTTTCCAGCATTTTTAGGATATGTGAATTCTCAGGTTGTGTCATGTACACATCCTCTTCGAGATTTCCATTAAGGAAAGTTGCTTTCACATCCTCAGGTTGTGTCATGTATATTTTTAGGATATAAGCGGCAGTTGCTAGGAGAATCCGAATGGACTTAAGCATTGCGACTGGAGAATAGGTTTATTCATAGTCTATACCATGAATTTGCTTTTAACCTTTAGCCCCTAGTCTAGCTTTGTATATCTGAATATTACCATCCATGTCAATTTTCTTCTTGAAAACTCATTTACACTCAGTGGCTTTAATACCATCAGGTAAATCTACCAAAGTCCATACTTGGTTTTCTGACATGGATTCCATTTCGGATTCTTCGGTCTTTAACCATTTATCGGAGTCAGGGCCCATCATTGCTTCTTCATGAGACGTAGGTTCATCATTCTCTATAATCAATATATCATGATGATCTGTCACCTAAACCCCATTTCTATCAGGTTCGTGACGAGTCCTTTCGGACATATGTATCTCAGGTTCCACAGGTGTAGATTCTATGACTCTTCGTAAATCTAGCTGATGCTCTTCCTGAGAAGTTGGAGCAATCTCATGTGTCTCTCGAACTTCTTCGAGTTGTACTTTACTCCCACTAGTACCTTTTTTGAAAGAAATTCTCTTTCTAGAAAGGCACCATTCCGAGCAACAAACACTTTTTTTTTTCCAGTGGGGTAGTAAAAGTAGTAACCTTTGGTTTCTTTAAGATAACCTACGAAGTAGCATTTATCAGATTTGGGTCCAAGCTTATTTGTAAACATACGTTTAACATAAGCATCACATCCCCAAATTTTTAGAAAAGCCAAATTCGGAACTTTTCCAGTCCATATCTCATATGGTGTATTCTCTACTGACTTTGATGGGATCCAGTTGAGCGTAAACGAAGTAGTTTCTAGAGCATATCCCCAAAAGGATAATGGAAGATCTGTGTGACTCATCATTGATCAAACCATATCTAATAAAGTTTGATTTCTCCTTTCGGACACACCATTCCATTGTGGTGTTCTTGGAGGAGTGAGTTGTGAAACAATTCCACACTCTCTGAGATGATCACAAAAAACTTGGCTCAAATATTCTCCTCCACGATCTGATGGCAGAGCTTTAATTGTTTTGCCAAGTTGATTCTCTACTTCATTCTGGAACTCCATGAACTTTTCAAAGGATTCAGACTTATGTTTCATCAGGTAAACATAACCATATCTACTTAAGTCATCAGTAAATGTAATGAAGTACTGGTAGTTTCCTCTGGTACTTAAGCTCATTGCCCCACATACATCTGTATGTATAAGGCCCAACAAGTCGCTAGCCTTTTCACTGTGTCCAGTAAATGGAGCTTTAGTTATTTTTCCCAACAAACAAGATTCACATGTCTCATATGATTCAAAATCAAAAGTGCTCAAAAGTCCATCTTTATGAAGCTTCTGAATGCGTTTCTCGTTTATATGGCCCAAACGACAATGCCAGAGAAAAGTTTGATTTGAGTTATTAGACTGAAAGTCATTAGACTTAAATCTCTTGGTACGAATGTCATAGACGGGCACGCCTTGGTCTTGAACATAAAGACCATTTTCTAATGGAGTGCTACCATAAAACATATCATCACGATCAAACGAACAACACTTGTTCTTGATCAAAAATTGAAACCCTTCAATGTTTAAACATGGAATAGAGATGATATTCTTGTTTATAGCAGGGACATAATAGCAATTCTTCAGGTCTAAAACCATGCCTGAAGGTAAAGACAATGGATATGTTCCCACAGCTAATGCAGCAAATTTTGCTCCATTAGCCACGCGTAGGTCCACTTGTCCTTCCTCCAACGTTCTACTGTTTTTCAGACCTTGCACATTAACACAAATGTGAGCTCCACAGCCGGTATCCAATACCCAAGGAGTAGAACCAGAAGTAGTAACATTTACTTCTATAACATAAATACCCCTAAAAGAAATCTCAAATGTTTTCTTCTCTTCTAGATCTTCCAAGTGATTAAGGAGGTTTGATTTGTCCTTCTCAAGAACAAATCGTGATGAATAGGAACTTTGAGGGTTTGACATAACTGTCAGGAAAGAAAAGCAGAAGTTAATATGATGTTCATGAATTTCAAGTATCCTCAACAATTAAGAAAACTCACACTATACTCAAAACAAAATATCCTCAATATGAATATAGTGTCCAAGATCCATATTTCACTAGAATTCAAGTGAGCTTTGACTCAACCACCGAATATCCAGCTATTTAGGTAAGCAACACCCTTGCTAATTATATCCAATATAATTCTTGGTCGTGGATGACATCTTATGTCTTATCCAACCCTATGTCTCTAAGCCCAAAACCGTTTTGATAGCTTAGTCAAGTAAACCATTCTCAAATCATATGGTAACCGTTACTATCTGCTGCAATCTCAAATAATTGTGGACCGCTGCTTTGGCAGACCCGCCACACAATCATTCAAGTTTTAACAGTTGATGAAATTGGAAAGACATAAAAAATACTTGATATTATTTGAGGAATTATTTAATTTATGTTTTAATAAAATCTTATATCCAATATAAAATAATAAAACATTAAAATATCAACTACATGTTTTAATTAAATAACGATTTATTTAGGAAATTAAATCATTCTTAATCAAAATTGAAAAGATTTAACGATAAATAACTAATTTGGAAAATATTACTAAATAATTGAACTTATCCTAATTGAACCAATCCTAATCAAATTAGGATCAAACCAGTTCTAATTATCGCAAACCAAATATGTATCGAATTTCAACAATTGAAAATATATCAAATTTCAACAATTAAAATATCCTAATCGTATTAGGTTTCTGCTAATACTGATTATCAGAAGAGAAGTATGCATAATTTGATCATATCAAAATACACACATGACGTTTGAGTTTTTCACTCTCTGGAAAGATAAATAACAAGCCAATATACATATTCGATTTATTAACATATGCATGCACATACATCGATATCATGTATATCGAATGCGTGAACATATTATATTAACAAGAAATAAAACATAAACAGAGGCAAAAGAAATATACTTTATATCTCTAAAGAACATGCAAACCTATATATTCTAACATGCCATGAAAAAATTTCATGTAGACATATTAACAGAGCATCATTAACATCTATAATCCGATTATAGTTCTACATGCTTTACGGCTTATGCCCAAATTTAATTAACATGCTCTAACGATTATCATTCGTATCAACAAATCATGTAAATACGTGAACATGCTAAAAATTAAATTAAATTTAATCAAAATTATTATGTATAATTCTACTAGACAAATTCAATATTAGACACGTAGGCTCTGATACCATTGTTAAAATTCATAACAATTTATAACTATTTATAAATTATCAATAAGAATTCAATTCACCAGGATTCATGCAAATATTAAATTAGATCTAAACTATAGAGTTTGAATATACCTGGATATTATGCAGCGGAAAGATGAACCAAAATGATTCGAGGTTGTTTAGCACTCCAAGTGTTGTGTGCCTCTACCGGTATCCACACACACACAAACTGAATCGAGATAGAATGCTAGTACCGTAGAGATATAATCTCAAAAGTTAACTAGAAGAACGTTTCTTCTCTATTAGGGTTTATGTTCGTCGACTTATTATTAAGAGAACAAGTTTCTCTTCTCATACAATTATCTACGGCTGGAGGCTTAATTGCACATGAAATCGTACATATGCATTATTTATATGAAGATCACATATAACCTAAATTTAAAATTGGGCCAAACCCATGCACGTGTTAATTATTATCAATCACTAGTTCATTAGGCATAAGAGATTATTATTAATCACTAGTTCATTAGGCATTCACGTGTATATATGTGCATATATATATATATATATATATATATATATATATATATATATATATATATTATTTTTAATTATCACATAAATAGAAAATCTCTAAGACCCAAATATCATTTAATCCAATTTGCTTAGGTATGTGACCCTGTAGGATCGCATAATATCAGTAATGGATTTCAAACCCATAGATTATAATCGGTCTCTAGCAAAACATTAAAACCACCTGATATTATACGATTATCAAACCTCGACATTAGAACTTTAACTAGAGTAAAATACAAATGATTTCAGGACATTCCCAACAAAAAGCTCACTGGAGGTGATTTGCGGGACGGTAAGGGTCCTCACACCGGAGTCCATACCAGATTTGACCCTTAGTGGGTTCCCCGAAGAAAGAGTGAATGAATAGGACAGCGGTTTTACCCGATAGATTGAACCAATAGGAGACAAGGCGGATGGATTTGAAACAACCAAACCCAAAAAATTTAAAATTTTTCCAATTAAAAACCCGGATTATCATTATCACAAATGACAATCCTCAACGGTCAATTCTCAACATACGAAATACAATAAACCAATAACAACATTCAATAATCCCATACTTATCAAACACTAACAGTACCAAGTCAATCCCATAATCAACGATCCAATTCAACATAAGCCATAATCCAAATAACAAAACATGTCAATAACAATCCAATACATTCCAGAATTACTAACACCCTAGCAATTCTACAATAACAAGCAGACAATCGAGTCCCTAGACCATCTCCTCTTCCTCGCCACGATCCCACGATCACACCTTGTCTTTACCTGCATCACATGGTTATACGAGATGCGTGAGTATTATCATAAATACTCAGTGAGATGGTCATCCCATCTACAAGGCTATACACACATGCATAAGAGAAATGATACAATACCAGGGTGATCACGCAACAAGGCAAACAAGAACAACATCACAAGTTTTTGCCAAAACCGGCCCTGTGTTGATCGACACAGCTCAGTGTGTCGATCGACACAGCTCAGTGTGTCGATCGACACAGCTCAATGTGTCGATCGACACAGCGATCCCAAACCCGAAATCGATGAGCCTCGTGTCGATCGTCACGAGTACGTGTGTCGATCGACACGACGACACATAACTAGAAATCGAGCCTAATCCTCTCATGGCCCGATTCCAAACGATTCACCTGCACAAATCGACTCAACACAGCACGAAATACACCAACCAACAACAAACAAACGTATCCTATCACCCCTTTTACCCAGATAAGCCATGGTCACACACTCACCTTGGATTTGAAGGGAGAAAAGGAGGAAAACGGATGAAAACGCCAAGAACAAGACCCCAACACCGAGATCTACACTCCACCTACGAGAAATCACTCCAAGAACGATCTCCCAAGCCTCCCAGATGAATCTCCACTCACAAATCTCTCTGGAACTCTCTGGAACTTTTCTGAAATTCAAAACCCTCTGAAAATGCGGCCAACCCCTATTTATAGAGAAACCCTAGGGTTTCACCCTAAACCGGGTTCGCAAACCGACACTTAAATTGAACTGACCCGGGTCAATTTAAATCGTGTCGATCGACACACACTACCTGTGTCGATCGACACAACCCCAAATCTCCAATTTTGGTTTGCGGTCGTTACAGGATTGATACAGGAGAGGGTCGGTGGCTCGTAGAAATCAGGTGTATCCGGTGGTTCCGAAGGGTTCACGCCTTTCATGAATGTTACCGTCGTCGGATCTAGCGGCTCCGGGGGAGAGAGATTCTTACAACCGACTGACCGCAACATCGCAAGGAGACGGGGAAAGCCTAGACCGGAAAGGTTCTTCCCTGTTCGTGAGGTGGAAGCTGAAAATGCTCACCGGGAGCAAAGCAGGACAGCGGCAAAGGCTTCAGGAGAACAGTTGGATGGTGACGATGGCAGATAGTCGGAGTCGGAAGGCCATTCTCAGATGAAGAAATGTTATAGTGCGGCTACCTTGAGACTCCCGCTTGGGAGAAAATTAGGGCATTTGACTTTTCTATCTTTCAAAAGACTAGAAGTGGTTCAATTTTTCTTTGTCTTTTTTCGTGAAAAAGTGGAGGAGCCGTGAGAGGTCCAATAAATAGGAAAAATAAAAAATAAAGTGTTTTATCCACTTCACATTTTCTAAGACATTTTTATTAATATGTTTTTACCCGAAATCATTTTCTTATGTATAAATAGTCTTCATTCTCAGCTCTTGTGAACATACTCTTAGGGAAAAAAAACCTATAACCAAAAAACCAAACCGATTCGAACCGAAAAAAGGGTATGAGTTTGGTTTCGGATGTTCGGATTATACCTATTAGTCCTCACCATTTATAGTCTATAGGTTATAGGTTAAGTTTTGGTTTAAACCGAAAAACCAAAGAAAAACCAAAAAACCCTAAACCCTAAACTAATCTATAACCTACACAGCCGAATCTGATCTTCCCAAACCCAAACCCGACACTTAAACTTTCGAAACCTAAAGCTGGCTAAACTTTTGAAATCCCTAATCCTCAATTCTGCTCAATCACCACTCCGACATCCTCCTCTATTGTTCGATCTCAGGTTCATGTCATATCATGCTCGTCGTCGGGGTGTAAACACAGATATTACGAAGACTAATGAAAATACTTTGGGTTTTTGATATTTCTTAGAGCTACGAGATTGGTTGTGAGTAGACAAAAAAATTGAAAGAACCAATGAAATACTTGGGTTTTTGATTATTATGAGAGATACAAAAGTGGTCGCGAAATGAAGACACATAAATTGTGAAAGACTCGTGAAAATACTTTCGTGAAAATAATACGCATTTGTTATTGTGATTCGATTTATTTGATCTTTTGGTCATTCTTGTATAATTTAGCTTTTGTCATTCTTGTATTTTGTAGCTCTGTTTAACAACATATAATAAAGCTTTTGTCATTCTTGTATTTTTGTAGATGGATTCTTCATCACATCTAGAGCAAGACGACGACGTGCATGATATTGATTATGATGAGATGACTGATGATGAGATTGAAACTCCTACTCCTACTGCATCTGCAATAGGAAAGAAAAAGGAAAGAGAAGCCTAGTGATAGTTCTTCTAGAAAAAGGAGAAGAAGACAAGGTCTATGGTTTGGACACACTTCACAAGGACGACAGAGGACTATGGCAGATGCACCTGCAACTAGTCACTTGTGTATGATGTTCTTGTGTTTCATATTTAATTGTTCATTTGATTTGATAGGTTTCAATTCGGTTATTCGGTTAAAAACCGAAACCGATCCATTAAACAATTCAGTGTATTATGGGCCTCTAAAATGTGATACTAAACCGAACCAAAACCGGAGTCAACTGAACCGAAACCAACCCATAACTAATTCGGCTTTATATGAACTCATTTTAACTACAACAAAAAAATAAAAAATCGAATGAAAATAGAATCGCATAACCGAATGCTCACCCCTCAACGATGTACAATAGAGTAGTACACCTCTTCTCACGTTAAACAAAAAAAAACTACACATCTTCTTTTTCCGTTTATAAGATACTTATTATTTTATTGTCTTAATTAATGAAGTTTGTTATTAACTTGAGTTATATTATACATATTTATATATACTGTACATTTAAACTAAATATAATATATAAACGATCCTATAATTTATAGATAACATAATTTGTTTTTATGTAAATAGTATATTAATTAATTATTACAATCATTACATGATTGTTTTTATAACTACAATCATTACATGATAAATTCTATAATAAATTCTATATATCTTAAGCAAAAAATATAATTATAACACTTTAGATTTAATAAATATAAATGCTATTAATTTTATATAATATGACTCATTTAAAAAAATTATAATATGTGCATTTGGAGTTTAAGTATGTTTTAATAATATGGATGATTATGTCTAAATGATATGTTTGTTTGATATTAAATTTATGTTTTCTAATATAATCGTCTAGATGATATGTATATGGTTTATAACAAGAAAAGTATAATTTATCAATCGGGATAATTTTGTTTTGTAGTTTTGTTTTGTAGTTTTGTTTCCACTTTTTTGTTTTGTTTTTTTTGACGACTTTTTAAACTGATTGCGTGTCTTCTTGTTGCGAATGTTTGTTTGAGTCTGTGCGGTACAGTAAATAGTTACATGATAGTAGTTTTTTTTTTTGAAAAAACATGATAGTAGTTTAGACTTTCAGTTAGCATGACAAGGAGTCACAAATTGTTTTGCAGATGTATTTAAGCTAAAAATCATGTGCTTATTTGGTTTACGCTTGGTTGTTGGTTTTATTTTGTGCTTGGGATTGTTACATTTCAGATTGTCTTCTACGTTTCAAAACGGTCTTGTCGCATTTAGAGATGTTTTTGAGCTGTGATGGTTTTGTTTGTTAAATGGGATTGTGACGGTTCTTATGTTTATTTTGTTGTGTGTTTTAACTTATACTTGTATGATATATGATGTATCTCTATAATTGAAAGCATTTTGCTTTCGATGGTTCCCTTTCGTATTCACCTCATGTCCGTTTGTTAGGATATGTTGGCTTTTTTTTTTTTTTTGAATGTTAAATTTATTCAATCAAAACCTTTGTTACAATGAAAACCATAATGTTTTTAACATTTGAAACTTAAAATTTCATTTCACACATTTTTACACATGTAACCATCTTGTTTCGAACCAAATGACGAGCCCATCGTTATATCGTTGGTCTCCCGAGCGTCGTAGTAAACTAAGCCGATTTCGAACCTCTTTATCCACGATTTTTGCTAGTGTCCTCGGTGATAGTTGTTGATCTCCATGGCGTTTTCTATTTCGCTCTCGCCACAAGTGGTAAACGGCCGTCTGAAATGTATATCGGATGATAAACTTCTTGATATGGCTTCCATCGCCACCTTTGAGTAGATTGACAAGTTCCCTCCAGTTTGTAGTGTATTTGTTTCCCAAGAGCTTCCAAGTTAGAATTTTCCAAACCCTCGATGCGAAACTGCACATGAAAAATAGATGGTTTCGACTCTCCTCATTGTTAGAACATAGAACACACTCACGCCCTTGCGTGTAACCTTTTGTTCGGTCTCCCGTAGCCAATCTATTGAGCATTGCTAGCCAAACAATAAATGAGTACTTTGGTATTGCGTGTGCTTAATTACATAATAATCTTCAACAACGTTTTGGCAGAGAATGATAATTTGTTTCAAATAATTGATATTCTTCTTCGTCTCTTATATATTAGCTTCTATGTTTGGACGATCATCTTCCAATTTTTTTTGATATTTAATATCTGCAAATATTTAATATCTGCAATCATCAATGTTATCATTTCACACACAAAGATACGACTTAAAGCGAAACTGAGCAAACATTTGACACAAATTACATATAAAAGAAAGGAAGAACAAAAACCAACACATCTTTAAAAGAAACATTGGTGAGGCCCTCAAAGATGTGATAGTATTGATAACATCCAACATCACCTTTTGAGTTGTGTCTAGCTCTGTTAGAGGCCGCGACAGGGAATCATAATATGGCCACCACATCAATTGCTCCTTCACTCCTTTTACATTTTGTAATTTCTTTAACGCAGCCCAAACATACACGAGCATCTAAAAATATATCACAAGTAACGTAGAACCAAACATAAAAATATGTTGGTAAAAATCAGGTTTTTCACTTGGAATCCACAACACCTTTAAATTTTTCTTGTGTGGAAATTTGTTGAAGTAAATGCAGAAGAGAAGGACTTGGGTGCATTAACAAAAGTAATTGCAGTTCTCAGCATGAAAGGCATCTATGCAAAGCATCATGAGGCTATCTCAACACTACATTGTTCGAGCTACATGTTTAGAGCATTCATCAGATTGTGGAGGTTTACTTAGAACTTGAAAATCCATTTTGGTGAAATTGCTTAATGCATTAAGTTAGCATTCCGTTGGAGGTTTCTAATACAAAACTTACAACAAACAAACAAGATTTACCAGGATCAGAAAATGTAATTAGATTCCAAAAGAAAGACTTGAAATAAGGGATTTCTGAGTATTTTAAACCCTAAAGCTACACAATACAAGAAACAGTGTTTCACACACGCATTAATTTTCAAGTTGACAACATGAACAGAACTACAAGCATATAATTTTACCTTGTTGTTAGTGATAGCAATTGTAGTACCCAACAAGATCCCCTCCATTACAGTACCAATGATTTAGAAGCGAAGTTCACAACTTTTTTGGGTATAGTCGTGATCAATGGTCTCCATGAGATGTTCATCTCATACGTGATGGCCAAAGCCTTTCAAAGGGCCTGATAAAGGAGAATTTGAAAGGGAACAGAGAATTAGATAAACAACTGAATAATTACATATTTAAAGGAAATGGTATTTGATTTTGTTGTGGCAAATCTCTTGAATTTTCTCATTCTTTAGGTATGAAATCAAATCTTTAATCTAGTAACAAAATTTAAACTCTAGTTTGAAGAAATCGTTGATGAGAGACCAAATTATGTTTAAACTAAACATTGTATGGCTTCCTGCATCGTCTCATTATGGAAGGGGCCTTTGTAGTACCAATAATTTTGTTGGGAAGAACTTCAGAAAAGCTTTCCAAGGAAGCGCGGGCTCTCACTCATGGTAATAACTTGCAGGTTAGGTCTTACAATATGAAGCATAACCTGAATAAATAAGAAAACATGACAAACTTGCATAAGGCAGCAAATCAAAGCTCTGGAGTTTTTAAAAGACTCAAGCCTGGAAAGAACATATATTATGAGTAAATAAACAAACAAACTATTAAGAGGTTTAAGGAAACCAAGGGGGCCGAAAGTGAATTAGAAGTTGAAGGAATCCAAAGGGTACAAACAGAGGTGCACCAATATCTTACATAACCTTTCAAGTATTCCATGTGGGATGAAAAGCAAGATTAACCTCAGCATTTGTACGTCAATGATAATCCATGGCAAAAGCAGTAAGAAGCATCTATCATTTTTCTGTATGCACATCAATGACCTTGGAAAGTCATATCAGAACTAAGCTCAGTTGGAAAGACTATTGAGAGTACCCAATACAAGCACCCTATAGAGATATTAACTCATGCAAATCCAAACAGAATGAAAAAGAAGTAGCATGCCTTTTTTATCAATTTGCGGTGAAAGACAATTGAAACCAAGTTTTCTATTTTAACTAAGTTGTGCTCTTAAACTGACTAATGCCTATCCTTCCTCTTTTCTCATTTGTAAATTAAAGATCGCTTAGTTTCTTGGCATGAGAAAAAGGAGAAGCGGGGCAGGAGCACGTCCGAAAGAGTCACCAAGATGTAGGGAACACAAACAGAGATATAGAGGAAGAAGAAGGATGATCTTCAATTAAAAATACATATTTTGCTCAGTTCTAAAAACAGTCGCAAACACAAATTTAAAAACAAATTTCAGAAATTGCGTACCCTAAGTTCTAAATACCATGATTTAGTCCTGGGCGTTCGGGTACCCGTTCGCGTTTGGGTTCGGGTTTTCATTTTTTCGGGTACCCATTTTTAGTAATTTAAAGCCCATTCGGGTTTTTGGCATTTCGGGTTCGGGTTCGGGTTCGGGCCGGGTTTTGGCGTTTCGGGTTCGGGTTTTAGAAACAAAAAAAGTGACAGAGAAAACAAGTTCAAAGATGCGAAGGTTAGGAAGTTACACACATGGCCACGGTTTTCTTACAAGTTCAAAGAGAAAACAAAAGGTCAAGCTTCTTAAGTTCAAAAGAAATAGTGATGAATCCATCTGGAAATTGTGATGAATCCATCTGAAAAAAAAATGACAGAGAAACAAAGATTAGTTGGCTCTAATCCAACAACGCATACTCATGAGAATGATTTCATTAATGCCTTGCAGGATCCACACACTAATTGATAACATAAGTCATAATAAAAGAATCACCAAATTAATTAAACGAATACTTGAATACTCATGTGACAGTCATTAATGCCTTGCCGGATCCTCAACTGACCCAATCTATTTATTATTTTTATCAGATGACAATGATCGATATCTCAATTTTCTATCTAAGTAATCATCCATTTGAGAACTTCTCTGATTTTTGAATAATTCTACAACGTCACTTGGAAATGAATTAGGAAAAAACATTACCCTAAATAGAAAAATAAAGCTTGAATTACATCAAGAATACTATGGCTCGTTTTTTCTTTCTTCTTCCCCAGTAAAGTACATAATCACTATAAATAATATTAGATTCTTAATCATAATCACTATAAAACCCTAGATGAAGATCCAACGACTTAATGCTTTTCTTTGAACCTGAAGAACGAGAAGACATATCTCTCTGGAAGACATGATTTGCAATAAATCTCAAAACTATATGCCACGGGAACAGAGCGAGATAGCCACGGGAACGAGCCAGAGAGAGAGAGTCATTACCTGAGAATGATTTCTCGAAAACTCAGAGGAAGGAGAAGCCATTTCTCGAAAACTCAGAGGGCGGCGGCGGCGATGAAGAAGAAGAGGGCGTTTCAGATTTTTGGAAGAGAAGAAATCGGGTCTCTGGAAGGAAGAGGAAGAGGGAAGCAGATTGGGTTTGGGTTTGTTTGCAATGGGCCAATTTCAACTTTTGTTAAACAAAACAACCTGGGCCCAAGCAATATATCTTCAATCGGGTTTTAAATCGGGTTTCGGATTTTCGGGTATTACCCGAACCCGAACCCGAAATTTCAAAATTCAAAATCCGATCGGGTATTTTTCATTTTCGGGTCGGGTTTCAGGTCGGGTTTTCGGGTCGGGTTTCGGGTCGGGTTTTGGATACCGGGTTTTGTGCCCATGCCTACCATGATTACCTAAATCGAGGTTGGATGATGATGAATAGAGAGAGAGAGAGAGAGAGAGAGAGAGAGAGAGAGAGAGAGAGAGAGAGAGAGAGAGAGAGAGAGAGAGAGAGAGAGAGAGAGAGAGAGAGAGAGAGAGAGAGAGAGAGAGAGAGAGAGAGAGAGAGAGAGAGAGAGAGAGATTTTCTCGTTGAAAATTTTTCGTTGAAGAGAGTCGCGAGAAGAAGAGATTTTTAAAACGATGCATTTTCTTAAAAAAAATAAAATAAAGCGCAAGTGTCGATCAAATAGCTTGCCACGTGTCTCTCTATAGAAAGTGCTGTATTATATTATAGATTAGATTTTTATACACACGCTACGCGTTGATTTGTTTTATCGATAGGTTTAATATAAATTCGTACTTGCTAATTTTTAAATTAGTAGATATTATCATATATGGATGCAAAAGTATAATGATAAAAAATAAAAAAAAATCGTAGAAAATTGAATAATTAATCTACCATAAATACTAATTTATATCGGTAAAGAGACTTATATATAATGTTTACCATAAATATATAATGTTTAGATCTTGTTATGGCATATCCTTAAACAAAGTATTCATAAATCTAAATTTTGAAAAGGTTGATGTTGTATGTAAGTCACTCGCGAAGGATAATGTTTTCTCTGTGGTTGATGTCAGCCATGTCATCATGTTCCGTGTCACTATATTCATACTCTGCAATTGATCTAGATGTTTATGCTATGTTTTTTCGATCAATGTCATGGTCTCCACCATTGACATATTCTTGGAGAGCTTTGCCACTATAATTGACGCCTTTTCGGATAGTTTCGTCACCAACATTGATTTTTTCTTGGATGTGTGTAACTGTGATAGTTTGGTAGGCATTATTGAAGTTATAGGGTATAAGTGTCATGTAAACTTAAAAGTGTGGTCTACATCTAACAAACATTGCGGTCATGAACTTTGAATCTTATATCAGTTAGTTTTGCTGCATCACAGTTAAAGATTATGAAAGTTGCGACGTTGTCTTTGTCACAAACTGATAAATCAACTCGATACTTAATTATATAATTATATTAATTATATATCTTTTTAATTTTTCTTTCTTATTTTTTGTTTCTATTTATTTTTGCTTCTAATTATTGAGTGTGTTTTTATTTTCATATATGTTTTAGTATTATTGTAAAATTGTTTATTTGACCAATACTTAGATAGTTTAGTGTGACTGATCGTGTTTTACATTAAAAAGAACAGTCAATATTTACAGAAAATAAATAAACAATAAAAAGTAGAAATTGTTGGAGATAATGAGCTTATAAAATATTTGACCCAAAAACAAAAAATGAGGTTATGAAATAAAAAAATTAGGTTTAATATATTTTCAAGTTTCATGATATTTTTTAATTAGTCAAACATTGACATAAACGGATGAAAAAAATAAAATGGCAAGATACTTGATTGTTATTATTATCATAAGAAGATTAATTAAAACAGTGATAAGTTTTACTCAATAATATTTTATTGAATGTTTTTATAAATATTAATTTGATTAAAATATAATACAACAAATGATAGAAGTAAAAAATTTTAATTAAACATAATTATGTTGGATTTCATATGATTTTACCAAAAACCTATTTTCTTTCTATTGTGTTTTATGTTTTCTATATCGTATCAAAATATTGTATAAAATAAAAGTTGATGATTTGGCTACTTACAAAAATATTTTCTACGATATTTATTTTTATTGGCATAAAGTGATAAAAAAAATATTTTTATATAAGACAGTGAACTCATCTTTATTTTGTTCGAGTTAGGGTTTTTGGAATTCTCCCAAAAATCTTTAGCTACCTCTTAACCACAATCATCCACATACCATTATTCACATTATTAGCGATAATCTTTACTATATTATATAATATTTATTCATTTCAATACATTTTTTTTCCCGTATAATTTCAGTTTTTTCTTATAGATATGTATTATTCTAAGAAAACTTAGGTTGATTGTATGGCAATGAAATCACATGAACAATATATCATCATCTAATCTCCAAAATCCACACATACACATAAACTCTTTTCTCCTTGCTTTATCTAAAATAATTGAAACCTTACAATTAAAAAATTTAACTAAAACTATTATCCTAGAATTAATAAACTTTCCTAATCTCATTCTATGGTAAATTTTTGTTATTGTTAAAAGGAAACTAATACACAATTTTCTTTTTAATGTTATTATTCTAAGTGCTTCTGTGGACAAATAGAATTGTGTGTTTATATCCCACGTGGACACTTTTAGCTTCAAATAGCATGAAATTTTATGTAGTATAAACATAACTTTTGAAAAGAAGAAAATTAAGAATTTAAAATTTATAAGATTCCAATATAAAAAATTAGAGATAGACAAATTGATTTAAATTTACTTTTTTATTCAGACTTGATGTCAAAAGCACATACTTAAGATAGATAACATCAATTGATTTAAATAATTTGACAACCTAAAATTATAGATCGAACAAAAAAACAAAACAACAACACCAACCTCCTTTACGAAAATCAGAGCAGTATTTATAAAGAAAAAAATGTAAACCTAATGGATTCTGCTATTTCTCACGACATATTATGTCAAGAAACAATAAAAGCTCTTTATCATAGAAGTCCGATGATGTTGCTTCATTATTCTTATACGTTTGCATGAAATATTCGAAAAAACGTAAAAAAATATTTCTAAAGACATATTTGTAATAAATAAATTATTTAAAAATATAAATTAACTAATTCTCATGCTGACCTTCACGTAAGCCATGACATCACTGATGAACGTTGTGGAGACTTCGCCGGAAGCTTTCTCCATTCCTTTGGGTACATCTCCAGTGATGAATCTTTGACCCAAGACAATATTCTTTCGAAAGATCAAACGATTGTCCATCTGACAATTGATGCCCTGAAATTTAGTAAAAATACGTAAATTTTAATTTCAATCATATTATTTAATGTATTTTTATATTTTACTTAGTTATGAAATATTGAACACTAACGGATGCAATACAATCGCCGTTTTGTTTTTAAAAAAATCAAAACCTTTTGAGAAATATACAGTGAGAAAATTAGTGAGATTCTTCATTAGAGTCATATATTTCTTGTGTTTCTACAACATAGATGATAACAAATTTACTATTAAAAATATAAACAAAATCAATTGAATAAGAGTATACTATTTTGCATTTACCATTGTTAGTATTCTATCATGCGAGAACTCATGTTCTAGAGATCTCGACATCGTGATTTTTTTGTATGTGAAGGACATTGGTCTTTGAAAAATTCTACTATAAAAAAAGGAAGAATTTTGTAAATTTACATGTTTTTACTCACCTTTTTAATAGTTTTTGCTTTTGATATTGGTTAGAGGCTTTATTTTTCTTCGTAATCTAAAACAAAAGAAGACACAACCACAAAGTTAGGTTTAAAATTGCAGTAATTTTTTAAATAATTAATCATGAACATAACATATCATATACAATAAAAAAATCACACTAAAAAAAATCAAAAAAACTATTCAAACATAAATATTGAGAAAAACTATTCATAAGCTAAACTAAAATATAGGCGATGAAGATAATAAAAGTGTATGACTATGTATATCATCAAACCTTGATAGCAAAGATCTTCACCATAACAAAGATGAAATAAATTAGGACCGATGAGATAAAAAACAATAAACGAAAAAGAGCATATATTGTAAACTCTAGAACTCGTATATATATATAAGAAATTAACTATTTTGTATTTTTTCTTACAATAATTTCCTTATCTATAGTATATACAAATTAAAAGAAAAATCAAAACAAATTTAAAAAAAAACGGAAATTATCTTAAATAATGAGTTTGTGAAATAAGGAAATTGTGTCTTAGTCTTTTATTAACAAAAAATAAAATTAATAATGAGTTAGTGAAATAAAAAAATTTTGTCTTAGTTTTTTATTAACAACATAAGTAAAATTAATATAATTTTTAATGTTGATTTGGCATAATATTATAGGTTGAATTAAATCCTAGGTGGACGGCCTCAAAAGCTTATAGCTTCAACTTTTATATAGTATAGATTAATTAAATAGTTGTATGTATTTTACTATAAATTTAATTTAAATATGGTAATATTGATAGATTATAAATATAGTTAATTTACATTTTTTTTAAACAATAACCATAAATTATAATATTAAATATTTCTTTATATTAATTTAAAATTTTTTGGAGTTTTGTCAAAATAATATGTATTTTGTTTCTAAAGTAATAAATATGTTATATTTTATAATATAACTTGTGTATTAAATAATTATCATAATGATATTACATAAAAATGATGCACATATTATTTATGATTGTTGTAAATGATAAAACTAGTTTGCAATAAACTAATTTTAGTAGTATTTTTTTTTAAGATATTACGTCAAATCGCCGAGTAAACAAAAATTCTTCTTTGCAAGCAGATACAAGTCCTCTTACGAAAACAGCAACACGTTTATAATAATTATTTTTATTTTATTAAAATTCAGTGTAGTTAGAGTTTGAATAAAAATAAATTTTGAATATTTGAAATTTGTAGAACGGAGAGAATTTAAATGGACTCCTCAGGCTGAAAGAAAATTGTTTGAATTGTACGATCAAGCAGTTCCGATGAATAATTATCGTTTGAAAAGATCCTTTACCTTTTGGTAAACAGATTATTGTTGAAAATTTTAACCAAAAGTTTGATCTTTATATAACCTATAAGTTCCTAAAAAAAAAACTTGGTAACATGAAGAAAAAAAAATACAAGAAGTGTTTGGCTCTTATGGATTCAATTGGCATCATGGTTGATCCTATTACCTCTGTGATTGACGTGCCTGAAACATGGTGGAAATATCGTGAAGTAAGTACTCATAATCTTAATTAATTAAAGTGACAGAGATGGTTTATTAATTTTTTAATTTTTTTTTGTCTATAGGTACGTAAAATTGTACATGCATTTAGACGAAAGCCGCCAAAGCTTTGGGATATTATGATAATGTCCAATCCCAATCTCAAGACTTTGTCAACCAGAGGAGAAAAGAGATGATTAACGAAGGCGCAACTAATGATGAAGATCAGCTATTCCCAAAAACATATGGTAGTGAGATGTCAGATAGTCCAGTTGTAGAGACACAAGAAGACGAAGAAGTGTATTATGTTAACATTGACAATGTAACACGTCATTCGAACGAGTTTAGCCATGAACATATGCGCCATACTTTTGCAACACTTAATCTGGTCCAAATTCTTGCTTCCAGAGTTCAAAACCAAGGTAGAGGAAGATGCAGTAATACAATAGAAAGATCTGTGGGAAACTCACGAGTCTCAGTTGCGAGTGGTTCACGTGGAAGTCGGAAAAACAATCATTTGAGAAGACATTAACAGAGACAATGACAGGCTTTAGGGAGTTTCAACGCCAAAGTTTACAACAGGTACGCCCAAATATGTTTGACTAAGTTGATTAAAACGATTTTAATGTGGGTGTGAATATATTTGAATCGATGGAGCTTCCGAATGACACAAGTTTTTACAGGGCATGCATTCAAGCACTAAGAAAAGACGAATTCTGGCGTAAGTATTTCATTGATAGAGCTGACAACACTTTCGAAGAAAAGATATAATTTTTACAAGCTCTAACTAGATTTACAAAGGATGGTGAACATGTGGGGAAACGTTTAAGCTCGAGTAAACTTTTTGGGAGTCCAAGTTCAGGTGTTTTTTATTCAGGTAGTCCATCTTCTGGTGGTAATAATTCATGGGGTCAAACTTCAGGTGGCCAGTGGAGTCAAGGTTTTTAGCAGTGGAGTACACCACCAAATGCTCAGCAGTGGGGTACACCACTAAATGCTCAACAGTGGGGTACACCACCAAATATCTCACAATGAAGTGCATAACAAAATGCGCAACAATGGAGTTCACCACCAAATGTTCAGCAATGGGAAATACCTCCACATGATCAACAATGAAGTTCACCACCAATTGCTCCATAGTGGCGAACACCTCATAGTGGTCAACAATGGGGTTCAAACTCAAATGTTCAACAATGGAGTTCATCACCAAATCCTTCACAGTGGAACTCTCCAACAAATATTCAACATGGGTTTTCACTAGAAACTCAAAACGAAACTACAAAAAATGCTTAACAAGGAGTTTCTGAAAAAGCATAAGTTCCTACTTCATCAAATGTTGGAAGAAGAGTATCACCAGAATTCGGTTTTATGAATGTAACGACCGCGAACCAATTTTGGTGAAATTGGTCGTGTGTCGATCGACACAAGAGGGTGTGTCGATCGACACATTGTTGGCAGACAAACCGATGGTTCAGTTTTATGCGTTTTTGTGCAGTTTTGGTTTGAGAAAACCCAGGGATTTTGCCTATAAATGGCAAGGGAGTGTCGGGTGATGTTCTAAAGAGTTGAACACTTAGAGTTTTGAGAGTTAGAGAGAGAAAGTAGAGTTTTCTCTTGAAGTGTTCTTGGAGTTGAAGAACAAGTGTTGTTCGGGTTTTGGAGAGGCCAAACCGTTGGGTAGATCACGTCGGATCGGAGTGAAACTTCGTAGCTTTCAACTGCGATCAGTCCACT
Organism: Arabis hirsuta; assembly: GCA_964056655.1. Classification (NCBI taxonomy): domain Eukaryota; kingdom Viridiplantae; phylum Streptophyta; class Magnoliopsida; order Brassicales; family Brassicaceae; genus Arabis; species Arabis hirsuta. Next base: position 7,480,442 of record OZ053303.1, on the reverse strand, counting down.
TCGAGGGAGGACTCCTGTTGAACCGTTGGGATTCAGAGGACGTTCTATATACCGTTGTGTAGCTCGTTCTGTCTAGTTTTCAGAACAGTTGTCCGTTTCAGATTTGGAGCATTGGTTCGTCGCGTACGTTGTGTTCTTCGTGGTAGTCGTGTTCTTGAGCCTTTTCAGCCATTTTTCCTTCCCAATTCGAGGTTACGCTATGGTGTGATAGTCGAATCATGGCAAGGAAGATGAGATGATCTAGTGTCTCGTATTTCGTGTTAACATGTTATAATTGCTAAGGTGTTAGTAATTCTGGAACCATGGTTTATTGTTTTTGAATTGTTGATATTGATAATGTTGAGTGATTAATAAGTATGAGATTATTAATTGATGTTTTGGTTGAGTTATTGTTCCGCATTGTTATGTTGACCCGTTGAAGATCACTATTTGTGATAATAGTGATCCGAAGGAAAAAAATTAAAGTTTTTACGGGTTGGGGTGTCACAATTTGGTATCATAGCCCTAACGGTCCTAGGGCGGCCCTTATGGTTCTAGGACGGGTGTGATGATTATTTGATTATGAGGATTTAGTCAATTGTCGTGTGAGTTGTGTTTGAATTGATTATGTGGATTTAATCAATTGTTGTGTGAGTTTGGAGTCCTAGATCATTTTCTCCGAGCCTTCAATGAGATTCCACGGTAAGTGTTGTTTGATTTTTTTGATTTTTTTTCTAGTACTTAGTGTTATGCGGGGTGGTGCAGAGTGATGGCTAGAGGTACTAGAGGCAGAGGTCGTGGGGGCCGTGGAGGTAGAGGTGGTCGGGGACGTGGGCGAGGACTCGAGAGTGAGTCCATTGCTGTGAGTGTGATCTTTGAGACCACGCAGGAGCGGGTGGTTGATTCATAGACGTTTCAGGAGGGGTCCGTGGGTGTGGCCGCCATGAGTTCCAGTGTGAGGGCTGGTGTGGGTCTCGGTGTGGTCGGTGGTGCGGTGGGCCCAGGTAGGGGTGCTGCCGTAGGTTTTGCCAAGGATCGAGATGATCGTGTGGCGGGTCTGCTACAAATGATTCTGGAGTGGTTACTGGGTGAGGTGTCGGCTCCGGGTCAGGCTCCTTGTGTGCAGCCGGGTATGGCTGGGATGCAACCGGGTATGATTGGGATGCAACCGGATATGGCTGGGATGCAACCGGGTATGGCTGGAATGCAGCCGGGTATGGCTGGGATGCAGCCGGGTATGGCCAGGATGCAGCCGAGTATGGCTGGGATGCAGCTGGATATGGCTGGGATACAGCTGGATATGGCGATTACGGAGGAGCTTCCATCCTATCTTAGGATGATGGAACAGATGCAGCGGATTGACATCGGGTTTTTTTGGGTGGTGCCAAGCCCGAGAAGGCAGATTTGTGGAGGAGTAGATTGGAATGTAATTTCCAATCTCTCATGTGTCCAGTGGGATACCAGGTGGACCTGGAAGTACATTACCTAGATGGTGAAGCACATCTCTGGTGGAGAGGTGTGGTGGCTAGGAGAGCTCAGGCGGGTATGGTATGGGAGGACTTTGTGGCTGAGTTCAACGCTAAGTACTTTTCGCAGGAGGCGGTAGATCGCTTGGAGTTGCGATTCTTGGAGTTGGCTCAGGGTGACCGGTCGGTCCGGGAGTTAGACGCAGAGTTCGGTCAGCTTCTGGTTCATGCCGGTAGAGATTTGGAGAGTGAGCAGGCCCAGGTGAAGAGGTTCATGAGGGGACTTCGAGCTGACTTGAGGACTCGCTGTAGAGCGAGCAAGTTCGCCACGAGGGCGGAACTGGTAGAGATGATTGCGGCAATTGAGGAGGACCTCAGGGAGCAGGCTGTGGTGGTTAGTCCACCGGTTCAGCTGCAGAGTAGGTCACAACAGTAGGTGAGTCCGAGCAAGGGTGACAAGCCTGCGCAGGAACAAAAGAGGAACTGGGAGAGCACTTTGGGTTCGAGACAGAGTGGTCAGGGATGCTTCGGGTGTGGGAGTATGTCTCACAAATTGGCTAGCTATCCTACGAAGGACGAGGCTCGGGATGCTCAGTTCTGTTTTAACTGCGGTGAGGCGGGACACATCAGACCAAAATGTCCCAAGCTACGGCAGACGATGGGTGGAGGAGGAGACTTGGGAACCAGAAGCAAGATTTAAGATAAAGTTTTCGAAGTGGTTTGAGAAGCAAGTGGAGACTTGGGTTGTCTATTCTGGTTTTTAGTGTCTTAATAGCATGTGGCTATGAACTGATATGTACCTTTCGTTTAGTGATGTAACGATTGTACTTTGTTGAGATTTAATAAGATGAGTATTTCTTATGGATTGAAAATTATAGGATGTGTATTCTTATGGTGGGAGATTTATCGGAGGAGGATTTCCTATGGTTGGCCTTGTGTTGTCATGAGTATGCGTGTTGAGGGTTGGAAATAGAGGTTTTATGAGGATTTAAAACTTGTCTATTTCTAAGGGTCTGAGAATAGAGGTTTTATGAGGATTTAGAACTTGTTTATTTTTGTGAGACCGTGGTGAAACACCCTGGGTGATTGGGTTGTTTAAAGTAGACCTGAGGATTGGTAATGGATGAGATGATATTCCGGGATAGTGGAGTGTCATGTTAGAGTTGAACTGAGGATTGGTCATAGATGGGATGATATTCCGAGTATTGGGATGTCAGGTTGAGACCAAATGAAGTAGTTTTAGTCAGAGATGTTATAGGCGTTAAGAATTGATTTCTCTAGGGAATGAAGATTTTCCCGAATAACTCATTTAGAGATGAGGATTTCTCCAGAAGGGATGAGGATTTCTCCAGAAGGGATGAGGATTTCCCTTAGTAATACTGAGTGAGGAGTATTTTGTTCTCGATAGGATGAGGATTTCCCTGTGGGTGTAACTGGGGGATAAAGATTTTCCTTAGTAATACTACGAGATAAGTACTTCTCTGAAAGGGATGAGAATTTTCCTGTATACTGCTAGCTCAATGGACTGTGTGTTCTGAGAGTGTCATTGGTATAGTGCACCGATAGCTCTAAGGACGTGTTCATGAGAGTGTGATTGGTATGGTTATGAGAGATGAGTTATGAGTGGAGAGTAATCAATGTCTGAAACGTAGCTGTGTGCATAGGACTAGATGTAGACCTCAGGGATCGGGAGTGGATCTCGAGTGGTTCTGGTCGGGTGGTCAGGAGTGTTGATAGGGATGTGTATCTGGATGTCTAGTCTAAGGTTTTTATTTGTGTTGGAACCTTGGTTAAGACAACCCTGGTAAACATATGTAGCCTCTTTGGTTGTGCATGTTCTTGTTTGATTGTTGCACGACCAATTGGTCCAAATTCAGGGTTCATGGTTGGACGTACATGTTCTTGTTTGATTGTTACGCGATTAATCGGACAGCCCTAATCCGGATCAGCGAGCGTTGCATCGTTGGTATTTCCGGGAGAGTTTGGTTGAGTTTTAAACGGAAGTGTCAACCTTAGTGAGATGGTGTTGTGTTTGAGATCGAGAGATGATCTCAGTTGGTGCTGATCGGGTTTGGTCAGGATGTAGCCGCGGTGGCAGTGCAATGTAACTAGTATGGAACTAGTTGAGTTCTGAGATCGGGTGTAATCTCAGGTAGTGCTGGCCGGGTGGGGCCAGGGGAGAGAATATTGGCAGAGCTGGCCAGGTTGGGCCGGAGGGCTGATATCAGATGTGTTGACCATAGGGTGATGGTTTCGCGTGATTCAAGGTCGAATCCGTGTTAGTGGGGAGAATTGTAATGACCGCAAACCAATTTTGGTGAAATTGGTCGTGTGTCGATCGACACAAGAGGGTGTGTCGATTGACACACTATCGGCAGACAAACCGATGGTTCGGTTTTATGCGTTTTTATGCGGTTTTGGTTTGAGAAAACTGAGGGATTTGCCTATAAATGGCAAGGGAGTGTCGGTTGATGTTCTAGAGAGTTGAACACTCAGAGTTTTGAAAGTTAGAGAGAGAAAGTAGAGTTTTCTCTTGAAGTGTTCTTGGAGTTGAAGAACAAGTGTTGTTCGGGTTTTGGAGAGGGCAAACGGTTGGGTAGATTACGTCGGATCGGAGTGAAAATTCGTAGCATTCAACTGTGATCAGTCCACTTCGAGGGAGGATTCCCATCTAACCATTGGGACTCAGAGGACGTTCTACATACTGTTGTGTAGCTTGTTCTGTCTAGTTTTCAGAACAGTTGTTCTTTTCGGATTTGGAGCATTTGTTCATCGCGTACGCGTGTTCTTTGTGATAGTCGTGTTCTTCGTGTTCTTGAGCCTTTTCATTCGTTTTTCCTTCCAAATTCGAGGTTAGGCTATGGTGTGATCGTGGAATCATGGCCGGGAAGAGGAGATGATCTAATGTCTCGTATTCCGTGTTATCATGTTAGAATTGCTAAGATGTTATTAATTCTGGAACCATGGTTTATTGTTGTTGAATTGTTGCTATTGATAATGTTAAGTGATTAATAAGTATGAGATTATTAATTGATGTTTTGGTTGAGTTATTGTTCCGCATTGTTATGTTGACCCGTTGAGGATCATAATTTGTGATAATAGTGATCCGAAAGAAATTTTTTTACGGGTTGGGGTGTCACAACGAAATTGTGCTTCAGCGGGACAAATACCGCGAATACGTAGAGCAGGAAGATTATTAAACATTTGGGGTACCCAACGATGACCTAATTTAAATGAAATTCATCAAAGCGATTCCAATGATGATGACTAGATTAATAACTTGTGTGCTATGTTTGTAACGATTATGTCTTGTTTTGCTTGATGCTTTTATAATGTATTGAACTTATTATGTGTTATTGGTTCATGTCATTTAGCTTTTTATGAATCTAATTTTGTTTTTGTTTTTTTTGTTATCCAATTATAGGCTTTTCATATATGTCATTTACGGTCACAAGGAATCCAGTTTCTAAATTATGAAAAGAGAATTGAGTTGTGGAATTTGAAGAACAACCAATTTGAAGGGTTAATAATTCACCATCATTGAGTTACTATAATCGATACTTGAAAGGAGGACCCGTCTAAACAGAAAATGGTTTGAGATGAAAATATATTTGGCGTCGATTACAAGAAGATCATGTTGCTTTTTTTCAGTTACTACAGATGTCACTTGGTTGTTTCAGAATACTGTGTCACACATTATAAACAAACTATGGATTACAACCAACATTGAATGTAAGCATTGAAGAAAGTGTGGCTATGTTTCTACAGATATGTGGACACAACAAAGTAAAAAGGGATGTTAAATTACGATTTGGATAAACTCAAGAGACAGTGAAGAAGAAATTCTTTGATGTGCTTAGAGCGACTGAGTTACTTGCTTGTGATTATATCAACATTCCAATAAGCCACGAACTATGAAGGATTCCTGAACGACTACAGTTCTCCCAATATGTCCCATATTTTAGTGGATTTGTTGGAGCAATGGATGGGGTTCATGTATGTGTTAAGGTCAAACCTGAATTATAAGGAATGTACTGGAATCGACATAATAGAACATCGTTCAACATCATGGCCATATGTCACTTGAACATGTTGTTCACATATGTTTGGAATGGAGCACCAGGATCTTGTCATGATACAGTAGTTCTCGCAATGGCGCAAGAAATGGATTCTGAATTTCTTTTGCCTCTGGCTGATAAATACTATATAGTTGATTCCAGCTATCCTAATAAACAAGGTTTTCTTGCTCCCTACAGATCTTCACAAAATATGGTTGTTCGGTATCATATGTCACAATTCGACAATGCTAATCCTCCTCGGAGTAAGGAAGAACTGTTTAATCATTGGCATGCATCTTTACGTTTACTATTGAAAGGACATTTGGATTTTGGAAGAAGAAATGGAGGATTCTTTGTGAATTTCCTAGATATAATACGGATGTGCAAAAGAAAGTAGTAATGACTACAATGGAACTACATAATTTTATTAGAATGTCAAATTTTACAGATGATGATTTTGCACAATCAATGGAACAGACCGAGAATAACAACACAAATTCTGATAGTGATTCATGTGACATGGAAACAATATAGATAGCCAATGGAGAACTTATGGTGAACATTAGGGAAACTATTGCAGAAATATTATAGACAAATAAAAATAATCTATATTGAAGATTTTTTGTTTCAATGAGTGTTTTGTATTTGAATTTATTTTATTTATACTGTTTAAATAAAACTATCCATATTTATATTTATTGCATTTACAAATTATATCTTCTAAAATTGACTAATTTTTATTGAATTTTTAATTATGCATCATAAGAATTTTAAATTAAAAAATTATAATAAATTTGTATAGTATCTTGAACCGTTTTCTATCCGCTTTCACCATTCAAACATAAAATTTGAACCGAATGATCTGTATTTGTACCGCTTGATCTGCTTTTGTGTTGCTAGATGCGCTTGATCCGCACCGCTTGGTACGTTTTCTCCATTCGGACCCTTAGTAATCGCTTCAGGTCATTGAAAAAGAGGAAAGGTTCTCACAATAAAAAAATGTGCTTGAGCCAAAGAGGATATCCGATAGCCACGTAGGAATGAATCCTCAAATCTCTATTCACACTTTGAGCTATAAGAAAAGCTCATCTATTTGTAGCCTTCACTTCATTCACCATCTTCCAATGTACAAAAGCTTCAAGTTTGTAGCATACTTCACCTGCTTGATAATGGAAGGATGGCCAAGCCCTGAGATGATTTATAGCATCAACAAGGTCTGATGATTTATAGCATCAACACCAAAAATGATATTATCAATCCTATGATATTTCAGACAATCTAAAGTCCAGAGGATGCTAAAAATTTGTGCCTCTACGATAGAGTGTCTGAGAGAGACTTCTACGGCTGTGCAGCTTTACATTGCCATTTGCTTTTCTTAAAACCCACGCAACACCCCGAATGTTGTTATGTTTAGACCAAGAGTAACCTATGTTACATTTTGACCAAGGAGCTGGTGGAGGCTTCCATTTAAGCCTAGGTTTGGGAAATTTACTAGTATAAAAGAACTTTTATCAGTATTTTTACGTACATGTTTTTTCTATAAGTATCGCCATTGACAAACACATAATATATATTGCTTTTATTCTACAAAATAAGAATCATCTTGATGCGGTTAGGAAGGAGTAAAGTATGAAGAATCAGAGCTGTTGTCGTGTTTAATTGAATCATTAGCAATTTCCGGAGACATTAGGCGAAAGGGTTTAAGTCTTCCTAATGCATTGGAAGCTCGAGACGGCGACGTCAGAAATCGCTAAGCGTTGGAGCTCAGTTCATCGGCGGTGAGGATTCTTCCAACTATTTCTCTCCTATTGCTTCATCGCTTGACATGTTTCGTGTGTAATGATGTAGTAGATAAGTTTTATTTGTTCAAATTTGTTTGGGTTTAGTCTTGGGCTGAACCAGTGGGCTTTAAAACAAAAATCAGTATAATCAAGTTGACGTAAAAAATAATAATATGTTATGTATGAGAGAAGAAGAGAAGGAATTGGTGTGTCTTATTCCATAGAGAACAAAGGTATATATAGGATACAATAACTTGGGGAGAAATAATAACTTGGAGAGGAAGTCTAACTTAGAGAACAAGCTAGAACCTTCTAGACTATGGGCTTCCAATGGGCATCCACTAATTGGGTTTAGAACACTCCCCCTTGGATGTCCATTATAGAAAAAGTAATCCTAATACGCATAAGATGCTGCCTCATTAAAATCCTTACCAGGAAAACCCAGTGGGAAAAACCATGGTTAAGGGAAAAAGAGTGCAACGCGTATTTAGTTCCCCTGATGGCTACATGACTTGAAAGTAGCTTCTTGAAAGTAGCAGTTGGAAGTGCCTTTGTAAAGAGATCTGCCAGATTCTCACTTGAACGGATCTGCAAGACACGTACATCGCCATTCTTTTGTAAATCATGGGTGAAGAAGAACTTTGGTAGAATGTGCTTCGTTCTGTCGCCTTTGATGTATCCTTCCTTGAGTTGTACTATGCAAGCTGCATTATCCTCATACAGAACTGTTGGAGCTTCTTTTCCCGTAAATATACCGTAATTTTCTCGTATGTGCAGGATTACAGATCGTAACCATCCGCATTCGCGGCTAGCTTCATGTATAGCTAAAATCTCTAAATGGTTGGAAGAGGTAGCTGTGATAGTTTGCTTCATCGAGCAGTTGTGGATCAGATAAAAATCCTACATCAGCAAAACCAATTAAATCTTCCTTTGACGTGTTAGAAAAGAATACACCCATATCTTTTGTACCCTGAAGATATCGAAATATATGTTTAATCCCATTCCAATGCCTTTGAGTTGGACATGAGTTAAATCTTGCCAACAAATTTACCGCAAAGGATATATCGGGTCTCGTATGGGTAGCAAGGTACATCAATGCTCCTATTGCACTCAAGTATGGTACTTCAGGACCAAGAATTTCTTCATCATTTTCCCTCGGGCGGAAGGGATCTTTTTCCACATCCAGTGCTCTTACAACCATAGGGCTACTCAATAGGTGCGCTTGATCCATATAAAACTTTTAAGCACTTTTTCAATGTATGTTGTCTGGTGCACTAAGATTCCATTCTTAAGATGCTCAATTCGCAATCCCAAGCAAAATTTCGTTTTTCCAGGATCTTTCATCTCAAATTCTTTCTTCAAATATTCCACTGTTTGTGAAATCACTGCAGGAGTCCCAATGATGTTTAAATCATCAACATACACTGCAATGATAACATACCCTTGCTCAAATTTCTTTATAAAAATGCATGGAGTGACGAGGTCATTCTTATAACCTTCTCTTAACAAGTATTCACTAAGGCGATTATACCACATACGTCCTGATTGTTTCAATCCATACAGGGATCGATTCAACTTTATACAGTACTGTTCTCGAGAACTAGAGTTCGCTGCTTTTGGCAGTTTAAATCCTTCTCGGATTTTCATATAAATTTCATTGTCCAGTGGTCCATATAAATATGCCTTGACTACATCCATGAGGCGTAAATCAAGTCCTTATTTTATTGCCAGACTGATAAGAAACCTGAAAGTAGTTGCATCCACCACGGGAGAATATGTCTCCTCATAATCAATCAGGTCTTTGTGAGAAACCTTGTGCAACTAGACGTGATTTGTATCTTACAATTTCACCATTTTCATTCTTCTTTCTCACAAAGATCCATCTATGTCCCACTGGTTTTACACCTTTAGGTGTACGGACTACTGGTCCAAACACTTCTCTCTTTTCTAGAGATTTTAATTCTGCCGCTATAGCTTCTTTCTATTTTGGCCAATCATCTCTTTGTGTACACTCTTTCACAGAATTTGGTTCATGATCCTCTTTTTCATCCATAACATCAACTGCTACATTGCATGCAAAAATATCATTGACGTCGATTTGCTTTCGGTTCCATTTTATTCCTGACATGATAAAATTAATTGAGATCTCTTCATTATCAGGTACCTGAATTTCTTTATCAGTCATGTCTAAGGTCTCTTCTAGAGATCCTTTAAAAGGGTTAGATTCCTCGGATTCGCCATTATCAATTTTTGCTCCTTTTCTTTTCCGAGGATTCTTATCTTTGGAACCAATAGGTCTACCACGCTTCATGCGAACCATAGACTCACTAGCAGTTTGATGTTGTCCTTCTGGGACATCAGTTCTAACTGGAGCATTTACAGCTGGTATATGTGACTTGGTCACTCTCTTAGGGTCAGTAAATGCGTCTGGCAATTGACTTGCTAATCTCTGTAGATGGATTATCTTTTGTACCTCTAAGTCACATTCTTTGGTACGAGGATCAAGATGAGATAATGATAATTCATTCCATCTAATGTTCTTTTCCAGTTGTTTATTTTCTCCCCCCAATGTTGGAAAAACAGACTCGTTAAAATGGCAGTCTGCAAATCGAGCTTAAAATAAATCCCATGTAGATGGCTCAAGATACTTAATTATCGAGGCGGATTCATATCCAACATATATCCCTATCCTTCTTTGAGAACCCATCTTAGATCATTGTGGTGGAGCAATTAGAACATAGACTGCACATCCAAAATTTTTTAGATGGGAAATATTTGGTTCCTGACCCAAAACTATTTGTGATGGGGAGATCTGATGGTTACTTGTTGGCCTGATGCGAATCAATTCAGCTCCATGTAATATAGCATGTCCCCAACCAGATATTGGGAGTTTGAATTTCATTAGTAATGGTCTAGCAATCATCTGTAAACGTTTGATTAATGATTCGGCTAAACCATTCTGCGTATGAACATGAGCTACAGGATGTTCAACATTTATCCCAATAGACATGCAATAGTCATTAAATGTCGGAGACGTAAATTCACCAGCATTATCAAGGCGAATTACCTTTAAAGGAAAATCTGAAAAATGTGATCGTAATCTTATCACTTGAGCAAGTAACCTCGCAAACGCCAGATTGCGGGTTGATAACAAGGATACATGTGACCATCTAGTCGATGTGTCAATCAGAACCATAAAATATCTAAAGGTTCCACATGGTGGGTGAATCGGTCCACAAATATCTCCTTGTATGCGGTCCAGAAAACCGATAGATTCATAAGTTACTTTGGCTGGTGAAGGCTGAATGATTAATTTGCCTTGTGAGCAAGCAGCACACGTGAAACCATTATGAAGAATCTTCTAGTTTTTTAATGAATGTCCACATGAATTATTGATTATTTTTCGCATCATTATTGAACCGGGATGGCCTAACCGGTCATGCCAAACCAATAAATTTTCAGTAAACTTCTGGTTTACTATAGCATTTGCCTCAATTGTACTAAGCTTAGTGTATTACATTCCGCTGGAGAATGCTAGCAATTTCTCTAAAGTACGTTTGGTACCTTGGGTAGTATTTATTATTTGAAGGTATTCAATATTTTCTTTACTCATAGTCTCAATATAGTATCCGTTCTTACGAATATCTTTAAAGCTCAATAAATTTCTTTGAGACTGGGGAATATAACACGTCAGTGATTTCTAATCGCGTTCCCATAGGCAACAATATACTTGCTCTTCCAGAGCCTTCAATTATCTTTGATCTACCCAAAATAGTACTCACACTAGCTTTTTTCATTGTTAAATGAGAGAAATATCTCTTGCTTTCCAGAATGGTATGAGTAGTTGCACTGTCGGCCAAGCATAATTCTTCACGATTCATTGCCAATTGAACTTGAACAGTATTCATGTTCTTCAAACAAAAAAAGCATAAACATAAATTAACTTAAAGAAAATAACTCAATAAAATAACTTAATTCAATCATCTCTCAAAATACATAAAAACATAAAAACTAGATAGTAGAAATCAAAGCCAAAATAATAAATAAAACGACAATACTTTATAATTAAATTTAGAGGCTAGTTATTCCCTTTAGGGGCAAGGAAATCAACAATTTCCAGGGCAGCTTTATCACCAAAAAAACCATCAAGATCATAGTCTTTTTCGCCATCCTCGTACACGTGGTTTGTTTCCACATTCTTTCCTTTTTGTTTTAAGGATTGCTGATAAAGCTCTACTAGATGCTTTGGTGTACGACATGTTTTATCCTAATGACCGCTTCCTCCACAGCGATAACATACACTTCCTTTTGGCTTTTTTTGTTTGTTGCCCATTCTGTTTTCCCAATTCTGGTGAGAGTTTGGATTCTTAAAAGAGACACCTCGGCCTCGATCTTGACCATATTTGTATCCACGTCCGCGACGATCATATCCACGTCCATGATTGTGGCCACGTCTTTGACCATTGTTATTACCATGGTCTGCTTCTTTCTTGTATGATAACGCATTCGCTTCAGGGAATGGTGCAGAACTAGTTGGACGTAACTCATGGTTTTTCATTAAAAGCTCATTATTTGCTCAGCTACAAGGAGCGCAGAAATAAGTTCAGAGTACTTTTTATATCCTTTTTCATGATATTGTGTCTGTAAGAAAATGTTACTCGCGTGAAAGGTAGAGTATGTCTTTTCCAACATCTCATCATCGGAGATACTTTCTCCACACAACTTCAACTTGGAATGATTCTGAACATAGAATAGTTATACTCTATTACAGACTTATAGTCTTGTAATCTCAGATGAGTCCACTCATAACGAGCTTTTGGTAAAATCACTGTTTTCTGGTGATCATACCTTTCCTTTAGATTAGTCCAAAGGGTTTGTGGATCTTTCACGGTCAAATACTCAATCTTAAGACCCTCATGGAGGTGATGGCGAAGGAATATCATGGCCTTTGCCTTGTTTTGGGCTGTTGGCGCATTCTTTTCCTTGATAGTTTCACCGAGGTCTTTTGTACTCAAGTAAAATTCAGCATCTAGTGCCCATGATAGGTAGTTGCTACCGCTTATGTCAAGAGCCTCAAATTCGAGTTTTGTGAAATTTGACATGTTTACTGAAATAAGAAAAGTATGATTAAATTTCATGTTGTAAAACAAAAATACTATTCAAGCATAATAAAACAACCATATTATATACTTATAATAATAATGAAACTTTAAACATGAGAGATAAATAGAACTTACAACTTAAAATATTATGCCGTACATATGTTCCAGTAATGATAATTGTCAAAGTTCGATTATAATTTGATCAACAGCGGAGAAACAATCATGTGTAACATCAAAGTTTTAATAGCAGTAAGTCAACCAATATAAAAGCCGGTTTAATAAAATAAAATAAGTTGAAGAGAAAATAATCAATATGTGAAGATTTATTCTAAACATGATTTATGAAAATTTCAGAAGCAGACATGTGTATTCTATCAAAATCTTAATAATCAAATAAAATAACAAAACACATATTGATTGAATCATATAAAGCAGATCTAACGAAAACACATGTCAACTCATTAACAACATATTCTAAAATAATCCTAGATGAAACATGATCTACAGATTAAATCCTTGTAGTGAGTATAAGCAGTGATTAAACAAATTATTTTATCAAAACGATAAAACGATGAATAGAGGCAGTGAGTATAATATCAAATTTTCAATAAATAACGAAGTATCAAAGTAGTATAGATTTTTGGAAACATTATGCACAAGTTATTATTTGATGAATAAAAAAGGAGACTTCTAAATATTATCAAAAACTCGATTAAGAAGCCATAAGTCAACTCATATAAAAACAAAACGGAAGAAGCATAATTAAAACGATGAAACAGATTGCATCAAGGTATTTTATCAAAGCAATAAATCAAATGATAAAAGCAAGCATGTGTCGTGAGTATTAAATTTAATCAACAAACATACATGTGTATGCTATCAATCAAATTAACTCATATATAAAAGATGTATAAGACAAAACGTAATAAACATGATTCGTTTGTGTTATTCGATTAACAAGCATACACTTGTATGTTATCAATCGAACCACAAAGTCAATTCATATACCTTGGTTTTGGATCGGATCGAAGACGGAAAAGAAAAGAAGGCGGCTAGGGTTTACTCAGTAGCTAGAACTATTCATGCTGATAATGTGTTATGTATGAAAGAATAATAGAAGGAATTGGTGTGTCTTATTCCATAGAGAACAAAGATATATATAGGATACAATAACTTGGGGAGGAATAATAACTTGGAAAGGAATAATAACTTGGAAAGAAAATCTAACTTGGAGAACAAGCTAGAACCTTCTAGATTATGAGTTTTTAATGAACATTCACTAATTGGGTTTATAACATAATATTGTTTTTATTTTAGATAATGTGTTAGAAGACTTCTTCTGCATCAGATAATGTTATGTACGATTTTGTTTTCTAAGTTTTGCCATTGCAAACACATGATATAGGAGTATATTTTTTTAGTTCTACATAATGTGTTAGATTTCCGCATAAAAAATTAGAAGATAATTTAATTCTTTCTATAAACGACAGAAATCAATTTATTTATTGTCAATTAATTTTTAATTTAAGATCTAAAATATTATAGTAAATTTAATTTTGTGTTGGGTTTTTGCGTATGTAATTAACTGTACTGTAGCTTGTCTATTTGGTTTTTTAGCGAAAGAGATGTTGCAACAAAAAATAACTTTGCATTTTAGTTACAAACTCAAATTTTGACTTTGCATTTTAATTGTCACTTAATTAATGTTATCAACATCAAATAGAGATTAGAAGAATAATCTTTTGATCCGTAAGTCCATTAGCCAAATTCTAAGTATGGTCCGAGATTATTCTCTAAATGTATTTAAGGTTTTGAGCCTTGTTATGATTTTTTTTATATATATAAGAAATATTTTATCTATAATTTTTAATGTGAGATATTTGCTAATTTTTAGACTTAGTCAAATTTTAAGTCACCCACTTTGGACTTCTATTTCTTATTCATATCAACTCTGTTTTTTTTACAAGTGAAAACATTATGTTATAGTTTTTACGGCGATGATTTTATCGTGCTTAAAATCCGTTCATTCGACAAACGTCTTCGGCGAAAAATTTACAGGAAAATTATCTTAAGCCATCACGTCAAAAACGAGTTCCAACAGCTTCCTCATCTCAAAAGACACCAGGAACACTTCCAAAAAAAATTGAAGTTATTCCTAAAAAGACATAGTGTTACCTTTTTTTAGGACCAAGAACTCGATAAGGAGATGCAACAACTCGATAAGATTTGAATAAAACTACGGAAGTGAAAACTTAACTAAAGTCCCAGTGGAAATGAGACTCATTGAAACGATCTTGGAATGTCAAAAGAAGGGTTAATGCATGTCTGTAAGATTACATAGAGGTCCATCTTAGGACCAAAGACACTCACCAAGAAAGGCGATCCGAGAAGATTCATCATACCATGCTCCCTTGACCAAGTTGGAAGAAAGAGGCCTATGTGATACCGGATCTAGTGTGAACCTAATCTCAATTGCAATGGTAAGATAACTTGGGATTAAGGATTTGAAAAAGAGCATATGATCTATAACCATGGCGGATGCATCCTCTACAACATTTCTTGGAATGATTGAAAGTTACCCTCTCAAGATAGGATATGTTGTGATCCCTATAGACTTCGTTGTGGTTAGAATGGCTGCCAATAAGAAACTCCCCCTTATCCTAAGTACTCCATTGTTAACCACTACGGGTGAAACCATGGACTTCCTTACTCGCAAGGTGATCCTTCACAATGTGGATCGTTTAGTCACTTAAGGCATGGTCCCCTCTCCGAACACAATGTTTGAAGCTACTTATTGTGAAGATGAAATTAATCCAATGATTGGAACAACTGTTGTACCTCCTCAAGCCAAGAAGGATCTTGATGACGATGGGTATAACAATAAGTACAAGAGGACTTCAATGATCGAAGCCTTGGATTTCTTTTCAAAGAGGCTAAGATGAAAAACAAGGGAGGAACTCTCCCATTAAACTCGACCGATCTTGATGATGAAGCTAATGATTATAAGGATAAGCACAAGGGAAGTTCGAAACCTTTAACTACGGCGAGGACACTTGAGACTCTAAGTTTAAACATGTTCTGCTTTGATCTGTTTTCTTTCTGGATTATCTGCTTTCTTTCTGGGTTGACCCGGATACTGTTATGAGGGGCTATAAATATGGTCTTAGCCCCTGAAAAACTTAAGTTTTCGTTTTTCTTTTCCTTAAACGTTTTCCAAGCTTTCCTTTTTGTTGTAGTTGTAATCGATCCTTAGAGCATTAATACTTTGATGTTCTAAGTTCTTTGCTTTATAAAGTTTGAGTCTTTAGCTTAAAGTTTCAATCTTTGTATGAGAATTGTTTTTATTTTTTTATTTTACCGTACACACAGCACTCGAGCTTAGTCATGGCTTGTTCCGTAGCCATGGGTGAGTAGTCTCTTTGTTGAGCTACGGGTTGGTAGATTTAGGGACTTTAGAAAGTGGCTAACATTTTTTTCGAGTCATCCATGAAGTGTTCTCAAGTTTAGGTTGAGCTTAAAGCTTGGTTGGTGAATCGTTCCTCGAATTATGATGATAGGTGCTCCCCTGCCCGAAAGATGTTTGCGAGAATGCATGAACGACTTTTTGCTTGGCTTAGTGATCCTTGACCACGAAAGTTGTTGTTGAGGAGCTTAGTGAGCTTATTGGAGCTTGACTGTTTATGCTTGGAGAGTACTTATATCTAGCAGCGAAAGTTAGTTAGATCTTTGTACTCAACAAAGTGATTAGTGCCACGAAAGTGGACTAGTTTGATTTTGTGCTCCATGCTTGTAAACTGAACTTTCATCTCGAGACCCTTAACTTTATTAGCCATGATTTACTGGTTTTTTATCAGTTGCCACCCCGTTAATCAATACCTTCACTATCATTGCATTTATATCTAGTTTCCCTCCGTTCATTTTACGTATTACTGCAATTTCAATTTAGCTTAGAAAAGCCAAATCAAACTCTTATATATGGTTTAGCTTAATGAAAATTTTCCATGGTTTAGTACTCTAAATCCTAGTCTTCCCTGTGTTCGAACCCTATGCTTGCTACAATTGAATTATGAATTAGGTTGTTAGTTTGTTAGGTTTTATTTGATAGATTGCATGCTAATGTTGAATTGTTAAAAACCCTCTCATCAACTTTACATGGATAAATGCCAAAGCGCATAAGGTAAACACTAACGCTAGGTTATGTCACCAACTCGTTCTCCACCCAGTAATCCATCCTCCCTCAACTCTTGATTTCTCCGGCGAATATCGCATGTCACCGACTCGTCTCTTGTTCCTCTTTGTCTCGATCTACTCACATAAAACTAGGCTTCAGTTTGGGCTACAACAACTATTTATGGGTCTTAACATCTTGATTCTTTTTGGGTTTTTAATATTATGTTAATGGCTATTTAACCAATTGGGCCAATATGGCTTTGTATCATTTGCATTCTTCAAAAATGTTTTGAAAAGAAAAAAACTCTAGGTTATGGTGATTTTTCTGTTTCATATGTTCATTAGGGTGTGGAGACGACCTGGGAGATAGGGTCGTGTCTTCCATGTATTAGAAAATGCCTTTGTTTATAACTCTGGGTAATGTTATATAATTTAGGGTCCTATTTTTCTTAAAATTAATTGTAATATAGTGGTAAAATTTAAGATAGAAGAGTTTTTATTTAGATTTTTTTCCCAAATTCAAAACAACTTCCATGCAAAAATAAGAGTTTATTTTATTTCTTAGTAAGTGAAAGTTGATTCAGAATGAGTTATGTTAGATTGAAAAGAAAGTACTGACCAATGAATATCCACATGCCATTGCGATTTAGGTTGCTTGCTGGCTTGGTGGTACGACTCGTGTCGCATCTGTTGATTTTACGTTCATATGTTGATTGGTGTTTTTGCTATCACCCGGGAAAGCACAACTTCGGTTGTTGGCGCTTATCAACAATCACGGAAACCACTTCATACCGTTTCGTGCTACTTGGAAATTTACGAAATCAACTTTTTTCAAGCAAGAGTTGGCAGTGGTGGGGCGGTGTGGGTGGTGGGCATTATTTATTTCATCAAATGTTTTTAAATACTTATTTAAATTTTTTGCATAACACTCCGGAGTATAAGATCCCTTTCTACTAAAGGAGAAAAGTATTTCCAAGATGAGGACTTGATTCATAATATGGTTTCAAAGATTGATCAGATGGACAATTTTTGCTTATTATGGTCCGATTTGTAATGATATTTTCGAGATGATAGATCTAAATAGCTATTTAAACTTCTTATTATTTAAATCTTCTGGTTCTAATGTGCACATGTCTAGATGTTCTAATCAGTCTGCAACATAGCTCTCAACTTCTTTGATATGATGAATTAGAGTAAAACCAAGGCTCTACCGCCATGTTCTGGGCATGTAGGTTTGTTTTGATATTCAACTCTGTTTTACATGACAATTTCAAAAGACTTGTTAAAAAGATTTATGAAGCTGTAGCTAGTAGCATCTTCAGCTCATGGTTATGAAGTTTGCACACACAAAAAGAAGGTCATTATGAAGTCTATTATGTCTTAAAGAATTATTTTTTCATACTTTAGATTCTTCTTTCGACATGGGTCTACTTTGGAATAAGGGACAAAATATGGGTTAGGCAACTAAACCCCTCACCACTTCTTTTTGTCCACAATCAAATCCTATTGTTTGACCTTTTGACCTTTGTGCTTTTATGCATGTGTTAGGAAGGAGTTAGTGACAAATATTATTGCTTATACTATAATAATAAAAATCAAAATGGAAAAAATACGATTTAAGAGGGATGAGTTAGCAGACAATATTATTAACTTAATACTAATTTTTTTTAAAAAAATTTGTTAAATGAGTTAATTGTTTACAAAGTTTCGCGGATATTTCTTTTTTATGTTAGTCTTACAACGAAAGTAAAGTGATATAGGAAATAATTGATCAACATGAGCATGGCCACAGGGTTGGTGTAACACCCCAACTCGGAAATCCTATCGCGGTTAGGGAGTTAGCAAACTAAGTGATCCTATTTTATACTTAGTTAAATTTTTCGTTTTTATTTAACTTAGCCAATTCAAGTAGATTTTAGTTTCAATTCAATTTCAGCGGAAGACTAACATCTTAAGCGTATTCAACATGCATAAATGACGAACCTCTATGAATTTACCTAATAAAAATTCATTCGAATTAAACTTATTTCATACGAGGTTCAATAATGATAAAGCTTCCTTATAAAAACTAGCAAACGATTCCATGTTTTAATTTAACAACGAATTCATGTTTAACTTAACAAATAAAAGCAATCCAAACCAAAACAACGAGTTAAACAACCGAACAAACGAACATGAACCCATCCTAAATCCATCCATTCCTTCCCAGCTTGCCTCACGAACTCCTTAACCACTTTTATCACTTGCGACCATGAAAGGGCGCATAAGCAAACGAATTGCTTAGTGAAAGCGGCCATCCCGTCTCACCAGCTAATATCACAAATCAATCATATGAACAAACATTTCTCAAACCAAACTTAAATTTTCGTTCACAAACTGTGTTGATCAAACACCAAACATGACATAATTGTGTGCACACCGTCATCAAACTCAAACCGATATACTTAAGTATATCAATACACCAAAGTGTAATTTTCAAACCAACCCAAACGAACAAACAAGGCTTCACGAGCCAAACATACAAACCAACCTAAACATTAGCTACGATTATACACTCACCTTAGCAAACAAATCTATTGAGGAAAAACACACGGTCTACCCACGCGATCGGTCCCGATCCACCCGAAAGTTAACCGCGTACAACCGCACTGAAAAACCCTACCCAGATCAAACCAAACCATGTCAAAACCGAACACAAAGGTAACTGATCGAAGAAAAAACAAGGTTTACTCGATCATTACCTTAACTCTCGAACACGCACGTGATCTCCCGGAGAATCACTCGCAACACACACGAACCTGCTCCTCAATGGAATCTTCTGGATCAACATGCACTCCTTTGTCTGAGACAATATGACACAAAAATCCAATCTCCCGTTGTCAAAAAATGCACTTGCTAAACTTGGCAAACAACTTCTATTCCCGCAACTTACTCAACACTTTCTCCTAATGCACCTGGTGCTCTTTTATGTTCCTTGAGTACACCAAAATGCATCGATGAAAATGATAACAAACTCGTCCAAGTACTCCCTGAACACATTTTTCATCAATTTCATGAATGCTGCCGGCGCATTAGTCAGTCTAACTGGCATCACCACGAACTCGTAATGACCGTACCTCGTCCGAAAGGTAGTCTTACGGAATATACCCCGGCTATCGGGACCGGATGATAACCCGAAGCCTAATCTACCTTCGAAAAACAAGTAGCACCTTTGAGTTGGTCCAACAACTCATCGATCCTTGGTAAAGGATACTTTTTCTTCACCGTCACCCGATCAACCCTCGGTAATCAATACACAGTCTGAAGCTCCCGTCTTTCTACTTAACGAACAATACCGGTGCTCCCCACGGTGAACTGCTCGGTCGAACAAAATCTTTCTCCAACAACTCACTTAGCTGCTTCTTAAGCTCGACCATCTCAACAGGCGTTATTCTGTACGGTGCCTTCGAGATCGGAGCCGTGCCAGGCTCTAACTCAATAGTGAACGGATCTGACCTCGCCGGTGTTGGTCCTGACAATGCCTCGAACACATCCTCGAAATCCCTCGCCACTGGGATTTCACCCAACTCGACCATCGGTCTTTCATCGCCCATGGTGATGGTAGCCAGATACGCCTCACACCCTTTCTCGATCAACTGTCCCACCTGGATAGCCAACACCATCAAACCACTGGGTGAAGTCTGAATCCCTTGAAACATGACCTTCGCGTCACCCTTCTCAAACCAAATACGCCTTCGGTGGCAGTCAAGATGTGCCTTATACCTATCGAGCCAATCCATGCCCAATATCACCTCATAGGACTTAACTCGACAAATCCTCAAGTCCGCTGGCATGTCGATCCCATCGATCAACACCGAGACATTCTTCACCATCCTGTAAGTTATCATCATCTGACCACCTGCCGCTTGGACCATTCCAAAATGATCCCCCGGTTCCTTCAAGAACTCACCTTTTCCTACCAAACTCGGATTAACAAAACAATGTGTCGCTCCCGACTCGAACAACACATGGATTGCCAATCCACCCATACAAACAGTCCCTACACATTCATATAGAATGCTAAGAACACAAACTAATAAACATCCATACAAACCGTCTTTACACATTCGTATTGAATGCTAAAAACAAAAACTAACAAACGACAAACACAAACGACAAACGACACATGTAAACCATTCAACCAGTCCAAACAAATTTACCAAGTAAATGATAAATTACTAACCAGAGATCGGTCGCGACGAACTCGGAGCAATGCCATCCTCAGAGGTAGAGAACACTCTCGGCATCACAACTGTCTGTGGAGGTCGAAACCAACTCAATTGAATTTGTCAAGGGTTTTTAAAGAAACGAGATCTCTGGAAAGAATTCACAAGAACAACTAAGAACAAAGACAAAAACACGAAAATAGCGTTAAGAAAACTTTGATGATTTGTTGCTAAAGTGTTTGTGCGAAAAATTACGGATCCCCTTTTTTGGGTGAGTACAATGAGCTATATATAGTGAAATATCCAAAATGGGCCAGCTAATAAAATGGGCTTGACCCATTAAGCAATAAATCTAATTTAATCCCATTTTTCCATTAAGCTCATTTTTGCTTATGGGCTTAATGTCATTTTGGGCCTAGATTGACCTCGTCGCTATATCAATCTCACATGGGTGAAATCTGACCCCAACAGTTAGCCCCCCAGCTTGGTAGTATCGAGTTATGATGATGCCAAGGTAAAAGTTTCTGGAGTCTGAGATCAATATGTTGGACTGCGAAGTTGCCAGGCGTGGACGTCTTGTCATCGAACTGGGGAAGTTCTTGTTATTCCGCGTCGAGCTGATGTCTGCGTGTTTTCCTGGGCTTGTTTTCTTTTTTATTGTCTTAGGAGACTGAGGAGGTTGATGGTCTTGTTGCGTTAATGGGCTCTCAGGCCTGTTGGAAAATTTCAGGAATTTTTCCAAAAACAAAGTGATTTTGGGAAATTCTCCAGGTATAAATAAGCCTGCTTCCCTGGAGTTATTTTCCACAAATTCACTTTTTCCCAAAGCACAAGGTAAAAACCATCTCCTTTCTGCCTCTTTATTTTATTGTTATTATTATTTTTTTTGTTTTTTTTGTCGTCGCTATTTTTGGAGTTGACCTCGCCGCCGTTGCTCTTCCTCTTTGTCTTCCTCTTCGTCGGCGACCTCTTTTTGGAGATCGGCACTGTTCGTCCCTGCTTGATGCCGCGGCGGCAACGACGGCTCCGACCACCTCGCGAGGCGAGAGAGAGAAAGCGGCAGGGAGAGAGAGAGTCCATGAGGAGGGAGAGAGTGTGCCGGCGATGTCGTCAGAATTGTCGGTGAGTTGACAGCGAGATGCGACCGTGGGCAGGAGACGGCGACGGCGAGATCGGGGAAAAACGGCGAGTTTTACGATCTGGCGAGTTGACTCACTGAGTTGACTCGACCAATTTTTTTTTTTTTTGACTCAGTGGTACAAGGACTTGGTAGCAAGGCTGGCTTTGTGGAGCGAAATTGATTCGGATCGTTGATCTTTGGTACAACGGAGAGGTGAATTTAGGAGGATGGTTTCTGATTTCACAGACTCGCAGCTTGACGGTTCACGCGCAAAGGACACCATAGAGGCTATTTCGAACTTAGACGATTCCGGAGAGATGGTCGCTGATCCTTTCCTTCTCGGAAGGAGAATGGTTCTTTCGCCAGCATCCGACACTGGTAGTTTGATCGAGATCGGTCTATTATGACACTCTAGTCGCGGTTGATGAGGTTACCGATGAGATTGCTTTTCGTCCGGCTGCCAAGAAGCCGAGAGCAAAGCGGAGAGAAAACAATCCGCCTGGATCCACCATGTCAACTCCGAAATCTTTGGATTCCCTCAATGCTTAATTTGGTTTTCCCAACGGAGTCGAGCTAGCCGTTCCTTGCTTAGATGCACTGGCAGATCATCCTCTAGGGGGCTACTTCACTCTGTATGAAGCATACTTTTATGCGTGCTTCCTGTGGTTCCCGATCCCTGGTGCTATTCTTGACTTCTTATGGAGGACCAACATTGTTGTTGCTCAGATTACACCTAGCGGGATGCGCCACTTGGTCGGGATTATGGTACGCAGCTATGAGTGTGGCTACGAAGTCGGAGTTGACCATCTGTTGAGTTTTCTGGAGGTTAGAAAAATTGGCTCCAAGGACAAACTCCTGTATTTCCTTAAGGGCAAACCGGATCTCCAAGTCGTCGGAGAATTTCCCAACATAGATCGTTTTTGGTCGGAAAAGTTTTTCTTTGTGAAAATCAATGAAGCATCTGTTGGTTGCGATCATTTGGACATGCTTTGAAAGAGATGGGGGACTCGCGGTAGGAAACCCTACCGCGCTTTTGTGTTTAGCTTACCATGCTTTGATGGTTTTTAAAGTTACCGTTTCTTTGCTTGCCTACATACGGAGGTTCGCGATTCTAACCATTTTCTCTTGTTGTTGTTTTTGCAGCTTTGAGTTGCATTGAGAGGTTGCCGAGTGACTTATTCATTTTTCGCGATATACTTGCTGCTAAGAAGTGTAGCTGGAAGGAAGACTTTTCTTTACGCAGAGTCAGAGAAACTCGTACTCGTCGCTTCAGAGTTACTTCACAGATTTCTTTGCCAGAGAAGCTGGACAACATGAGAAAACCCTCTGCTCGTGAGAGGAGAGCTACCGAGGCCAGAAGAGGATATAATGCGAGAGTGTTAGTTCCAAGAGCAAGCACTGCTGGAACCCTTGCACCCAGACAGCGTCGTCCAGCGTTGGAGCGAAATGATATCGTCATCACTGATCGTCGATCTGAACCTTCGTATAGGCGTCATGATGATGCGCAGGAAAGGGATGATGATGCTGGGGCAAGTCGTAAGCGTTCCCGAGAAGACAGGGGCAAAGATATTGCTGCCGGAGAAAACCCAAGCAGATCAAGGGGTGCATCGACTCCTCGACGTGATCACGTGGCGACAGACTCATCCTTTTCTTCTGGTTCGAAAAGATCTTTCAGCAGTGCCGAGCTGGCGGCATCGCATCTGTCCAAGATCGTCTTCCCAGGCACTAAGTTTCCCCCTCCAGAATAAATGTCGAAGAAGTGTGCTTACTCAAACATGGCCCTTGATTGCATGACGGTAAGACTTCGCGGCTACTCTTGTGGTATAACAATTTCTTTCTTTTCGATTTTCTAACTTGTTTTGCGTGATTCGTTTCTTTGTTTGGCAGTTCTTTTCCTCGCTTAATAAGGACGCGATTGACTACAAGGTGACTGCTCGCTCAGTGACTGGTCAGCTTGCTAACGTTCAGAAGGCTTGTGATGATCACAAGAAGCAGAAAAGGAACACGGAGGATCGCGTTGTTACTCTCGAAGCTGCTATGAAGAAAATCGAGGATAGGCGTCATGAGATGGATAGGACGTTTACAGAGTCTGAATCCGAGAGGAAGCGTTTTCAGAAGGAAGTCTCTGACCTTACCACTCGCTTAGATGTTGCTGCCAAACTTCAAGATGCTGCTGTGCAACGAGCTGTTGACGAAGCGAAGAGTGAATCGGCGGCGAAGTATGAGGCGAGGATCGTCCGTGCTACGGAGAAGATTAGAGCGATCAATGGCCAGCCAAGGATTGATATAATTGATCTTGCCGAAGTCCGGAGTAACATTGAGTTCTTAAAATTGCTTCAGAGTGACAAGGCGCCTGATCTTGGCGAAGAGCTCGTTGAGCTTGAGAAGCAGGAGGTAGACCTGTCACTCGCAAACGAGGTGTTTGCTAAGCACGTGTGCGAACTTGAAGGGATCCTTAAGGATTTACCGGTTATCGCGACTGATGATCGAGTTGAGGAGTTTGACACTGATGCCATTTAAGAGGAGGCTAACTCGGATTCTAGTTCTTCTAATTCGTCAAGCGATGATGATTTGTCAAACTCTGTGGCAGCGATTCCTTCTGAGCAGACCAACGAGATTGTTGATGATGTTAACGAGACCGCGCCTTAGTTATGTTTTTTTTTGTTTTGGCGTTTTCTCGCATTTTTTTTTACTTTGGATTTTGTATTTGATTCAGCGTGGATTCTTATTCTATTTCGAAGGGGATGATATATGAGTATGGTTTTGAGGCATGCTATTGTTGAATTGTTCGTTTTCCAAATTCAACTATATTAGAGTTAGGACCAGCGATAGGTTAGCTGGGTTTTCAGATGAATTTCTTGGTTTACGGGCGAGCCTCCGTCGACACACTCACTCCAAGAATGAACACGTTATTGCAAAATGACCAACGATTAAGTTATTGGGTTTTTGAGATGAGCATTTTGGTTTACGGATATGTTCCCATGAACAAGTCCGCTCCAGCAGCGAACACCGAATTTAGACCAGCGATTTGTTGTGTGCTGGGTTTAGAGCTAAGTATCTTTTTTTACGGACGAGTTCTTATTAACACGTCCGCTCCAAAATAAGTTTGATGTTTGAGGCGACCAATAACTCGTGTATTGGGTTTCGGGCTAAGTATTCTGGTTTATGGACGAGTTCTCGTTAACAAGTCCGTTCCAAAAACAACTTAGATGTCTGACTTGTGATGCGACCAACATTTTGTGAGTTGGGTTTTATTCTCTGACTCCAAGTTTTGGTTTACAGGCGAGTTTTAATCAACGAGCCTACTCTAGAAAAAGAGCACGTTTTGTGAGTAGGACCAATAGTCAGATTATTGGGCTTTCAGATGATCATTTTGGTTTAAAGACGAGTTCCCATTGACAAGTCTGCTCCAAGCCGAACATGTATCACGTAGCGACCAACGTTTCTTTTGTTGGGTTTAAGGTGAACATTTCGGATTACACACATATTTCTCTTTAAACATATCTACTCGACAATGAACATATAAGCGATAGAACCAACGATTTATGAGTTGGGTTTTGAGAATGATCATTCCGGGTTACGCATAGGTTCCTCTTTGAACATATCCACTCGATAATGAACATTTTTATTTGTATAGCGCGCTTTTAATCCTGCGAAAGATGTGTTTGTCAGATCTGTAGTATTTGGATAGATTCGTCACTATGGCCAGCAGTACGAGAGTAAGTGTAAAACATCTGATTGTAGTTAAGACGATAACAGATCCGTATAGGATGTGATAAATGTATGTCTATTTTTGTGAGACTTAAAGAATCCGTGAAGGATGTAGACGAGTTTAGTCGAAATCATGCTTTTGATTAATCATGAAAAGTGGTTACAAGAATTGGGAGTATACGGTATACGTACCCACTCCCCCCTTTTTAAG
Organism: Arabis hirsuta; assembly: GCA_964056655.1. Classification (NCBI taxonomy): domain Eukaryota; kingdom Viridiplantae; phylum Streptophyta; class Magnoliopsida; order Brassicales; family Brassicaceae; genus Arabis; species Arabis hirsuta. The sequence goes on along the minus strand of OZ053303.1, from coordinate 7,454,639 downwards.
AGGGGGGACAGCTGAACCCACCCGAAGATGAGCTGCTTACGTACCCTGTTTTAGGGATCAAGCCTGTCTCGTAGTTCATGTTGTGAATGTAAAGTATCCTAGTGAAAATACTTTTTCAGATGTCGCGCATTCCAGGAACGCGGGACTGGTTCGCCAGTCATGTGGGTGAGTTTGTAGATGCCTGGTTTGACCACTTCGGTGATGATGTAGGGTCCTTCCCAATTAGCTCCGAGTTTTTTTGCGTTACGTTCTACTGTGTTTTGGAAGACTTCGCGTAGCACTAAGTCCCCTTCAGAAAACTTGCGAGGTCGGACATTGGAGTTGTAGTATTTTGCGACGGCGTGTTGGTAATTTGCGATGCGAACCAAGGCTTGGCCGCGTCGTTCGTTGACAAATTCGAGTTCGTCAAGCATCAAAAGGTGATTGAGTGCTTCCTGACCCGATAAAAGTCGTCGGTGGACGCCGAGAAATCGTATTTTGGAAGGAATGACGCATTCAGTGCCGTAGACAAGAGAGAATGGAGTCTCTCCAGTCGCCCACCATGGAGTCGTTCAATGGGACCAAAGCACACCATCGAGCTTGTCGGCCCATAGTCCCTTCTTTTGGTCCAGGCGTTTCTTAGGGCCGCCGATGATTAGTTTGTTGATGGCCTCAGCTTGCCCATTTTCTTGTGGGTAGCGTGGGGTAGATTTGGCCAAACGGATCTTCCATTTTTCGTAGAAAGCTTCGAATCTGGCCGAGATGAATTGAGAGCCGTTATCTGTGACAATTTCGTAGGGGACTCCGTGCCGGCAGATAATGTTGCGCCACACGAAGCTTTCGACTTGAGCATCGCAAATGCAAATGAACCCTTCAGCTTCCACCCATTTAGAAAAATAGTCCGTCAAGACCAATAGGTATCGTTTCTGGCGAGATGGGTGCAAGGGGCCAACGATGTCCATAGCCCATCGCATGAATGGGTAGGGGTGATGTGACCGAAGAAAGGAGTTCGGTGGGCTGGTGGATTTTTGGGGCGTGACGCTAACATTTCTCATATTTCACAGAAAAAATCTCACAGTCCTTGACCATAGTCGGCCAAAAATGTCTGTGACGCTTGATTTTAATAGCAAGAGCCTTGCCACCGGAGTGGTTTCCAAAAAAGCCGCTGTGGACCTCCTTCATTATTTCGCGCGCCTTCTGTCCTTCGACGCAGGAAAGCAATGGTCTTGAGAACCTCCATTTGAAAACATTATCGTCGAGGAGAATGAGACGAGCGGCTTGCGCCCGAAGTTTGCGAGCCTCCCATTTGTCTGTTGGCAATGTGCAATCGGAGATGTACTCTCTGATTCTTTCCAGCCACTTGATATCACAACCATATTCGGTGGCTTCAGAGTCGTCGTTCGCGATGATGATATCATCGTCGAGTGGAGGGGCAGAAGTAGTTGTGTCGTTGTTCGAAACAGGAGGTGTCGTTTGGGCTGCAGGTGGCTCTGTATCTACGAGCTGTTTAGCGGGGACAATGGCCTCGGGAGTTTTTGGACGTGTGATCGCTGGCGAAAGTGTCTCTTCCGGACTGGACAGAGGTAAGTTGGAAGTTACCTCCTCTTCTATGTTATATGGTCCCGCAGCCGCTGCCTCTTCTTGCTCTTTTTTCTTCTTCGCGGCTTGGGCTCTAGTAAGGACATTTACCTCAGCAGACGGAGCGATGCTGGGGAATTCGATGAATTCCACCGGGATTACTCGTCTGAAGTCTGGGTCGGACGTAGAGGCGAGGGTGGCCAATGCGTCGGCGTTGCTGTTCTCACCCCGAGGAATCCTCGTCAATTTGAACTCCTTAAATTGTGTTGCCAACTCCTTTGCTATCAAGAGATATGCTTCCATGCGATCGTCTTTGGTGGCACACTCCCCGTTGAACTGGTTGACAACCAACTGTGAATCGCAGAACGTTTCCACCCGGTCAATTTTAAGGCCTTGGGCGAGTTTCATGCCAGCGATGAGGGATTCGTACTCGGCCTCATTGTTGGATGCTCTAAAGCCCAGGCGGAATGATTGTTCAAGAATTTCGCTTGTCGGGGAAGTTAAGCGGATGCCGACTCCAGAACCATTCTTAGAGGACGATCCGTCAACGTGTAACTGCCAGATTAGGTTTGGATGTTCGATGACGCAATCCTCGTCTGGGAGTTCGATGAGGAAATTGGCCAACGCTTGAGATTTGGCAGCGGCCCTGGCGCGATACTCAATGTCATACTCACTGAGCTCAATAGCCCATTTCGCAAGTCTGCCGGATTGACTTGGACTGTGCAAGATAGAGCGCAGTGGGAAAGTGCTTAGAATGACGATTGTATGAGACTGAAAATACGCTCGCAACTTTCGAGCAGACATGATGATAGATAGTGCCAACTTCTCCATCTGAGGGTATCTTTTCTCGGCGTCTGTTAAAGTTTTGCTGACGTAGAAAATTTCTGCTCGCCGTGTTTGTCTGGAATAAGCACTCCGCTAACTGCTGTGTCAGACACTGCCGTGTATAAGAATAGAGGCTCGCCTTCCACTGGTTTGGCGAGTACGGGAGGATTGGCCACGTACTGTTTCAGCTGCTGGAAAGCGTCTTCGTATTTGTCCGTCCATTCAAATTTCTTATTGCCGTGAAGAGTATTGTAGAAAGGCAGACATTTGTCGGTGGAACGAGAAATAAATCTGTTAAGAGCAGCCACCCTTCCAGTCAATCTCTGCAATTCGCAGGAGTTTTTCGGCGAGGCCATTTTGAGGAGGGCATCGATCTGCTTGGGTTTCGCCTCGATGCCGCAGTGGGTCACCATATAACCGAGAAACTCTCCATAAGTTACTGTAAATCGACATTTTGCCGGGTTAAGCTTCATGTTGTGTTGGTTGAGCTGCTGAAAACATTCCTCCACATGGGCTATGTGATTTTCCACTCTTGATGACTTGACGAGCATATCGTCGATGTACACCTCCATAGTTTTACCGAGTTGATGAGCAAACATCTTGTTCACCAGACGCTGATAAGTAGCTCCGGCGTTCTTGAGACCGAATGGCATCACCTTGTAGCAATATATTCATGAAGGACAGGAGTTTGATGCCAGCGGTTGCCTCGACCAGACGATCGATGTGTGGTAAAGGAAAGCTGTCCTTAGAACAAGCTTTGTTCAGGTCGGTGAAATCCACGCAAACGCACCACTTGCCATTTTTCTTTTTTACGACGACTGGATTTGCGAGCCAGTCGGGGTACTTGGCCTCTATTGTCGATCCGACGCGCAGAAGTCTTTCCACCTCGTCATTTACTGCCTTGGCCCTCACAGGTCCTAGCTTCCGTTGTTTCTATTTGACGGGTTTAAAGGTTGGATCGACATGCAATTCGTGGTTAGCGATGAAAATATCGATGCCAGGCATATCTTCGGCGGCCTAAGCAAAGGTGTTGATGTTATTTTTGAGAAAGGAAACAAGCCCAATATTGATTTGGTCGTCGAGTTTGGCACCTATTTCCACGCATCGTTCCGGGTGGTCATCGTCGATGCAGACTGAGACGACGGGATCGCAAGTTAGCACAGGACCCTCCTTCCTGCGATCCTCGTCGATCTGTAGTTGCTATAAGAGGCGGGCTTGTTCCTTCAGTTGCTCGCGGTCTATCTTCATCTTCTTTTGTTTTCCTTCCTTCGTAGGATTGCCGGCTGGATTCCTGAGTTTGTTCTCAGCGAGAAAGCAGATACAAGACTCTTTCTGGCTGCCCCATATTGTTTTGATGCCTTCAGGAGTTGGGAATTTGATGCACAGATGGTAAGTTGACGGTACTGCTCGCATCGAATTGATCCATGGTGTTCTCAGGATCATGTTATAAATAGCCGGACATTCACAGACGGAGAACTCAACAATTTTCATAAGGTTGCCAGCTCGAACGGGCAGGTTAATGGTCCCCATAGTCATTGTGCTTTCGCCAGAGAATCCTGTGATTGGTTTGGATGAGGAATGGATTCGGGAGAGGTCGATACTTAACCGTTGGAGGGTATCTCGGAAGTTCACGTCAATGGAACTGCCTGTATCAATCAGTATGCATGCCACGTCGCAATCATCGACTATTAGTTGAGTGATGAGAGGGTCGCTATGTGGCCGATCAATGCCTTCCGTTTCACGTTCTTCGAATGTGATTATGTCGTTGGCGAATGTTGACGGTGTAGACCAGTTTGCCCTGACATCGACACATCGCTGGTATGCCTTAATTGCGGATGCTGTGTCGGCACAGTGGCGAGATCCTCCCATGATAAAGTTGATTCGTTGGCGAGCACCACCGTGATCCTGGTCAACGTTCCGTCTTCCTCTCTTCGGGGCCTCGTTATCATTCTGGTCAGGACGTTCCGTGTCTTCTTCTAGTTCAAAGTCCTTGAGACTTATATCCCCTTTAAGTGTGCCGGCTGCTAGCTTTGCAGTCGAATATCCAAATATACGGTGGAGATCGCAGTATGCAGCTTCGTCAAAGTTGCTTTGACCTCTCACCCATGTGTTGCTCCAAGGACCTCGTCCGCGGCCTCGGCCTTGTCCTCGACCTCGACCGGCGCTCGTTGAGTCGACTTGAAAGTTGTGAGCTCCTTGGAATCTCCTTCGTGTTGGACAAAACCCGAACCTTTATTGGTTTTCTTTGTCGCTGGTGGGTTTGCGGCCGGGACGGGATTGTTGGCATGTTTTGACTTGCCATGTTTCTGGGCCAATCTGCGGAACTCCTCTCTGTTCTTTGCGAACCCCGTTGCCCTATGGAGGGCATTCTGGATTGTTGATGGTGCTTGACATACATTTCCTTTCAGAAATCTGATTCGTACCATATGCGTTTCTCAAAGCGTCCAGTGCAGATTTGTCGGTTACTCCTTCTATCTTGGACAGGATGGATTTGAACCTTTCGATAAAGCTCCGATGGGTCTCCTGCTGCCCGTGTGACATTGTCCAGAAGTCGGCATTTGAGGTTACACGCTCCATGAATATGCCATAATGCTTTAGGAAAGCGGCAGAGAGTTGTTCAAAACTGTCGATCGAATTTCTTTCAAGTCTTGAGAACCATTGGAGAGCTGGTCCCTTGAGGTTTTCGACGAACAAGTGACACTGGCCTGTGTTTTTCTCGTTTGCTCTGAAGTTGACCTGTCCCATGGCAATCGCAAATGCCAGTAGATGTTCTTTTGGGTCGACGTTTCCTTCGTAAGTCGGGACCTTCACTCTTCTGTAATCAGATATGTTGGCTTCAGCGATCCGCACCGTGAAAGGAGTGGTCTGGGCTTCCTCGAGAACTCGGTGGATCTCAGGGGCCCTACTAGATACTCGATGTATCTGCGATCGCATGTCCTTCATCTCTAATGCGTTTCGTTCTATCGCTGCTTGCATCTTGGCCAACGCCTCCTGTTGGGCTTTGATCAGCGTTGCACGCTCGTCGTCTTGTTGCGACTGCTCCACCCAGAAAACATTCTCTTCTTCTTCGTCGGCGAAGTCTTGGTCGCGTCCAAGTCGAGTGTTGCTTCGTCTGGATAGGGCACGCGTTCGAGGTTCGTGATGATCTCCTGAGGCGTACTCATTGCCCTGGTTGTCGTTTAGGTTGATCACCAGGGGAGACTTGTCGGCGGCAAGGACGTCAGCGGTCGGGCTATGCTCGGCAGTAGGAAGGGAGGGGTGGATAGGTGGCAGTCCACTGATCCTCTGTTCGCCGGTTGGTGTTGAGAAGTTCAACGCCGTTGGGTCAAGGCGCCCAGTGGACTGTCAGGTTAGGATTGATCTCCTCCTCGTGCTCGGCTCGCCATGTTCAGGGCCCCGCTCTTTGTCTGCGACTGCGTTCCGTGCGTCCTGCTCCGCCGACTTCTTCATCAGCGTCTCCGCATCGTTTGCATCCTGGTGAGGAACTCCGGCGTTGCTCCAGCGGCTTGGCTTGCTCTAGGGTTCTCGGCACCATCCTTCTCGGTGCCCGTATGGTCCGCGCTGGTCTTGTCGGCACTGTCGTTGTTGGCTCCAAGGTTGTCGGCACCGTTCTTACTGGTGCCATTGCTCTCCACTGCTGGGTCCTTGTCTCCTTGTCTATCTGTTCTGGGAATCTCGGATACGTCGCCGGTGGTCTTCACTGCCAGATCTGTTGTCGGGTGATTCTTTTATGTAAGAGAGTCTCAGTTCTCCTTAGACGGCGCCAAATTGTGGAGGTCGAAACCAACTCAATTGAATTTGTCAAGGGTTTTTAAAGAAACGAGATCTCTGGAAAGAATTCACAAGAACAACTAAGAACAAAGACAAAAACACGAAAACAGCGTTAAGAAAGCTTTATTGATTTGTTGCTAAAGTGTTTGTGCGAAAAGTTGCGGATCCCCTTTTTTGGGTGAGTACAATGAGCTATATATAGTGAAATATCTAAAATGGGCCAGCTAATAAAATGGGCTTGACCCATTAAGCAATAAATCAAATTTAGGCCCATTTTTCCATTAAGCCCATTTTGCTTATGGGCTTAATGTCATTTTGGCCCTAGATTGACCTCGTCGCTATATCGATCTCACATGGGTGAAATCTCACCCCAACACTGTCCCCACTACTGCCCTCTTCGCTGCTGGCTGACTCCGACCTTGCTGAGCCAGCTTCGGACAATTGGGCTTAATGTGCCCCGGATCACCGCAATGGTAGCACTCCTTCTGTGCTGTGCACTCGCTGAGCTTATGTTCCGTGCTGCCACAACAGAAACATACTTCAGATACCATTCTACATGTTCTCGGATGCATTTTCCTGCAATGCTGACATGCACCCCGGGTAGTGGTCGCCTTACCCCCACCCTTGTGCTTATCCCATCTCCACTTCTGCCCGAAAATATTCCCATTCTTAGCTTACGGTGCTGCTGGAACCGCTAACTTCACCTCCCTGCGTTGACTTGCTTCTTCCTCCAGCCCGGATTCCAAGGCTGTCGACTTCTCTACCAGTTCGGTAAGAGTGGTAAAGTTGGACATCCCGACACAGTTACGAAGGTTAATCCGCATTGCTCTCCTGAACCAACGGATTCGAGCCTCCTCGCCTTCCACGTGACGTCCAGCATACTTCAGCAGTCTGTTGAATTCTACTTCAAACTCTCGGATGGTCATTGTACCCTGACGCAACTCCAAGAACTCAGTCTCCAATCGGTCAGACGCTTCCGGTGAAAAGTACTTGGCTCGGAACTCGCCACAGAAAGTAACCCATGAACAATCCGGGTTCGCCATCCTCGTGGATACACCTGTCTACCAATCATAGGCCTTCTCACCTAAGAAATGGACTGCAATGTCCTTCTTGTACCCTTCTGGACAACGAATGGAAACGAAGTTCCCCTCCATCCTTTATCTCCACTCGTCCCCCTCAACCGGATCAGAACCACCCTCGAACTTCTTAGTTTCCAACTTAACCATGTGCTCCATCATGGACAAGTAAGACGGCTGTACCACCTCCACTGGTGGCTCCTCAGCTGCAAGCGCTGGGGCAAAGTTTGGCATCCTTGCCAAGAGTTGGGCCAGCACTCCCATTATCCGCCCAACATCCTCTGCAGTCGGGGTAGCTACTGCACCCTAACCATTTGTTGCGTTGTCGCCTGCACCGTTGTTACCCTTGTTCACCACTTCACGAACCTCCGCTGATTGGAACTCCTCGTTGCACTGCCCTCGGTACCACTTGCGGTGGTAGCCGGTGCAACATCCCTTGCCTTTCTACCATTACCTCTAGCCATCTACAAACCAAACCAGATGATATACTAAGTTCGTCATAACTAACTTAGCAACACATCGACAAACAATGAGACTTACCGTGAGACAGCGCTGGAAGGATGGATTTCTATAGCCCACAAACCCGTTTATGCAACATAAAAACAAGAGAAAAGTACTCAAATAACATAGAAAAGTTGTTATATTACTAGAATAACATACATCTTTTGGAAATTACTCAAAATTTATAAAGCCTAGTAAATTACAATAAACACCCTTGGTTATTTTTTTTTAATTGAGGTTATTTATAATTAAAAAATGATTAACTAATCCACGTCACTAATCATTGTTCCACATCACTAATAAGATTAACCGTGTTAACAAGTCGGAAAAAGAAACTCAAAGGACGGAAAAATAAAAACTTCGTGTGTTATCGTCGAAACTTCCAGTGTTTTCCCTCTAGTCGATTTCTGAGAAACATTCACCGCCGTTGTCGTCGAAATGTCTACTCTGCATTTTCACAGTCGGATTTTAGTCGAAGGTGAGTATAAACAGAGAAGTGGGGATTCTTCATCTTCCTTCGTTTTATTTTGAGTTTTCCGATTTATTTTGAGTATAATCTGAGGAATCGAAGATGTTTGTCGCTTATTAACGGTATTGTGGATGATTTATTATTCTGTGGCGGCTTGTTTATCGTTGCTAGTGGCTGTTTAAGTTATCAATTGTGGCTGAGTTTGTTTTGTGTTGCGGCTGATTTATATGTGCAATTGCAATTGTGCCTATTGTGGCTGAGTTTGTGTTATGTTGCTGCTAATTTATGTTACTTGATGGCTGAGTTATGAATCATTTGATGTCTGACTTATGAGTTACTTGATGGCTGAGTTATGAATCATTTGATGTCTGACTTATGAGTTACTTGATGGTTAAGTTATGAATCATTTGATGTCTGACTTATGAGTTACTTGATTGCTGATTTACTATGCAGGTGCATGTGAAGAAAATGGTTATGAAGGAGGTTGTAGAAGAGCTGTTTCCGCAGTGGTCGAGTGAAAAAAATGACCCATAACTTGTAAATCTGATAACAGACATACATGCGGATAGGTTTGTTATCATCGAGTACCGACTTCGCAAGTTCGTCGTGTGTTGTTTCATCATTTAAATACATAACTATAAACCCTCTACCGTCGGCGTTGAATACGTATCTGTTTTTCTTGACCCAATTACCGGAAACAATAACTACCGGATCCATAAGATCTCGAACAAAGATCAATGAAAAAAAATTAATGAGGAAGGAAATAGATGAAGAGGGTGACGATTAAGTTTCTGGGTATCAGATGATAAAGAAGGTAAATAGATGAAGAAGAAGAAGACACGGCGTCACAACATAAAACTCTAACAATGACATGGAAAATAGGAGCTGATGACATGGAAAATCGGATTTGATGTCATTAATTTTTTGCTTATATGGCAAGTGAGCCACAAAACGAAAACGTAAATCAGCCTAACTAAATCAGTCATCAAATGCAAATGTAAGTCAGTTGCAACGTGAATACTATTTCAGTAATAAAAACAACAAAAATCGGGTTCGAAAAGAGGCCATAAAAGGGCGTAAATCAGCTGGAAAATATTATGTCAGCTTTATCGTCAAATAAATCAGCTGTCAAATGAATGCTATTGTAGTAATTAATCTTTCGCTAATAAATCAGACGTAATAAGGTCGAGTTTACTATTAATCAAGCTAAACACGGTTGATTTATGCTAATTATACTTAAATCAGCCGTAACTACCTTTCATAGGTAAGCCGTCCGTTTAGTAACACAGCCAATCGATGATCATTCCATCATCGTGAGAAACATATCTCAACCAGGCGATGTACAAATCAGCTGTCATATATGTACGTAAGTCAGCCATTAGCTCATAAATCAGGCAGATTTTTGTAAACTCAGCCATCACATAAATCTTAAGTCAGCCAGAAGATCTTAAATCAGCCACGTTTTGTAACTCAGCCGTAACGTTTGGCTTATTTGTATATGTAAATCAGCCAATTTTTTTAAGTCAGCCACATCGTATATATAACTCAGCCGTCAATACCGCCGTAATGCTTTACAGTTGAGTTCATTAATACACGTCAGCGATTTCCTATGTGGCGCCGGATTTTATCTGACGTGGCACTCAAAAGTAATGGCATTCTTGTAATTAGGTTTTTTGTCAGAACGTAATTACAAGGGCACGCTGGGCATTTAAAATAAATAAGTAATAAAAAAAGTTTTATATACTTCTAGTAATATTACCTAGTTTATGTGCCGTTTAAGTTAAGTTCCCTAAAAACAATCCTAGAATGAACCGCGCTCTGATACCAACTTGTAACACCCCAACTCGGAAATCCTACCGCGGTTAGGGAGTTAGCGAACTAGGTGATCCTATTTTATACTTAGTCAAATTTTTTGTTTTTATTTAACTTAGCCAATTCAAGTAGATTTCAGTTTCAATTCGATTTCAGCGGAAGACTAACACCTTAAGCGCGTTCAACATGCATAAATGACGAACCTCTAGGAATTTACTTAATAAAAATTCATTCGAATCAAACTTATTTCATACGAGGTTCAATAATGATAAAGGTTCCTTATACAAGCTAACAAACGATTCCATGTTTTAACTTAACAATGAATTCATGTTTAACTTAGCAAATAAAAGCAATCCAAACCAAACCAACTAGTTAAACAACCGAACAAACGAACATGAACCCATCCTACATCCATCCATTCCTTCACAGCTTACCTCACGAACTCCTTAGCCACTTTTATCACCTGCGACCATGAAAGGGCGCATAAGCAAACAAATTGCTTAGTGAGAGCGGCCATCCCGTCTCACCAGCTAATATCACAAATCAATCATATGAACAAATATTTCTCAAACCAAACTTGAACTTTCGTTCACAAACCGTGTTGATCAAACACCAAACATGACCTAATTGTGTGCACACCGTCATCAAACTCAAACCGATATACTTAAGTATATCAATACACCAAAGTGTAATTTTCAAACCAACCCAAACGAACAAACAAGGCTTCACGAGCCAAACATACAAACCAACCTAGATATTAGCTACAGTTATGCACTCACCTTGGCAAACGAATTGGTTGAGGAAAAATACACGGTCTACCCATGCGATCGGTCCCGATCCACCCGAAAGTTAACCGCGTACAACCGCACTAAAAAACCCTACCCAGACCAAACCAAACCATGTCAAAACCGAACACAAAGGTAATTGATCGAAGAAAACACAAGGTTTACTCGATCATTACCTTAACTCTCGAACACGCACGCGATCTCCCGGAGAATCACTCGCAACACACACAACCCTTTCGCGTCACTTCACCGAAACCGCACCAAACAACACGAACAAACACGTGTTAAGGGCAACCAAGGGTAATTCAATGGTGAAACACTAAGGTTCACGAGACTTACCCAAAACCCAGCGATCGGCACACGAAAACACGCGGTCTCGCTTGGTGAAAACTCGCGACACACACCCTCGGACTCGCGATACACGAACACTTTACGCGATCCGACAGAAACTCACGACAGAGCTCGCGACACGACAGAACTGGGCAGAAACTCTCGGACTTAGACTCACGATTCTCTCTCTGGCGTCGCACACACGAAAATTCTCAAGTGTTTACGAAAGTAAGAGAATCAGAGCGAGAGCCTTCCTTATATAGACCCGCGGATCCATAAAATATTGCTCCTACTGCGGCACCCCTACCGCCGCACTTTAATTAAACAATTCGGCCCACCAACCAAAGATTCCTTCCCACCAGCCGCGGTCCGATTAAACTAATCGCCCCTACCCGCGGCGCTCGATTAAACAAGTCCCCCTACCGCGCGGCTCAATAAACAATTCCCCCTACTGCGCGGCTCGAATAAAATAATGCACCTACGCATGTGATAACGCTTCCCGCGAATCCGCAACCCGTCCAAACATTTTCTTACCGCGACACGATAGCGGATTCCTTACCACGACACGATAGCGGATTCCTTAGACACAATTTTTGGCTTGCCCAAGGCTTGATCCTCTCGATCACGATCTAAAATCTGGTAAGAATTTCGGGAGTTCGGGTATTACAGTCGGCCCTGGGCCCAAACGAGCCAAACATAGGTTTGTGGTCCTGATTTTTGACAAAAACTTTTTTGTAATCTGTTGGTAAAGTAATTCATACATGTATATCAAAAAGAGAGTTTGCGGCCCTATTATTCTTTAGACTAGCTCTTGGCCATGTGTAATTATTACATTTATCTACTCTGGAGACAATAACAATATTTTTTTTTGTCACAGAAAATAACAATACAAAATACATTATATAAATATAAACATTTCATGATCCTGTATGTAGCTGAAGTTTCAACTTTTAGGTTTTATTTTCAATCTAAAAACTCGTAGCACATCAATTTTACCTCTTTACTTGCATTTTTTCATCAATTAGAGGGCATCAAATTTGGCTTTGATTTTCAATATCCATTAGTACTTCGTAATTATCTTGAACAAAGCTGTAAATTGATGTAAAATCCATGATCTTTGTTTTTTTTTTGTCAACAATTCGTGATATTAAGAACTAAAGCAATAAACGTATTACGACATCACCTATATTATTATTTTTAAAATAATATTTTGTGGTAATAAAAGTATTTTGTTTTGAGTTTTTAGTTCATTGTTTTCTATATAATCTGAGACCAACTAGTTTTTCACAATACATACAAAAATGTGAAAATGTTTTTTTTTTCCTTTATGGCGAAGATTCAAACTATGGAACAAGAACTCAACCACCTCTTTCTAAAAATCATAGTTCAACTTATCTTTTTTTTTTTTTTTTTTTTTTTGAAATTTAAATGTACTTAATCATGGTCTAGCCATCGATCCTACTACTTTCTGTAGATGATGTTCAACTTATCTTTCGCATGTATTTGTTATGTTTAGAGTGTACTGTTACTTGTCCAACCACAATACTATTGTATGTCGAGTGGAGTTCATTGTTTTATACGAAGATATATTTTCGAACCTGTACTGAAGAAGAATATAATAAAGTATCATATAATGAAGAAGATACTGTACTGAAGCTTTTTTTTTTTTTTTTTTTTGAAACCTTACTGGACTAAAGTTAGGCTTCAGGATACTAGGAAACTAAAAATACTTTGGAATAATATCAAATTTCTTCAGTCGATGAAACATATAAATTAGTAGCAACCTTAGAAGCAAAGCTAGAGCGTGCTTTGGTGATTTATTATTGTACAAGTCATCTAATTTTAACCACATGACCGCACATTTCCTGAAAAGTTCCCATTCTTTATTGAGGAAAAAGATTATTTTTATTTTTGATTTAACAGTTTATTTTTGTTTTGAATTTTTTGTTTAATTAATTATTATACTCAACTTGCTGTTTTATCAGCTTTCGACTTTATCTTTTTTGGTGGACTCAAACGTGATCACCAAACGATTTACCAGTATTAAATCATTAAATCTTTCAAGAAAGTGAAATTAAATTTGCTTAGTTATCACCAACCCCGTTCTATCCCCTCTACATGATCTTAAAACCTAATTTTCACTCTAATTTTCATTTTAAATATAAAAATCGACAAAACATCAACAACCCAATTGGCTGCCATCCTCAACCTTTTAAATTTCTTTCTTTTCTCTAAATAAATCCTCTTACTTAAATTAAGTGAATAATGCTTCTATATAAATGGGGCTTCATCGATCTTCATTTTACACAACTCACTAGTCTCTAGCAAACCATGGCATCTTTAGTAGAGAAACAATTCTTCAAAGTCCTCTTCACATTCTTCTTATTAGTTTTACTCTTCTCTGATACCGTGTTTTCGGCCCGGAAAACATTTGATCAGAAAAAACCATGCAAACATTTTTCCTTCTACTTCCATGACATCCTCTACGATGGCGACAATGTAGCAAACGCAACCTCAGCTGCCATCGTGAGTCCTCCGGGACTAGGAAACTTCAAGTTCGGTAAGTTTGTGATCTTTGATGACCCCATAACAATGGACAAGAACTATCTCTCGAAACCCTTGGCTCGTGCACAAGGCTTCTATTTCTATGACATGAAGTCGGACTTCAATGCTTGGATTTGCTACACGTTGGTTTTTAACTCGACGGAATACAAAGGGACATTGAACATAATGGGTGCGGATTTGATGATGGAACCGACAAGAGATCTATCAGTCGTTGGTGGGACCGGTGACTTCTTCATGGCTCGTGGGATCGCGACTTTCGTGACGGATATATTTCAAGGGGCTAAGTATTTTCGTGTTAAAATGGATATTAAACTTTATGAATGTTACTAACTAGTTATATGTCTTTTTTTTTGAAAATTGTGTGTTGACACAGAGAGAATGTGTTACTAATAAGTAAGTGTTTTGTTTTTTCTTTTTAAAATGATTTTGTTTCTTTTTATTTATAATTCTTGTTTTCGCACTTGTTAGAAGCCAAAAACAAAAGAAATAAATTTCTCCATATAATTCCATCTTAAAATGCAAGAGAATCTAAGGGTAATTGCAAATATGCCACTTTTGGGATGTAAAATTACAAAAATGCCGTTTTTGGGATATACATTTACAAGAATACCACTTAGGGGTATCTATTTGCAAAAATGCCACTAATTATAGTTTTTTAAAACATAAATCTTAAAATTATAATCCTCAAAAATGTTTTGACTTTTAAAACCCCTTAAACCCTCAAAACTAAACCCTAATACAACATAGCTAACCCAAACATAAATGATATAATGAAAAAATAATTTTTAAAAAGTGGCATTTTTGCAAAATTTTTGAAAATGTGGCATTTTTGAAAAGTGGTATTTGAAAAGTGGCATTTCTTAAAATTTCTCAAGAATAATCTAACCCACTTGAAATATAAGAAAATTCTCTCTAAGCAAAATCCTTTATATATAAATTGAGGATATACTAAATAAAAAAATCGTATGTGTCACTAAATATAATATAACATAATATTTTAACGAAAAAATCATTTACTAATGTCAATTACTTTATAAAAATTATATTATTGTCCATTTAGATACCATATTTGAAAATATAATTTAATCATACAATTATTTTCTTTAAAATCACTTAAATTGTATCCATATAAGTTCAATTAAAGTTGAATTTTTTTAGTTATAAACGTTTAACTTTAAAAAAAATTATAATTATTATATAAACCTAATAATTTTATTGATATTATTGGAATCCAAACAGTTTAAACAAAAAAAATTAGCTAGTGTTTCAAATTTTAAAAATCATCATGGTTCAGTCCGTTGATTCTACATTTTTGGAAAGCATGTTGACAAAAGAAAAACTAACGCACCTAAAAAGAAAAATTCTAATTCTTCTTTGAACATACATTAATAAGTTTCTAGTGATGGAGACAGCGAAATCGTGAAATTTGACAATATAAATTATAATGGGATCCGATCAACAATTGCAAACCAAACTGAACTATTTAACGCATCACCAGACACACCATCGATCTTACATTTTCCTTTTCTTTTTTTTCTTTCCTATTATTAACTCTCTTTTTTTTTTTTTGGTTAATGGACTATAATTGGATATTTTATTAACTCTTTACTCAAAAATGGAATCAGGTTTTTGTGGGAGTAAATGGTAACAAAATAATTTTGTAGAATTGCAGAATCTGACAGAATTTTTTGTGACTTTTTATTGAATCTGGTAGAATAACTTTAAATTCAAATAGTAACAGCTGAATTATGCGGAATGTAGCAGAATTTAAAAAAAAAAATCAAATTAGTTAAATTTATGAAAACTATTTTAATTAAAATTGTGTTATAGAAATTAATTTTTTATATTTATCAATATATTAAATTTTTAAAAAAATAAATTTTATTGAATTATCTCCTAAACCCAACTTATTTTATTAATATTTTTCATTTTTTTATATTTGGTTAGCAACTTTAAAATTATTTTTTGGGATTGTTTCACAATTAACCCAAAATTTGGAGTCAAATGCAAAAGTAACCCACTTTTTCCTTCTCTTCATATTTTGCCACTTTCTCACAAATATATCCCTACCAACTTCATATATTCACGAAAATACCATTATATTATGATTTTTTATTTATTTTTTGAAATTCTGAAATTAGCAAAAATACAGAAAAACCAAAAGATCTCTAATATTTACCAAAATACTATATTCTTCAAGATTTTCAACCACCATGAATAACCAATTTGTAGCTCTAAATGCTTTTCAAACCGATTTTTTAACTTTAAATGCTGAATATTTGAGCTCATAACCTCTTTATCTTTCATTCACTATTCAATTTCATCCAAAAACCTCTCTAATTTTTATTTTCAAAATTCTTTCTCTCATAACCTAACGAATTTTAAAGATTCTTGCATAACGACGTTTGGGCTACTTCAATACCGACGAGATTCGAAGTTTCAGGTGATTGACAAAGCTAAAAACGAGCTTGAATGGCGAAAAAAGTAAATTTACTTGATTTTAGCCTGTTTTCAGATCTGTTTCGCGAAAGTAGACTTCATTCTACAGCAATGGTTCTTTTGAAGTATACTAGTTAGCCTTTGGATTTTCCATTAGTCGGATATGAATTCATTCTGCAGCAATGGTCACTCAAAAGAAATAGTCAGTAAACAAAAAGAAAAATTACATCATTAGTTTTCGAACAAGGGAGAGGAGTACCATTAGTTTCAACAGGAATTGCACTTGTTAGGTATGAATGAGGAATCAAGCTTTATGAACATTAATCACCGAGGAGACCGTATAATTAGCTCTAACCTTGCGGATTATGCTTGAAGTAACAGATGTCTCCAGTTAACTGGTCACCCTTAGGATTTTTCATTAGTTGACTCTTAAATCGATCCTGGAAAAATGGTCACACGATTGGAAGAGACAATCCACTAAACCAAAAGAAGAGTCATTGTTTCCAAGTGACTATTTTGACTCAATAAAACCTTTTGGACTGACTCTCAAAAACAAACACAAAGTTAGCAACTACCTCCCCCAAAGTTAAACAACACTGTCCCCAGTGTTATCAAACCTAAGGTAGGTGAAAGAATCAATAAGAAAACAAACTTGTGAAGGAAAAACGAAATTGTACCAATTTGGGTCCATGTCGATCGACACACAGAACTGTGTCGATCGACACGGATGCTTCCGAACGATCATGAATTGTGCAGAGTGACAAACCAAATGTGACCATGTCGATCGACATAGGTGCTCTAGACCGATTTAGCAGCTTCCTCATCGTTGAATTCAAGTGCCAAACTTAAATCATTCTGTAAAACACAACTCAATAGACATGATTAAGAGGAAAACATAGTAAAATCGTATTAGTTCGCAAGTTCTGAAATCCTAAGGAAACACATAACAACCTGACTCAAAGAAAAACATGAAAATGACTTAAAGTTAGAAAATAAAAGAAAACAAAAGAAACAGATAAAGGATAAGTGTGGAGGATCTAATCCTCCTCCTCTGATGATGATGAGTGTTATGGTGGAGTAGGTGGGAGAGGACAACACATCCACAGCAAGGCCAGGTAGACATGGCGGTCCACATGATCTGGAGACTCTGCATAACCCAACTTTAAAACTCGTGTTGCTCGATAGGGTGGTCAGGCATGGGTGGTAATGGAGGAAGTGCCTGCATCTGAAGTACCAGCTGTAGCAGCACCCCGAGTGATCTGCTTGCGCACAGCTCCAACTGGTCGCAAAAGTCGCTGATCTGGCTCGAAGGCCATCAAAGTAGGGTTGGCTGAGATCCCCATCAGCTCGGGACGAGGTAGCTTCACCATACGCTACTCTACAGGAATGGGGCGAAATACGCAATGCTCGTCAGACTTGAGCCAGGTGGCTCTCGTCAGGTAATCGATATCAACAGTACAACCTGTTGTCTCCACAGTGCAAACGGATGTATCAACTCGACAAAATGTGAAGAGGGGAGTGAGAAGGCTACCAGCTGCGAAGGGCTTGCTGCTTTTCTTCAAGGTAAGTGGCGTGTTCTTCAGGGAGAGCAGATGGTGTGCGAAAACAACCCCCATGTTAGGGTGAGACTCATTCCAGGTCGCGGGTTGAGACTCATCCCAGACCGTGTCTGCAACATCCATCTGGAGAGTATACGATAACAGGACCAGCTCCTGAAGTCTCATCTTCCCGGGGTCCACCTTGTATATGATCGTGGTGGAGAAAAGGCGGAACAGATAGCGAAGGACCGGATGCCTCACATGAGTGTGCATGGAAGCAGCAGCAGCATATCTTCCTGTCCCAAAACGTACCCAGAAGTCCTGTATATCTGGGATGGTCTCCGGAAGCTCCTGATAAGCTCGATCCTCCTCAAAACCATATACTCTACAAAGATCCCGGAGAGTGAGCGCGTAGCAGACTCCTCTAATCTTGAAGCTCAATCTCCACATCCTTACATCATTAGTGCCCTCATCACTTGTGTCTTCACAACCAAGTCTCACCGAGGCGAAAAACTAACGTACCAAGTCAGGGTACATAGGGTAATGGCAGGTGGCAATGGTCCCCAATTCTATATTCTCCAGTAATCGCAACACCTCAGTCTTGAGACCCAAACCACTCATTGTCCTTCTGTGTGCAAATTCGGTCGGAGAGACCTTCACCTTCAACCACTCGTTATACAGAAGCGAGTCAAAGTTATCCCATTCCTCCTTGATTTCCCTGTCGATAACATCACTGCGAATTAGAATCTTCGCAGGAACATCACCTCACTGCCTCTGGATGGCGATCTACCTCCCCTCGAGTCGTGGCCATGGATGACGAGATGCGACGGTTGGAGCCACGGGTTGAGAGCTGGATGCAGCCTTCTCACTCGGTTTCTGGCGTTTGGTACCCTTTTGAGCCATCTGCAAAACAATATCAAACCAAAAAAAACACAAAAAATCTGAAATCAGGAAGTGTTGGACATTCTGGGCATCAATGTCGATCGACACACCCAATCTGTGTTGATCGACAGAGCATTAGTCGATTCCAAAAATCTATAATTGATAGCAATTCATCCGCAACAAACAACCACAACACTCTTTAAACAATCACGAGCATGCATATGATATAATGTATCACATTAACACCCACAAATCAGCCCTATTTTGACTTCTCCTCTTAAAAACCCAAAAATTTCTCAAACTTCTCAAATCCAAAATCAATTTTCCAAAATCAACGAAATTAAGCAATGAATTCGGTCCTAAATCACTCTAAAAGTGCATATGAGACATTCCCACAACCTATTTCGAACCAAATCAACTCGAATTTTCAACCTTTACTCCAAAACGCCGAACTGAAAAAGTGAGTTTAGATGGCCATACCTTCACAGATCGAGTAAAAGGAATGTAGAATCAGGAAGATGATCAAAATCCGAGTGGATTGGAACCAAAAATTGATCAATTTGGTGAAGGAATGAAAAAGATGTGGATGCTTAACAAATTGTGTTCGTGTTTTTGAAAGAGAGAAGTGAGGATGAAAAAGGATTCAGTCGGGTTTTTAAAATACTTACCTCGTGTCGTTTGTGGGCCGTGTCGATTGACACACAGGTCCGTGTCGATCGACACAGGATTTTCTGTTCCAAAAATACGACTTATAACACCTGAGACACTTAAAATAAAAAGTTAGTAAAACAAAACGAAAAATGTTGAACTAATATACACTTACCAGTGGGTTGCCTCCCACTAAGCACTTGTTTTCAGTCATTAGCTTGACTATGTCGGAGATCAGGCAATGGGTGCATCATCCAGAGGCACAATGTGTCCTTCCGGGATTTCTGCTTCTGCCCAATAATGTTTCTCCCTTTGCCCATTCATGGTGAACTCCTTCCCATCCTTGCTAATGAGGACAACAGCTCCATCTCCTTGATTGTGAAGGTACCTGACCAACGAGAACTCAATTTACCAGGAAAAAGCTGTAAACGCGAATTGTAAAGCAATACCTAGTCATTGGGTTCGAATGTCCTGGAGATGATCTGCTTATCGTGATATGCCTTAGTCCGCTCTTTGTATAACTTAGAGCTTTTGTAGGCATGATGTCTGATTTTATCTAGTTTATTCAGTTGTATCAGACGCCTTTCTGCAGCAGACTTGATGTCGAAGTTGAAGAGTTTCACTGCCCATGCTGCTCTGTGTTCCAACTCCACTGGAAAATAACACGCTTTCCCATAAAGCAGATAAAATGGAGTAGTTCCCAGAGGTGTTTTTTAAGCAGTCCTATAAGCCCAGAGTGCATCATCCAGTTTGCTTGACCGATCCTTCCTTGTAGAATTAATCGTCTTCTCAAGGATCTCCTTAATCTGTCTGTTAGACCTCGACTTGTCCACTCGTCTGAGGATGATAAGGACTGGCCACGCGATGATGAACTCCGTACTTTTGCAAAAGCTTAGCAAAAACCTTGTTAATAAAGTGTGTTCCACCATCACTAATGACAATCCTGGGGACTTCAAATCTAGGGAAGTTGATGGTCTTAAACAGCTTAACAACCACCGTAGCATCGTTCTTAGGACTAGGAATCGCTTCCACCCATTTGGAGACATAGTCCACAACAACCAGGATGTACTTGTTCCCATAAGATGACGGGAAAGGACCCATGAAATCAATGTCCCAGCAATCAAAAACCTCAACCTCAAGGATGAAGTTTTGGGGCATCTCGTTCCTCTTGCTTATCTTGCCTCTCCTCTGACAAGTATCACACTGCACAACAAAGGCATGAGCATCCTTAAACATCGTGGGCCACCAAAACCCTGTTTGTAGAACCTTGGAGACCATCTTGAAAGTGGCAAAGTGCCCAGCACACTCAGAACCATGACAGTGAAAGAGCACATCGCGAACCTCACCCTCTGCAATACACCTTCTGTAGATTCTGTCTGAACAGTGCTTGTAAAGATAAGGCTCATCCCAGTAGTACCTCCTAAGTTCTCTCATGAACTTCTTCCTCTCATATCCCTTAAGATCAGTAGGTACGTCCTCTGCAGCAAGGTAATTGGCAATATCAGCGTACCATGGTCGGTTGGTTCTAGAGACAATACATACAGGGTCACCAATCATTCCACTCGATGTCCAGCAAGCTCCATGTCGATCGACACCGGCGAAGTGTCGATCGACACATTTGTTTTCGGCATCTAGAATTTGACAATTGAATCCCGTGTCGATCGACACAACATCTGGAACTCCAAAAATGTGTTGATCTACTCGCTTACTCCCTTGCAAACCAATCTCAATGAAGTGCACACTTTCCTCTGGGAAGTAATCATCAATAGGAACGTTATCCTCAATTCGAATCCGCGAAAGATGATCCGCGACGCCATTATCAACCCCTTTCTTGTCCTTCACCTTAATGTCAAACTCTTGAAGGAGTAGAATCCATCTCAATAACCTCGGCTTGACATTCTTCTTCTGCATTAGGTATTTGAGTGCTGAATGGTCAGTGTGCACAATTACCTTAGCTCCAATCAAGTATGGGCGGAACTTCTCAAAAGCAAAGACCACGGCTAACAACTCTTTCTCCGTAGTAGCATAGTTCCTCTGAGCCTCGTCTAGTGTCCTACTAGCATAGTAAATGGCATGAACCTTTTTAACCTTCTTCTGAACCAACACAGCCCCAACTGCATAATCACTAGCATCATACATCACCTCGAAAGGAAAATCCTAGTCTGGAGGTTGCACTATTGGAGTACTCACAAAAGCCTGCTTGATCTGTTCAAAAGCAGCTAAACAATCAGTATCAAAAAAAAAATTGACATCCTTACAAAGCAAAGTGGTGAGTGGGTGAGCTATTTTGGAGAAGTCCTTGATGAATCTCCGGTAGAAACCAGCATGTTCCAAGAAACTTCGAATCTCCTTGACTGAAGTAGGTGGTTGCTGACTTGTCATGACCTCGATCTTAGCACGATTCACCTCAATTCCATTAACTAAATCTCTGTGACCAAGTACAATGCCATCCTTCACCATAAAGTGGCATTTCTCCCAGTTGAGAACCAAGTGTTCCTCGATGCATCTGGCGAGCACCTTTTCCAGGTTGTCAAGGCAGTCCTTGAAGGAAGAACCATAGACTGAGAAGTCATCCATGAAGACCTCTATGTAATCCTCAATTATGTCAGTGAAGATCGACATCATACATCGCTGGAAAGTTGCAGGAGCATTACATAGTCCAAATGGCATTCTACGGTATGCAAAAGTGCCATAGGGACAAGTAAATGTGATTTTCTCCTGGTCCCTTGAATGGATGGGGATTTAGAAGAACCCAAAATACCCATCGAGGAAGCAGTAGTAGGGGTGATTTGCCAGTCGCTCCAGCATCTGATCAATGAAAGGCAAAGGAAAATGGTCATTCCTGGTGGTTGCGTTTAGCTTCCGGTAGTCAATACACATCTAGTGCCTAGTCACTGTCCTTGTAGGAATCAGCTCGTTCCTTTCATTCTTCACCACTGTGACTCCTCCTTTCTTGGCACCACATGAATCGGACTAATCCAAACACTGTGTGAAATAGGATAGATGATCCCAGCCTCTAGAAGTTTCAGAATCTCCTTCTTGACAACCTCTTGCAAATTTGGATTTAGCCTCCTCTGATGCTCAATCGATGACTTAGTCTCATCCTCAAGGTGAATCCTATGCATGCACAAGTCTGGAGAGATTCCTAAAATATGATCAAGAGAATAGCCAAGAGCTTTGCGAAACTTGCACATCTTGCTTAGCAGTAAAGTGAGCTCTGCATTGTTCAAGGAAGCACTAACAATGACAGAATATGTGGAATTAGGACCAAGAAAAGCGTACCTTAGCCCGACTAGAAGCGGTTTGAGTTCGATTTTTGGAGCTTTTTGTTCACTCCAACCGCTGACATTTGTAGCTTTCACTGAAGTTCCAACCAACTCCACATTACCAACCAACTGCCTCACTTTCTTACCAGCATCCATCATCCTCGCATAACCCTTAGCAACCTCATCAAGCTGTCCTTCCACTATCACAGAGTTCACCAAAGTCCTTTCCAATGGATCAATGGGATGCATCTCATTGAAGACTTCCTGTGCAATGTCAGTGAGCGTATCAATGTAGAATGTCTGACCATCGATGGTAGGTCTCTTCATCAGCTTATCCATCTCAAACTTCATCTCTAAATCGCCCACACTCAGAGTAATACTGCCTCCCTTGCAATCGATCATAGCACCAGCTGTAGCTAAGAACGGTCTACCCAAGATAAGAGGATCTTTGGGTTCCTCGTTGTATTGCAGAACAACGAAGTCAGTAGGGATCAAACAGTCTCCAACCTTGATTGGAACATCCTCCAAAACACCCTTTGGAATCCTCACTGATCGGTCGACAAAGATAAGAGAGATCCTAGTAGGTTGGAAATCAATCATCCCAAGACCAATAGCTACAGAGTGTGGCATTAGGTTGACACCAGAGCGCAAATCACAAAGAGACCTTAGAAACCTCTCCTTGAAAATCAGACAATCCAACACAAAGCTTCCCGGATCTGTGAGCTTCTCTGGAACTCTGTTCTGAATCACTGCACTGACCTGCTCTGAAATCATTCCAACCTCTTCCTCAAGACCCAAATTCTTAGTGACCATCCTCTTCACATAACGATAGATCACCGGGCTAGTCCTAATAGCGTATATCAAAGGAAACTCCACAACTAGCTTATCCATCACAGCCTTGCACCGAGCATCCTCTAGCTCCTGCTTAGACTTCCTCTGGTTCCTAGGATAAGGTATCTTAGGCACATACACTCTCTCCTCTTCATTAGCCGAAGGTTTCGACAAGGTTAGGTTCATTTGGGACCCATGTCGATTGACACTGTCCTTGTGTCGATTGACATGAAATTTTTGAGTCGACCTCGTGTCGAGCTGAGTGTCGACCTTGCTCGAAGAATCACCGATTGCGTATTTTGCAGAGTTGAGATTTTTGACCTGTGTCGATCGACATAAACCTTCCGTGTTGATCGACACGGGGTCTGAAACGATATTCTCATCGTCATCGATCTCTACAAGCTCGTCAAGTTGTTCTGCACTAAGTCCCTTCTTCACTACTGGCTCCCCAAGCGTCTTAGCACTCCTTGTGATGATTGCAGCAACACTATGCTTTGGATTTGCATCCCTCCTATATGGGAGAAAACCTTCTTGCCTCCTTGAATTCTCCGCAGTCTGAGCAAACTGAGTGTCCAATTTCTTGACATGAGTGTTCAAGGCTTAAAATTTCCCATTCAGATCTTGCTACATGGCGTCCATCTTCCCGTTAAAGCTCACATTCATCTTCTGTTGCCCTTCTAAGATCTGCTCTTGCTTAGACTTTATTTTGCTCTCTGATGATTGAGGTGGAGGTTTCTGATAAGATGAAGACCCGTAGTTCCAGGTGTAATTGCTCTGGAAAGGCTTCTGATACTCGGTCTTCTGAAACTGCAGCTTAGGAGAATAGGTAGGTGAGCTTGGATTCCCAGTGAATGTAGTCCTCTGGATGTTCCCGTTGAAGTTTATGTTACCTTGCTGACTACCAAACCTCTGACTCTGAAACCCAGTTCCACTGATGTAGTTAACATCCTCTTCATCCTGTTCTTCCTCTGGAATAAAGGTTTCTACCTCCTGAGCAAACTGAACCGTCTTCTTCCCCACCAGAAGGTTGTGTACAAAATCTAGCTTAGCCTTAACCTCAGCAATTTGGATTCCATCCACGTTCCCACCAAGCTTCTTCCTCTCGAAGTCTGCATTCTTGGTACCATTGCTAGAAGCCAAAGTTATCAATAAGAATCAGTGCATCCTCCGGATATCTGGTGTTGAAGTTCCCATTGCTAGCAGAATTTAGGGCCATCTGATACCTCCAATCAATACCTCTGAAGAAGATACACAACAACTGAACATCACTGAACCCATGGTGAGGACAATCTCTCTGGTAGGACTTGAATCTCCCCCAAGAAGCCTTGAATGCCTCTGTCGGTCCCTGCTTGAAAGTAGAGATCTTAGTCCTCAGATCCTCGGATCTCGCCTGATCAAAGAACTTGTTAAGGAAAGCATTCTTGGTGTCCTCCCAAGTAGTCAGCGAGTCTGGCTCCAGCTACTTCAACCAGTAGGCTGCTTCTCCACCAAGAGAGTAGGGGAAAAACTTGCAGTAGGGTAATCACTGGACACTCCATTAGCCTTGATGCTAGATGGTAAGTCCTCAAACCTCTCAATATGGTCCA
This sequence comes from Arabis hirsuta, assembly GCA_964056655.1. Taxonomy (NCBI): domain Eukaryota; kingdom Viridiplantae; phylum Streptophyta; class Magnoliopsida; order Brassicales; family Brassicaceae; genus Arabis; species Arabis hirsuta. The sequence continues at coordinate 7,429,758 of OZ053303.1, read as the reverse complement.
TGGGGTGCTCAGAGGAAAGACCATGGAACGGGTGTTAAGCCACAAGTGAGAAATAGGCACGCTTCAGCTCAAAATCGTTCCCTTAAAAGAAGGAGGACGAATTGTTGTCCTGTTGGCATAGAACTCGTCGGGCCTATTGTACTCTCCCAAAGTATGCCCACGCCCAGCTGGCTCCTCAAAAATCACAGCTCCATTCTCATATATCCTCTGACCCTGAGCATTGCGTCTGCGACCCTCGGTATCCTGAAGAAACCCATCTTCACCTCTGATCAGAACTAATGGATTCATGTTGGCTGTCTTTTTCGCTGCTCGGTTGGCTCGTTCTAACTTCCCAATCTCAAGGTTGAGATCAACTAGCTCTTCGTTCCGGTTGCTTCTGGTAACGCGATTAGGCATAAACCTGAAACACACAAGACAAACAGAAAAGAACAAGTAAGTAACAAAACAAAAACTAAAAACTTAGACAAAATTCTAATATCAATAATCGATTGGTAAAATCGAGTTCCCCGGCAACAGCACCAAAATTTGATATGGTCAAAGTTACCCTGAGCTACTCTCTCAAATTAAGAGATCGATGTAGTACTTAGGGGTCGAATCCACAGGAAATCGAATCACACAATCAACTAATGAATTCAAATTATGCTAAGTAAATATATATGAATATAAAAATAGCAAAGTAAACAAGTAAATGATTATAAAGGTTCTAGAAATCAATTGGACAAAAGAGTTAGGCTATGGGTAATTCGCAGGAATGAATCGAAAATTGATCGTGTCGATCGACACAGGGATAAAAGACGTTAGGATTTTATTAAGCACGGTTCTAGAACTCAAACACGAATATAAAACCAATCAACTTACGTTACAGAGATTATCTATGACTAAATCCCTAAATTCCAAATTTCTTTGCAAACTTAGTGAATAGAATCAAGCATTAAATTCATGTTCAATTGTTCTCAAAATTACTAAGCCAAATTTCTTTGCGAATAGATAATTTTGCTCATCTAAGATTATATCAGGTTGTTAATAATACTTTCGCATCTATTAAAGCAACCTAGGATATCCAATTTTAGTTGATAAGTCCTAAAATCAGAGTTAAAACAATCTAGATGAAGAACATAAAGATAAATCCTAACAGAGTTTCAATCCTAACAATTTCTCATCAAACCCTTGAATTACCCTAAACCTAACAAACAAACTACTCAGACATAGATGCAATAAACATTATGAATGAAATAAATTTGCATAAAAGAGATAGAGTAAGAGATACAGAGAGTTGAATCGATGAAGTCTAAAAGTCTGAAATCTCCTATAAGCTCTCCAAAATCTTCTCTCTCAAGTCTCAATTAAAAACTAGATAGATACATGAAAGCCTAAGTAAAAACCATATATAGTGTCTAAAATTCGGACTAGGCTTTTCTGTAACTTATGGGCTTCGTGGGCCGAAGAAGAAATTTTTCAATATTCACGTCAAACATGCTCGTGCCGATCGATACACAGGACCGTGTCGATCGACACAGCCTTGAAAACTCGACTCTGACTTGATCACTTCGGCTCTTCTTTCCTCGATGCTCCAAAATGCTCCAAAAGCTCCTATCAAGCTCCAATCGTCTATTAACCTACAAAGACTCTAAAAGACTCGAAAAATACCAAAAAGACACAATAAAAAAGACTTATATTATGGTAAAAAACGGATAAAAACCATGATATATCAGGCCACATACCCATTCGTTTTATCTTTAATAAACTGTTTTTACTCGGGCTTTAGTGTACCGGATTCATGACGAATCCAGCTCCAACAGCAATGAAAATTTTACTTTTACAACCCAAAATGATATTTTTCAGAAAGTAAATTTTTAGATTAAATAGGTTTGATGACATTTCTTTTAATAATATATATATTTCTTTTTCTTTTAGCCTTTATCTATTTTTATAAAGATGAAATCACTTTAGTGAAGTGTCGCTGTGAAAGTGATTTTCGGAGACCAAAAATATCCAACACGCAGTCGTTTTTACTCTATTCGATAGACCAAAAAAAAAATTAAATGCAACCGTTTAATTTATTTGTGCGATCGCAAATCGATGATGGGCTTTCTTATTTCGTTTTAACGAAAATGGGCGTTATTATCATGAAACGGGTTTCAGTATTTAGTTTGTTTAATATTTTGATTTTTAGAATATACAAATCACATAAGACTCACATGGTAGGTACCTTCTCAATATTTAGTTTGTATAATATTTAGATTTTTAGAATATTCTCATATTATATAATACCCACATGGATAGTTTATAATTTATCAAAGATTACCTCTACTCGAATATAGATATTTCTCTAATTTTACTAATTATTTTCTCTTTTTATATTTCTGTGATATTCTCATTTCACATATTCAGTTATATAATCTCCATAGTTAAATAATTTCTATATTTTCCGATTGTAATTTTCCATATTTATCTTTTCTAATAATTTACATAATATTTATGCTTGCAACGTATTGATACACACGATATATTTATTTGTAAATTTTCATATATATTTAAAGAAAATTATCTATATATTAAAATATATATTATATCGAAATTATTAAATCATGTGTAACCCTAATAACTTTTCATCCTATATATATGTTTCACATCATCTCTTGGTACGCTACCAAAAGTTGACATCCATATATATATATATCTTTCATTCTTTGGAGTTTAGTTTGTGTATTTAATATTAATTAGCTTTATCGTTTTATCGATATTGGACTGGCTTTTTTAAGTGTTTTGTAATTGTAGGTATCGTTGATTCATTCTACCCTTAGTAAAAGTTTTTTTTAACTATCGAGTGTGCTTATGGTTTTGTTGATATTATGTTATAATCGATTATTAATTTTATTTCTTTTCTCATGTTTAATAGGTTTGGTGAATTCTCCTCACGATTAACAAGGTATATTTCCGATTTGATTTATTTTTTGTGTACTTTCCAATTTTTTAATATTCCGATCGTGTGTGTTTTTGTGTATCAGTTTGTGGTGTTTTTTGTTCCTGTTCTCTTAGTTCTTATTTTTTTCAATTCTGTTTAAAGTAAATGAATTCAATAAGAAGTTGTAAATTTGTTATAAATTTGGGTTGTGTATATCAGTTATGAATTAGCATCATCTCTTTTATATGTAACAGTTATCACTACTGTTTTATTCGATCTCCCATGTTTCATTTTGATTTGTTTTTTTTTTGTTTTTCTCTGGTTGTTGACTAACGTGACCTATTGATCTTTTAGGTTTTACCATGTTATTCGAGTTTTCTCTTGGATTGCCTCCTATTACACATATATCTTCCTCTAGGCTTCAATCAAGGAAACAGAGTGATAGATAACTGAGATTATGATCTATTTTCACTATATGCTTCGTTTCACATAACAATTTTGTGATTATGATTTTTGCGTATTTAAAATTTGCAGGGACATATATATATATACATCAAGCTTCCTGATCATCTGGGTTAGTTTACGTAGTCCTTTTTTCTTTCTTTGCTCATCTAGCGATTGATCACAATCCTGATTAATTCCGTACAAATTTGTTTTATTAGAGCTTAAATCTCTTAATTAAGCGTTTTTGGAATCTTATTCAACCTGTAATATGATTTTGATTCTTTGTTTGTTGTTCGTTTCTCTGTCTGTTTAGTCTCTTATATCTAAGAAGTAAAATTAAACTATATTTCTGAATCGTTTTAGAGTTTATGATGTCTATCAATCGGTAAATTTGTTCTTATGATGTTTAATGCTTTATGTATAATCAATTCATTTTTGGTCGTGTTATTAATCAGAGGCAATGATGGTGAAATTATTCGGATAAAAGATAAAGGTATAATTAATTTCACGTTTGATGTGTTATTGAGTTCTTGAATGCATGGTAAGTTGTTGACCATTGTAAATTTGTTTTTTTTTACTCTTGAAGAACTTTCTTCACTGGAATGCTGTAACGACCGCGAACCAATTTTCAGTAAATTGGGACGTGTGTCGATCGACACACTGTCGACAGACTTAACCGATGGTTCGGTTTTATGCGGTTTTATACGGTTTTGGTTAAGGAAAACCAAATGTTTGCCTATAAAGCGTGGAGTGTCGACAATGGTTCATTATTCTGAGTTTTGAGAAGAGATTTCAGAGTTTTGAGAGGATTTGGGAGTGTTTGAGAGGTGGTCTTGAGGGTTTTTGGAGCAACTTTTGTCACGTTTTAGAGGAGACAAACGGAGGGGAAAATCATGACGGATCGGAATGAAATTTGGAGGATAAGTTCTCTTGTTGTTTTTATTGATGTAGGAGAAATCCGTTTGTCAATCGGTCGGTTAGATTGTAAGTTGTGATTGTTTGAAGTTGTTAGGTCTGTGCAGTTTTTGTCCGAACAGTCGTTTTTGGAGGAGGTTTCCCGTCGAACCATTGCAAATTAGCGGACGTTCTATACACCGTTGTGTAGCTCGTTCTATGTAGTTTCCAGAGCTGTTTTCTGATTTGGATTTGGAGTAGCCGTTCGCCGTGTGCTTTGAGTTATTTGGGGCGATCGTGTTCTTGCTGTTCTTGGTGTTCTTGAGCCCTTGATCATCCGTTTTTCCTTTTCAATCGAGGTAAGTGCGTGACCATAGGCTTGTACAGGTATAAAAAGTGTTAGAATATGATTGTGTGTTGTTTGTGGTCGATTTCCGTGTTGTTTTGGTGGTTTTATGTGCAAAAATTTGTGTGTATCGTGTTCTGGAGGGGTGTGTCGATCGACACATATGGGTGTGTTGATCGACACATATGGGTGTGTCGATCGACACAGTGTCAGCAGAGGTGTCGTGTGGCAACGGGATGGTGTGCCGACGGTCACGAGTGTCGGCAGGGTGTGTCGATCGACACAAGCTATGTTTACGTGTTTGTGCTGTTTTTGTCTTGATTGTTCATCTTGGTATTGCATCGTTGTTATACTTATATATATATAGCATGTAGATGGGATGACCGTCTCACTGAGTATTTATGATAATACTCACGCATCTCGTATAATCATGTGATGCAGGTAAAGAGAAGGTGTGATCGTGGAATCATGGGCGGGACGAGGGGATGATCTAGTGGCTCATTTTCGTGATAATAAGTTAGAACTGCTAGGGTGTTAGCGATTCTAGAACTATGTTTATTTATTATCGAACTGAATGATTATTGTGTTACATTTAATAATTATAGGATTATTAAATAATATTATTGTTATTAAATGATTTTCGTGTTTGATTGTTTAATCGTTGTTTCCGCATTACTGTTGATATATTGGACCGTTGAGGATCACTATTTGTGATAATAGTGATCCGAGTCAAAAAAATTTTATTTTGACGGGTTGGGTTATCACATTTTGGTATCAGAGCTCTAGCGGTTCTAGGGCTAGAATATTAATTGATTATGTAAGTTAGTCAATTGATTGTTGTGTGGGTATGGAGTCCTAAACCATCTCTTCCAAGCCTTCAATGAGATTCCAGGGTATGTGTTTTTGTGATTTTCTATTTTTCTAGTACTTAGTATTCTGCTGGTTAGTGCAAAATGATGGCTATAGGTACTCGAGGCAGGGGTCGTGGGGGCCGTATGGGTTGAGGTGGTCGTGGACATGGGAGGAGACTTGGGAGTGATTCTGCTGCCACGTGGGTGTCCCAGGAGACCACGCAGGAGCGGATAGCTGATTCGGTGGGTCTACTACAGATGATTCTGGAGAGGTTACCGGGAGTGGAGCCTGCTCTGGGTCAGGCTCTGGGGGTGCAGCCGGGGTTGGCTAGGGTGCAGCCGGGGTTGGCTTAGGTGCAGTCAGGGTTGCCTGGGATTGTAGAGGAGTTTCCATCCTATCTGAGGATAATGGAGCAGATGCAACGGATTGGTACTACGTTTTTCTCGGGAGATGCCAAGCCTGAGGAGGCTGACGGATGGCGATTAAGATTGGAGCGTAACTTTCACTCTATTAGGTGTCCGGAGGGATACCGAGTTGATCTGGCGGTGCATTATCTGGAGGGTGATGCGCACCTTTGGTGGAGAGGTGTAGAGGCCAGGAGGGTACAGGCCGAGATGGTCTGGGAGGATTTCTTAGCGGAGTTTAACGCCAAGTATTTCCTGCAAGAGGCGGTGGATCGGTTGGAGTCTAGGTTTCTGGACCTGGCTCAGGGAGACCGTTCAGTGAGAGAGTTCGACGCGGAGTTTAGTCGACTTCTGGTACATGCGGGTAGAGGCATGGAAGGCGAGGAGGCCCAGGTTAAGAGGTTCTTGAGGGGACTTCGAGCGGATTTAAGGACTCGCTGTAGGGCGAGTAGGTTCGCCACGAGGGCGCATCTGGCATATTAAGCCCAAGTGTCCTAAGCTGCAGCAGTTGGCGGTGGCAGTTGTGCAGCCATTGGCAGTGCAGCCATTGTCTCAGATTGCAGCAGCACCGCGAGTGTTCACGTCGGTAGAGGTAGGTAGATCTAGCACCTAACTGATCACAGGTATTTCTGAACTTGACTTTCAAATTCGTTGGCGTTTGAATTTTGTCTGTTTGGAAAAATTGTGAGTTTATGCTAGGGACCTTAGTTGTGGGCGGGTGTGAGTCTCACGTGTTATTTTATTCGGGAGCTACCCATAGCTTCATTACGCCAGAGTGTGCGGAGAGCAGCAGAATCCAGAGTGATCCCGGGGAGCAGCTGATAGTAGTTAAGGTTGCGGGCGACAAGTCGTTAGCTACTTTCGGGCGGGCTCGTGGTGTGGATGTTCTGGTGGCGGGAGAGTTAATGCCAGCATATCTGATCATCAGTACGGTGGAGTTGTACGATGTTATCCTTGGTATTCAAGTTGTACAGGGTCCATCTGAATTGCCATCATGGGCGAGTTGTGTTCGAGCGAGAGGTGGGGAGGTTGGTTTATCAGGGTGTGAGACCGACTTCCGGGAGTCTCTTGATTTCAGCGATACAGACCGAGCAGTTGATTGAAAAGGGCTGCAAGGCGTATCTGGCAACGATAATGATGCCTGAGACTGTTGGAGAGGTTGCAGATGGGGATATTCAAGTTGTTCGGGATTTCCAGGATGTATTTGAGTCATTGCAAGGATTACTGCCATCGCGGTCGGATTCGTTTGCAATTGAGTTAGAACCTGGGACGAGTCCTATATCCTAAGGTGCCTTACCGTATGGCTCCAGCAGAGATGGCAGAGCTAAAAAAACAGCTGGATGATTTGCTGGATAAGGGTTTCATTCGGCCTAGTGTTTCACCGTGGGGAACGCCGGTGTTGTTTGTAAAGAAGAAGGATGGTAGTTTCTGCTTGTGCATCGATTATCGGGGACCTAACCGAGTCACCATGAAGAACAGGTATCCTTTGCCGCGGATTGATGAGTTGTTGGATCAGTTGCGAAGGGCTACTTGGTTCTCCAAGATCGATTTGGCTTCAGGTTACCATCAGATTCCTATCGATGAAGCAGTCATTAGGAAGACTGCTTTCAGGACGAGGCATGGCATTTTGAGTTCGTGGTGATGCCTTTCGGGTTGACGAATGCACCAACAGCGTTCATGCGGTTGATGAACGGGATGTTCAGGAGTATCTGGATGTGTTTGTGATCATCTTTATTGATGATATGCTGGTGTATTCGAGGAGTCTTGAAGAGCACGAGGTGCATCTGAAAGTAGTTCTGGAGAAGCTGCGGGAACAGAATTTGTATGCGAAGTTGAGTAAGTGCAGTTTCTGGCAGAGGGAGATGAGTTTTCTTGGCCATGTAGTGTCTGCAGAGGGAATTTTTGTGGATCTGGCTAAGATTGAGGCTATCAGAGGGTGGCCTAGACCACAGAATGCCACCGAGATTCAGAGTTTTCTTGGGTTGGTAGGTTATTATCGGAGGTTCGTCAAAGAGTTTGTGAGTATGGCGAAGTCGATGACGAAGTTGACAGGTAAGGATGTTCCTTTTGTTTGGTCTTCAGCTTGCGAGAAGAGTTTTGGGAAGCTGAAGGAGATGTTGATGAGTACACCAGTGTTGGCGTTACCCGAGCCGGGTGAGCCTTACGTGGTGTATACGGATGCTTCGGAAGTTTGTCTGGGTTGTGTACTGATGCAGCAGGGGAAGGTTATTGCGTATGTTTCGAGGCAGTTGAGGAAGCATGAGTGCAATTACCCTAGTCATGATTTGGAGTTGGTTGCGGTGATTTTTGTCTTAAGATTTGAGATCTTATCTTTATGGCGTAAAGGTTCAGGTATTCACAGACCATAAGAGTCTGAAGTATTTCTTTACTCAGCCAGAGCTAAACCAGAGACAGAGGCGCTGGATGGTGTTCTTGAGCCCTTGATCATCCGTTTTTCCATTCCAATCGAGGTGAGTGCATGACAATATGCTTGTATAGGTATAAGAAGTGTTAGAATACGATTGTGTGTTGTTTGGGGTCGATTTCCGTGTTGTTTTGGTGGTTTTATGTGCAGAAATTCGTGTGTATCGTGTTCTGGAGGGGTGTGTCGATCGACACATATGGGTGTGTCAATCGACACAGTGTCGGCAGAGGTGTCGTGCGGCACCGGGGTGGTGTGCCGACGATTACGAGTGTCGGCAGGGTGTGTTGATCGACACCAAGGTGGTGTGTCGTCGATCGACACCAAGGTGGTGTGTCGATCGACACAGGCTATGTTTACGTGTTTGTGCTGTTTCCGTGTTGATTGTTCATCCTGGTATTGTATCGTTGTTATACTTGTATATATGTAGCATGTAGATGGGACGACCGTCTCACTGAGTATTTATAATAATACTCACACATCTCGTATAACCATGTGATACAGGTAAAGAGAAGGTGTGATCGTGGAATCATGGCCGGGATGAAGGGATGATCTAGTGGCTCGTTTTCGTGATAATAAGTTAGAATTGCTAGGGTGTTAGCGATTCTAGAACTATGTTTATTTATTATCGAACTGACTGATTATTGTGTTACATTTAATAATTATGAGATTATTAAATGATATTATTGTTATTAAATGATTTTCGTGTTTGATTGTTTAATCGTTGTTTCTGCATTACTATTGATATATTGGACCGTTGAGGATCACTATTTGTGATAATAGTGATCCGGGTCGAAATTTTTTTTATTTTGACGGGTTGAGTCGTCACAAATACATTTTGGGATTGTCTTCTTTAGTTGTTCTTAAATTTTTATTATCCATTTTTAAACTTAATTTGGTGATGACCTAATGATGGATTCTTCATCTCTTGCCATACCTCTTGAAATTGCTTCACATGTGCTTGAAGGTTGCGATGGGATTTTGAGGAAGTATTCCTATATAAGTCTTTCTATCCTCTGTTGTATTTTTATTTTCTGTTATTTTTTCTTCTTTTGAAAGTCTATGTATCCTCGGTTTGAAAAGAAAAGGTCATTTGGCATTTTATCAAAGATTGAGTAGCAAATTGCATTTCTTTATAAATTGCTGTGAGAACATGCATACGGTTTCAAGTTTTAACAGAGGAGATAATGAAGGAGAAACATGATTGGAAGAGATTTTTTCAACTTGAAGAGGTAGCACTTTAAAATTTCAGATTAGTTTCAAACTCTTATATTTTAACCTGTTTTTGCTATGTGTTCTCAAATTAAATCTGTGATAATTTTATTTGTGCTAGATCCTGTGGTTCTAATTGAGTGAAAGGGTAATTTCTCCAAACACACTTAGGGGTGTCTATTTGGATTTCTAAAACCTAAATTTTAAAATTATAAACCCTAAAAAATGTTTTGACCCTAAAACCCTTTAAACTCTCAAAACTAAATCCTAATACAACATAGTTAACCCAAATATAAATGATATAATGAAAAAATAATTTCAAAAAGTGGTATTTTTGCAAAGATTTTGAAAAGATTGCATTTTTCAAAAATGGCACTTAAAAAGTGTATTTTTTAAAAATTCTCTGGTTTTTTTTTTAAGACTAACATTTTAATAATTCCTCCAGACAGACACTGGAAAAGTCACCATACTAATTTACCAACGCGGCAAAGAACAGAGCTGTACAAATTTTTTCTCCATCACTCCACAATTAAAGAGATTGAGGTTTGCTGTGCTTTTTATTTACTTGGCTTTTCATCCAAGTAACAACATCGATTTTGTCCATTAAGGCTTTTTAATGTTTTTTTTTACACGGCAGTACGACACAATATACAACTACAATTTACTTGGCTTTTCATCCAAGTAACAACATCCGAGATGTTGAAGCCTAACCGTGAGACCTTTAAGCAATGAGTTGGTTGTATCTTCTTTTGACTTGATTGATTATTTTTTGATGGAAGATCGTTCGAAAGTTTGTTTGGGTTTCTAAGACTTGAATTATTGTTTTAATGTGGATTTTTTTTTTGCATATTACAACAAAAAATTTAATAATTTATTTAAACTAAAAAAATTATTCGTATAACGCCTATTTCAACTCGAATAATGATGTTCAATAGACGTATGATTTAAAATGGCGATGATTTAAAAATTTAGTAGATATTGAACATCATTACTGCAAACCCTTTCATGTGGGATGATTATCTACTAAAAATATCGTATGCATTTGGGACCATATAATATTTAGTAGATATTAACGTATGAAAGGGTTTAATTCGATAATTATCGTATGCATTTGGGACCATATAATATTGCAAACCCTTTCATGTGGCGATGATTTAAATGTAGACTTAAAAAAAAAATTACTTGGAGTTGAAAGTGGAGGATCCATGGAATTTAATGATAAGATCGATGAAATCAATACAGTCGTTAGAAAAACACAGGAGGTATATACTAGCACAGAAGAAAAAACATAAAAACATGCAAAAAAATAAACCGAGCACCGCCACCACAATTAACCGATAATTTTTACTAAACAACAAATCGAATTAAACCTTTATTTTTTTGTGCAACGTTATATACGAATCAAAATTTCTATAGCCGAACTTAACCATAATTTTATTTAGTATGTGAGGGTTAAGGCTCTGCTCTAAGGGTTTAGCACCTCTTATAACATTTTTTAATGCTTATAATCTTTTAATTTGTTAAAAATATAATGGTATATTTATAAATTTTTAAAAAAATATTAGTATAAAACATGGATTCAATTAAAACATTTTCTTTTATTATGAATCTATGAACATTTTTTCGGTGCTTATCAACTTGAAGGGAATTTTATGCATTTGTTATGTCAATTTTTAATGTTTATTTTTATTGGTTTTCATTCACAACTGTTTATATATTGACAAAAAATTGTTTTTTTTTTGTCAACCAAATGTTTAATTAAACAATACCACCATAATTGGTAATCGAAGTAGGTGGAGAGCTACTTACAAAAGAGAAATCATATAGTTGTGTCTCTTATGTTGAAAGTAGTCTCTTATGTTGAGAGTCTCGACAAATTTTGGCTTGGAATCTGTATTTTTTTTTTCCAGGCTTCTCTTGGTGATGAAAGTTGTCTCTTATGTTGAGAGTTTTGACAATTTTTTTGCTTGCAGTTGGTATATATATATTTTTTCCAAGCTTCTCTTGGTGATGAAAACTAGTTGTGTCTCTTATGTTAAGAGTTTAGAAATTTTTCTGTGCTTTGAATCTGTATATATATTTTTCGAGGCTTCTCTTGATGATGAGAGTAGTCTCTTATGCTGAGAGTTCCGATAATTTTTTTGCTTGGAATCTGTGTCTCTTATGTTGAATCTCTTGTTGATAATAGTACTAGTTGTGTCTCTTATGTTGAGAGTTTTGACAATTTTTTGCTTGGAATCTGTATTGTTTTTCTTTTCTAGACTTCTCTTGGTGATGAAAGTACTTGTTGTGTCTCTTATGTTGAGAGTTTTCACAAATTTTTGCTTGGAATCTGTATATTTGTTTTTCCGAGACTTCTCTTGGTGATAAAAAAGACTAGTTGTGTCTCTTATATTGAGAGTTTTGACAAATTTTCCTTCGAATCTGTATCCTTTTTTTTCAAGCTTATCTTGGTGATGGAAGTACTAGAACTACCTATTTCCTTAAGGTATGCACCTTTTACTGAAAAGAAATAGATGTTGAGGTTTTGTATACATACATTTTATATAACGTTTAGTGCTTATGGTTAATGACTCTTTGAAAATCTGGTTTTTTTCTTGGATGACTTGATGGTTGGCGAAACAAAGAACAAGGAAGGATTACTCAGGTAGTTTCACGTATCATGTTTATCGAATATATGAATTAGTTATACGTCTTGACATAAACTTAGGGCTGTGTTTTGGTAATTGCTTCTTCTCTTTGTGATGCAGAGATGAATGGATAAGCATAGTTACCAAACTGAGAAGGTGATTTTTCATTTCTCCATACTCTATGCCTTTTCATATTATGTTGCGGCTACACATGAAACGACCCGACCCAAAAATTTAAAAATTTTCCGTTCGGATTACTATCATCACAGATAATAATCTTCAAAAGGCCAAACACAACAATGCGGAAACAATTAAAATTAGCAATAACACCACAATCAATAAATCCCATACTTTATTAATTCACCAAACCGTTCAATTCAACAATTCAATAACCTATAAAACCAACATCAATAACAATTCCAGAATCTACTCGCAACCTAGCAATTCCATAAAACAACAACACATAACCGAGTCTCCAAATCATCTCTTCTTCCTGGCCACGATTCCATGATCACATTTTCTCTTTACCTGCAACACATAGCAAAAAGAGTTGCATGAGTATTATCATAAATACTCAGCGATGTGGTCATCTCGTCTATAGGTTATACACACATGCATAAGCAAGAGATACACTACCAGGATGAGCAATCAACAAGCATACACGGAACAATCAATCACAAACCAGTACAGACGCATTGTGTCGATCGACATCCTGCACTGTGTCGATCGACACACCACCATGGTGTCGATAGACATTAAGCAGACACAGGAAATGAGCATATCCTCTCATGGCTCGAATCCTCATGTGATTTGTTGATCTCCTGGACGAATTCAAGCACCAGAATACACAAATCCAATCCAACAACCACAAACAAACGTAATCTATCCAATTCTTTACCCAGATAAACCTACGGTCACGCAGTCACCTCGAAAACGAATTGAAAAGAGGAAGAACGACGAAGAACACCCGAAGAACGACCACGAACAGCCTCTGATTTCATCCCCACAGACCCGAAATCGACCCAGCAACAATCCCCCTCTCATTCTAACACCCTCTCAACACAATCCTTCTCAAGAACAATTCCCAAAATCACCAAATCCTTTGATTCTGATTTCTCTCTCAAAACCCTTTGGTTTCTCTCTGATTTTTGGCCAAAAAACCACCAAACGCGACTGTTCACGCATATATCGAACCCTAGGGTTCCTTAAACCGTCCCACCAAACCGGACAATTAAACCGAACCTCTCGGTCCAATTTCAACCCGTGTCGATCGACACACACACCCGTGTCGATCGACACAACGTCCAAAACCCGACTTCTCCCAAGTCCAAAACACACGTGTCGATCGACACACACCCCTGTGTCAATCGACACCCAACCAAAAATCCACTTTTTGGTTCAAGGGCGTTACAATTCTCCCTCACTAACACGGATTTGATCTCGAATCATGCGACTCCGTCTCCCTAAGGTTAACATTTCCGCCTAAAACTTGACCAGATTCACCTGGAAACATCAACGATGCAACGCCCCCTGGTCCGAATTAGGGCTGCCCGATTGATGCCCAACAATCAAACAAGAACATGCACGATCAACCGTTGACCCCGAATTGGACCAAATGATCGCACAACAATCAAACAAGAACATGTCCGACCAACGGTGCTACATATGTTACCAGGGTTGTCCGTACCGAGGTTCTAAACGTCAGCAAAAACCCCAGACTCGATATTCACATCCACTCTCATGACCCTCGGTCATCACCACTCGAGATCACACACGATCCCCGAGATCTACTAGGTTAATACTAGTCACATTGCACCGTCTCACCACGGCTGCAATCCTAACCCCACCCGGTCAGCACCACCTGAGATCCACTTCCGATCCCTGAAGTTCATCCAGTCTCATACTCACAACCACGCTCAAACGCTACTACTCATATCTCATACTCAAAACTCATATACATATACACCACACATGCTCGCAGGATCGTCACCCCTTGAGGGACGGTGTGCATGAGACCCACTATCCCCTGGAGAGACCCACTATCCCTCAACGTATATGTAGGGAACCCACCCGTTCCCCAGAGAGACCCACTATCTCTCGAGTATATGCAGAGAACCCACAAGTTCCCCAGAGAAATACTCTAAAACGTGCATCATAAGCACCAATCGACCGGAATCACCTCTCGTGGTCATCCGAAACAACCCAATCATCAGGGTGTTTCACAAAGTCCCTGGAAAAGATAGTCCTAACTCACATAAGACTTCTATTCCAGACTCCCCCCATCTGAGGATGATACGCTGTGCTCATATGCACCTTAGTGCCCATCTCAGCCTGAAAAGCCCTCCAGAACTCTGAAGTAAACCTCGGATCTTTATCTGACACAATACTTGCTGGCACCCCGTGCAGCCTCACTATCTCACGCACATACTTCCTAACCAACACCGCCGCTCCGTCGGTCTTCTTGATGGCCAGAAAATGTGCTGACTTCGTCAGACGATCCACGATAACCTAAATCGCATCATATGTCCGTGACACTGGCAACCCCGTCACGAAATCCATGGTAATCATATCCCACTTCCACTCCGGGATAGGCAAACTCTGCAACATACCACTCGGAACTTGATGCTCATCCTTCACCAGCTGATACACGTTGCACGCTGCAACCTTATTAGCTACATCTTGCTTCATCCTGACCCAGTGATAATACTGCTTCAGGTCACGATACATCTTGGTCGCTCCCGAATGAATCGATAACATGCTCGAATCAGCCTCCCTCAGGATCTTCTGCCTCAGATCTTCATCCTTGGGCACACAAACCCGCCCATTCACCAGTATCATCCCACTCGCTGAGACCACATACTCTGAACCGGCCACTCTAGAAGCATTAATCAAACCCTGATCCTTTTCCTGAGCAACTCGAATCCTGCTCAACAAATCTACCTGGTTAGGTGCCTCTAACCCCAACGGCTCCTGTGAAATCGTGCATGACCTCAACGTACTGATCTCGCTCACAAGAGCCTCCATATCCCGCTCCTGATCTGAAGCTACCCTCTTCCGACTCAAGGCATCTGCAACCAGATTAGCCTTACCCGGATGGTACCCAATCTCCAGGTCATATTTCGCAACTAACTCCATCCAGCGCCTCTGTCTCTGGTTCAGCTCTGGCTGAGTGAAGAAATACTTCAGACTCTTGTGGTCTGTGAACATATGCACCTTTTCGCCATACAGATAAGACCTCCAAATCTTAAGGCAAAAATCACCGTAGCCAACTCCAAATCATGGGTAGGGTAGTTGCACTCATGCTTCCTCAACTGCCTCGAAGCATACGTAATCCCCTTTCTTTGCTGCATCAGTACACATCCCAGACCAACTCCCGAAGCGTCTGTATACACCACGTAAGGCTCACCCGGCTCTGGTAACACCAACACCGGTGTACTCGTCAACATCTCCTTCAGCTTCCCGAAACTCTCCTCGCAAGCTGAAGACCACACAAAAGGAACATCCTTCCCTGTTAACTTTGTCCTCGACTGCGCCATACTCGCAAATCCCTTGACGAACCTCTGACAATAACCCGCCAACCCAAGAAAGCTCCCGATCTCGGTGGCATTCCTCGGTCTAGGCCACTGATGTGCAATAAAACTTCTATGTAGGGTTTATGCAATTAGGTTTTAAATTTATAACCCTGGGAACTGCAAGTGCACAGTTAAGACAATTGTAGTACTTAGGGATCGTTCCACTGAGGACTAAGTGATGAATGCGTTACAAACCTATATGATTCGGATTAAGCTAAGGAAAAATATTATTTAGTGTTAGGGTTTTTATGGAAGCAAATAACAAAACAAAATAAGTAAAGAGATAAATATCAATTAAGATTAGAATTCAAGCAATTCACAATACATATGCAAAAAACAAGCAATCGATTTAGGATTTTAATACTAGTTGTTCTAGAACTTATATCACTAAGGTAAGGTCATCCCAAAATCTTGAAGTAACTAACCATCTACATTTTGCACCCTAATAGACTCAACTATCGCAGGTTATTACAAGGTGAAAACATGCTTTATGCTCAAGATTGATTGTTCACTAGACTCCTTAACTAACCTATCGAATTGTTAGGGTTTCTAGCTCATCGAATACTAGGTCAGGAGATATAACAAGCTTTTGGAGAGTATATCAACCTAAGATCACTCCTTGGTTAGCTAGGCCAGTTTGTGCTTTGAGTATAAATAAAGATGAAGAATCAATTCTAGAATAAAACTCTAAACGATTAAATACGTAAAAGCATAGAATTAAGAAAGTGCATAGAAATCCAATCAAAGCTAGTACTCTAACATGTTTTGCAACACGTAGCAGCAAGAGTAAAGCACATAGACATAGTATAATTCGTTGATCTATCTAAGCGTAAGGAGGTAAATCTAATCTCTTTGCAATAGGGCAAAGTCAATATATCCTTAAATGCTTCTAGAATCAAATAAACATTAAGAACAAGAGAAAAACGAAATACATTGTTTAGGTATTGATTTAGGCTGTTACGACCGGCTTCTTGAGTTCCTAGAGAGGCTAAAAGCAAGTATATATAGGGGTTTAAGGAGGCTTAAGTCGGCTAGGGTTCCTTCGGGCAAATACGTCTTTTTGGTCGAAACTGAGGCAATGTCGGTCCAAATAAGGGTCAGCTTGCGTGACCGGTATTAGAAGCTTCCATGAATCTTCTAGATGGTCGGCAAAGGTCTGGATATCAGCCCATGGGCTGGCCCGGTGCTTGGCTCCATTCTGCACTCACTTCACTTCGAAGGCAGTTTGACATGTTCTCAATGTTTCGGGTGTATCTTCCAAATTACAGCTTCAATTGATGAAAATCCAACTTCATTGGAAATCTAACTCAAAGGGATATCTTCATACCAAGTTTCATTAAATTCCAAACTTATTTAATCCTCCGTTCGTCAGCGAACTTCTGGTGTATACGTTCTGTCTAGTTTGAGAATGTGCATTATCTTCAAGATAAAATGACTTGGCTTGGTTCTTTTGACTTGGATGAGTAGCTGCATCATAGATGATACTCATTTTGTGCCATTTTATATCCTTTTGATGATAAAACCTGTTAAGACCTTAAAATCTACATATACGAGAAAGCTATCTCTTTTGGTCCAAAAGCTTTATATATATATATATATAAAACATAGTAAAATAAATAGTAAAAGTGGTAAAATATAGGGTATATCAACTGCCCCAGACTTGTCTTTTGCTTGTCCTCAAGCAAACAATCGTCAAGAATTGAGAAGAGGTTTTTTGGAATCGTTGCATCAAATTCTAAACATGTAATCCACATGAAACAAGGTTAGCTCATAGACGTTGTCATCTTCTTCCATCACAAATTCGCAACATGTCCATACTCTAAATCTCTGTCCCTGCAAAAATCTCAACTTCAACTCAATTAACTCTTTTTACTCTCTTAGATTTAATGAAAACTTCTCATCAAAAATATCATTCAAGGAAGACGGGATAGGTATTGGGAAAGGCTGATTTTAGTGGTGAGGTTAAAAGTGTTTAGAGTTACCATAGACTCCGGGTGCGAGATATTATGCAAAATCGCAAGAGAGAATGGACCTATTGATGTCCACAATTTCCCAACCACTTCTTCACGTCTTTCTCCCCCAGACTTAGATCTTTCTCCGGGAATCACTTGAAATCTCTTCTACTCATCTCTTCTTTTGTATCATGACATTCTTTGGGTATTCTTTGGCCATAAGACTCTTAGACAACCGTTTTCCTTTCCATTAGATTTTTTTTTTCTTTTTCTTTTTTCTTTTTCTAAAAGGGGGAAAACGGAATCTCTTTGACATGAGTCAAATATAGGCACGAATTGTTACCACGTTTTAAGCATCCAAGGAACGGCCAAGCTCTTTGAAAATCGATATTTGTACTCCACCATTCTTTACCAAATCGTCGCATTTCTAGTGATTGGAAAATTGCGTCGATCCTTTTCTCTCCGACGTTTTTGCACATATCTGCAAGTATGAAACTAAAAAGAGAAGGCATGAGGTCTGAAAGAATGTAAAGGGTTTTAGGTAGGGTACTAACTAAAGATGAGCTGGCCATTCATGACAACAAAGAGTGGTAAAAGAGGATAAGATGTCATGAATGTGTGATTCGTTTCCTTGATCTAACATTCCTAATAAGAAGGGATCAAAAATCATATTGGTAGTCCAAATAGAGAGTCAAAATCATATCGATCAAAATAGTTGCAAGTAGAAATTTTCTGGACAGAGGCTCCATCATGAGGTTTCTGAATCGATTGTCATGATCAAACCCTGCAACAATGGTTACATAGTCTTCGAAATCAAAACGTCAATCCTAGGAAAGTGTCATAATTCCTATCTTATATTTTTTATGAAAACTTTTTATTTTTTTATTTTTTTTATTTGAAAATAAATTTTGAAAAATCATTTTGAAAACATAAAAACCAAACACTAACAAACGCGTTAGTAACAACAATCCCCCCAGACTTAACTTACACCATCCCCGGTGTAAAATTAAATCAAATTAAGGGAGTAATGATGAAAATTTATTTGAAAGAAGAATTAAAAGATAGAGAATAGAATGATAGTACCGGTGAGCTGTAGATATTTCCAGCAAAAATCTTAGGTTGTCGCGATCAATTTGAGATCTTCGTTGTTTTTGAGCAGTGGGTATCCCTTATGAATCGAAACCATGCTTTGTATCTCCAATGTCTTCTCTTTTATTGTCACATCTCGTTGGAAGGGTGGATAATGCTTAAAACGATTGAATTGTGCGTCCACAATGAAATCTTTTTGAAATCCTGTTTAAGAGCAACATATCCTTGCAAAAACACTTGAAATCACTCGTTAAATTCATCCTGGATCTAAGTCCTCAATACAATTGCATTGAATTCCAAGTCCAATGGAAGGAAAAATAGATATTAAACAAAAAGAAATCAAAATAATGAATCCAAATTGTTAAAAACTATCAATCTAAGTGAAATCAATGAATGAATATGTCAAGACGTGAAAATTATGTTTAAAACCATTTAAATCCAACCAATATAAAATTTTAAAGCAAAAATTCATTAATCAAATAATTCTAGTTAAATAATCATGAATATGCAAAAAAAAGAAATTGGGTTGAAAAAATTATGTGTTGAAAAATAGTTATAAAATAATTAAAAGAGTGAAAAAGGAAAAATTAACCTCTTTGACCAAACGGTTAGTTAGTCGGCTCATTGCTTCGAAGCGGTGGTTCGGTGGTCCATGGCTCGTGACTTCAATGCAGTGGTGGTTGATGGGGACGCGGTGTGATCAATACCGGTCAAGGTGTCGGATGGCTAGTCGCGACAAGGATGGTCGAGTTGTGGCTCGGGTCCAAGGCGGTTCACGGCACGAGATGGTGGTCGGATGGGTGTGGAGTCGCGGGTCGGGGCAATTTCGGTCGCGGTACTCGTCGGCGGTGTCGACCGGTATCGTGTGGCGTGTGTCGTGGTTCGGGGAAGGATGCTGGTCGCGTCGTGTAGCGGGTCGGGACGGATTTGGGTCGCATCATGTCGTGGGTCGGGAGGTGTGTGTCGTGTCGTGGGTCGGGATGGGATGCATCGGATCGGGGTCACGTACCGGACCGAATATCGGTCAGTACCGCGGTCCGAAATCATGAATAAAACGTGGCGTGGGTCGAGGCGTCGTGTCGCGGTAAGGCTACCTCGTCGTGTCGCGGGAAAGTCTTCCTCGTGTCGTGGGAAGGGGTCGCATAACGGTCGGTACCGTGTGTCGATATCGCGGGGAAGATGGTTGCGGGTCGAGGCAAAATGTGCCGAGTACCGGTCGGACGTGTTGGCCGATACGCGGGACCGGTATCGGGCACATGGGCGTGCCGGGTTGGTCGCGGGAAGGATTCGTGGTGTCGCGGAAAGGTTTCATCGTGTCGCGGTTCGGGTGATCGTGTCGCGGGACGGGTGATCGTGTCGCGGGTTGGGGCATATCGTGTCGTGTGCCGGTCGCGAAACACGACCAATACGTGTGACCGATACTGAGCAATCGTGTCGCGGGGTGATCAGGACGCGATACTGGTCGATGTCGCGGGTCGATATCAGGTCCGGTATGGCCTCGTGTCGCGGTACGGTCATCGTGTCGTGGTCCATGCGATTTTTGTCGAGCTTTTTCTTCGTCTATACACATCGGAATTAAGATCCGAAAGATGCTACAAACTCTTGAGAACGAGGTATTTCCAATGGTATGAATATTGTTGCCTGGTTCGTTGTGGCTTGAACTGTGAAAAAACTTGAATATGCGGCGTCGTAACCTTCCTTGACTGTCTTGTTTAATCGGTCATAACTTGCTAACCGTAATAGCAAATCATGTTCTGCTTTTTCCTATAGCTTCAAAAACGTCCAGGCTGATATAGAGCTCCATTCATTCCATGAACAGAACAAGTCGTGTTCGATCTCCTCTTCATCGTTCTTCTTAAAAATTCACATTTGTTTTTGAAAAACAATTTTGTAAAACCTTGAAAAATTCATAGATAGATAAAATAATGAATGACAATGTTGAGAAAAATAAAAACAATTCCAAAAACTTAGAATAAGTAAATCAATAAAATCAAAAACATAAATATAGCTCGACTCCTTGGGTTTTTAGGGTGGTGGAAGGTTGTCTAAAGGCTTGAGGTTGCCTTTAGCATGAATATGAGGTCTACTTAGGTCGTGTTCTCCATCTTCATCAAATTGGTTGGACTCATTGATTGACACTTCTCTTTTCTCCAAAGGAATGTATCGAGTTTGTTTAGCTCGAAATCCAGGCGGTGCGGCATAATGATAGACACGAGTGTCTATGTTAGTGAAGGATACCCATCCTAGAGGATAGTCCATGATAGCTCCAGCAGTTGCCAAGAATGGTCTTCCAAGAATGAAAGGTGTTGAACAATCGTTCATCGTCGCAACTTCAAAGTCTACCGGAACAATGCAATCTCCAATATTCACGGGGCAATTGTGGATTTCGCCCAATGAAAGTGTAGATGCACCATTGGCGAGTGCTATTTGTATCCAGGATGGCCGAAGGTTGGTGATCTTCATCATTCTCACAAGAGATTCCGAAAGAACGTTGATTTCGGCTCCCGAATCGCAAAGTGTATCGTCAAATTTAAAACCACGAATAGAGCAAGAGATGTAAAAAGGACCTGGATTGATGGTCTTGGCCTCTATTCGCCTTCTTTAATGGTCTTGAGACTTCATCTTCGTCATGATTAGAGGTGGACTCGTCCTCTTTAAGGACAGTAAGAGTACAGCAATTAGCAGTAGGTGCAAACTCTTCTTCTATTGTTTCTAATTGAAGGAAATCTTGCACCGTTTCTTCGATCTTCTTCAAACGGTCATCTAGTTGTTGTACAAGGTTGGAGGTAACGAATGCTTCTCCTTGTAGCTTCGTTGTCATGTCAATGATCTCCTTATCATGGTTGTCAAGGTCAAAATGAATGGCGTTGAGGGTTTGTTCCGTTAGCCTATTATCGTTTTCCAAATCTCCTACATTTGAGGTGAGTTCGCCTTGCTTGGTCATGACTTCTCCCACGGCTTGAGCAGCTTGGTAGGCCTTAATAGCTACTAAATTTAGTTGATTAATAAACCTTTTAACATCTTCCTTAGTGTCCTTTACTGTTTCTTCCAATTGGTCATAAGTTTGATCAATCTTATGCTTGATATCGACGATGTCGTCTTTATCTTCGTGAAGATGTCGAGTATGAACCTCTTCTATTTCCTCCAATTGGACCAAATGTGATTCAATTTTTCTAAATTGATCAATAAGGACCTCAAACCTATCCTTAAGAGATGAATTTATGGTCTCGATCTTGGAATCGACTTCATGAATGACTTTTTTAGTGTCTTCCATGAATTGATTCATCAAGGCTTCGAGTTTGTCTTCTTGGGGGTTTGAGTGGGAATAGTGATGGGACTGTGGTGATGGTGGCAGACGGATGTGATGAGGACGAGGACGGCTTTCTCCTCCATAAGCTTCCCAAGGACGATACAAGGTTGAATTGTATCGATTTCTGCGAGAAAGTGGCGGTTGATGGAATTCATGAGGCATTGGGATGTAATCTCCATCTTCTTCACGAGGGTAAGGGCTCGCCATTCTCTTTGGATTGTGATGTTCCATTGACGAATCTCTGAAACTCACAAAGATTTAAAACAAAAAAAAAACAAAAAATTAGAAAAATCAAAAAGGAAAAACAAACTTAGACTAAATCTTTATCAAAAAAAAATTTGTAGGCAATCAAACAAGAGTCCCCGGCAACGGCGCCAAAAAAAACTTGATGTGCATATAATTTCGATTAGGGTTTATATGCAATTAGGTCTTTAAATTTATAACCTTGGGAACTGCAAGTGCACATTTAAGACAATTGTAGTACTTAGAGATCGTTCCACTGAGGATTAAGTGATGTATGCGCTACAAACCTATATGATTAGGATTAAGCTAAGGAAAAATATTATTTGGTTTTAGGATTTTTATGGAAGCAAATAACAAAGCAAAATAAGTAAAGGGATAGATATCAATTAAGATTAGAATTCAAGTAATTCACAAAACATATGCAATACACAAGCAATCGATTTAGGATTTTAATACTAGTTGTTCTAGAACTCATATCACTAAGGTAATGTCATCCCAAAATCTTGAAGTAACTAACCATCTACGTTTTGCACCCTAATCGACTCAACTATCGCAGGTTATTACAAGATGAAAACATGCTTTATGCTCAAGATTGATTGTTCACTAGACTCCTTAACTAACCTATCGAATTGTTAAGGTTTCTAGCTCATCGAATACTAGGTTAGGAGATATAACAAGCTTTTGGAGAGTATATCAACCTAAGATCACTCCTTGGTTAGCTAGGCCAGTTCATGCTTTGAGTATAAATAAAGATGAAGAATCAATTCTAGAATAAAACTCTAAACGATTAAATACATAAAATCATAGAATTAAGAAAGTGCATAGAAATCCAAACAAAGCTAGTACTCTAACATGTTTTGCAACACATAGCAGCAAAAGTAAAACACATATACATAGTATAATTCGTTGATCTATCTAAACGTAAGGAGTTAGATCTCATCTTTTTGCAATAGGACAAAGTTAATCTATCCTTATACGCTTTAAATATTTGCAACAAGTAGCAGCAAGAGTAAAGCACATAGACATAGTATAATTCGTTGATCTATCTAAGCGTAAAGAGTTAGATCTCATCTCTTTACATTGTTTAGGTATTGATTTAGGCTGTTAAGGCCGGCTGCTTGAGTTCCTAGAGAGGCTAAAAGCAAGTATCAATAGGGGTTTCAGGAGGCTTAAGTCGGCTAGGGTTCCTTCGGGCAAATACGTCTTTTTGGTCAAAACTGAGGCAATGTCGGTCCAAATAACGGTCAGCTTGCATGACCAGTATTAGAAGCTTCCATGACTCTTCTCGAAGGTTGGGAAAGGTCTGGATATCGGCCCATGGGCTGGTCCGGTGTTTGGCACCATTCTGCACTCACTTCACTTCGAAGGCAGTTTGACATGTCCTCAGTGTTTCGGGTTTATCTTCCAAAGTACAGCGCCAATTGATGACATTACAACTCCATTAGAAATATAACTCAAAGGGCTATCTTCATACCAAGTTTCATTAAATTACAAACTTATTTGATCCTCAGTTCATCAGCGAACTTCTGGCATATACGTTCTGTCCAGTTTGAGAATGTGCATTATCTTCAAGATAAAATGACTTGGCTTGGTTCCTTTGACTTGGATGAGTAGCTGCATCATAGATGATACTCTTTTTGCTCCATTTTACATCCTTTTGATGATAAAACCTGTTAAGACCTTAAAATCTACATATACGAGAAAATCAGCCACCCCCTGATAGCCTCAATCTTAGCCGGATCCACAGAAACTTGCTCTGCAGACTCCACGTGGCCAAGAAAAACTCATCTTGCGCTGCCAGAAACTGCCCTTACTTAACTTCGCATACAACTTCTGCTCCCGCAGCTTCTCCAGAACTATCCTCTAATGCACCTCTTGCTGCTCATGACTCCTCGAATACACCAGGATATCATCAATGAAGATGATCACAACACATCCAGATACCCCTGAAAACACCCCAAGGACCCTTAGGCAGAGCCAGTTCTGTCTTTTTGTTCTTAAAGCTGTTGCTGTGGTTGCTCCTAAGGTACTTTTGCTCAGTTCTTTGTTTTGATTCATTGCTGTTTGGTTAGTTGGTCTGGATTGAACATATGGAGCTTATGTGAATGTTGGATTTCTGTTTGTATGGCTCATTCGTTTTGTTTATTTTGTCCATTCGTGTTTTGTGCGATACACAGTCTCATCAACTTATGCTTCTAGCTTTCTTTTGCAAGCTTGGTTTGTATCTTAAAACATAGTAAAATAGATAGTAAAAGTGGTAAAATATCGAGTATATCAGCCACCCCCTGATAGCCTCAATCTTAGCCGGATCCACAGAAACTCCCTCTGCAAACTCATCTTGCGCTGCCAGAAACTGCCCTTACTCAACTTCGCATACAATTTCTGCTCCCGCAGCTTCTCCATAACTATCCTCAAATGCACCTCTTGCTCCTCAGGACTCCTCGAATACACCAGAATATCATCAATGAAGATGATCACAACACATCCAGATACCCCTGGAAACACCCCATCCATCAACCTCATGAACGCCGCTGGTGCACTCGTCAAGCAAAGGTATCACCACACTAGATCAACCTGCACGATCTCTGAGGTCCACATCTAGTCCTATGCTTATCCACACATCTCCAGACATTCATTGCTCCCAACTCATCAATACACCCCTCATACTCTCAGGAACGCATCCCTTGAGCTCTCGGTGCACTATACCACTCACACTCTCAGGACACTCAGTCCATCGAGCTCTCGATATCTGCAGGGGAACCACCATCCCCTCGAGAGAATCACCGTCTCTCAGCATAACACAGGAGAACCACCATCCCCTCGTGAAATACTAAAAAAACAGGGGAACCACCATCCCCTCAGGAGAACTAATCATCTCCCCATAAGTTGTTCGCGTATCTACTCGTACCCTAGAGCAATAAATTCTTAAACGTTCAATAAGCATCTCAGACCAGAGCTACCTCCTGTGGTCCAAATCATGATATTCTCGGAGGTCGGCCTCTCACCCTCATAAACCAACCTTCTAGACTCTCGCTCAACACCACTTGGCCCCGACAACAATCCAGGTGGACTCTGCATCGATCCAACCAATCCATCCCGAGAATGACGTCGTACAACTCCACCGGACTAATGATCAAATCTGTGGGCATCAACTCTCCCGCCACCAGAACATCCACACATTAAGCATGCCTGAAGGTAGCTAACGACTTACCACCATCAACCCTAACTACTCCTGGCTGCTCATCGGAATCGCTCTGAATACCGCTCGTCTCCGCACACTCCGGAGTTGCTGAAGCTATTCGTATTTCCAGAATCAAACAATACGTGGGACTCACATCCGCCCACAAATAAGGTCCCCGCACAAATCCCATGTGCCTAAGAACCCTAACATCTTGAGTATCCCGAGAGTCATCTTTCCTAGGACAGCTCGCCAGCTCGTGATCCATGCTCCCACACCCGAAGCATCTGGGACCACCCCGACCTTTCTGACTCGGTTTTGAAGTGCTCTCCCATTTCTTTTCCCGTCCTTCCACAGGCTTGCCGTCCTCGCTAGGACCCTCCTGCTGCTACGACCGGTGGACTAACCACCACAACCACCACAGCCTGCTCCCCCAGGTCATCCTCAATCGCCGCAGCTGTCTTAACCAACTCTGTCCTCATGGCAAACCTACTCGCTCAATAGCGAGTCCTCAAATCCGCACAAAGTCCCCTCAGGAACCTCTTCACCTGGGCCTGCTCGTCCTCCATGCCTCCACCCGCATGCACCAGAAGTCGACTAATCTCCACGTCGAACTTCCTCACTGACCGGTCCCCCTGAGTCGAGTCCCGAGACCCCAACTCCCACCGATCCACCGCCTCCTGCGAAACTACTTGGCATTAAACTCCGCCAAGAAATCCTCCCAGGTCATCTCGGCCTGCACCCTCCTAGCCTCAACATCTCTCACTAGAGATGCGCATCACCCTCCAGATAATGCACCGCCATATCAACTTGTATCCCTCTGGACACCTGAGAGATTGGAAATTCCGCTCCAATCAACTCCTCCAAAAATCCGCCTTCTCAGGCTTAGCACCACATGAGAATAACCCGGTGCCAATCCTCTGCATCTGCTCCATCATCCTAAGGTAGGATGGAAGCTCCTCTGCAACCGTCACCTCCGACTGCACCCCAGCCATACCCGGCTGCACACCAGCCACACCCGGCTGAACCCCAGCAATACTCGGCTGCACACCAGCCACACAAGGGTGACCACCAGCCCCTACTGGCTGCACACCAGCCACACCCGGCTGAACCCCAGCAATACCCGGCTTCACACCAGCCACACAAGGGTGACCACCAGCCCCTACTGGCTGCACACCTGGCTGAACTACTGGAGCCTAACCCGGAGCCGGCACCCCATCTGGTAACCGCTCCAGAATCATCTTTAGCAGACCCGCCAGACGATCATCTCGATCCTAGACAAAACCTGCGGCAGCAACCCCACATGGGCCCACCGCACCACTGGCCACACTGGGACCCTCACTGGCCCCACCAGCCCTCACACTGGCACTCACGGCCACACCCCCGGACCCCTCCTAATACGTCCGCGAATCAGCCACCTGCTCCTGCATGGTCTCCTTGGCCACGCTCGCGGTAACAGACTCACTCTCAAGTCCGCGCCCATGCCCACCACGACCACCTTGGCCTCTACGGCCTCCATGAACTCTGCCTCTAGTCACTCTAGCCATCACTCTGCCCTAACCAGCAAACTACTAAGTACTAGAAAAATAGAAAGTCAAACGAACACATACCGTGGAATTTCATTGATGGCTCGGAAGAGTTGATCTAGGACTCTATACCCACACAATAATCAATCAATTGCACCCGCCCTAGAACCATAAGGGCTTTGATACCAAAATGAAACGACCCGACCCAAAAATTTAAAAAATTTCCATTCGGATTACGATCATCACAGATAATAATCCTCAAAAGGCCAAACACAACAATGCGGAAACAATTAAAATCAGCAATAATACCGCAATCAATAAATCCCATACTTTATTAATTTACCAAACCGTTCAATTCAAAAATTCAATAACCAATAAAACCAACATCAATAACAATTCCAGAATCTACTAGCAACCTAGCAATTCCATAAAACAACAACACATAACCGAGTCCCTAAATCATCTCTTCTTTCTGGCCATGATTCCACGATCACATTTTCTCTTTACCTGCAACACATAGCAAAAAGAGTTGCGTAAGTATTATCATAAATACTCAGCGATGCGGTCATCCCGTCTACAGGTTATACACACATGCATAAGCAAGAGATACACTAACAAGATAAGCAATCAACAAGCATACACGGAACAATCAATCATAAACCAGTACAGACGCATCGTGTCGATCTACATCCTGCACTGTGTCGATCGACACACCACCATGGTGTCGATAGACATTAAGCACCCGTGTCGATCGACACGAAGATGTGTGTCGATCGACACGACATCGCAAACACAGGAAACGAGCCTATCCTCTCATGGCTCAAATCATCATGCGATTTGTCGATCTCCTGCACGAATTCAAGCACCAGAATACAAAAATCTAATCCAACAACCACAAACAAACGTAATCTATCCAATCTTTTACCCAGATTAACCTACGGTCACGCACTCACCTCGAAAACGGATTGAAAATAGGAAGAACGACGAAGAACACCCGAAGAACAACCACAAACAGCCTTTGATTTCGTCCCCACAGACCCGAAATCGACCCAGCAACAATCCCCTTCTCGTTCTAACACCCTCTCAACACAATCCTTCTCAAGAACAATTCCCAAAATCACCAAATCCTTTGATTCTGATTTCTCTCTCAAAACCCTCTGGTTTCTCTTTGATTTTCGGCCAAAAAAACCACCAAACGCGACTGTTCACGCTTATATATCGAACCCTAGGGTTCTCTAAACCGTGCCACCAAACCGGACAATTAAACCGAACCTGTCGGTCCAATTTCAACCCGTGTCGATCGACACACACCCGTGTCGATCGACACAACGCCCAAAACCCGACTTCTCCCAAGTCCAAAACACACGTGTCGATCGACACACACCCCTGTGTCGATCGACACCCAACCAAAAATCTACTTTTTGGTTCACAGGCGCCCCTGTGTCGATCGACACCCAACCAAAAATCTACTTTTTGGTTCACAGGCGTTACAACACATCTTAGTTGGTTGACTCTTTAACAGGGAGTTGGAAAATCTAAATGGCAATGCGTATGAGGACGAAAAAACAAAGGATCTAGAAGAGGTCAGTGAAGTTTAAAATAATCTGGTTTTAAACATTTTTGTGAAATTGTTATACTAATGGTATATTTTATATATTTTCAGAAGCTCGCAAGTCTTAGGGTGATGATGATAGATATTGAAAAAGAACTTCAGAATGAAATCGCAAATAAGGACAAAATAATTAAGGATCTCGAAGATATTAGTCACATTTATAAGTATATATGGTTCTAACACATTCTGAAAACGTTGAATTAATGATATTTGTCCATGATGAGATCATCAACCATTAACCAATTCTAAACTAAGTATATGATCTCAATTCTAGTTGTGTTTTAATATCAGGTATATACATATCTTTATATACTATTTCAGGAACTTGCTGCTGCCTTAAAGAAGCATGAGAAGTATATTGAGCACATAGCTGCCCATGAGGATATTATCAAGAAAAAAGAAGAGGTAATTAAGATTTATAGTTGGAAATTTGTTTATTTTGAAGAGGTTAGCCATTAATATATACCATTTCAGGAGCGGAAAAAACTTGTTGGTGAATTAAAGATGAAGGACGAAGACAAGCGTCAACAACTAGATGCTACGCAAAAGATTTTCAAGGTTACATATTAAAATTTCTCTCTTGATGATATTTTATAAAAATGTCTACTTATAAGAGATTTGTCACCATAAACTGTTTCAGGAATGGAAGACATTTGCTGCGGATCCACAAAAACAGGCGCTTTCCAACCTACATGCCAAAGACACGACCATCAAAGAAGCTAGAGAGGTTAGAAAGAGTTAAATTCTCTACTAAGTCAATAGTTAAAAAAGTTGCTTATTTCTAGGTGTTCACTCATTGTATATTACTTTCAGGAGATAAGTAAACTTGTTGAGGCTTTGAGGGAACAGAAGGAACAGGAAGAAATTTTGCGTGGGAAACTAGCTTCCCAAGATGAGGCCATCAAGAAACATGAAGAGGTTAGTAGGATATCTAATCTTTATTTGGACATTTATTAATCTGATTTTGTAATTAGTTAGCCTTGTTAGCATGCAGCTGTGAGTATGAATTTAAAAATGACATAATCGAAAGTTACCTATTTTAGTTTGTTAATGTAAATTTGTCTTCAATTAAGCATTAAACGTTCGAAATTGGTTAGTAGTAAGTTGTGAGTATAGATATATCACGTGAGAGAACGTTACCTATTTTCTTTTTGACGCACTGAATTTGTATTTGCAGACTTTGCCCAAACCGTTAATAAAAAATTCGCCACTGCAAATGGTGTATAATTTGTTTCCAGAATGCATGCATTCATTCGTAGCTCCTAAAGGTATACTAACCGGAGATGAGTTAGGCACGTTCATGGGAACCTTGGTGACAACCACTGCCTATAATGTCAGTTACTCAAACAAAGAAGCGCGGGGGTTTCTGATACTGAATACAGTTGCCAACTTAGTGGGTTCAATCTTCGGTCAGATGTGCAACAACGTAGTCACCCACATATCTGAGGC
Organism: Arabis hirsuta; assembly: GCA_964056655.1. Lineage (NCBI taxonomy): Eukaryota > Viridiplantae > Streptophyta > Magnoliopsida > Brassicales > Brassicaceae > Arabis > Arabis hirsuta. The sequence continues at coordinate 7,399,718 of OZ053303.1, read as the reverse complement.
AGATGTGAGTATATCTTCATTTTATTTTCATACTTACCAAAACTTGATTAACTGACTCTGATTGTTTTCATTTTATTTGATGTTGTAGATGCAAAAAGAGGGGTTTAAGGGAATAGTAAAGCGCATTGGAAAATCCGTTATTTGGATCTTTTTGGGAGGATTGGGTCCCGAGTTTGTTGGAGGTTTTATTAAAAAGTACTGGAGTAGACTTGCTGTTAGTGCAGTTTTGTCATTGGCCATGCAGTGTATAACAGCAGTGGCGTGGAAGAGGTCATTTGAAGTACCCACTTGGCAACCTTGGGTAGTTGTCGGACTCGGGATATTCGGAATTACCATAGCTGCTGGAATTCCTCACATTCTCGAGGTTAGTGATTGAGTTGCCTATACAAAATCCATTATCTGCTTAAAATTATCTGAATTGTGCTGATACGAAGAGCTTGCCTCTCTTCATTAGATCTTGAAGAAACTTAAGGGACTGTGATTCAGGTTTGAGAATCTGTTTTTGGTCTACCTACTTTGATAAGTTTGCATCAACTTACCTACTTTGTCTTTTAAGGTTCAGAAAAGTGGGATATCGAAGTCTAATCATATGACTTTGTTTTGGTAATTTGAAAGTAGGGATTGGTTTGTATGTTGTTAGTCTCTAACTTTCTTTGGTCGATCACCAATAATGCCTACAATGAGTTTGTTTGTTTTTTATGTTTGGAGTTACAGAGTTTTGAACCATAAAAAATTGGATGGAGTTATTTTTGTTGCTTTGTATTTCTCTAGAGATACATGGATGTTTGAGTGGATGAAGATAATGCAATTGTTGAAAATAGATTGAACAAGGATCAGTTATTGATGCTAAAGTGAGTGGCTGATCCCAAACAAAATAAATTTATTTTTAACCATCCAATCTATTGAAATCAAACATAGTTCTCTGTTAACCTAAAACAGAGGCCCAATCGATCTTCTTGGACAAGGCGTAAAGGACACACAACGTTCAACCAACGCATCCACCTTCTTAACCCTCTCATCATCTCTTTGGCTCTGATACCTTAAAAGATTTGGAAGCGTTTCCTGTATTCACTCTTGCAAACTTACAAAGATGCACACATATACATGTGACAATTGGAAAAACTAAAAGGACTAATGTACACAAAGGAGGTAGTGTTCATTCAAAATCATTAATGATTGCTTGCATGTATATTATACACACATAATTAAGAAAAGTAATAACACCAAAGACGCTAATTCAAGTATTTGAAACCCTAGCTAGCTAATTAAAAAAAAAAAGAAAAAAACAATTATGCCACTGTCTAGATTCCTGCCCGGTTCATCAGCTCTCAAAAACCGGTTGATTCATACCTCCTGGACCTCGATGGTCTCCCCGGCCTCCAACATCCCAAGTTCGATGTGGCGTACGCGAATATCTTCATGATTAACTTCATCACCAATCAGCCACCCCAAAAATGCAATATATATGCACACGTAGATGCATGTAAATATGTAGACGAATATGATACACTCTGTCCCAATCAATATTATATAATCACGGCGGGGGTCGAACGAAAACGGAGGAGTTGCCATAGAATCCAGAGATTGTTAAATTGAGTACCCATAATTAAAGGAGCTATATATATAACTTAATTAATTATCTAATTGCGTGATTGTATTGGAAACTCGCAGCGAAACACACATTAATATCAATCTTGATCGTTGACTCACATTTTTTTTTTATATATATTAGGGAGGATTACTAGAATGACTTTGATAAATGAGTTTTTGACTATTTTGACTCTAAAGTTTCATAATTACTAGAACAACCTTGAAAATTTTTTAACACCCGATTTGCCCTTATTTCCTTTGATAACAAAAAACGTATTTACGAAACTGCCATTAATGAGCTTTCTGCCAAAAACGAATAAGTCTACCGCTCACGTGGTAGACTTAATATATTGTAGTGGTAGACTTAATTATCTGCTGTGGTAGACTTATTAATCTTTGGTGGTAGACTTAATTATCTGTTGTGGTAGACTTAATAATCTGTTGTGGTGGTAGACTTAATAATCTTTTGTGGTAGACTTAATAATTCAGCATGGTAGACTTATTTATCAGCGGTGGTAGACTTAAAAGTCTTTAGAGGTGGTAGACTTACATTTCCTTTGTGGTAGACTTATTCAATTGTGGTGGTAGACTTAATTATCCCTTGCAGTAGACTTACTAATCTGTAGTGGTTGACTTAACTATCTGTTGTGGTGGTAGATTTAATCATCTTTTGTGGTAGACTTATTAACTTGTGGTGGTAGACATAATTTACTGTAGTGGTATACTTAATTATCTGTCGTGGTAGACTTACTAATCTGTGGTGGTAGACTTAATTATCTGTTGTGGTAGATTTAATTATCTGTCGTGGTGGTAGACTTAATAATCAGTGGTGGTAGACTTAATAATCAGTTCTGCTAGACTTATTGATCAGTTGTGGTAGACTTAATAGTCTTTAGAGGTGGTAGACTTACATTTCCTTTGTGGTAGATTTATTCTTTAGTGGTGGTAGACTTAATTATCCGTCGTGGTAGACTTATAAATATGTAGTGGTAGACTTAATTATCTGTTGTAATGGTAGACTTAATTACCTTTTGTGGTAGACTTATTAGCTTGTGGTGGTAGACTTAATTTACTGTAGTGGTTGACTTAATAACCCGTTATGGTAGACTGAATAATCTGTAGTGGTAGACTTATTGATCAGATGTGGTAGACTTAATTTTCCTTTGTGGTAGATTTATTCTTTAGTGGTGGTAGACTTAATTATCCGTTGTGGTAGACTTACAAATATGTAGTGGTAGACTTCATTATCTGTTATGGTGGTAGACTTAATTACCTTTTGTGGTAGACTTATTAGCTTGTGGTGGTAGACTTAATTTACTGTAGTGGTTGACTTAATAACCCGTTATGGTAGACTTAATAATCTGTAGTGGTAGACTTATTGATCAGATGTGGTAGACTTAATTTTTCTTTGTGGTAGATTTATTCTTTAGTGGTGGTAGACTTACAAATATGTAGTGGTAGACTTAATTATCTGTTGTAATGGTAGACTTAATTACCTTTTGTGGTAGACTTATTAGCTTGTGGTGGTAGACTTAATTTACTGTAGTGGTTGACTTAATAACCCGTTATAGTAGACTGAATAATCTGTAGTGGTAGACTTATTGATCAGATGTGGTAGACTTAATTTTCCTTTGTGGTAGATTTATTCTTTAGTGGTGGTAGACTTAATTATCCGTTGTGGTAGACTTACAAATATGTAGTGGTAGACTTAATTATCTGTTGTAATGGTAGACTTAATTACCTTTTGTGGTAGACTTATTAGCTTGTGGTGGTAGACTTAATTTACTGCAGTGGTTGACTTAATAACCCGTTATGGTAGACTTAATAATCTGTAGTGGTAGACTTAATTATCTTTTGTGGTGGTAGACTTAATTATGTTTTGTGGTAGACTTATTAACTAGTGGTGGTAGACTTAATTTACTGTGGTGGTAGACTTAATAATCCGTAATGGTAAACTTAATAAAATCCGTCATGGTAGACTTATTCATCTGCTGTGGTAGACTTAATTATCTCTTATGGTAGACTTACTAATCTCTGGTGGTAGACTTATTAATCTGTTGTGGTAGAGTTATTAGCTTGTGGTGGTAGACTTAATTATCTGTTGTGGTAGATTTATTTATACTTTGTGGTAGACTTATTTGTGGTTGATCTAGACTTGTCGCGAAATCACTGTTCTAGAAATTATCCCTATATATTATATGAATGGATAATTGGATATAGGTCAATAGGATTCCTAATTATCCATTAATATAGGAAATTTTTTTATAAATTACTATATCTATATCTATTAAAATACGAAAATATTTATAATATTTTCTAAAAAAATAGTCGGTGATTATAAGATTATCAACTTAGGAACAAGAACATATATATATATATTGATGCTCAGATAGGAAGTTGTTTGTTCGGATAGTTTAATTTGTGGATCATGAATGAGCCTGACACATCCGAAGAAAGGCTAACAGTGATGTACTGCATGGTTGGAGCCACAGCTGTGGCCCTTATCTTTCTCGGCATCTTTGTATTCACTTGTTTTCGTGCTTGGCTTTCTCTCGATAAACCCTCTTATACTACTTTGAGAACCGACTCCGGCGAGGAGAATCAGGAAACAAACATGGCCAATCGAGTTTGAAGCTTTGAGTAGAACGTATGCATATGCATGGTTTGTTTATCAGTTAGGGGCTTTACTTGTACAAGGTTAATTTCTAGTCATCGCCCTTTATGTGTTCTCTTTTATTGATCTAGCCATCGACCTTCATTGGCATTAATTACTTAATTCTTCTATAAGCTCGGGATTTTTTTCGTGCCTTTCTGTCTTTTTATATGTAGCCACTATTATACTCATAGTTGATCCCATCAACAACAACAACAAATAAACTATTTCGCATTAAATATAATTTTGGTGTTAATTGGATAATATTAAGAATAAGAATCGTAATCCTAATCGTGAAGGAATTTAATACACATCTATACTATATAAAAGTTGAAACTATTAGCTGCTAAGGCCATTCACATATGATTTAATTCAACCTATAGTGACATGACACGTCAGATATTTAGAATTATGTTAATTTTGTTTTTATTGATAATAATTGAAAAAAAGACATGATTTCTTTATATTATTAGCTCATAATTCCAAATAATTTCCAAATTTTTATGGATTTAATTTTCTATTTCAACTTTAGATTATGAAATTTTCTTAATTTAAAAGTCTTAAATATTTTTAAAAAAGTTATTATTTTAAGTTTACGAAAAATTTAGGAAAAGTATAGATATCCTATTATAAAGGCAAAATTAATATCACATTCTAATCAATTATTATCCCAATAGAATAGGATATTACATTCATTCTCAATTAACTACAAAAGAGATTAGGAAAAATTCCCAACGATCCACAAAAAATAATATAATTACAATAGAGATTAGAAAATTTTACAAGAAACTGAAAAAGATGGAATGTAATAAAGATGAAACTAGAAGGCAATTGATATTGCAGAGAAGAACTTTATAGTGATATAGAATGATTACGTTGGAGCAGAAAAAATCGTTAACAATACTAATATTTAGTATCCTAAGCTTGAAGGTTCAAACAATTATTGATAATGATCAATGTTTATATCTCTGCATCAAAGAACGAAAAAAGAGAAGCTAATTGGTATGGAGTTCTCGGTGTTGATCATTTAACTGATGATGAAACAATGAAAAAAATACAAAAATTTAACTCTTTTACTTCGTTCGGACAAGAACAAGTGTAAAAGCGTAGAAGATGCATTTAAGTTGGTTTTAGAGTATTATAAAAAAAAAGTGGTTGAATTTAGAATTATAGTGTTTGTTGCCTGATAAATGCTAAGAGAATGTGCTTATGATCATAAGAGGCTATAAGCTCCTAAAGGTGTCCACATAGGATTTCAATCAACCTATATTGATTTGTCACGTCAAATATTTAGAATTATGTTAATTTTGTTTTTGTTGATAATAATTGAAAAATAAGACATGATTTCCTTATATCATTAGCTCATAATTCCAAGTAATTTCCAAATTTTTGTGGATTTAATTTTCTATTTCAACTTTAGATTAGAAAATTTTCTTAATTTAAAAGTCTTAAATATTTAAAAAACGTTATTATTTCAAGTTTACGAAAAATTTAGGAAAAGTATAGATATTTTGTTATAAAGGCAAAATTAATATTACATTCTAATCAATTATTATCCCAATAGAATATGATATTACATTCATTCTCCATTAACTACAAAAGAGATTAGGAAAAATTCCCAACGATCCACAAAAAATAATATAATTACAATAGAGATTAGGAAATTTTACAAGAAACTGAAAAAGATGGAATGAAATATATGCGAGTCAGGCTTTTTTTATATGGTATTGTTCTATCTTATGATATATCGACACAAGTTTATTGCTTTATTACATGTATCAAGTAAAGCATTTGTTTCACCGTGCCATGATTTATTTGCTTTGTTTGATGGATTTTGCAATTAATAGGGTCACGTGTACTTCTAATTATTTGAGGCGAGGTTTGTCTAAGCATGTGATGTTATTTACATAATCTTCAAGTTCCTTAATTAGTTAGCCATCAAATTATTCATCAAATCTTTCTTCATGTTATATTTTGTTCTTCAAGACAATAACATATCCTTACATCGCAGGAAAATGAGACTTTAGAAACAAGGTTTTACACAAGAGATGTATGAAATTTAATAGAATACATAATATATAGATATCTTTTTTCTATGATACTCAATTTCTTTTGTACTGAAATTGATTTGTGTACTAAAGCAAGATCTGCATAAAGAAGCATATGCAAGTTCATTCAAAGAAAGCATGAATGCTTGAATGAGAGGAATATAAACCTTTTTGACTTTGGTTTCTGAATATATGCAATTTTGAAGTTCGTGTTGTTTTTTTTCTTTTTTTTCTTTGGATTTTACAAGGAGCAAATCCATTTTTCTCTCACTACAGTCTATCTCAGAAACTACATTTTAAGGAAGTCATTTTAGAACAACATTGTGTTATGTCTATTTAGATTTTGTTTTAAACAATTTTTTCTACTACTAAGTATGAATGGTAGTTAACTATATTTTTGTGTAGCCATTTGAACACGGAAATTGAAGGTACATGTTTGTACAAAAATGAAAACTTTGGAAAAAAAATTCTTGAAAGACGATGACTTTGCAAGCTTAAAAGAAGAAGATTCTTAACTGTCATCAACTTTTTACAATTATAAAAAAAATTGGTGATAATGAGGAACTGAGAAAGCGTTTGGATAAACATTTAGCCCATGATTATTTAAAAACAAACCGCCAAATTTCCAGCAAATTGCATATTATAAAAGAGTGGCAAGCTCCTCAAGATGAGCTGCCAAAGAGAAGTGTCTCTGTGCTTTCAAACTATAATGAGAATATGCTAGGGAACGGTACGGCCTCCTTTACTGATGTTGCTTAGAGAAAGAAAGCAAACTTAGGATGGTTTTTCAAGAATGAAGCTTAGAAGATTAATGAGGAATATGTCGACTCCATATCAAATGTTCCATTGGTTTTCGCAGCCGAATCATGTGTTGTGATCAATGCACTACAAAGGCTCGAGAAAAAGGTTTTGAGACCTTACACGTATGCTCCGTTTCTCAGGTTTTGTTTAACCTCCTTCGAAAGAAAAAATCACATATGGAGATACATAACCTTCTTTTCGAGATTAGTACGTAAGCTACCCATTTTAGGCAACTTTTGTTACTTTTTGTTCCACGAAAATCCAATATGTTGACGGATTCGTTATCTAAAAGAGCGTTTTCAGCTCTTGATTGTCGACGGGTTTGATGGAATAATAAAATATCATCTTCTTAACCAACAAAAAAAAAATAGGGGTGACAAACAAAACTTGGCAATAAAAAGAAAAATTGAGGTTGGTTTCAGTGGAACTTATACATATCTTTCTCTATCACGAGACCTCTCTAATAAACTATTTTTAAAACCGTAATATTTAACGAGGTTTTCGAGTCTATTTGGTTGCATTTTGGTAAAATCATTACTTTTTCAACATTTTTTTCTTTCATTGATTGATGTATTTTGTCATCGATGCTAACTTACCAGCAACATCGTTTTGTGACAGGTTTTATGGTATCTGTAAATAGAATCCTATGGCTGCAATAATTGGAAAATTAGTACTACCTCTTTATGATACTACCTAGCGGTGAAAATTCAGTTTTATATGACCACAATCATGAGAGGTGAACCCTTACGTAAAAATGTTACTTTTGGTGTGTACATTTGTAAAAATACCATTTTGGGTTGTCCATTTGCAAAAATGCCACTAATTATGAATTTTAAAAGATTAAATCTTCTGACAAAAAAAACAAAAAAAGTTAAATCTTAAAATTCTAAACCCTAAAAATGTTTTTACCCCTATACCATCAAAACAAAACTCTAATACAATATAATTAACCTAAACACAAATAATATAATGAATATATAGTTTTAAAAAGTGACATTTTTGCAAATATTTTGATAATGTTGCATTTTTTAAAAGTGACACTTGAAAAGTGGCATTTCTTAATTTTTTTTTAATTTTTATGGTAAATTAATTAATTAATTATTTACGATTGTTTCACTTTTTACCATAACACTTTTGTATTCGTAAATGTCCACATCTACCTAATTTAAAAATTAGCAAGTCCAAATATATATATATATATATATATATTAAATGCATATATTGGTAACACAAACCCACGCGTAGCGTGGGTACAAAGCCTAATATACTATATAAAAGTTCAAGCTATTAGTTTCTAAAGCCGTCCACATATGATTTAAATCAACCTATAGTAGCATGCCAAATCAAGAATAAAAATTAAGTTAATTTTACTTTTGTTGTTAATAGGAAAATAAGACACAAATTTTTTATTTCACAAATTCACTATTTAAATTAATTTCCATTTTTTTTTATTTTTCAATTTTGATTTTTTTTTTTAACTTGTATAGTCTATAAATTAGGAAATTTTATTCATTTCAAAATAGTAAATAGTATTAATTATAAAAAGAATTATCAATTAACAATCACTAATTACTTTATTTTTTCGTCCAACTCACTTTTTTTTGTTTGAGAAAACCGAACTCTCTATTGTTCAGGGACTATTTTTGTGACACCCCAACCCCTAAAAATTTAAAATTTTTCCCTTCGAATCACTATTATCACAAATAGTGATCCTCAATAGGTCAACATAACAATGCGGAACAACAACTCAACCAACACATCAATTAATAATCTCATACTTATTAATCACTCAACAATAATAAATAGCAACAATTCAACAACCATTAACCACGGTTCCAAAATTACTAACACTTAGCAATTCTAACATAATAATACGAAATACGAGACACTACATCATCCCCTCTTCCCGGCTATGATTCTACGATCACAATGTCTCTTTACGTGCATCACATGGAAAAAGAGATGCGTGAGTTTTATCACAAATACTCAGTGAGACGATCATCTCATCAACAAGCTATGTATATATATAAGCATAAAAAATGATACAATACCATGATGAACAATCAACAATGCACCACGCATGACCCAACAAGAAAACCTCACAAACACGCAAAAACAGCCTGTGTCGATCGACACACGACAACCGTGTCGATCGACACACGACAACCATGTCGATCGACACACGACAACCGTGTCGATCGACACACCCTGCCAAGACTCGTGACTGCCGGCACACCACCCCAGTGCCAGACGACACCTCTACCGACACTGTGTCGATCGACACACCCCTCCCGAGACTTGATCACACGAATTTTTGCACATAAAATCACCAAAACCACAAGGGAAACGACCCCAAACAACACACAATCATATCCTAATACTTCTTACGCTTACAGGAGCCTATGGTCAGACACTCACCTCGATTAGGAAGTGAAAACGGATACAAAAGCTCACAAGAACGCCAAGAACACCAACAACACGACACTTAATGAAGAACACCACGTAACCGATGAACGGATACTCCAAATCCGACACAGAAAACGGTTCTGGAAACTAGACACAACGAGCTACACAACGGTGCATAGAACGTCCCTAGAGTCCCAACGGTTTGACAGGAATCCTCCCTCGAGGTAGACGGTTCGCAGTACAAAACTGCACAAACCTACCAAGTTAAAACGGCCATAACTCAACGAATACACAACCGATTCACAAACAGTTTTCAACTACATCAAGAACACAGATTGGAGAACTTACCCACAGAGTTTCACTTCGATCCGACTTGATTTACCTGGCCGTTCGTCTCCTACAAGACGCGAACAACCCTTGTTCTTCACCCCAAGAACACACACAAGAGAAAACGCTCAATTCTCTCTCAAAACCTCTCAAAACTTAATGATTCTTCTGACAAGAATGATCAGCCAACACTCCACTGTCTTTAATAGACAAAATACCAGATTTTTCGTAACCAAAACCGCACAAAAGGCGTCAAAACCGAACCATCGGTTTGTCTGCTGACAGTCGTGTCGATCGTCACACACCCTTGTGTCGATCGACACGACCCAATTTCCACTAAATTGGTTCGCGGTCGTTACAATTCTCCCCCACTAACATGGAATCGTCCTCGAATCACACAAAACCATCACCCTACGGTTAACACAACTGATATCAACCCTCAGGCCCAACCCGGCCAACTCTACTAATATCCTCACCCCTGGCCCCACCCGGCCAGCACTACCTGAGATTACGCCCAATCTCAGAACTCAACTAGTTCCATACTAGATACATTGCACCGCCACCATGGCTGCAATCCTGACCAAACCTGATCAGCACCAATTGAGATCATCTATCGATTTCAAACATAACACCGTCTCACTAAGGTCGACACTTCCGTTCAAAACCCAACTAGATTCTCTCGAAAACACCAAGAATGCAATGTTTATGATCCAAACTAGATTTGCCCAATTGACCGCACAACAATCAAACAAGAACATGTCCGACCATCCATTGATCTAGGCTTAGACAAATTGATCGCGCAACAATCAAATAAGAACATGCACGACCAAGGACGTTACACATGTTTTCCAGGGTCGCCTTAACCGAGGTTCCAAACACAAGTAAAAACCTTAGCCTAGACATCCACATACACACTCGATCCCCGAGCTCCACTAGTCTCATACTAGCCCCCATTGCACCGCCTCACCACGGCTGCAATCCTGATCCAACCCGGTCAGCACCACCTGAGATCCACTCTCGATCCTTGAAGCTCATCCAGTCTCATACTTACACTCACATCACAAACGTTATTGCTCATAACTCATACTCATATACATATACATATACATCACACCCAACTCTCAGGATCATCCCCTTCAAACTATCGGTATGCAGGGAATCCACTATCCCCTGGAGAGAACCACTATCCCTCAAAGTATATGTAGGGGACCCACTATCCCCTAGAGAGAACCACCATCCCTCAAGTATATGTAAGGAACCCACTATCTCCTAGAGAGAACCACCATCCCTCAAGTATACACAGGGAACCCACTATTTCCTGGAGCAATAATTATGCGATGTGCATCATAAGCACCTGTCGACCAAAACCGCCTCTCGTGGCCTATCATGACATCCCCTAATCTGAAATATCATCTCATCATGACCAATTACTAGGTCATCCGGAACCTCCCCACTAGGGTGTTTTTACCATAGTCCCAACCCATAAAAATTTAAAATTTTTCCCTTCAGACACTATTATCATAAATAGTGATCCTCAACGGGTCAACATAACAATGCGGAATAACAACTCAACCAAAACATCAATTAATAATCTCATACTTATTAATCACTCAATAATATTAAATAGCAACAATTCAACAACCATTAACCATTGTTCAGAAAATACTAACACTTAGCAATTCTAACATAATAACACAAAATACGAGACACTAAATCATCCCCTCTTCCCGGCCATGATTCCACGATCACAATATCTCTTTACCTGCATCACATGGCAAAAAAAGATGCGTGAGTATTATCACAAATACTCAGTGAGACGATCATCCCATCAACAAGCTATGTACATATATAAGCATAAGCAATGATACAATACCAAGATGAACAATCAACAATGTACCACGCATCAACCAACAAGAAAACCGCACAAACACGCAAAAACAGCTTGTGTCGATTAACACACGACAACCGTGTCGATCGACACATCCTGCCGACACTCGTGACTGCTGGCACACCACGCAAGTGCTGGACGACACCTCTGCCGACACTGTGGTCGATTGACACCAGTGGGTGTGTCGATCGACACACCCACTGTTGTCGATCGACACACCCCTCCAGAGACTTGATCAAACGAATTTCTGCACATAAAACCACCAAAACCACAAGGGATTCTACCACAAACAACACACAATCATATCCTAACACTTCTTATGCTTACAGGAGCTTATGGTCACGCACTCACCTCGATTAGGAAGTGAAAACGGATGCAAAAGCTCACAAGAACGCCAAGAACGCCAAGAACACCAAGAACACAACACTTAACGAAGAATACCACGTAACCGATGAACGGATACTCCAAATCTGACACGGAAAATGGTTCTGGAAACTAGACAAAGAGCTACACAACGTCCCCAGAGTCCCAACAGTTCGACGGGAATCCTCCATCGAAGTAGACGGTTCGCAGTACAAAACTGCACAAACTTACCAAGTTAAAACGGCCATAACTCAATGAATACACAACCGATTCACAAACGGTTTTCACCTACATCAATAACACAGATTAGAAAACTTACCCACAAAGTTTCACTCCGATCCAACTTGATTTACCCAGCCGTTTGTCTCCTCCAAGATGCAAACAACCCTTGTTCTTCACCCCAAGAACACACACAAGAGAAAACACTCGATTCTCTCTCAAAACCTCTCAAAACTGAATGATTCTTCTGACAAGAATGATCAGCCGACACTCCACTATCTTTAATAGACAAAATCCCTGATTTTCCTTAACCAAAACCGCATAAAAAGCACCAAAACCGAACCATCGGTTCGTCTGCCGACAGTCGTGTCAATCGACACACACCCTTGTGTCGATCGACACACACCCTTGTGTCGATCGACACGACCCAATTTCCACTAAATTGGTCTGCATCCATTACAATTTTATATAACCCAATTTTTACCGGTCTAATGCCATGGAACAGTGTAATATGATCTAATAGTAGTACCATATAATATAGACATCAAACAAGAAATTTTTTAATTAACAAAAAAAAAAGATTTCCATTGACCGACCAAAAGAAGAAAATAATTGAAATATATTAGGAAATTTTCTTCATTATGAAGTAGTGATCTTAGATATAAATAAGAGATTAAATGTCAAACTTTTTAATCGATCAAACCTCTTTTTCATAGAAAGAAACAAACATTTTCATCTCTTAGAAAGACAAAGGCTTTATTGAGTTATTATGGTTCAGGGCGATCTATAACAACCGCGAACCAAATTTCGAAATAATTGGTCGTGTATCGATCGACACACAGGGTGTGTGTCATTCGACACGACTGTCGGCACACTAAACCAATGGTTCAATTTTGTTCATTTTGGTTGGTTTTGGTTATGGAAAACCGAAGCTTCGCCTATATAAGACAGAGGAGTGTCGGCTGGGTTGTTTAACAGAAGAAACAACAGGTTTTGAGAGGATTTGAGTGTGAAATCAAGTGATTTTCGGATTTGTGTTCTTGAGGGATAAGAACAGCTTCTGTTCGCTTTTTGGAGGATACAATCGGAGGGCAAGATCACGATGGATCGGAGTAAAAATTAAAGGGTGAGTTCTCCTGTCGTTGTCAATCAGTTGGTTGGATTGTAAGTTATGACTGTTTTAAGTTAGGTAGTTTGTGCAGTTTTCAGTTCCACTCAGTCAACTTCGGAGAAAGTTTCCCGTTGAACCGTTGCAAATTAGCGGACGTTCTACATACCTTTGTGTAGCTCGTTCTGTCTAGTTTCCATAGCTGTTGTCTGTTTCCGTTTTGATTCAGCCGTTTGTCGTGTCCGTTGAGTTCTTCGTGGTGGTCGTGTTCTTGGTGTTCTTGATCCTTTTTAATCCGTTTTTCCTTTCCAATCTAGGTGAGTGCGTGACCATAGGCTTGTATACTTATAAGAAGTGTTACAATACGGTTGTGTGTTGTTTGGGTTTGATTTCCGTGTTGTTTTAGAGGTTTTATGTGCAGAAATTCGTGTGATTGTATTTCTGGACAGGTGTGTCGATCAACACATATGGGTGTGTCGATCGACACGAGTGTCGGCTATGTCGTGTGGCACCAGGGTGGTGTGCCGACGGTCACGAGCATCGGCAGGGTGTGTCGATCGACACAAGCTGTTTAACGTGTTTGTGTTGTTTTCGTGATTGATTGTTCATCCTCGTATTGTATTATTTGTTATATCTATTATATATACCTTGTAGATGGGATGACCGTCTCACTGAGTATTTGTGATAATACTCACGCATCTCGTATAAGCATGTGATGCAGGTAAAGAGAAGGATTGATTGTGGAATCATGGACGGAACGAGGGGAAGATCTAGTGGCTCGTTTTCATGAAATAAGTTAGAATTGCTAGGGTGTTAGCGATTCTAGGATTATGTTTTAATATTCTTGATTTAATTGAATATTTTGTTACATTTAATAATTATGGAATTATTAAATGATATTATTGTTATTAAATGATTCTCGTATTTAATTGTTATTCTGCATTATTATTATTATTTGGAACGTTGAGGATCGCTATTTGTGATAATAGTGATCCGGGTCGAATTTTTTTTTTATTTTGACGGATTGGGTCGTCACAGTTTGGTTCTAGGGCGGTTATAGTTAATTGATTATGTAAATTAGTCAATAAGATTTCACGGTATGTGATTTTATTTTCTGTTTTTTTTCTAGTACTTAGTATTGTGCTAGTTGGTGCAGATTGATGGCTAGAGGTACTAGAGGAAGAGGTCGTGGGCGCCGTAGAGGTCAAGGTGGTCGCGGTGGGCATGGACGTGGGCAGAGACTTGAGAGTGAGTTTGCTGCCACGTGGGTGTCCCAGGAGACCACACAGGATCGAGTAGCTAATTCGCAGGCGTTTCAGGAGGAGTCCGTGGGTATGTCAGCTACGGGTACCAATGTGAGGGCTGGTGGGGCTGGTGCGAGTCCCGGTATAGCTGGCGGTGCGGTGGGCCCTGGTGGAGGTATTGCCGCAGGTGTTGCCCTGGATCGAGATGATCGTTTGGCGGGTCTACTACAGATGATTCTTGAGAGGTTACCGAGAGTGGTGTCTGCTCTAGGTCAGGCTCCGGGGATGCAGCCGGGGTTGGCTGGGGTTGTTAAGGAGCTTCCATCGTATCTGAGGATCATGGAGTAGATGCAGCGGATTGGTATTGCGTTTTTCTCGGGTGATGCTAAGCCTGAGGAGGCTGATGGGTGGCGATTGAGATTAGAGTGTAACTTTCACTCCATCAGGTGTCCAGACAGATACAAAGTTGATATGGCGGTGCATTATCTAGAGGGTGATGCTCATCTCTAGTGGAGAGGTGTTGAGGCCAGGAGGGTGCAGGCCGAGATGGTCTGGGAGGATTTCTTGGCGGATTTTAACGCCAAGTATTTCCTGCAAGAGGCGGTGGATTGGTTGGAGTCTAGGTTTCCGGACCTGGCTCAGGGAGATCGGTCAGTGAGAGAGTTCAACGCTGAGTTCAGTCGACTTCTGGTTCATGCGAGTAGAGGCATGGAGGGCGAGGAGGCCCAGGGTAAGAGGTTCTAGAGGGGACTTCATGCAGATTTGAGGATTCGCTGCAGGGCGAGTAGGTTCGCCACGAGGGCGGAGCTGGTTAACACAGCTACTGCGATTAAGGAGGATCTCAGGGAGTAGGTTATTGTGGTTAGTCCACCGATGCAGCAGCAACAGCCGAGGAGATCTCAGCAGCAGGTGAGTTCGGGCAGAGGTTGCAAGCCTGCGAAGGGACAAAAGAGGAAGTGGGAGGGCACTTCAGGGGCCAGTCAGGGTGTTTTAAGATCCTACGGGTGTGGGAGCATAGACCATCGTGTGGTGAGCTGTCTAAAGAGGATCGGAACTCGGGATGCACGAGTTGGGGTCCAGGATACGCAGGTGTGTTACCACTGCGGAGAGACGGGGCATATTAAGCCCAAGTGTCCCAAGCTGCAGCTGTTGGCGGTGGAAGTTGTGCAGCCATTGGCGAGTGTTCACGTCGGTGGAGGCGGATGGATCTAGCACCAGGCCGATCATAGGTAATTCCAAACTTTCTTTTAAAAATTCGCGGTTGTCTGAATTTTGTCTGTTTAGAAAAATTGTTAGTCTATGCTAGGGTGTACGGTTCTCAGGCACATGGGGTTTGTGCAGGGAACTTAGTTGTGGGCGGGTGTGAGTCCCACGTGTTGTTTGATTCGGGAGCTACGAATAGCTTCATTAAGCCGGAGTGTGCGGAGGGCAGCGGAGTCCAGAGTGATCCCGGGGAGCAACTAGGAGTAGTTAAGGTTGCGGGCGGCAGTTCGTTAGCTACTTTCGGGTGGGATCGTGGCATGAATGTTCTGGTGGCGGGATAGTTGATACCAGCAGATCTGATCATCAGTCCGGTGGAGCTGTACGATGTTATCATGGGTATGGATTAGTTGGATCGGTATAGGGTCCATCTACATTGCCATCGTGGGCGAGTGGTGTTCGAGCGAGAAGCGGGGAGGTTGGTTTATCAAGGTGTGAGACAGACTTCTGGGAGTCTCTTTATTTCCGTGATACAGGTTGAGCAGTTGATTGAGAAGGGCTGCGAGGTGTATCTGGCGACGATAGTGATGCCTGAGTCTGTTGGAGAGGTTGCAGTTAGGGATATTCGAGTTGTTCGGGACTTCCAGGATTTATTTCAGTCACTGCAAGGATTACCGCCATCGCGGTCGGATCCGTTTGCGATTGAGTTGGAACCTGGGACGACTCCTATATCTAATTCGCCTTACCGTATGGCTCCAGCAGACATGGTAGAGCTGAAGAAGCAGCTTGATGATTTGCTGGATAAGGGTTTTATTCGGCCTAGTGTTTCACCGTGGGGAGAGCCGGTGTTGTTTGTGAAGAGGAAGGATGGTAGTTTCTGGTTGTGCATCGATTATCGGGGACTTAACCAAGTCGCCGTGAAGAACAGGTATCCTCTGCCGCGTATTAATGAGTTGTTGGATCAGTTACGAGGGGCTACATGGTTCTCCAAGATCGATTTGGCTTCGGGTTACCATCAGATTCCTATCGATGAAGCAGACGTTAGGAAGACTGCTTTCAGGACAAGGTATGGGCATTTTGAGTTCGTGGTGATGCCTTTCGGGTTGACGAATGCACCAGCAGCGTTCATGCGGTTGATGAACAGGATGTTCCAGGAGTATCTGGATGTGTTTGTGATCATCTTCATTGATGATATCCTGGTGTATTCGAGGAGTCCTGAGGAGCACGTGGTGCATCTGAGAGTAGTTCTGGAGAGGCTGCGGGGGCAGAAGCTGCATCTAAGAGTAGTTCTGGAGAGGCTGCAGGTGCACTTTCTGGCAGCGAGAGATGAGTTTCCTTGGCCATGTGGTGTATGTAGAGCGAGTTTCTGTGGATCCGGCTAAGATTGAGGCTATCAGAGGGTGGCAGGTTATTATCGGAGGTTTGTCAAGGGGTTTGCGAGTATGGTGAAGTCGATGACTGTGGAGGTCGAAACCAACTCAATTGAATTTGTCGAAGGTCGAAAAGAGAAACTGAGTCTTCTGAGTATGAATCACAAAGCAAAAGTCGAAGATATGTTTTATTGCTGTTTCTGTTAAGCTCTGATTACAAAATGATTCGATCTCCTTTTTGGGAGATGATAATGAACTATATATAGTGTTTCTAAGTAAAATGGGCCAGCTAATAAATGGACCTGGCCCATTAAGCGATATATTAAAATTAGGCCCAAAATGACATTAAGCCCATTTTTGTTAATGAGTTTAATGTCATTTTGGACCTAGATTCAGACTAGGCCTTTGTAGACTTGCTCCGATTTCGTTAGGATGCTGCCCAGTTGATCTTGTCGTTATATCGATCTCATAGGGGTGAAATCCGACCCCTACAGTTAGCCCCCCAGCTTGGCAGTATCGAGTTAAGATGGTGCCGAGGTAAAAATTGTCGAAGTCTGAGATCGATATGTTGGACTGCGAAGTCACATGTGTGAACGTCTCATCGTCGAACTCGGGAAGTCTCTGTTATTCCTCATTGAGTCGACGTCAGCGTGTTTTCATGTGCTTGTTTTCTTGCTCTGTTACTTAGAAGACTGAGGGAGTTACCAGGCGTGGATGTCTTGTCATCGAACTCGGGAAGTTTCTGTTATTCCGCGTTGAGCCGATGTTAACATGTTTTCCTGGGCTCCTCGTTTCGTACTTGATCCGATTTTGTCAGGACGCTGCAAAGTTGATCTTGTCGTTATATCGATCTCATAGGGGTGCAATCCGACCCCTATGGTTAGCCCCCCAGCTTGGCAGTATCGAGTCGCGGTGGTGCCAAGGTAGAAATTGTCGTAGTCGGAGATCGATATGCTCGACAGCGAAATTGCCCGGCGTGAACGTCTTATCATCAAACTCGGGAAGTCTCTGTTATTCCTCGTTGAGTCGATGTCTGCGTGTTTTCCTGGGCTTGTCCTTTTTTATTGTCTTAGGAGACTGAGGAGGTTGATGGTTCTGTTGCGTTAATGGGCTTTGAGGCCTGCTGGAAGATTCCAGGAATATTTCCAAAACCAATGTGGTTTTAGGAAATTCTCCAAGTATAAATAAGTCTGCTTCCCTTGAGTTATTTTCCACCAACTCACTTTTCCCCTAATTGCAAGGTAAACTCGTCTCTCTTCTGGCTTTTTATTTTATTGTTATTTTTTTTTAGGGTTTGGTTTTTTTTTTTCTTCTTGTGAGCCGCCTTTTCCAGGGACGACGACGAGTTTACGACCGTTTTCCGACTTGACTCTCTTCCAAGAAGCCATGGCCGACGAGTTTTCCAAGAAGGAAAACGAGACTTCTTCCTCTTTGTCTTCATCTTATGCGTTCGTGAGGGTTCGAGCTCGACGTCCGATCATGTCGAGGAGGAGAGAGGGTAGTTTTGCGATTCGGGCCACCAAAACTGTTTCTCTACGCGTTCATCGCGTCCATGGGGATCCTCGCGTCCATGGTCTTCAACGTAAGGAGAGTGAAATTGTGGTTTCCGTCTTCGGAGCTTTGCAGGCGGCGATAGGAACATCAGACGGCTTCACCATCAGGGGCGTTGGAACCGTGACAGTCTCACCTTTCCAGAGATATCAAAAGTGGTCCGTGATTCCATCTGAGCCACCGTCTGGAGTTGTTTCTTCTGGACCAAGCAATCTATTTTCAAGGCCAAAAGGGGAATACGGTTCGAGATCGAGTTTGGTTTTCGCGGAGATCGAGCTTTGGTTTTTGGCAACGAGATCATGACGAGGATATGAGATCGTGGTGACTTGGGATCAATCCGCGACGAGGTGACGAGATCAACTCCGGCTATCGTGGTGACGAGATCGTGTCTCCGGCGATCATGGTGAAGATCGAGAACTTGTTCGTGATTCCTTGCATCTCAACTGGTTCGTGGTTCGCATCTCCTTGTCTGGCGCGATGTCTTCGGGTTGATCGGCGAGTCGACGGCGCGGCACGGCGAGATCGGGAAGAAAACAGCTCCAATTTGAGTTCTGGCCGAGTTGACTCAGTGAGTCAGCTCACGAGTTGACTCAGTGAGTCAACTCGGTCAACTGAGTCAACTCGGTCAACGTTTTTTTTTTTTTTTTTTTTTTTTTTTTTTTTTTTTTTTAGACTCGACGGTTCGATGACAAGGCTAGATTTATGGAGAAAAACTGACTTCGATCGTTGCTTATTGGTGCAGCGGAGAGGAGAATTGAGTTGCTTGTTCGTTGCTTTGGAGTTAGTTCGTTGAATTCGTCACTAGAGATGTCAGACAACGCGAGGAAACCATCTGCTCGTGAGAGGAGAGCTGCCGAGGCCAGGACAGATTTGAACACGAGAGTGTCTCAACAAGCTAGACCGTTGACGTCAGTCCCCAGAGCTGGCACTACTGGAACCCTTGCACCTAGGCCGCGTCGTCCTGAGTTAGAGCGAAATCTTGTTGTCATCACCGATCGTGGATCCGAATCATTGCACAGGCGTCACGCTGACATGAGGGGAAGGGATGATCACGCAGGAGCAAGTCGTATGCGTTCGCGAGAAGAGAAGGAGAAAGGCAGTGTTGGCAAAGAGGACTTGAACAGATCGAGACACGCTTCAACTCCTCGATGTGATCGTGTGGTGATGACTTCCACTATTCCTTTTGGTACGAAGGAGTCCTTTGGTGATGCTGCACGGGCGGCGTCGCATTTGTCCCAGATTGTCTTCCCAGGCACCAAGTTTCCTCCTCCAGGAGAGATGTCGAAGAAGAGATCTTACTCAAGCATGGCCTTTGATTGTATGACGGTACGACTTCGTGGTAACTCTTGTGAGATAGCGATTTGCCTTTTCTTTCTTCCTGATCTTGTAACTTTTTTTTTTTTGTGATATGTTCCTTGGTTTGGCAGTTCCTTTCTTCGCTTAACAAGCTCGCGATTGACTATGAGGTGACTGTGCGCTCGCTGACTTGTCAGCTTGCAAATATTCAGAAGGCTTGTGACGATCATAAAAAGCAGAAAAGGGATGCAGAGGATCGCGTTGCTACTCTCCAAGCTGCTATGAAGGAAACCGAAGATAGACGTCGCGAGATGGATGGAACATTCACGGAGTCTGAATCCGAGAGGAAACGCCTTCAGAAGGAAGTCTGTGATCTTACCACCCGATTAGATGATGCTGCCAAGGTTCAAGATACGGCTGTGCAGCGGGCTGTAGAAGAAGCAAGGCGCGAGCTGGTGGTAAGGTACGAGGCGAAGATCGATCGTGCCAAAGAGAAGATCAAAATGATTAACGACCAGCCGAGGATTGATATAATTGATCTTGCTGAAGTCCGGAGTAACATTGAGTTCATAAAGCTGCTTCAGAGTGACAAGGCGCCTGATCTTGGTGAAGAGCTCGTTGACCTTGTGAAGCAGGAGGCAGACCTATTGCTCGCGGATGAGGTATTTGCTAAGCATGTGCGCGAACTCGGAGTGATCCTTGAGGATTCGCCTACTGGCACGACTGATGATCGAGTTGTCGACTCGAACGCTGATGCCGTTGAAGAGGTGGCTGACTCAGATTCAAATTCTTCGAGTTCGTCAAGCGATGATAACTCGTCGAACTCTGCGGTGGCGATTCCTTCTGATCAAGCTGTTGAGATTGTCGATGACGTTGAGGAGATCTAGTCTTAGTTGATTTTTATTTTAGCACTTTATCGTACTTTTGATTTCAGACTCAGTATTTGATTTAACTTAGATGGTGTTCATCCTTTTGTTCAGAGTTATCATCATTTCTGTCTTACGTCATTTGAGATAATGATTTGAGTTAGGATTACGCTTATCCTTGTTGTGAGGCCGGCTGTCGTTGATTGTTTTGTTTCCAAAGATCAGCTATATTGTTGTTGGGACCAGTGTTAAGTTAACTGGGTTTTCTAATGATCATTTTGGTTTACAGACGAGTCTGCATCGAGACGCCTGCTCCGAAAACGATCACGTTATTGCGTAATGACCAACAAAATTGTTGGGTTTTTGAGATGAAATTTCTGGTTTACGGTTACGTTCTATTGACGCGCCCGCTCCAAGAATGAATGCGTTATTGAGTAAAGACCAACGATCTGTTTGTTGGGTTTTCTGATGATCATTTCGGTTTACGACCATGTATTACATCGACACGGCCGCTCCTATAATGAACACGTTATTGTGTAAAGACCAACGATCTGTTTGTTGGGTTTTCTGATGATCATTTCGGTTTACGACCATGTATTACATCGACACGGCCGCTCCTATAATGAACACGTTATCGCGTAGAGACCAACGATCAGTTTGTTGGGTTTTTGAATGAACATTTCGGTTTACGAGCGTGTATTACAGCGACACGACCGCTCCTATAATGAACACTTTGCGATGATACCAGCGAGGTTTGCTGGGTTTTTAGGCAATCACTTGGGTTTACGAAAGTGTTTCTTTCTAAACACTTCCGCTCCTATAGTGATTACCAATTTATATAGCGCGCTTTAAACCCGTAGAGGGTGTAGTAGTCAGATCTGAAAGGTGAAATGAGCTCGTCACTGTGGCCAGCAGCGACGGTGGTAAAGTCTGATCGAGTTAAGACTGAAGTGATTCGTGATGGATGTAAATGAGATGTAGCGAGAAGTAAGCAAATCTACGATCTTTATTAATCATAACATTTGTTATAAAAATGGGAGTATACGAGTATACGTACCCACTCCCCCCCTTATGAAGGAGGGGGCAACTGAACCCATCCGAAGACGAGCTGCCTACGTACCCTGTGAAGGGATCAAGTCGCTCCGTAGTTCGTTAGATTTTTGGAAGTAACTTAGTTGATTCGCTGTCTGGGTTCGTGCGGTGGTGATTCGTCATTGTTTGTCCTCCTTCGCTTCAGGTTAATGTCGTCGGCACGATGAAGCTCATTGGTGTCGACATCTGTGTCGAGATCTTTGATACTAATATCGCCCTTGAGAGTGCCGGCAGCCAGTCTTGCAGCGAGTCTAAGTCCCAAAGTGCGGCACATCGCAGTAGAGTGCCCAGCGGTTTGATGGAACTCACAAAAAGCTGTTTCGTCATAAGCACTCTGGTCTCTTGTCCATGTATTGTTCCAGGAGCCTCTGCCGCGACCTTGACCTCGACCTCGGCCGCGACCGTATCCGTGTGACTCGATCTGATAATTATGAGCTCCCCTGAATCCTCCTTCATGCTGGACGAAATCGGAAACATTGTTGTTCTTTTTGGCTGCATTAGGGGTTGTGGTCTGCGGTGGGTCGCTTGTCTGCTTAGACTTTCCCAATTTTTGAGATAGTGCGCGGACCTCCTCTTCGCTCTTGGCAAAGTCTGTAGAGCGATGGAGGGCGTCCTGGATGGTCGCCGGCTCGTTTACGGTCATCTCTTGACGAAAAGGAGAGGGACACCACAATGCTCTTCTCAAAGTCTCTAGTGCAGAGGTGTTGCTCAAACCTTCCACTTTAGATAGTACCGATTTAAACCTTCCCATGAAGGCTCGCAAGCTCTCGTGTTCACCTTGCCGTATGGTCCAGAGGTCAGAATCGAAGATTTTTCGCTCCATGAATATACCGTAGTGTTTCACGAACATTTCAGAGAGCTGGTTGAAGTTGTCAATCGAGTTCTTCTCTAGTCTGTAGAACCACTGGAGGGCAGGTCCCTTGAGGTTTTCCACGAACAGCTTGCAGTGCCCGATATCTCTTTCCTCTTCCCTGAAGTTAGCTCTTCCCATGGCTACAGTGAATGCCATGAGGTGGTCTTTTGGATCAGTGTTTCCTTCGTAAGGTTGCATCTTGATTCTTCCAGGATCGGAGATCTTTGCCCTCGAGATACGTTCCGTAAAAGGTGTGTTCCGCGCCTCCTCAAGTACACGATCAATTTCGGGGGCTTTGCTGTTTACCCGGTGCATCTGGGACTGTGCGGCTCTTAAGTCAGCGGCGGCGCGCTCCAGCTGTGCTTGCATCCTAGCCATGTCGTCGATTTTAGTCAGGTCCTTGTGTTCCTGTTCGAGCTCGAACTGCTCGACCCAGTCGAGTCCTTCTTCGTCGTCGAAGTCTTGGCCGTGCTCAAAATTCGCGTCATTCCGACGGGCTTGGGATCGATCTCTCCTTGCAGGTGCGCTGCAATTCTCTGAGGTGCGTGTCCTACGCGGGTTGTTGTCTGTGCCGACCGTACGCGCGATCCCCTCTGAAGCAGCTTGGCGTTCATGTGCGATCCTTCTCGAAACAGCTGGTGTTGTGCCCATTGCTCCGTTCGCTCGCTCTGGAGTTGGATCCGCTGTCCGCAGCAGCGGAGGTGGTGGTAGGTCTCCTCGGGTTCGTCTTGCGGTGCGCGGTGTTGAGAAACTAAGGGTTTGCGGCTTGAACCGCCCAAGTGACCGCCGCGGTCCACCAGTCCTGTTGGATTTTTTGCGGGCTTTGCTTGCTGTTGTGAGAGCCTTCAGCTTTTTATCATTATCTGCTGTCCTTTCGAGGAGTATCTTCATCATGTCTTTTAGCTCGGTCATGGTTGCCGGAGTCGTCGCGGCGTTGTCGACGGCGTCTTCGTTCATTTGGTTATTCTTGGCTGCCGTGTTGTCTGGCCGTGATGCCGAGGAGTCCTCGCTGCCGTGTCCACTGCTGTTGTCGCTGCTAGTCATCTTCTTCTGTCTAGTGTGCGAAGTGATTCCTTAGTGTGAGAAGATCTCAAGTTACCCTCCTTCTAGCGCCAAATTGTGGAGGTCGAAACCAACTCAATTGAATTTGTCGAAGGTCGAAAAGAGAAACTGAGTCTTCTGAGTATGAATCACAAAGCAAAAGTCGAAGATATGTTTTATTGCTGTTTCTGTTAAGCTCTGATTACAAAATGATTCGATCTCCTTTTTGGGAGATGATAATGAACTATATATAGTGTTTCTAAGTAAAATGGGCCAGCTAATAAATGGACCTGGCCCATTAAGCGATATATTAAAATTAGGCCCAAAATGACATTAAGCCCATTTTTGTTAATGAGTTTAATGTCATTTTGGACCTAGATTCAGACTAGGCCTTTGTAGACTTGCTCCGATTTCGTTAGGATGCTGCCCAGTTGATCTTGTCGTTATATCGATCTCATAGGGGTGAAATCCGACCCCTACAATGACGAAATTGACAAGGAAAGATGTCCCTTTTGTGTGGTTTTCAGCTTGCGAGGAGAGTTTTGGGAAACTAAAGGAGATGTTGACGAGTACACCAGTGTTGGCTTTACCCGAACCGGGTGAGCCTTACGTGGTGTATACCGACGCTTTGGGAGTTGGTATGGGTTGTGTCCTGATGCAGCAGGAAAAGATTATTGCATATGCTTCGAGGCAGGTGAGGAACCACGAGTGCAACTACCCTACCCATGATTTGGAGTTGGCTGCGGTGATTTTCCCTCTAAAGATTTGGAGATCTTATCTTTATGGTGGAAAGGTTCAGGTGTTCACAGACCATAAGAGTCTGAATTATTTCTTCACTCAGCCGGAGCTGGACCAGAGAAAGAGGCGTTGGATAGAGTTGGTAGCGGATTACGATTTGGAGATCGGGTACCATCCGGGGAAGGCTAATCTGGTTGCAGATGCGTTGAGTCGAATGAGAGTGGCTTCAGCTCACGAGCGTGATTTGGAGGCTCTGGTGAGCGATCTTGGTACATTGAGATTGTGTGTGATCTCACAGGAGCTGTTGGGGTTAGAGGCAGCTAACCAGGCAGATTTGCTGAGTCGGATTCGAGCAGCTCAGGAGTTGGATCCGGTTTTGATTGATGCTTCTAAGGTTGCAGGTTTAGAGTATATAGCGGCAAATGGGACGATACTGGTGAACGGATGGGTTTGTGTACCCAAGGACAAGGATCTGAGGCAATAGATTATGAGGGACGCTCATGCGAGCATGTAATCGATTTATCCGGGGGCGACCAAGATGTATTGTGATTTGAAGCGGTATTATCACTGGGTTGGGATGAAGAGAGATGTATCTAACTGGATTGCGGCGTGCAACGTGTGTTAGTTGGTGAAGGCTAATGATATAATGCGTTTTTGGCGCATTCTAACCCTTGTTTTGTAGGTTTTTATCGAGTCTTTTACTCTCTTTCGAGTCATTCTAGGTACTAAAGTGGCTGGAAGCAAGGATTTGAAGTTTGCAATTGGATTTGGCGAAAAAGAAGGAAGAAAAGATCTTTTTGAAGATTCTGCCCAGAAGTAGCACCTGCGCTGGAGCTGGGTGCTCCCGCTCCCAGCAGAGTCATTAATGGGCCTTTTGCAAAACCCTAATTTTGCAGTCCTAATTTTGGGCCAGCCGCCGTGGGCCTTTAAATATGTTTTTCTCTGGATCTTTTGAAAGGAGAGCCACGACACAGACATCACGAGAACAGGCAGCAGAGAGACATCACGACGAGAGAGAGAGAGAGAGAGAGAGAGAGAGAGAGAGAGAGAGAGAGAGATATACACTTGTTTTGAGAGAGTTTGTAAGCTTGGAGATTTGTCTTCAATACTTATCGAAGTTTTCTTAACCCCTACTCTTTTATATATCGATTTCAATGCAGTTTATCATGTCTCTTGCTGCTCTTGTTTCTTTGATTATGAGTGAGTGATTCACTTGTTAGGTTGAGGGTTTTTGATGGGATTTGATTCATGAGCTAAGCATAAATAGGTTTTTAAATAATCATTCGATAGTCTCCACCTATTGTCGATCATATTGCCTAGGTAAGATTGATCACCTAGCCTTTGATTTTATGTTAAATTTACTTATCAAAAGTTTGTAAATTGCTGGAATTGACTTAGGTGGGCGATTTGATCCTTAGCCAACGAAAGTTGAAGTTAGGGCATCTCGTGAACATATCAACCCTAATCGCTTAATGCTTGATAATCCTTGTAACCTCAACGACAGTTAGGGTGTTAGATTGATTGTTAAAGTTGTAGATGCCACGAAAGTGGATCTCCTTATATTTATGGTTGAGTTCGAGACTTGGTCGTAATCGCATACCTGAATAATTGCTTGGTTCCTGATATTCGAATCCCTGAGAATTATTGTTTACAACCGCTTTTACCTTTGTTTCGTTTTCTTTAATTATTAATTTGTGACATTCAAACCCAACTTGAATCGCTTAGCTTAAATTGTTTTCCATAGAATTAGAGCGTATTGCTGGTACTTTAACGAACCTCACTATTCTACTTTGATTAGTAATTCTAGGTTTTAATCTTTGAAACCGGAAAAAGCTCTTTCATCAAATTGGCGCCGTTGTGACGGGGACCAACTCGATACCTCTACTTCTCAACTATGATTTTAGACTAAGCACTAATCTCGTTCTTTTGTTTTTCTTTACGTGTGTTTCAGGTGCATGAACTCAAGGACAACAAGGAGAAATCTTCAAACTCCCCTCGTCACTTTGAGTAATCCTGAACTCGCGAGACTAGAACGAGAAAACAGACGACAAAGGCCTAATCCCGCTGATATGGGCGATCAAGGCGACAACGACATGGCAGTTGAGTTGCAAAGGTTGCAAGAGCAGATGGCTCAAATGCAACAGCAGCACGCACGTGAACTGCAGCAACAACGTGCGCGTGCTGAACAATGAACCATAGGGGATATGGACAATCCCCATGCCTATTACCGAAACCGAGCTGCCATCAGCACTATCTTTTTCTCATGGGATGATGCAAGCAAAGTGCGAACCGATGAGTTGATCATGCTTGACAATGTCGTGAGAGATACCATTAGCAATGAAGCCGGTTTGAGCTGCGAATTCGATGGAAGCGTCAACATGGGAGCGCTTTTCGCCTCATGCATTACGGACAAGAGGACTAAAGTGGCAAAGGGAAAGGCGGCATCTCACAGCGAGAGGATCGGGAGTTTATTGACAAGGCTGTGCATCAACGTCAAACTTAACCTCGGATCTTACACTTGAAACTCCGCGACAGAGTTTATGGATAACTCCTACCTTATTTCTTGTGAGATCTTGGCCGACACTAACGTTTACAGGTTCACAGCAAGAGACAAGACCACCCAGTTCTGCCGATTGCCGCAACCATCATTGACGGACCTGGAAGTTGCAGTCAACGTTGGATTCACACCAGGAACGGAGTACTTGTGTTCTGCCCCTGGAGCACCAACTGAGGGAGCACCGACTGGGAGAGCACCAAAGCCCAGGAGGAGCACTTCCTCAACACAACCTACTCCTGCCGCCGCCTTAGTCCCGGATGCCCCTTTGAGCCACGATGAGGAGGAGGAGCTGGCAGCCGCTACGCAGAGGACTCGGCAGTCCAGAGCTAACTACCGCATGCCCTATGCGAGTGAGCTGACTCTAGATGACATTTCCGATGCTCCCGAGGATCTCGAATATCACCGTTGGATGGTTGCTTCTACCAAGAAGAACAACGGGCTGTTCCGCCGCATTCTCCACATGCTTCAGAAGGGTTGCAGCAGCTCTCAAGCCACCGAGACCATTCCCTCCACGTCCCCTGCTCCGCCACCTGTTTCTCGACCTTCCACATCCGCTCGTCCGTCCACTTGTTCCTCCAAACGCAAGAAGCCGATCACCAGTGAGGATTCTGATAATACCACCAGCGATTAGACATCGCCCCCTCTATCCTTCCTCAGTATTCCATGAACATTTTTAATTTTATGCATCATTATTTTCTTCTCTTCTTTTTTATCCTCTTTCTTTTCTTATTTTCACACCGAGACGGTGTGAAGTAAGTCTGGGGAAGTTGCTACTAATCTCGTTTATTTTGGATGTTTTTCTTATGTTTCTTATGTCCTGTTTTGAGTCTTTCTTTTGGTTTGTTTTATTGAGTCAAGACTTTGTAGGGAATTAGGACCTTATCTCATGATGATATTTGAACTATTTGTGTTTAATCTTCTCTCTAGTGACCATTTCTTCAGAGCATGAGTACAAGGAACAGCTGGAACACTTCGATACACCATCTTCCAGGTTCCATATTGACCAAAATTTTATCTCGCTATTGGCACTAGATTAGGGAAACGAATCATATTCAGGACTCCTTATTCTTTTTTTTTATCACTCTTGTTGTTCCTGAATAGCTAGCTCATTTTTAGTTGGTACCCTCCTTAACCCTGACCTCTTTTCAAGCCCCTTCCATTCTTGTTACTTCATTGTCATATATGCAGCATATGCGCAAAAGGGCCGGAGAGAATTGGGTCGACACTGCCTTTAAATCACTCTTTCTGAAGAACGAGAGCACTGATTCCCAGAAGGAGCACCTGCTCCTATTTTCAGAAGAGGGTTTTACAACGAGGTGGAACAAAAATCCACGAAGGAGGAACGATATTGATGAGCTCCACTTGGGTATGTACAGTAACTCTAATTCTTTTTTGTGCTTGAGAGACATACAAATGTAATAAAACCCTCTTCATCATCATCTATCAAATAACAAAAAAAAAAAAAAAAAATCAATCAAATCAGATGATGAAGAGTGGTAAATATGTAAAATTGGAAATGTCTCTTTACACAGCGAGTGTACCCAAGGTGGAAGACGGCATCATGAGTTGGTTAGAGAGATTTGGAGAAGAAAGAGTGGTTTAGAGAATGTGGATATCAACGTACCCGTTCTCTCTTGCAATTTTGTGCAATATCCTGCATCCACTACGAAACATCGAGTAACCCTTAAAAAATTTAAACACTTTGAACTCCATCTCTAAATGGCCTTAAATCCTTAGCGTCGTCTACCCTAAAGGGTGCCTTTACCGAGACCCTCACGCAATTTTAATGCGTTGAGTTTGTGTTTGGGAAATGGAACTTGGTTGAGAAATGTGTTGAGGATGTTTTGGTAAAGCTTTGTTATTCATAATTTGGATTATGTGGTCTGCAGATTGAGGGTTTTAACTGGGTTCACTGAGGATAAAAGAGTTCTCGCGTTTTCAAACCTTTCTCCTTCACTTGGTCTTGAATTTGTTTGAGGACAAACAAAGATCTAAGTCTGGGGGAATTGATATAATGCGTTTTTGGCGCATTCTAACCCTTGTTTTGTAGGTTTTTATCGAGTCTTTTACTCTCTTTTGAGCCATTCTAGGTACTAAAGTGGCTGGAAGCAAGGATTTGAAGTTTGCAATTGGATTTGGCGAAAAAGAAGGGAGAAAAGATCTTTTTAAAGATTCTGCCCAGAAGGAGTACCTGCGCTGGAGCTGGGTGCTCCCGCTCCCAGCAGAGTCATTAATGGGCCTTTTGCAAAACCCTAATTTTGGGCCAGCCGCCGTGGGTCTTTAAATATGTTTTTCTCTGGATCTTTTGAAAGGAGAGCCACGACGCAGACATCACGAGAACAGGCAGCAGAGAGACATCACGACGAGAGAGAGAGAGAGAGAGAGAGAGAGAGAGAGAGAGATATACACTTGTTTTGAGAGAGTTTGTAAGCTTGGAGATTTGTCTTCAATACTTATCAAAGTTTTCTTAACCCCTACTCTTTTATATATTGATTTCAATGCAGTTTATCATGTCTCTTGCTGCTGTTGTTTCTTTGATTATGAGTGAGTGATTCACTTGTTAGGTTGAGGGTTTTTGATGGGATTTGATTCATGAGCTAAGCATAAATAGGTTTTTAAATAATCATTCGATAGTCTCCACCTATTGTCGATCATATTGCCTAGGTAAGATTGATCACCTAGCCTTTGATTTTAGGTTAAATTTACTTATCAAAAATTTGTAAATTGCTGGAATTGACTTAGGTGGGCGATTTGATCCTTAGCCAACGAAAGTTGAAGTTAGGGCATCCTGTGAACATATCAACCCTAATCGCTTAATGCTTGATAATCCTTGTAACCTCAACGACAACTAGGGTGTTAGATTGATTGTTAAAGTTGTAGATGCCACGAAAGTGGATCTCCTTATATTTATGGTTGAGTTCGAGACTTGGTCGTAATCGCATACCTAAATAATTGCTTGGTTCCTGATATTCGAATCCCTGAGAATTATCCCTGACCTAACGTCTTTCCATTATTGTTTACAACCGCTTTTACCTTTGTTTCGTTTTATTTAATTGTTAATTTGTGACATTCAAACCCAACTTGAATCGCTTAGCTGAAATTGTTTTCCATAGAATTAGAGCGTATTGTTGTTCCCTTAACGAACCTCACTATTCTACTTTGATTAGTAATTCTAGGTTTTAATCTTTGAAACCGGAAAAAACTCTTTCATCAGCTGAGCATCAAGTTCTGAGTATGTTGCAGAGTTTGCCTATTCCGGAGTAGAAGTGGGATATGATTACCGTAGATTTTGTGACAGGGTTGCCAGTGTCACGGACCTTTGATGCGATTTGGGTGATTGTGGATCGTCTGACCAAGTCAGCACATTTTCTTGCCATCAAGAAGACCGATGGAGCAGCAGTTTTGGCTAAGAAGTATGTGCGAGAGATAGTGAGGCTGCACGGGGTGCCAGTGAGTATTGTGTCAGACAAGGATCCGAGGTTTACTTCACAGTTCTGCAGGGCATTTCAGGCTGAGATGGGCACTAAGGTGCATTTAAGCACAACGTATCATCCTCAGACGGATGGTCAGTCTGAGAGGACGATTTAGAATTTGGAGGACCTATTGAGGATGTGTGTGTTGGATTATGGTGGTCATTAGGTGGATCATCTGAACCTGGTTGAGTTTGCGTACAGCAATAGTTACCAGACGAGTATTGGGATGGCTCCATATAAGGCTTTGTATGGGAGGCAATGTCGGACACCATTATGTTGGACTCAAGTGGGGGAGAGGAGCATGTTTGGTGCAGATTTTGTTCAGGAGATGACGGAGAAGATCCATATCTTAAGACTGAACATGAGAGAGGCTCATGATCGGCAGAAGAGTTATGCAGATAAGAGATGGAAAGAGCTGGAGTTTGAGTTGGGAGATCTGGTGTATCTCAAGGAAGCGATGTTGAGGGGTCCTAACAGATCCATTTCAGAGAATAAGCTAAGTCCAAGGTTTATGGGTCTGTTCAGGGTTGTGGAACGGGTTGGACCTGTAGCTTATCGGTTGGAGTTACCTCAGAGTATGAGAGCCTTTCATGAGGTGTTCCATGTATCGATGCTGCGGAAGTGTCTACATGACTCTGAAGAGGTGTTAGCTAGGATTCCAGAGGATCTTCAGCCCAACATGATGTTGGAGACGAGACCTGTGAGGATTCTCGAGCGGAGAATCAAGGTGATGCGCCAGAAGAGGATACCGTTGGTGAGAGTTATGTGGGACTGTGATGGTGTTGAGGAGAAGACATGGGAACTAGAGGCGAGGATGAAGGCAAAGTTCTCGAAGTGGTTCGAGAAGCAAGCGGTGGCTTGACTGTCTTTCTGGTTTTCAGTATCTGTTTTAGCATGTGTTATGTGTTGTGTGTATCTTTCGTTGTGTTATACCGATATACATTGTTGAGATTAATAAGATGGGTTTTTCTTATTATATTTGTTGATAAGACGGGTGTTCTTATGGTATGATTGGTAGATCATGGGTTGACGATTGGTTGGCCATGTGTGTGTGATGACGGGGAGGTCATGAGAGAGGGGCTAGAAATGGAAGTTCTATGTGAGTTAGAGCTTGTCCATGTTCTAGGAGGAGTCTAGATTAGAAGTCTTATGTGAGTTAGGACTGCCTTTTCCAAGGACTTCAAGGAAACACCCAGGTGTTTGGGTTGTTTTAGATGACCGGGGGATTGGTCATGGGGTAATAGGGAATATTATGATGGAACCACGGGAAGTAATTCAGTTGTCATGTACTTATAATGCGTGTTACAATGTGACTACTCCAGGAGATGTGTGATTCCCCTGCATATACTTTGAGGGACGGAGATCTCTCCAGAGGATGTGTGATTTCCTCTGCAGCCGATAGCTCGATGGACTGTGTGTCCCGAGAGTGGGAGGGGCTGGAGCGTACTGAGAGCCGGTATGTTATACATCGAGAGCTCGTAGGGTGACGATCCTACGGGTGTGAGTGGTGTATAGAGATATGATTTTGAGCAATAGTGCCTGTAAGTGTGATTATATGTACTAGACTGGATGAGCTTCATGGATCGGGTTATGATCTCAGGTGGTTCTGACCGGGTTTGGTCAGGAGTGTTAATGTCTGATCTAGGGGTTTTACTCATGTTTAGAACCTCGGTTTAGACAACCCTAGTAAACATATGTAGCCTCTTTGGTTGTGCATGTTCTTGTTTGTTTGTTGCGCGATCAATTGATCCAAATTCGAGGTCTACGGTTGGGCGTGCATGTTCTTGTTTGATTGTTGTGCGATCGATCGGACAGCCCTAATTCGGATCAGGGAGCGTTGCATAGTAGATGTTTTCCGGGAGAATTTGGTCGGGTTTAGGATAGAGACAGAGCTGGCAGAGTTAAGCCAGAAGGCTGTTTGCCGTTGTTTGACCGTAGTGTGGCGGTTTCAACTGATTCAAGGATGAATTTGTGTTAGTGGGGGAGAATTGTAACGACCGCGAACTAAATTTCGAAATAATTGGTCTTGTGTCGATCGACATAGAGGGTGTGTGTCGATCGACACGAGTGTCGGCTGTGTCGTGTGGCACCAGGGTGGTGTGCCGATGGTCACGAGTGTCGGCAAGGTGTGTCGATCGACACGAGTGGTGTGTATCGATCGATACGAGTGGTGTGTGTCGATCGACACATGCTGTTTTAACGTGTTTGTGCTGTTTTCGTGATTGATTGTTCATCCTCGTATTGTATTATTTGTTATAGCTATTATATATAGCATGTAGATGGGATGACCGTCTTACTGAGTATTTGTGATATTACTCACGCATCTCGTATAACCATGTGATGCAAGTAAAGAGAAGGATTGATCATGGAATCATGGTCGGGACGAGGGGATGATCTAAATTAGAAGTGATAGGGTGTTAGCGATTCTAGGATTATGTTTTAACGTTGTTGATTTAACTGAATATTTTATTACATTTAATAATTAAATTATTAATGATATTATTGTTATAAAAGAATTTTTGTATTTAATTGTTATTCTGCATTATTATTATTATTTGGACCGTTGAGGATCGCTATTTGTGATAATAGTGATCCGGATCAATTTTTTTTTATTTTGACGGGTTGGGTCGTCACACGATCTATGGTGTGTGGAGGTAAGACATGTGTATCATACTAAATTTATAAATTTCTTTTCGGAACACATACATGATCAAATAACTTACCACATCACACGTAGTTTTGAGGTAATAATAGTCTTAATAAATCATCTATATATACCTTATGAATTACCAAATTTTTTGCTATTAGCTTATAAACTTCTCCACATAAAATTTAAAAAGTCAAATAGTTACATATCATATCAACATTAAGAATTAAATTAATTTTCTTTCTTTTCATAGCAAAAAATTAAGATATAGTTTCTTTATTTCATAAACTCATAATTTCAAGTAGTTTCTATTTTTGTAGATTCTTTTACTTTTGATTTTTCTTTTGTAAATTTTATATATTCAATCATGATGAATTATTTAATGGATTGAACTTGAAAGAAAACAATGAAAGATATGAGTTGAGAAAACTTCATTATCACAAGAGGGGTACAACAAACGGAAAATTTTGTGCATTGATTGATTAATGCATGATTGATTGATTAATGCATGTATGGTGTTTCTTATGTTAATTAGTTTCCAGTGAGATAGACGATCTTTTGTAAGGGTTGAATGTTACAGAAAATTATCTCTTTTACATTCTTGACTTAACAAAAAAGAAACTTATCAATACACTTAGTTTAGATACTTTTAAGTATGTATTGAAATTAGAGACTCAATTGATTGATATAACAAAAGGGCCAAACGAGTTTTAGGAGCTCACGAGTTAGAGAGACTTTGTGTGTGGTTTAACTGTCAAATATGTCTGGTGCAAAAAGTTTACGGAGTTATATTCTCCGTGGAGAAGTAAAATTTAAATATTACATGTTTGGATCAAAATTCCACAAGTTTGAAATAATTAATTCGGGTTCTTCTATTATTTATTTTATTTTTTAGGTTGATAGTATTTATGTGTGAAAGGTTTCTTAAAAAATACTTGAAAACTATAGAATTAGTTGAATGAGGAAGAGTTATAGATTGTAAATTCAAATTGTTTTCCAATTAGAAACTATAGTTGAACATGTTAACTATGTATGTTATTTTTTTTTAAAATTATAATAGGTAACTATGTTTTTTATAATAGTTAACTATGTATGTTATATAATAGGTATCTTCCTGGTAATAGTTAATTATTTATGTTATTTTTTCATTATAATAGGTAACTATGTTTCTGATAATAGTTAACTATGTATGTTATATGTAAGCTATAATAGGTAACTATGTTATGAACGTAGTTAATTATGTTTGTTTAAATAAGTAACTATTAAAATAATATTTTCATGTAGTCAACTATGTTACGAAATGAATAGAATTTAGTGTGATATTTTCAGAAAATAGTTACAAAATAGTGTGATATAGTTAACTATGTTATGAGATTAGTGGAGTATGTAATTTCGAAAACAATTATAGTTTTTTGACCTAATTTTTTTCAAATCTACTTTTTTCAGAGATAATATCAGAGCAATTTTTATTAAATTTTATTAATCACTGATTTTTATGAAATTTTATTACCAACAATAGTTACTTAATTTAATAGGGCAAATATGTCCAACTATTTATTTTTTATGCTACTCACCTAAATTCTTTTATGGACATGTTAGTTTTATAATTATTTGCTCAAAACATAATA
Organism: Arabis hirsuta; assembly: GCA_964056655.1. NCBI lineage: Eukaryota > Viridiplantae > Streptophyta > Magnoliopsida > Brassicales > Brassicaceae > Arabis > Arabis hirsuta. The sequence goes on along the minus strand of OZ053303.1, from coordinate 7,364,759 downwards.
TTGAACTAATTAACCTTATAATTATTTGACTGTAAATATTACAAAAGTAAACTAAAAACTATAAATCAATAAATCAACAAAATATTTAAACGGTACACAAATCTATTATATAATTGACCATTGATAATCAATTGATTTTTTGGATTTACACTGCTAGAGTTTTCAAATAGGATTTTTGTATACTGAAAAAGGATAAAGGAAAACTTCACTATCCTATACAAATTAATATTCACTTTTTTACCAATATACTTTTGCATTTGTATATGTCGACATCTAACTAATTTAAAAGTTAGCAAGTCCAAATATAAATTAAACTCATCGATAAAACAAACCCACACGTAGCATGGGTACAAAACCTAGTATATACTATATAAAAGTTGAGACAATAAGGTCCTAAAGGTGACCACATAGGATTTAAATCAACTAATAATATTATGCCACATCAACATTTAGAATTAAGTTAATTTTAATTTTATTGTTAATAATAAAATTTCCATTTTTCTTAAATTCGTTTTCTTTTAAAATATTTATAATTTTTTCCATTTAAGAAATTATATGCATTTTGAAAAATGTAAAATGAAATAAAATATTTAATAAATTTTCTATTTTTCAAATATACATTTTTTTTTGTAAAAACAAATAATATGAAAAAAAAACATTGCAAAACATATATATATATATATATATATATATATATATATATATATATGAAATAAGGAAACATATACAATTTAATTTAATTTAATAAGTTTAAACACATAAAAATTAAACATTGCAAAACATATATATATATATATATATATGAAATAAGGAAACATATACAATTTAATTTAATTTAATAAGTTTAAACACATATAATAAGTTTAATTTAATTTAATCAACCAATCTTAGTTTTGATTGTATATTTTGTAGTTTTCAGGCTATAAGCTCCTAAAGACGTCTACATAGGAATTAAATTAACCTATAATGTTATGTCATTTAAGCATTTATAATTAAATTAATTTACCTTTTTGTTGTTAATAAGAAAATAAGACATAATTTTTTTATTTCATCAACTCATAACTTTAAGTAATATCCATTTTTTGTGGATTTTTAAGTTTTGATTTTCCTATTTAATCTTTATATATACTATAGATTAGGAAATTTTATTAATTCGAAGGTAGTAATAGTTTTAATTATAAAACTAAAAAAATCATTTTTATATTCTTTTTTTACTTTCAGCATTTAGAATTAAGTTAATTTTATTTTTATTGTTAATAAAATGCGAGTTTACAAAAATGCCACACTTTTGAAATCTTTACAAAAATGCCATTTTTTAAAAATTATTTTTTCTTTACATTATTTATATTTGGGTTAAGTATGTTCTATTAGGGTTTAATTTTGAGGATTTAGGACGGTTTAGGGGTCAAAACATTTTTTAGGGTTTAGAATTTTAAGATATAAGCTTTATAAATCTATAATTAGTGGCATTTTTGCAAATTAACACCTCTAAGTGGCATTCTTGCAAATGTGCACACAAAAAGTGACATTTTTGTAATTGCCCCTTATTTTTAAGATATTATATGCATTTTGGGAAATGTAAAAGGAAATAAAATAGTTAATAAGTTTTCTATTTTTTCAATTATACATTTTTGTAAAAAAAAAAATACAAAAATTAAACATTGCAAAACATACATATTTATGAAATAAAGAAGCATGTACAGTTTGGTAAAATTTATTACAATTGCCGAAAGCTTATAAATGTGAAAAAAATGATAAAAAAGAATGTATGAAAATCTGTAAAAAACTTTGATCTTAGTGGAACCTACCAGCTTTTAAACTTGCATAAATTTTTAACTTAGTTGAACATAGGTGAAATTCTTGGATTTTGGAGCTTTGAAATCTTGGTGAAGCTATCGATTATATACTTATTTGTTAGAGACTATGCTGGATTTTTACGAGGATAATTTTTGGTTCTTCGTCGTCTAAGTATTGGACCTATACTTTGTTATTGGATCGCACGTTGGTCTTGCTTTAATCCAAGCGAGGTGGATCAAATCTGAATTTATGAATTGTTTGAGCTTTGATACTTTGAAACACGTCTTGGCACTTGAAAAACATACTTACAAAGATAAGTTCGTTCTCAAGAGATATGGGGATGCTATGATATATAGAGAGTGTTATCTACAACACGATTATGCTGTTAAAGTTCAGAGTAATTGGTGTTACAAGCTTGATGGTGAAGGACATCGGCTAAAGAACGATGAATATTTTCTTGTAAAATATCTACAATTAAATTGTTAGGAGTAAATGATATAATATGACTACTATGTTATTGATTATTTTGATTGATCTAAATAACAGTACTCTGAGGAATTTGATTATATTTGTAGTGCAGTGACAGTGCATATTTGACCATCATGTAAACTAATATAAATCAACCAATAATGTTGTGTCATGTAAGATTTTAGAATTAAGTTAATTTTTCTTAAAGTTCATACATAATTTCTTTATTTCATAAACTCATAACTTTAATTAGTTTTCATTTTTGTGGATTTGATTTCCTTTTTTAATTTTAGATACTATAGATTAGGAAATTTTCTTAATTTTAAGGTCTTAATCATTAAACACTATAATTAACACATTACCAAAACTTTGATATATTTTTTAATTAAAATAAAGTAAAATACAGTGGTATATATAGGATTTAAAACATTCAATATTTATACTTCACATTAGAATTTTCATTTATTTTCTTAATAGGAAATCCATAAATAATATTCTTATTTCATAAACTCATAACTTTAAATAATTTTCATTTTAGTGGACTTTTTTTATTTCAATTTTCGCTTTTAAGTTGTTGATATGTCAAAAGATATGTCAAAAGATAAAAATAGGTAGGTGAACAAGTATTATGAACTTATTAGTAATCTTACTATTGTCAATATTACAATATATAAGTTTGCTCACATGTATAATTTTTTTATTTTGTTGTCTAAAACAGTATATAAGAATAAGAGAACTGAACAATTTTATTGTTGGAATAAATAAAATATTCAATCATTAGTAATATCATTAGATTTGCCACTATACAATTTTATTGAAAGAAATTATCAAAATTCATGGAAAATATATGAAATTATATTATTAGAAAATAATAGTCACGTGATAATTTGAGATTTATAGTATGAATTGATTAGTCTCAAAAGTTAATGTTGAAATTGCATACAATTATCATATATATGTTTTGTGTAACACCCAAACCCGTAATTCAAAAAAATTTCGACCCGGATCACTATTATCACCAATAGTGATCCTCAACGGTCCAATAAATCACAAACAAGACGATGCGGAATAAAAACACGATTAAGCAATCAAACATGCACCCCATTTAAAAATCTCATAATTACTAAGTGATCAACATTATTCAACAATAAAAACACACGGTTTCTGAATTACTAACACCTTAGCAATTCTAACAGAAATAAACACATAATACGAGTCACCAGATCATCTCCTCTTCCCGGCCCGGATTCCACGTTAACATTGTATCTTTACCTTCATCACATGGTTATAAGAGATGCGTGAGTATTATTACAAATACTCAGTGAGACGGTCATCCCGTCTACAGGCTATATATATATAAGCAAAACAATCAATACAATACCACGACGACGATCAAACAGCAAGCAACAACACGTTCTGCTCAAAAGACGTCTGTGTCGATCGACACAACCACTGGTGTCGATCGACAACCCCTGCCGACACCCATGTCAAGAAATCGAAGCAACAACACGAAATCCCCCTAAAATCCTCTCAAAAACCCGATTTCTGATTTTTGGAAAAAGTGAACTCTGTTGCCAACACTTCTAACTTTTATACTGACATCTGCCGACACCGTGTCGATCGACACACCAAACCCAGAAAGTCCATAACACGAATCTGCACGAAAATCCAACAAAAACAACACAAAATCGACCCAAACAACACACAATCGCATTCTATCAATTCCTTCTATCTATGCAAGCCTACAGTCACGCACTCACCTCGATTCGGAAGGAAAACATATCGAAACGCTCAAGAACACGAAGAACGGATCTTCCGGAAATCGCAACCACCACCATCAATTCAAATCCAGAACAACCACGAGCACAACAACATCAACAACCGAGAAATCGAAGCAACAACACGAAATCCCCCTAAAATCCTCTCAAAAACCCTATTTCTGATTTTTGGAAAAAGTGAACTCTATTGCCGATACTTCTGACTTTTATACAGACCTCTACCGACACCGTCTCGATCGACATAGCCCTTCATGTCGATCGACATGACCTAAAATCGAGACAACCAAGGCTCAAACAAACCAAATAATCTCTAATTTAGTTCGCGGTCGTTACAATTCTCCCCCACTAACACGGATTCGTCCTCGAATCATGCAAAACCGTCACCCTACGTTCAACACCGATAGAGGTCATTCCTCGATCCCCATCATCTAACCCCGTCTTACTAAGGTTGTCACACTCGTCCGAAACTCGCCCAGATTCAAAACACCAAAACTGCAACACTCGCTGATTTGGATCAGGCTGTCCGATGGGTCGTGCAACAATAAAATAAGAACATGCCCGACCAACCGTAGACCCAAACTTAGACCAATGAGACTACATATGTTTACCAATATCGTTTGAAATAAGGTTCCAAACTAAAGTAAAAACCCTAGATTAACATCCCTCCTGACCAAAACCCGATCAGCACCACTTAAGATCATTCCCGATCCCTGAAGCTCATCAATCTCATACTTACAATCACACTACAGATACTAATGCTCAAAAATCATATCTATATACACCACTCTCACTCGCAAGGTCGTCACCCTATGAGCTTTCGATGTATATCATACCGGCTCTCGGTATGCTTGTAACGCCCGTGAACCTAAAAGTGGATTTTTGGTGGGTTTTGGACTTAGGAGAAGTTGGGTTTTGGGCGTTATGTCGATCGACACGGGTTGTGTATGTCGATCGACACGTGGTTAAATTAGACCAGCAAATTCGGTTTAATTGTCTGGTTTGGTGGGCCGGTTAAGGAAACCCTAGGTTTCGATATAAAAGGCAGAAACAGTGTTCTGGCCGTTTTTTGTTGATCAGAAACCAGAAGTTTAGGGTTTTGGAAGAGGTTTGAGAGAGAGAGGCTTTGTTCTTGAGAGGTTTATGAGTGAGAACAGTTTCTGTTCGGAAGTTTGAGAGGGCAAACGGCCGGGTTATTCGAGACGGATTGGGATGAAACTTGGTGGGTAAGTTATCCGATCTCTGCTCTTGATATAAACGAAAACGGTTTGTCTTTTCGTTGATTATTCATCGAGTTATGGCTGTTTGAACTCGATGGGTTTGTGCAGATAGGTTGTCTGCGATCAGTCGGCTTCGGGGTTGATTTCTGATCGAACCAGAAGGATTTGAGAGACGATCCGCATACCGACGCGTAGCTGTGTCTGTCTAGTTTCCATAACAGTCGTCTGTTTTGGTTTTGTACCAGTAGTTCGCCGTGTACAAGTCGTTTTGTAACCGTTGGTCCCATTCTCATTTCGATTCTTCGAGGTGAGTGCGTGATCGTGGGTTTGTGTGGGCATAGGGATTGATGGAATGCGTTTGCTTGGTGTTTGGTGTGTTTTGTGGTTGGAATTGTGTAGGTGGCTCGACGAATCGCGACAGATTCGAGCCACGAGAGGATAGGCTCGTTTCTGGTTGTTGTGTCGATCGACACCATGGTTGTGTGTCGATCGACACAGGATGGAGTCATGTCGATCGACACCTAGTGGCTGTGTCGATCGATACAGAGTCCCTGTACTTGTTCGTGATTGGTTCTTCTTGTTGTTTGCTCATCCTGGTATTTCTATTGATTGTTATATCTATACTTAAATAACCCGTAGACGGGATGACCGCGTCGCTGAGTATTTGTGATAATACTCATGCAACTCTTTTTGCCATGTGTTGCAGGTAAAAAGAAAATGTGATCGTGGAATCATGGCCAGGAAGGAGAGATAATCTAGGGTCTCGTATGGCTGTGTGCGGTTGTAGAATTGCTAGGTGGCTAGTGAATTCTGAGTTGTAGTTAATTGGTTTATTGGTTATTGGTTATTGTTGGATTGTTATGGAATTGAATTGGATTAGTAATTTAATAAAGTATGTGATTTATTGATTTTGGAAGTTGTTATTGATGGTTATTGTTTTCCGCGATGCATGTTGTATTGGCCCAATTGAGGATTATTATCTGTGATGATAATAATCTGAAGGGAAAATTTTAAAATTTTTGGGTCGGGTCGTTTCAATGCTCCAGCCCCTCCCACTCTCAGGACACACAGTCCATCAAGCTATTGGCTGCAGAGGAATCGCACATCCTCTAGAGAGATCTCCGTCCCTCAAAGTATATGCAGGGAATCATCATCCCCTAGAGCAGTCACACTGTAATGCGCAGCATAAGCACCTGTCGATCGATTACTTCAGGTGGTTCCTAACACGATATCCCCAAACTCGGAATACCACCCCATGACCAATCCTCCGGTCATCCGAAACAACCGAAGCACCTGGGTGTTTCCCTCAAAGTCCCTGGAAAGACGGTCCTAACTCACATAAGACTTCTGTTCCAGACTCCTCCTAGAACATGGACAAGCTCTAAATCACATAGAACTTCCATTTTTAGTCCCTCTCATGACCTCCCCTTGTCATCAAACCCATGACCTCCCAGTCATACCATAAGAACCCCCGTCTTATAACACAATAATAAGGAAACCCCATCTTATTATATCACAACAATGTATATCGTTACAACACAAAAGAAAAGTAAAAACAAAACAACTCATAGCAACATGCTAAAACAACACTGAAACCAGAAAGGCACTCAAGCCACCGCTTGCTTCTCGAACCACTTCGAGAATTTTGCCTTCATTCTCGCTTCTGGTTCCCAAGTCTCCTCCTCGACACCATCACAGTCCCACATGACTCTCACCAACGGTATCCTTTTCCGGCGCAGCACCTTGACTCTCGGCTCGAGAATCCTCACAAGTCTCACCTCCAACGTCATGTTGGGCTGAAGATCTTTCGGAATATTAGCTAACACCTCTTTAAACTCATGTAGATACTTCCGCAACATCGATACATGGAACACCTCATGAAAGGCTCTCATACTCTGAGGTAACTCCAACCGATAAGCTACATGTCCAACCCGTTCCACAACCCTGAACAGACCCATAAACCTTGGACTTAGCTTATTCTCTGAAATGGATTTGTTAGGACCCATCAACATCGCTGCCTTGAGATACACCAGATCTCTCAACTCAAACTCCAACTCTTTTGTCTCCTATCGGCATAACTCTTCTGCCGATCATGGGCCTCTTTCATGTTCAGTCTCAAGACACGGATCTTCTCCGTCATTTCCTGAATGAAATCCGTACCAAACATGCTCCTCTTCCCCAGTTGAGTCCAGCATAATGGTGTCCGATATGGCCTCCCATACAGAGCCTCATATGGAGCCATCCCAATACTCGCCTGATAACTATTGTTGTACGCAAACTCAACCAGCACACACATCCTCAACAAGTCCTCTAATGTCTGAATCGTCCTCTCAGACTGACCATCCGTCTGAGGATGATACGTTGTACTCAAATGCACCTTAGTGCCCATCTCAGCCTGAAATGCCCTTCAGAACTCTGAAGTAAACCTCAGATCCCTGTCTGCCTCACTATCTCCAGCACATACTTTTTAGCCAAAACCGTCGCTCCATCGGTCTTCTTGATGGCAAGAAAAAGTGCTGACTTGGTCAGACGATCCACAATCACCCAAATCGCATCGAAGGTCCGTGATACTGCCAACCCTGTCATAAAATCCATGGTAATCATATCCCAGTTCTACTCCGGAATAGGCAGACTCTGCAACATTCCATCGGAACCTGATGCTCAGCCTTCACCAATTGGCACACGTTGCACGCTGCAACCCAGTTAGCTACATCTCTCTTCATCCCGACCCAATGATAATACCGTTTCAGATCACGATAAATCTTAGTCGCACCCGGATGAACTGATAACATGCTCGCATGGGCCTCCCTCAGGATCTCCTGCCTCAGATCCTTGGGTACACAAACCCGCCCATGCACTAGTATCGTGCTATACGCCGAGACCACATACTCTAAACCTGTAACTCTAGAAGCATCAATCAAAACCGGATCCAACTCCTGAGCTGCTTGAATCCGACTCAGCAAATCTGTCCGATTAGTCGCCTCCAATCCCAACGGCTTCTGTGAGATCACACACAATCTCAACGTACCAAGGTCGCTCACCAGAGTCTCCACATCACGCTCCTGAGCCAAATCAATTCTCATCCGACTCAACGCATCTGCAACCAGGTTAGCCTTACCCGGATGGTACCCGATCTCCAAATCGTAATCCGCTACCAACTCCATCCAGCACCTCTGTCTCTGGTTCAGCTCTGGCTAAGTGAAGAAATACTTCAGACTTTTATGGTCTGTGAACACCTGAACCTTTCTGGCATAAAGATAAGATCTCCAAATCTTTATAGCAAAAATCACTGCAGCCAACTCCAAATCATGGGTAAGGTAGTTGCACTCATGCTTCCTCAACAGTCTCGAAGCATACACAATAACCCTTCCCTCCTGCATCAGGACACAACCCAGACCAACTTTCGAAGCATCTATATACACCACGTAAGGCTCACCCGGCTCGGGTAACGCCAACACTGGTGTACTCGTCAACATCTCCTTCAGTTGCCCAAAACTCTCCTCGCAAGCTGAATACCAAACAAAAGGAACATCCTTCCCTGTCAACTTCGTCATCGGCTTCGCCATACTGGCAAACCCCTGGACAAACCTCCGATTACAACCTGCCAACCCAAGAAAACTCCGAATCTCGGTGGCATTCCTCAGTCTATGCCACCCTCTGATAGCTTCAATCTTAGCCGGATCCACAGAAACTCCGTCTGCAGACACCACATGGCCAAGGAAACTCATCTCACGCTGCCAGAAACTACACTTGCTCAACTTCGCGTACAGCTTATGCTCCCACAGCTTCTCCAAACCAACCCTCAAATGCACTCCATGCTCCTCAAGACTCCTCGAATACACCAGAATATCATTGATAAAGATGATCACAAATACATCCAGATACTCCTAGAATACCCCGTTCATCAAGCGCATAAATGCTGCTGGTGCATTCGTCAAACCAAAAGGCATCACCACGAACTCAAAATGCCCATACCTTATCCTGAAAGCAGTTTTCCTAACATCTGGCTCGTCGATAGGAATCTGATGGTAACCCAAAGCCAAATCGATCTTGGAGAACCAAGTAGCCCCTTGAAGCTGAACCAACGACTCATCAATACGCGGCAGAGGGTACCTGTTCTTCACGGTGACTCGGTTAAGTCCCCGATAATCGATGTACAACCGGAAACTACCATCCTTCTTCTTCACAAACAACACTGGCGCTCCCAACGGTGAAACACTAGGCTGAATAAAACCCTTGTCGAACAAATCATCCAGCTGCTTCTTCAACTCTCTCATCTCTGCTAGAGCTATACGATAAGGTGACTTGGATACCGGAGTCGTCCCCGGTTCCAACTTAATCATAAATGGATCAGACCGCGATGGCGGTAATCCCTGCATTGACTAAAACATCTTGGAAATCCCAAACAACCCGAATATCCCCAACTGCAACCTCCCCAACAAGCTCAGCCATCACTATCGTCGCCAGATACGCCTCGCAGCCTTTTTCAATCAACTGCTCGGCCTATATCACAGAAATCACGAGACTCCCGGAATTCGGTCTTACACCCTGATAAACCAACTTCCCCGCCTCTCACTCAAACACAACTCGACCTCGATGGCAATCCAGATGGACCCTGTACCGATCCCTGCACAAATCTCATGTGCCTGAGAACCCTAACACTCTAGCACAGACTCACAATTTCCAAAACAAACTAAAATTCAAAAACCTCAAGAATTTAATGGATGGCACGCTGGTCTTGCTTTAATCAAAGCGAGGTGGATCAAATATGAATTTATGAATTGTTTGAGCTTTGATACTTTGAAGCACGTCTTGGCAATTGAAAAACATACTTACAAAGATAAGTTCGTTCTCAAGAGATATGGGGATGCTATGATATATAGAGAGTGTTATCTACAACACGATTATGCTGTTAAAGTTCAGAGTAATTGGTGCTACATGCTTGATGGTGAAGGACATCGGCTAAAGAACGATGAATATTTTCTTGCAAAATATCTACAATTAAATTGTTAGGAGTAAATGATATAATATGACTACATGTTATTGATTATTTTGATTGATCTAAATAATAATACTCTGAGGAATTTGATTATATTTGTAGTGTAGTGATAGTGCATATTTGACCGTCATGTAAACTAATATAGATTTGATTTCCTTTTTTATTTCATAAACTCATAACTTTAATTAGTTTTCATTTTTGTGGATTTGATTTCCTTTTTTAATTTTAGATACTATAGATTAGGAAATTTTCTTAATTTTAAGGTCTTAATCATTAAAAACTATAATTAACACATTACCAAAACTTTGATATATTTTTTAATTATAATAAAGTAAAATACAGTGGTATATATAGGATTTAAAACATTCAATATTTATACTTCACATTAGAATTTTCATTTATTTTCTTAATAGGAAATCCTTAAATAATATTCTTATTTCATAAACTCATAACTTTAAATAATTTTCATTTTAGTGGACTTTTTTAATTTCAATTTTCGCTTTTAAGTTGTTGATATGTCAAAAGACATGTCAAAAGATAACGATAGGTAGGTGAACAAGTATTATGAACTTATTAGTAATCTTACTATTGTCAATATTACAATATATAAGTTTGCTCACATGTATAATTTTTTTATTTTGTTGTCTAAAACAGTATATAAGAATAAGAGAACTGAACAATTTTATTGTTGGAATAAATAAAATATTCAATCATTAGTAATATCATTAGATTTGCCACTATACAATTTTATTGAAAGAAATTATCAAAATTCATGGAAAATATATGAAATTATATTTTTAGAAAATAATAGTCACGTGATAATTTGAGATTTATAGTATGAATTAATTAGTCTCAAAAGTTAATGTTGAAATTGCATACAATTATCATATATATGTTTTGTGTAAGACCCAAACCCGTAATTCAAAATTTTTTTTGACCTGGATCACTATTATCACCAATAGTGATTCTCAACGGTCCAATAAATCACAAACAAGACGATGCGGAATAAATACACGATTAAGCAATCAAACATGCACCCCATTTAAAAATCTCATAATTACTAAGTGATCAACATTATTCAACAATAAAAACACACGGTTTCTGAATTACTAACACCTTAGCAATTCTAACAGAAATAAACACATAATACGAGTCACCAGATCATCTCTTCTTCCCGGCCTGGATTCCACGTTCACATTGTATCTTTACCTGCATCACATGGTTATAAAAGATGCGTGAGTATTATCAGAAATACTCAGTGAGACGGTCATCCCGTCTACAGGCTATATATATATAAGCAAAACAATCAATACAATACCACGACGACGATCAAACAGCAAGAAACAACACGTTCTGCTCAAAAGACGTCTGTATCGATCGACACACCCACTGGTGTAGATCGACAACCCCTGCCGACACCCATGTCAAGAAATCGAAGTAACAACACGAAATCCCCCTAAAATCCTCTCAAAAACCCGATTTCTGATTTTTGGAAAAAGTGAACTCTGTTGCCAACACTTCTAACTTTTATATTGACCTCTGCCGACACTGTGTCGATCGACACACCAAACCCAGAAAGTCCATAACACGAATCTGCACGAAAATCCAACAAAAACAACACAAAATCGACCCAAACAACACACAATCACATTCTATCAATTCCTTATATATATGCAAGCCTACAGTCACGCACTCACCTCGATTCGGAAGGAAAAACAGATCGAAATGCTCAAGAACACGAAGAACGGATCTTCCCGGAAATCGCAACCACCACCACCAACACAAATCCAGAACAACCACGAGCACAACAACATCAACAACCGAGAAATCGAAGCAACAACACAAAATCCCCCTAAAATCCTCTCAAAAACCCAATTTCTGATTTTTGGAAAAAGTGAACTCTATTGCCGATACTTCTGACTTTTATACAGACCTCTGCCGACACCGTCTTGATTGACATAGCCCTTCGTGTCGATCGACACGACCTAAAATCGAGACAACCAAGTCTCAAACGAACCAAATAATCTCTAATTTAGTTCGCGGTCGTTACAATTCTCCCCCACTAACACGGATTTGTCCTCGAATCATGCAAAACCGTCACCCTACGGTCAACACTGATAGAGGTCATTCCTCGATCCCCATCATCTAACCCTGTCTTACTAAGGTTGTCACACTCGTCCGAAACTCGCCCAGATTCAAAACACCAAAACTGCAACACTCGCTGATTTGGATCAGGCTGTCCGATGGGTCGTGCAACAATAAAACAAGAACATGCCCGACCAACCGTAGACCCAAACTTAGACCAATGAGATTACATATGTTTACCAATGTCGTCTGAAATAAGGTTCCAAACTCAAGTAAAAACCCTTGATTAACATCCCTCCTGACCAAAACCCGATCAGCACCACTTAAGAACATTCCCGATCCCTGAAGCTCATCAATCTCATACTTACAATCACACTACAGATTCTAATACTCAAAAATCATATTTATATACACCACTCTCACTCGTAAGGTCGTCACCCTATGAGCTTTCGATGTATATCATACCGGCTCTCGGTATGCTCCAGCCCCTCCTACTCTCAGAACACACAGTCCATCAAGCTATCGGCTGCAGAGGAATCGCACATCCTCCGGAGAGATCTCTGTCCCTTGAAGTATATGCAGGGAATCATCATCCCCTGAAGCAGTCACATTGTAATGCGCATCATAAGCACCTGTCGATCGATTACTTCAGGTGGTTCCTAACACGATATCCCCAAACCCGGAATACCACCCCATGACCAATCCTCCGGTCATCCGAAACAACCCAAGCACCCCGGTGTTTCCCTCAAAGTCCCTGGAAAGACAGTCCTAACTCACATAAGACTTCTGTTCCAGACTCCTCCTAGAACATGGACAAGCTCTAAATCACATAGAACTTCCATTTTTAGTCCCTCTCATGACCTCCCCTTGTCATCAAACCCATGACCTCCCAGTCATACCATAAGAACCCCCGTCTTATAACACAATAATAAGGAAACCCCATCTTATTATATCACAACAATGTATATCATTACAACACAAAAGAAAAGTAAAAACAAAACAACTCATAGCAACATGCTAAAACAACACTGAAACCAGAAAGGCACTCAAGCCACCGCTTGCTTCTTGAACCACTTCGAGAATTTTGCCTTTATTCTCGCTTCTGGTTCCCAAGTCTCCTCCTCGACACCATCACAGTCCCACATGACTCTCACCAACGATATCCTCTTCCGGCGCAGCACCTTGACTCTCGGCTCGAGAATCCTCACAGGTCTCGCCTCCAACGTCATGTTGGGCTGAAGATCTTTCGGAATCCTAGCTAACACTTCTTCAAACTCATGTAGACACTTCCGCAACATCGATACATGGAACACCTCATGAAAGGCTCTCATACTCTGAGGTAACTCCAACCGATAAGCTACATGTCCAACCCGTTCCACAACTCTAAACAGACCCATAAACCTTGGACTTAGCTTATTATCTGAAATGGATCAGTTAGGACCCCTCAACATCGCTGCCTTCAGATACACCAGATCTCCCAGCTCAAACTCTAGCTCTTTCCGTCTTCTATCGGCATAACTCTTCTGCCGATCATGGGCCTCTTTCATGTTCAGTCTCAAGACACGGATCTTCTCCGTCATTTCCTGAATGAAATCTGTACCAAACATACTGCTCTTCCCCAGTTGAGTCCAGCATAATGGTGTCCGATATGGCCTCCCATACAGAGCCTCATATGGAGCCATCCCAATACTCGGCTGGTAACTATTGTTGTACAAAAACTCAACCAGGTTAAGATGATCCACCCAATGACCACCATAATCCTGCACACACATCCTCAACAACTCCTCTAATATCTGAATCGTCCTCTCAAACTGACCATCCGTCTGAGGATGATACGTTGTGCTCAAATGCACCTTGTGCTGAAATGTCCTCTAGAACTCCGAAGTAAACCTCAGATCCCTGTCTGCCTCACTATCTCCCGCACATATTTTTTAGTCAAAACCGTCGCTCCATCGGTCTTCTTGATGGCAAGAAAAAGTGCTGACTTGGTCAGACGATCCACAATCACCCAAATCGCATCGAAGGTCTGTCATACTGGCAACCCTGTCATAAAATCCATGGTAATCATATCCCAGTTCTACTCCGGAATAGGCAAACTCTGCAACATACCACTCGGAACCTGATGCTCAGCCTTCACCAACTGGCACACGTTGCACGCTACAACCTAGTTAGCTACATCTCTCTTCATCCCGACCCAATGATAATACCGTTTCAGATCACGATAAATTTTAGTCGCACCCGGATGAACTGATAACATGCTCGCATGAGCCTCCCTCAGGATCTCCTGCCTCAGATCCTTGGGTACACAAACCCGCCCATGCACTAGTATCGTTCTATTCGCCGAGACCACATACTCTAAACCTGTAACTCTAGAAGCATCAATCAAAACCGGATCCAACTCCTGAGCTGCTTGAATCCGACTCAGCAAATCTGTCCGATTAGTCGCCTCCAATCCCAACGGCTTCTGTGAGATCACACACAATCTCAACGTACCAAGGTCGCTCACCAGAGTCTCCACATCACGCTCCTGAGCCAAATCAATTCTCATCCGACTCAACGCATCTGCAACCAGGTTAGCCTTACCCGGATGGTACCCGATCTCCAACTTGTAATCCGCTACCAACTCCATCCAGCGCCTCTGTCTCTGGTTCAGCTCCGGCTAAGTAAAGAAATACTTCAGACTTTTGTGGTCTGTGAACATCAGCGAAAATCACTGCAGCCAACTCCAAATCATGGGTAAGGTAGTTGCACTCATGCTTCCTTAACTGCCTCGAAGCATACACAATAACCCTTCCCTGCTGCATCAGGACACAACCCAGACCAACTTTCGAAGCATCTATATAAACCACGTAAGGCTCACCCGGCTGGGGTAACGCCAACACTGGTGTACTCGTCAACATCTCCTTCAGTTGCCCTAAACTCTCCTCGCAAGCTGAATACCAAACAAAAGGAACATCCTTCCCTGTCAACTTTGTCATTGGCTACGCCATACTTGCAAACCCCTGGACAAACCTCCGATTACAACCTGCCAACCCAAGAAAACTCCGAATCTCGGTGGCATTCCTCGGTCTATGCCACCCTCTGATAGCTTCAATCTTAGCCGGATCCACAGAAACTCCGTCTGCAGACACCACATGGCCAACCCTCCTCAAATGCACTCCATGCTCCTCAGGACTCCTCGAATACACCAGAATATCATTGATAAAGATGATCACAAATACATCCAGATACTCCTAGAATACCCCGTTCATCAACCGCATGAATGTTGTTGGTGCATTCGTCAAACCAAAAGGCATCACCACGAACTCAAAATGCCCAGACCTAATCCCGAAAGTAGTCTTCCTAACATCTGGCTGATCGATAGGAATCTAATGGTAACCCAAAGCCAAATCGATCTTGGAGAACCAAGTAGCCCCTTGGAGCTGATCCAATGACTCATCAATACGCGGCAGAGGGTACTTGTTCTTCACGGTGACTCGGTTAAGTCCCCGATAATCGATGCACAACCAGAAACTACCATCCATCTTCTTCACCAACAACACTGGCGCTCCCAACGGTGAAACACTAGACTGAATAAAACCCTTGTCGAACAAATCATCCAGCTGCTTCTTCAGCTCTCTCATCTCAGCTAGAGCCATACGATAAAGTGCCTTGGATACCGGAGTCGTCCCCGGTTCCAACTTAATCATAAATGGATAAGATCGCGATGGCGGTAATCCCTGGAATGAGTGAAAAACATCTTGGAAATCCCAAACAACCCGAATATCCCCAACTGCAACCTCCCCAACAGGCTCAGCCATCACTATCGTCGCCAGATACGCCTCGCAGCCCTTTTCAATCAACTGCTCGGCCTGTATCACATAAATCACGAGACTCCCGGAAGTCGGTCTTACACCCTGATAAACCAACTTCCCCGCCTCTCACTCAAACACAACTCGACCTCGATGGCAATCCAGATGGACCCTGTACCGATCCAGCCAAACCATACCTAGGATAAAATCGTACAGCTCCACCGGACTGATGATTAGATCTGCTGGCATCAACTCTCCCGCCACCAGAACATATATGCCACGAGCCCGCCCGAAAGTAGATAACAACTTTCCATCCGCAACCCGAACTACTCCCATCTGCTCACCGGAATCGCTCTGGAAACCGCTGCCCTCCGCACACTCTGGAGTAATAAAGCTATTTATAACTCCCTAATCAAATAATACGTGGAACTCACACCCGCCCACAACTAAGTTCCTTGCACAAATCTCATGTGCCTGAGAACCCTAACACTCTAGCACAGACTCACAATTTTCAAAACAGACTAAAATTCAAAAACCTCAAGAATTTAAAAAGTCACGTATGGAAAGTACCTGTGATCGGTCTGGCGCTGAAATCACCTGTCTCCACCAACGTGAACACCCGCGGTGTTGCTGCAGTCTCAGACAATGGCTGAACTACGAATGGCTGCTCTGCCAATGGCTGCACCTCTGCCACCGCCAACTACTGCAGCTTAGGACACTTGGGCTTAATGTCTCCCTGCAGTGGTAACTCACCCGCATATCCTGGATCCCGACCCGAACATCCTCAGTCCCGATATTCTTTGGATAGCTCACTACACGATGGTCAATGCTCCCACACCCGTAGAAACCTGAACCAACCTGACTGGTCCCTGAAGTGCCCTCCCACTTCCTCCTCAAACCCTGCACAGGCCTACCGCCCCTGCTCGAACTCGCCGACTGCTGAGATCTCCTCTGCTGCTGCTGCTGCTGCTGCACCGGTGGACTAACCACCACAACCTGCTCCCTGAGATCCTCCTCAATCGCAGCAGCACTCTCAACCAGCTCTGCCCTTGTGGCAAACCTACTCGCCCTGTAGCGCGTCCTCAAATCAGCTTGAAGTCCCTTCAGGAACTTCTTAACCTGGGCATCCTCGCCCTCCATGCCTCTCCCCACATGAACCAGAATTGGACTAAACTCCACGTCGAACTCTCTCACTGAACGATCTCCGTGAGCCAGGTCCATAAACCTAGATTCCAAACGATCCACCGCCTCTTTTGGGAAATATTTGGCGTTAAACTCCGCCAAGAAATCCTCCCAGACCAACTCGGCCTGCACCCTTTTGGCCTCTACACCTCTCCACTAGAGACGTGCATCACCTTTCAGATAATGCACCTCCGGACACCTAATAGAGCAAAATTTATGCTCCAACCTCAACCCCCACTCATCAGCCTCCTCAGGCTTGGCACCTCCAGAGAAGAACACCGTGCCAATACGCTGCATCTGCTCCATGATCCTCAAATACGATGGAGGCTCTTCTACAACCCCAACCAACCCCGGCTGCACCCCAGCCGACCCCGGCTGCACCCTTGGAGCCTGGCCCGGAGCCGATACCACTCCCGGTAACCTCTCCAGAATTATCTATAGTAGATCCGCTAGACGATCATCACGATCCTGGGCAACGCCTACGGCAACACCCCTACCAGGGTCCACCGCACCGCCAGCTACACCGAGACTCTCACTGGCCCCACCAGCCCTCACACTAGAACCCGTAGCTGTCACACCCACGGACCCCTCTGGAAATGCCTGCAAGTCAGCTACCCGCTCTTTCGTAGTCTCCTGGGACACCTACGTGGCAGCAGACTCACCCTCAAGTCCCCACCCACGTCCACGCCCAGCATGACCACCTCGACCTCCACGGCCCCTACGACCCCTGCCTCTAGCACCTCTAGCCATGACTTCTGCACTAACCAGCAAAATACTAAGTAATAGAAAAATAAAGGTCAAAACATCAACAAAAATACAAAACGTGGAATCACATCGAAGGCTCGGAGAAGATGATCTAGAACTCCAAACCCACACAACAATCAATTGACTAACTCACACAATCAATTAAATCATTTCACCTCCTAGAACCGCTAGGGCTCTGATACTAAACTGTAACACCCAAACCCGTAATTCAAAAAAATTTCGACCCAGATCACTATTATCACCAATAATGATCCTCAACGGTCCAATAAATCACAAACAAGACGATGCGGAATAAATACACGATTAAGCAATCAAACATGCACAACATTTAACAATCCCATAATTACTAAGTGGTTAACATTATTCAACAATAAAAACACACGGTTTCCGAATTACTAACACCTTAGCAATTCTAACATAAATAAACACATAATACGAGTCACCAGATCATCTCCTCTTCCCGGCCCGGATTCCACGTTCACACTTTATCTTTACTTGCATCACATAGCTATAAGAGATGCGTGAGTAATATCACAAATACTCAATAAGACGGTTATCCCGTCTACAAGCTATATATATATATATATATATATATATAAGCAAAACAATCAATACAATACCATGACGACGATCAAATAGCAAGCAACAACACGTTCTGCTCAAAAGGCGTCTGTGTCGATCGACACACCCACTGGTTTTCACAGTGACCGGTTAAGTCCCCGGTAATCGATGCATAACCGGAAACTCCCATCTCTCCCCAAGGTGAAACACAAGGCCGGATGAAACCCTTGCCCAATAAATCATCCAGCTGCTTCTTCAGCTCTGCCATCTCTGTTGGAGCCATATGGTAAGGTGCCTTAGATACAGAAGTCGTACTAGGTTCCATCTCAATCATAAATGGATCCGACCGCGACGGTGGCAATCCCAACAATGACTGAAACACATACTAGAAGTCCCAAACAACCCGAATATCCCCAACTGCAACCTCTCCAACAGTCTTCGGCATCACTATCATCGCCAGATAC
Source organism: Arabis hirsuta (assembly GCA_964056655.1). Classification (NCBI taxonomy): domain Eukaryota; kingdom Viridiplantae; phylum Streptophyta; class Magnoliopsida; order Brassicales; family Brassicaceae; genus Arabis; species Arabis hirsuta. The sequence goes on along the minus strand of OZ053303.1, from coordinate 7,345,652 downwards.
GCCTCACAACCCTTCTCAATCAGCTGTTCGGCCTGTATCGCTGAAATCATAAGGCCCCCAGAAGTCGGTCTCACACCCTGGAACACCAACCTCCCTGCCTCTCGCTCAAACACCACACGTCCTCGATGACAATCCAAATGGACCCTGTACCGATCCAACCAATCCACACCCAGGATGACATCGTACACTCGCTAAACACCCAAACCCGTAATTCAAAAAAATTTCGACCCGGATCACTATTATCAGCAACGGTCCAATAAATCACAAACAAGACGATGCGGAATAAATACACGATTATGCAATCAAACATGCACCCCATTTAAAAATCTCATAATTACTAAGTGATCAACATTATTCAACAATAAAAACACACGGTTTCTGAATTACTAACACCTTAGCAATTCTAACAGAAATAAACAAATAGTAAGAGTCACCAGATCATCTCCTCTTCCCGGCCCGGATTCCATGTTCACATTGTATCTTTACCTGCATCACATGGTTATAAAAGATGCGTGAGTATTATCACAAATACTCAGTGAGACGGTCATCCCGTCTACAGGCTATATATATATAAGCAAAACAATCAATACAATACCATGACGACGATCAAACAGCAAGAAACAACACGTTCTGCTCAAAAGACGTCTGTGTCGATCGACACACCCACTGGTGTCGATCGACAACCCCTGCCGACACCCATGTCAAGAAATCGAAGCAACAACACGAAATCCCCCTAAAATCCTCTCAAAACCCCGATTTCTGATTTTTGGAAAAAGTGAACTCTGTTGCCAACACTTCTAACTTTTATACTTACCTCTGCTGACACTGTGTCGATCGACACACCAAACCCAAAAAGTCCATAACACGAATCTGCACGAAAATCCAACAAAAACAACACGAAATCGACCCAAACAACACACAATCACATTCTATCAATTCCTTCTATCTATGCAAGCTTACAGTCACGCACTCACCTCGATTCAGAAGGAAAAACGGATCGAAATGCTCAAGAACACGAAGAACGGATCTTCCCGGAAATCGCAACCACCACCACCAACACAAATCCAGAACAACCACGAGCACAACAACATCAACAACCGAGAAATCAAAGCAACAACACGAAATCTCCCTAAAATCCTCTCAAAAACCCTATTTCCGATTTTCGGAAAAAGTGAACTCTATTGTCGATACTTCTGACTTTTATAGTGACCTCTGCCGACACCGTCTTGATTGACACTGCCCTTCGTGTCAATCGACACGACCTAAAATCGAGACAACCAAGTCTCAAACGAACCAAATAATCTCTAATTTAAGTCGCGGTCGTTACAATTCTCCCCCACTAACACACATTCGTCCTCGAATCATGCAAAACCGTCACCCTACGGTCAACACCGATAGAGGTCATTCCTCGATCCCCATCATCTAACCCCGTCTTACTAAGGTTGTCACACTCGTCCGAAACTCGCCCAAATTCAAAACACCAAAACTGCAACACTCGCTGATCTGGATCAGGCTGTCCGATGGGTCGTGCAACAATAAAACAAGAACATGCCCGACCAACCGTAGACCCAAACTTAGACCAATGAGATTACATATGTTTACCAATGTCGTCTGAAATAAGGTTCCAAACTCAAGTAAAAACCCTTGATTAACATCCTTTCCTGACCAAAACCCGATCAGCACCACTTAAGAACATTCCCGATCCCTGAAGCTCATCAATCTCATACTTACAATCACACTACAGAAACTAATACTCAAAAATCGTATCTATATACACCACTCTCACTCGCAAGGTCGTCACCCTATGAGCTTTCGATGTATATCATATCGGTTCTCGGTATGCTCCAGCCCCTCCCACTCTCAGAACACACAGTCCATCAAGCTATCGGCTGCAGAGGAATCGCACATCCTCCGGAGAGATCTCCGTCCCTTGAAGTATATGCAGGGAATCATCATCCCCTGAAGCAGTCACACTGTAATGCGCATCATAAACAGCTGTCGATCGATTACTTCAGGTGGTTCCTAACACGATATCCCCAAACCCGGAATACCACCCCATGACCAATCCTCCGGTCATCCGAACCAACCCAAGCACCCAGGTGTTTCCCTCAAAGTCCCTGGAAAGACAGTCCTAACTCACATAAGACTTATGTTCCAGACTCCTCCTAGAACATGGACAAGCTCTAAATCACATAGAACTTCCATTTTTAGTCCCTCTCATGACCTCCCCTTGTCATCAAACCCATGACCTCCCAGTCATACCATAAGAACCCCCGTCTTATAACACAATAACAAGGAAACTCCATCTTATTATATCACAACAATGTATATCATTACAACACAAAAGAAAACTAAAAACAAAACAACTCATAGCAACATGCTAAAACAACATTGAAACCAGAAAGGCACTCAAGCCACCGCTTGCTTCTCGAACCACTTCGAAAATTTTGCCTTCATTCTCACTTCTGGTTCCCAAGTCTCCTCCTCGACACCATCACATTCCCACATGACTCTCACCAACGATATCCTCTTTCGGCGCAGCACCTTGACTCTCGGCTCAAGAATCCTCACAGGTCTCGCCTCCAACTTCATGTTGGGCTGAAGATCTTTCGGAATCCTAGCTAACACTTCTTCAAACTCATGTAGACACTTCCGCAGCATCGATACATGGAACACCTCATGAAAGGCTCTCATACTCTGAGGTAACTCCAACCGATAAGCTACAGGTCCAACCCGTTCCACAACCCTAAATAGACCCATAAACCTTGGACTTAGCTTATTCTCTGAAATGGATCAGTTAGGACCCCTCAACATCGCTGCCTTCAGATACCCCAGATCTCCCAGCTCAAACTCTAGCTCTTTCCATCTCCTATCGGCATAACTCTTCTGCCGATCATGGGCCTCTTTCATGTTTAGTCTCAAGATACGGATCTTCTCCGTCATTTCCTGAATGAAATCCGTACCAAACATACTGCTTTTCCCCAGTTGAGTCCAGCATAATGGTGTCCGATATGGCCTCCCATACAGAGCCTCATATGAAGCCATCCCAATACTCGCCTGGTAACTATTGTTGTACGAAAACTCAACCAGGTTTAGATGATCTACCCAATGACCACCATAATCCTGCACACACATCGTCAACAAGTCCTCTAATGTCTGAATCGTCCTCTCAGACTGACCATCCGTCTGAGGATGATACACTGTGCTCAAATGCACCTTATTGGCCATCTCAGCCTGAAATGCCCTCCAGAACTCTGAAATAAACCTCGGATACCTGTCAACCTCATTATCTCCCGCACATACTTCTTAGCCAAAACCGTCGCTCCATCGGTCTTCTTGATGGCAAGAAAATGTGCTGACTTGGTCAGACGATCCACAATCACCCAAATCGCATCGAAGGTCCGTGATACTGGCAACCCTGTCACAAAATCCATGGTAATTATATCCCAATTCTACTCTGGAATAGGCAACCTCTGCAACATACCACTCGGAACCTGATGCTCAGCCTTCACCAGCTGGCACACGTTGCACGCTGCAACCCAGTTAGCTACATCTCTCTTCATCTCGACCCAATGATAATACCATTTCCGAGCACGATAAATCTTAGTCGAACCCGGATGAACTGATAACATGCTAGCATGAGCCTCCCTCAGGATCTCCTGCCTCAGATCCTTGGGTACACAAACCCGCCCATGCCTTGAAAATTCTGAGGGTAGGTCTTCTGGAAACCTTGATCCTGAGGTTTTGGGTTTTGGGGGTTGGTTTGCTGCGGGTAAACCTGATCCTGTGGGTTCTAAACATTCGTACTCCTATAGGAGAGGTTCGGGTGGCTCCTATAATTCTGGTTAAACCCACGATTTCGTATAAACTCTTGACCATTCACATAGATAACCTCCTGCTGATCACTATCTCCTTCCTCAACCATCTCCTCAGCGAGTGTTTCAACATTCTCATCTGCAAAGTGAACCATCCTTTGGTTCGCTTTGAGCAACAAGTTGATCTTGGCCGTAAGGTCATCGATCTTGTGGGAGTCCATCCCACTGGATTTCGTAGTCCTGTCATATTCCTGGGACTTGTTGCTTGAACTTGCTGCCAAGTTCTCAATCAGCTTGTACGCACCTTCTCTGGTTTTGGTCATGAAATCGCCATTGCTAGCAGCATTCAGCGCGTTCCTATAATCCCAGTCCACACCATCGTAGAAAATCCCCAGCAGGTTTTCGTCAGAGAAATCATGGTGTGGGCACTCTCTCTTATACTCCTTAAACCTTTCCCATGCCTCACAGAAGGATTCTCCGGAATGTTGGTGGAAGGAGGAGATCTTGTTCCTTAAACTCGCGGTTTTGGATTTTGTGTAGAAGTGGTCCAAAAATGCAGCTCTACATTGCGCCCAAGTCGTAATGGATCCAGCAGGTAAAGACTTAAGCCAACGAGAAGCTTTGTCCGCGAGTGAAAACGGAAACAGCTTGCATTTTACGAAATCCGGGTTCATCCCATTAGAGCTTGTCGTGGAGCAAATCTCCTCGAAATTCTCTATATGGTCCATCGGAATTTCAGCAGGCAATCCGTGGAACAAGTGCTGCTTAACCAGCGATATCATCTGTGGTTTGATCTCATAGTCATTCCTTTCAACAGCGGGAGGAACTATGGCAGTTCGGTTTCGGTAATAGGCATGGGGATTGTCCATATCCCCTATGGTTCGTTGTTGCTCACGCGTACGTTGTTGCTGCAGTTCACGCGCGTGCTACTGTTGCATTTGAACCATCTGCTCTTGCAACCTTTGCAACTCAACTGCCATGTCGTTTTAGCCTTAATCGCCCATATCAGCGGGACTAGGCCTTTGTCGTCTATTTTCTCGTTCTAGTCTCGCGAGTTCAGGATTACTCAAAGTAACGAGGGGAGTTTGAAGATTTCTCCTTGTTGTCTTTGAGTTCATGCACCTGAAACACACATAAAGAAAAACAAAAGAACGAGATTAGTGCTTAGTCTAAAATCTTAATCGAAAAGTAGAGGTATCGAGTTGGTCCCCGGCAACGGCGCCAATTTGATGATGAATAAAACTCGTCCTTTATCCGGTTTCAAAGATTAAAACCTAGATTCACTAATCAATGTAGAATAGTTCAGGTTCGTTAAGGGACCAGCAATACGCTCTAATTCTATGGAAGACAATCTCAGCTAAGCGATTAAAATGGGTTTAAATGTCACGATAATTAAAGCAAAACAAAATGTAAAATCGGTTGTAAACAATAATAGGAAGGCGTTAGGTCAGGGATAATTCTCAGGGATTCGAATATCAAGAACCAAGCAATTATTCAGGCATACGATTATGAACAAGTCTCGAACTCGACCATAAATATAAGGAGATCCACTTTCGTGGCATCTACAACTCTAACAATCAATCTAACACCCTAACTGTCGTTGAGGTTAAAAAGGATTATCAAGCATTAGCGATTTGGGTTGATATGTTCACGAGATGCCCTAACTTCAACTTTCGTTGGCTACGGATCAAATCGCCCATCTATGTCAATTCCAGCAATTTACAAACTTTTGATAAGTAAATTCAACCTAGAATCAAAGGCTAGGTGATCAAGTTAACCTAGGCAATATGATCGACAATAGATGGAGACTATCGAATGATATATATAAAACCTATCTATGCTTAGTTCATGAATTCTAACCCATCGAAAACCCTTAACCTAACTGGATGACTACTCGCTCATGATTAAACAAAGGACAGCAGCAAGAGACATGATAAACAGCATTGAAATCGATATATAAAAGAGTAGGGTTAAGAAAACTTCGATAAGTATTGAAGACAAATCTCCAAGCTTACAAACTCTCTCAAACAAGTGTTTATATCTCTCTCTCTCTCGCTCGTTGTGATCTCTCTCTCTGCTGCTGTTCTGCGTGGAGTCTTTGGCGTGGCTGCTATGTCGCGATGAGTGATAGTGGCGAAATCCAAATCTCAAAGAATGAGTATCGAATCTCTCTCTCTTTCATGTGTTGCGGCTCTCTTCGTTCTTCTTTTTTGGCTGCGTGAATTGCCTTTTTATAGGCCTTGGCGGCTGCCCTAAAACCTAGGGTTTTTAAAATAGGTTTAAATGAAGTTTCCATAATCAGATCTGCTGGGAGCGGGTGCTCTCTCTTCTGCACTGGGTGCTCCCTTTCTCCAGAATGTTCAAAAAGGGTCCAACTTCATTTCTTTCTAGCCAAATCCAATTGCAACCCCCAGTCATTGCTTCCAGCCACTTTTGTACCTAGTTAGACTCGATAGAGAGTGAAAGACTCGATAAAAGACTACAAAACAAGGGTTAGAATGCGCCAATAATGCATTATATCACCTCCAACCCCAACGGCTTCTGTGAGATCACACACAATCTCAACGTACCAAGGTCGCTCACTAGAGCCTCCATATCACGCTCCTAAGCCAAAGCAATTCTCATCCGACTCAACGCATCTGCAACCAGGTTAGCCTTACCCGGATGGTACCCGATCTCCAAATCGTAATCCGCTACCAACTCCATCCAGCGCCTCTGTCTCTGGTTTAGCTCTAGTTAAATGAAGAAATACTTCAGACTTTTATGGTCTGTGAACATCAGAACCTTTCCGCCATAAAGATAAGATCTCCAAATCTTTATAGCGAAAATCACTGCAGCCAACTCCAAATCATGAGTAAGGTAGTTGCACTCATGCTTCCTCAACTGCCTCGAAGCATATACAATAACCCTTCCCTGCTGCATCAGGACACAACCCAGACCAACTCTCGAAGCATCTGTATACACCACATAAGGCTCACCCGGCTCGGGTAACGCCAACACTGGTGTACTCGTCAACATCTCCTTTAGTTGCCCAAAACTCTCCTCGCAAGCTGAATTCCAAAGAAAAGGAACATCCTTCCCTGTCAACTTCGTTATCTGCTTCGCAGAACTCCTCGAATACACCGGAATATCATTGATAAAGATGATCACAAATACGTCCAGATACTTCTAGAATACCCCGTTCATCAACCGCATGAATGCTGCTCGTGCATTCGTCAAACCAAAAGGCATCACCACGAACTCAAAATGCCCAGACCTAATCCCGAAAGTAGTCTTCCTAACATCTGGCTGATCGATAGGAATCTAATGGTAACCCAAAGCCAAATCGATCTTGGAGAACCAAGTAGCCCCTTGGAGCTGATCCAATGACTCATCAATACGCGGCAGAGGGTACTTGTTCTTCACGGTGACTCCGTTAAGTCCCCGATAATCGATGCACAACCGGAAACTACCATCCATCTTCTTCACTAACAACACTGGCGCTCCCAACGGTGAAAGACTAGGCTGAATAAAAACCTTGTCGAACAAATCATCCAGCTGCTTCTTCAGCTCTCTCATCTCTGCTAGAGCCATACGATAAGGTGCCTTGGATACCGGAGTCGTCCCTGGTTCCAACTTAATCATAAATGGATAAGACCGCGATGGCGGTAATCCCTGCAATGACTGAAAATCATCTTGGAAATCCCAAACAACCCGAATATCCCCAACTGCAACCTCTCCAACAGGCTCAGCCATCACTATCGTCGCCAGATACGCCTCGCAGCCCTTTTCAATCAACTGCTCGGCCTGTATCACAGAAATCACGAGACTCCCGGAAGTCGGTCTTACACCCTGATAAACCAACTTCCCCGCCTCTCACTCAAACACAACTCGACCTCGATGGCAATCCAGATGGACCCTGTACCGATCCAGCCAATCCATACCAAGGATAAAATCGTACAGCTCCACCGGCTTGATGATTAGATCTGCTGGCATCAACTCTCCCGCCACCAGAACATATATGCCACGAGCTCGCCCGAAAGTAGATAACAACTTTCCATCCGCAACCCGAACTACTCCCATCTGCTCACCGGAATCGCTCTGGAAACCGCTGCCCTCCGCACACTCTGGAGTAATAAAGCTATTTGTAACTCCCGAATCAAATAATACGTGGAACTCACACCCGCCCACAACTAAGTTCCTTGCACAAATCTCATATGCCTGAGAACCCTAACACTCTAGCACAGACTCACAATTTCCAAAACAGACTAAAATTCAAAAACCTCAAGAATTTAAAAAGTCACGTATGGAAAGTACTTGTGATCGGTCTGGCGCTAAAATCACCTGTCTCCACCAACGTGAACACCCGCTGTGTTGCTGCAGTCTCAGACAATGGCTGAACTACGAATGGTTGCTCTGCCAATGGCTGCACCTCTGCCACCGCCAACTACTGCAGCTTAGGACACTTAGGCGTAATGTCTCCCTGCAGTGGTAACTCACCCGCATATCCTGGATCCCGACCCGAACATCCTGAGTCCCGATATTCTTTAGATAGATCACTACACGATGGTCCATTCTCCCACACCCGTAGCAACCTGAACCAACCTGACTGGTCCCTGAAGTGCCCTCCCACTTCCTCTTCAAACCCTGCGCAGGCCTACCGCCCCTGCTCGAACTCGCCGACTGCTGAGATCTCCTCTGCTGCTGCTGCTGCTGCACCGGTGGACTAACCACCATAACCTGCTCCCTGAGATCCTCCTCAATCGCAGCAGCACTATCAACCAGCTCTGCCCTTGTGGCAAACCTACTCGCCCTGCAGCGCGTCCTCAAATCAGCTCGAAGTCCCTTTAATAACTTTTTAACCTGGGCATCCTCGCCCTCCATGCCTCTCCCCGCATGAACCAGAAGTCGACTAAACTCCACGTCGAACTCTCTCACTGAACGATCTCCCTGAGCCAGGTCCAGAAACCTAGACTCCAAACGATCCACCGCCTCTTTTGGGAAATATTTGGCGTTAAACTCCGCCAAGAAATCCTCCTAGACCAACTCGGCCTGCACCCTTTTGGCCTCTACACCTCTCCACTAGAGATGCGCATCACCCTTCAGATAATGCACCGCCAGATCAACTCTGTATCCCTCCGGACACCTAATAGAGCAAAAGTTATGCTCCAACCTCAACCCCCACTCATCAGCCTCCTCAGGCTTGGCACCTCCAGAGAAGAACACCGTGCCTATACGCTGCATCTGCTCCATGATCCTCAGATACGATGGAGGCTCTTCTACAACCCCAGCCAACCCCGGCTGCACCCCTGGAGCCTGGCCCGGAGCCGATACCACTCCCGGTAACCTCTCCAGAATTATCTCTAGTAGATCCGCCAGACGATCATCACGATCCTGGGCAACGCCTACGGCAACACTCCTATCAGGGCCCACCACACCGCCAGCTACACCGGGACTCTCACTGGCCCCACCAGCCCTCACACTGGAACCCGTAGCTGTTACACCCACGGATCCCTCTGGAAATGCCTGCAAGTCAGCTACCCGCTCTTGCGTAGTCTCTTGGGACACCTACGTGGCAGCAGACTCACCCTCAAGTCCCCACCCACGTCTACGCCCAGCATGACCACCTCGACCTCCATGGCCCCTACGACCCCTGCCTCTAGCACCTCTAGCCATGACTTCTGCACTAACCAGCAAAATACTAAGTAATAGAAAAATAAAGGTCAAAACAACAACAAAAATACATAACTTGGAATCACATCGAAGGCTCGGAGAAGATGATCTAGAACTCCAAACCCACACAACAATCAATTGACTAACTCACACAATCAATTAAATCATTTCACCCCCTAGAACCGCTAGGGCTCTGATACCAAACTGTAACACCCAAACCCGTAAGTCAAAAAAATTTCGAACCGGATCACTATTATCACCAATAATGATCTTCAACGGTCCAATAAATCACAAACAAGAAGATGCGGAATAAATACACGATTAAGCAATCAAACATGCACAATATTTAACAATCCCATAATTACTGAGTGATTAACATTATTCAACAATAAAAACACACGGTTTCCGAATTACTAACACCTTAGCAATTCTAACATAAATAAACACATAATACGAGTCACCAGATCATCTCCTCTTCCCGGCCCGGATTCCATGTTCACACTTTATCTTTATCTGTATCACATAGCTATAAGAGATGCGTGAGTATTATAACATACTCAATGAAATGGTCATCCCGTCTACAGGCTATATATATATATATAAGCAAAACAATCAATACAATACCATGACGATGATCAAATAGCAAGCAACAACACGTTCTGCTCAAAAGGCACCTGTGTCGTTCGACACACCCACTGGTGTCGATCAACACCCCCTGCCGACATCCATGTCGATCGACACACCAAACCTAGAAAGCCCAGAACACGAATCTGCACGAAAATCCAACAAAAACAACACGAAATCGACCCAAACAACACAATCGCATTCTATCAATTCTTTCTATCTAATGCAAGCCTACAGTCACGCATTCACCTCGATTTGGAAGGAAAAACAGATCGAAATGCTCAAAAACACGAAGCACAGATCTTCCTGAAAATCGCAACCACCACCACCAACACAAATCCGGAACAACCACGAGCACAACAACACCAACAACCAAGAAATCAAAGCAACAACACGAAATCCCCTAAAATACTCTCAAAAACTCGACATCTGATTTTTGGAAAAAGTGAACTCTGTTGCCGACACTTCTGACTTTTATACAGACCTCTGCCGACACCGTGTCCCAAAAATTTAAAAATTTTCTCTTCGGATTACTATCATCACAGATAGAAATCCTTAATAGGTCAACAAAAGCAATGCGGAAATCTAATAATCAACCATCAAATACCAATTCAATAAATCTCATACTTTATTAAATTCTAAACCATTCAACAAACAACGAGTTCCAGAATTACTAACAACCTAGCAATTCTATAAAGCAATAACACATAAACGAGTCCCTAAATCATCCATTCTTCTTCGCCATTATTCCACGATCATATTTTCTCTTTACCTGCAACACATGGCAAAAAGAGTTGCATGAGTATTGTCTACAAGCTATTTATACACAATAATAAACAATAGATACAATACCAGGATGAGCATACACAAGCATTCAAGAAACAATGATATATCATGGTTTTGACCCATTTTTGACCATGATATAAGTCCTTTTTGTAGAGTCTTTTTGGTATTTTCGAGTCCTTTTAGAGTCTTTGCAGGATAATAGATGATTGGAGCTTAATAGAAGCTTTTGGAGCATTTTGGAGCATTGGAAAAAGAAGAGCTGAAATGATGAAGTTGAAGTCGATTTTATATGACCGTGTCGATCGACATAAACCTGTATGTCGATCGACATGGTCATATGTGACGAGAAGAGAAGTATTTTCCTTTTAAGCCCACGAAGCCCAGAAGTTTACAAAAGAAGCCCAATCCGAATTCTGAACAATATTTATAGTTTGTACTTAGAGTTTTAAGATTTTGGGGACATCCAGTTTTTAACTTTAGAACTTAAGAGAGGAGATTTGAGGAGCTTAGGAGATTTCATACGTCCAGACTCTGTCAATTCGAACTCTCTGTATCTTTTACTCTATCTCTTTTATGGAAACTATTTATTCATTGATTATGTTTACATCATCCATGTCTGAGTAGTCTGCTTGTTAGGTTTAGGGTAATTCTAGGGTTTGATGAGAAATTGAATGGATTAAAACCCTGTTAGGATTTATCTTTATGTTCTTCATCTAGATTGGTATAACTTTGATTTTAGGATTGATCAACTAAAATTAGATATCATAGGTTGTTTAATAGATGTGAAAGTATTATTGATAACCTGAAATAATCTTAGATGAGCAAAATTACTTATTCGCAAAGAAATTTGGTTTAGGAATTTTGTGAGCAATTAAACTTGAACTATAAAGCTTGATTTAATTCTCTAGGTTCGCAAAGAAATTTGGGATTTAGGAATCTAATCATAGATAGTCTCTGCAACGAAAGATGATTGATTTTACATTCGTGTTTATGTTCTAGAACGGTTCTTAATAAAATCCTACGGTTAAAATAGATCCGTGTCGATCGACACAAACCTGTGTGTCGATCGACACAGTCGGATTTCAAATCATCCCTATGAATTACCCAAGACCTAACCTTTGTCTAAATTGAATTCTAAAACCTTGATAATCATTTATTCGTTTGCCTACTGTTTTTATTCATTCACACATATTTACTTAGCAAAATTTGAACTCACGAATTGGTTGTGTTATTCGATTCCCTGTGGATTCGACCCCTAAGCACTACATCGATCTCTTAATTTGAGATGGTAGCTCAGGGCTAATTTGAGCATATCTAATTTTGGCGCTGTTGCCGGGGACTCGATCTAACCAATCGATTTGTGTTATTAAAACTTTGTCTAAGTTTTTATTTTTGTTTATTTTACTTACTTTTTCTTTTCTTTTTGTTTTGTGTGTTTCAGGTTTATGCATCAGCGCGTTACCAGAAGCAACCAGAACAAAGAGCTACTTGATCTCAATCCTGAGATTTTGAGGTTAGAACGAGCCAACAGAGCAGCGACAAGGACAGCCAATATGAATCAAATGATCCTTATCAGAGGTGACGATGGTTTTCTTCAGGACTCTGAGGGTCGTAGACGTAATGCTCAGGGTCAGAGGTTGGATGAGAATGGCGCTGTGATTTTGGAGGAGCAGCATGCTGTACAGCGCCATGAGCCAGTTGGGCGTGGGCGCACTCTAGGAGAGTACAACAGGCCAGACGAATTCTATGCCAACAGGGCAGCGATTCGTCCTCCAGCTTTCCAGAGGAATGACTTCGAGCTTTAAACCGCCTATTTCTCTCTTGTGGCTCAGCACCCATTCCATGGCTTATCTTCTGAACACCCCATGGATCACCTTGAGAGGTTTGAGGATTTGGCGTCTAGCATCAAGGCCAATGGAGTATCCAGTGATTACCTCTACTGCAAGTTCTTCGCTTACTCTCTTGGTGGAGAAGCTGCTTACTGGCTGAAGCAGCTAGAGCCTGGATCGCTAACCACTTGGGAGGACACCAAGAACGCCTTCCTCAATAATTTCTTTGATGAGGCGAGATCAGAGGACCTGAGGACTAAGATTTCCACCTTCAAGCAGGGTCCTACTGAAGCATTCAAGGCTTCCTGGGGGAGGTTCAAGAACTACCAAAGAGACTGCCCTCACCATGGTTTCAGTGATGTTCAGCTGTTGGGCATTTTCTTCAGAGGGATTGACTGGAGGTATCAGATGGCCCTCGATTCAGCTAGCAACGGGAACTTCAACACCTGATATCCGGAAGATGCTTTGATTCTCATCGACAATTTGGCTTCCAGCAACAGTACCAAAAATGCAGATTTTGAAAGGAAGAAGCTGGGTGGAAACATGGATGGAAGCCAAATCGCAGAGGTTAAGGCTAAGCTGGATACTGTACACAACCTTCTGGTAGGAAAGAAGACAGTTCAGTTTGCTCAGGAGATAGAAACCTTCATACCCGAGCCCGTGTCGATCGACACGGGAGGCATGTGTCGATCGACACAGGATGAAGAGGAAGATGTCAACTATATCAGCGGAACTGGGTTTCAGAATCAGAGGTTTGGCAATCAGAAGGGTAACATAAACTTCAGTGGGAATAACCAGAGGACTGCATTCACTGGGAATCCAAGCTCACCCACTTATTCTCCTAAGCCACAGTTTCAGAAGATTGAGTATCAGAAACCTTTTCAGAGCAATTACAGTAGGAACTACGATTCTTCTTCCTATCAGGCACCTCCTCCTCAGACAGCAGAGAGCAGCGAGATGAAATCCATGCTCGAGCAGATCTTGGAAGGGCAACAGAAGATGAATGTGAATTTCAACGGGAAAATGGATGCAATGTATCGGGATCTGAATGGGAAATTCGAGGCTTTGAATACCCATGTCAAGAAGTTGGATACTCAGTTTGCTCAGACTGCAGAGAACTCGAGGAGGCAAGAGGGGTTTCTTCCATCTAGGACGGATGCGAATCCGAAGCATAGTGTTGCTGCTATCACCACAAGGAGTGGTAAGATGCTTGGAGAACCAGCAGTGACGAAGGGTCTCCAGCCAGAGCAACTGGGCGAGCTCATTGAGATCTACGAGGAAGAGACTACCGCTGGAAACCCTGTGTCGATCGACAAGGAAGGTTCATGTCGATCGACATGTCTTGAAAAATCGGATTCTGGGAAACACGCTACAGGTGATGTCGATCGACAAGGACCCCATGTCGATCAACACGACGCTTAGACGATCCCAAGTTTATCGAAACCTGCTGCTAAAGCTGAGGAGAGAGTATATGTGCCTAAGATACCTTATCCTCGAAGCCAGAAGAGATCTAAACAGGAGCTAGAGGATGCTCGATGCAAGGCTGTAATGGATAAGCTGGTTGTGGAGCTTCCTCTAATTGATGCCATCCGGACTAGTCCGGTAATCCGACGCTACGTGAAGAGGATGGTCACGAAGAATCTAGGTCTTGAAGAAGAGGTAGCTATGATTTCTGAGCAGGTCAGTGCAGTGATTCAGAACAGGGTTCCAGAAAAACTGACAGATCCGGGAAGTTTTGTGTTGGACTGTTTGATCTTCAAGGAAAGATTTCCGCGATCTCTTTGTGACTTAGGCTCTGGTGTCAACTTGATGCCACGCTCTGTTGCTGTTAGTCTAGGAATGACCGATTTCCAGCCTACTAGAATCTCTCTTATCCTGGCTGATCGATCTGTTAGAATTCCAGAGGGTGTTCTAGAAGATGTCCCAATCAGGGTTGGAGACTGCTTGATTCCTACAGACTTTGTTGTTCTGCAATACAACGAGGAGCCCAAAGACCCCCTTATTTTGGGTAGACCATTTTTAGCTACAGCGGGTGCAATGATCGATTGCAAATGAGGCAGCATTACCTTGAGTGTGGGAGATTTGGAGATGAAATTCGAGATGGATAGGCTGATGAAGAGACCCACCATAGATGGCCAGACATTCTATGTCGACACGCTCACAGACATTGCCCAGGAAGTCTTTAACGAGACGCATCCCATTGATCCCTTGGAAAGGACTTTGGTTAACTCTGTGACTATGGAGAGCCAGATTGATGAAGTTGCTAAAGGGTATGCTAAGCTGATGGATGTTGGGAGAAAAGTGAGACAGTTGGCTAGTAATGTCGAGTTGGTCGGATCCCTGAAAACCCATGTCGATCGACATGAGGTCCGTGTCGATCGACACGGGCCCGCAGACAGCGATTGGAGTGAACAAAAAGCTCCAACAATCGGGCTAAGGTATGCTTTTCTTGGTCCTAATTCAACATACCCAGTCATTGTTAATGCTTCCTTAAACAATGCAGAGCTCACCCTTTTGCTAAGCAAGCTGCGCAAGTTTCGCAAAGCTCTTGGCTATTCACTTGATGATATTTCAGGGATTTCTCCAGACTTGTGTATGCACATGATCCACTTAGAGGATGACACCAAGTCGTCAATTGAGCATCAGAGGAGGCTAAATCCGAATTTACAAGAAGTCGTCAAGAAAGAGATTCTGAAACTTCTAGAGGCTGGGATCATCTATCCCATTTCAGACAGTGTCTAGATTAGCCCAATTCACATGGTACCAAAGAAGGGAGGAGTCACAGTGGTAAAGAACGAGAGGAATGAGCTGATTCCTACGAGGACGGTGACTGGACACAGGATGTGTATTGACTATCGGAAGCTAAACGCGGCTACCAGGAAAGATCACTTCCCCCTGCCTTTCATTGACCAGATGTTGGAGCGACTGGCGAATCACCCCTATTACTGCTTTCTCGATGGCTACTCCGGTTTCTTCCAGATCCCCATTCATCCAGAGGACTAGGAGAATACCACATTTACTTGTCCTTATGGCACTTTTGCATACCGCAGAATGCCCTTTGGACTATGTAATGCCCCAGCGACCTTCCAGAGATGCATGATGTCGATCTTCACAGACATGATTGAGGATTACATGGAAGTCTTCATGGATGACTTCTCGGTCCACGGTTCTTCATTCAAGGATTGTCTCGATAACCTGGAGAAGGTGCTGGCCGGATGTGTGGAGAAGCATTTGGTTCTGAATTGGGAGAAATGCCACTTTATGGTAAAAGATGGCATCGTGCTTGGTCATAGAGTTTCAGCTGATGGGATCGAAGTGGACCGTGCTAAGATCGAGGTCATGACAAGTCTGCAACCACCCACTTCAGTCAAGGAAGTTCGTAGATTCCTAGGACACGTTGGATTCTACCGGAGATTTATCAAGGACTTCTCCAAAATCGCCCGCCCACTCACCAATTTGCTCTGTAAGGATGTAAAATTCTTTTTTGATACTAACTGTTTAGCTGCTTTTGAACAGATAAAACAAGCTTTGGTGAGTGCTCCAATAGTGCAACCTCCGGACTAGGATTTGCCTTTCGAGGTGATGTGTGATGCCAGTGATTATGCAATTGGGGCTGTTTTGGGTCAGAAGAAAGACAAGAAGCCGCATGCCATCTATTATGCTAGTAGGACACTAGACGAGGCTCAAAAGAACTATGCAACTACGGAAAAGGAACTGCTAGCAGTGGTTTTTGCTTTTGAGAAGTTTCGCCCCTACTTGATTGGAGCCCAGGTGATAGTGCACACAAATCATTCAACACTCAAATACCTGATGCAGAAGAAGGATGCTAAGCCTAGACGTTTGAGATGGATTCTACTTCTCCAGGAGTTCGACATAGAGGTGAAAGACAAGAAAGGAGTTGAGAATGGTGTCGCGGATCATCTTTCGCGAATTCGGATAGAAGACCACGTCCCCATCGATGAATACTTCCCAGAGGAGAGTGTGCACTACATTGAGACTGGTTTCCAAGCAGGCACGGTGCTCAATCAACATGTTTCCGAACTGTCAGATGTCGTATCGATCGACATGAAGGATCCATGTCGATCGACACGGGACTTAACCGTCACGCCTCAGATTTCAGCAACGGATATGTCGATCGACACATACATGTGTATCGATCGACATGACCTCGTATGTTCCGTTTCTGGATCAAGCCGACCGTGGTACGCTGACATTGCAAACTTCCTAGCTGCAGAGGACGTACCTACTAATCTTAAGGGATACGAGAGGAAGAAATTCATGAGGGAGCTAAGGAGGTATTATTGGGATGAGCCTTATCTCTACAAGCATTGTTCAGACGGAATCTACAGAAGGTGTATTGCGGAGAGTGAGATACGTGATGTGCTTTACCACTGCCATGGTTCAGAGTATGCTGGGCATTTTGCCACTTTCAAGACGGTCTCAAAGGTTTTACAAGCTGGGTTTTGGTGGCCTACTATGTTCAAGGATGCGCATGTCTTCATTACGCAGTGTGATACTTGTCAAAGGCGGGGTATGATTAGCAAGAGGAATGAGATGCCAAAAAACTTCATCCTTGAGGTTGAGGTTTTTGATTGCTGGGGCATTGACTTCATGGGCCCGTTCCCGTCATCCTATGGGAACAAGTACATCTTGGTAGCTGTGGATTATGTCTCCAAATGGGTGGAGGCGATTGCTAGTCCTAAGAATGACGCTGCGGTGGTGGTTAAGCTGTTTAAGACCATCATTTTCCCTCGAGTTGGAGTTCCCAGCGTTGTCATTAGTGATGGTGGGACACATTTTATTAACAGAGTTTTTGCTAAGCTTTTGCAGAAATACGGAGTGCACCATCGCGTGGCCAGCCCTTATCATCCTCAGACGAGTGGACAAGTGGAGGTGTCCAACAGACAAATCAAGGAAATCTTGGAGAAGACGGTAAATTCCACAAGGAAGGATTGGTCAGCTAAGCTTGATGATGCACTTTGGGCTTACAGGAATGCCTACAAGACACCTCTAGGGACTACTCCATTTCATCTGCTTTATGGAAAAGCGTGTCATCTTCCGGTTGAATTGGAACACAGAGCAGCATGGGCAGTTAAGCATTTCAACTTCAACATCAAGCCTGCTGCAGAGAGGCATCTGATACAGCTGAATGAACTGGATGAAATCAGACATCATGCCTACGAAAGCTCTAAGTTATACAAGGAGCGGACTAAAGCATATCATGACAAGAGGATCATCTCCAGGACATTTGAACCAAATGACCAGGTACTGCTTTACAACTCTCGTTTACAGTTTTTTCCTGGTAAACTGTGTTCTCGTTGGTCAGGTCCTTTCACAATAAAGGAAGTCAGACCACACGGAGTTGTTGTCCTCGTTAGCAAGGATGGGAAAGAGTTCACTGTTAACGGGCAAAGGGTGAAACATTATTGGGCTGAAGCCGAGATTCCAGAAGGACACATTGTGCCTCTGGATGACGCACCTGTTGCCTGAGTCCTGACACAGTCAAGCTAATGACTGAAAATAAGCGCTTAGTGGGAAGCAACCCACTGGTAAGTGTAAATTATTTTCAATCTTTTGTTTTGTTCAACTAACCTTTTATTTTACGTGTTTTATATGTGATAAGTCGGATTTTCAGAAAAGAGAAGGTCGTGTCGATCGACATGGATCATGTCGTGTCGATCGACACGGCCAACAGACGACAAGGCCCACAGCAGGCCCAGCCAATCGAAAACATACGGCCACACAAGGTACCAAACGTCAGAAGAGAAGCAAGGAAGCTGCCTCTGGTTCCGGTACACACGCACAACCCGCCACATCGCATCCTCCGTGGCCATGCCCTGAGGGGAAGCAGATCGCCATCGCAAGGCAGTTTGATGATGTTCCTGCCAAGATTCTGGTACGAGATGATGTCCTTCGCAGAAAGAGCACACCCGTATGGGATGATTATGACTCTCTGTTGTACAATGAGTGGCTAAAGGTTCAGTTATCGGAGACACGGTTTGCTGACAACCGAACGATGAGACGATTGGGTCTAAAGGATGAGGTGTTGCGTCTATTGCAGAACGCAAGCCTGGGGACATTCGCCACACGCCATTATCCGCTCGACCCTGATTTGGTACGCCAGTTCTTCGCGTCTATACAGCTGTGTTGCACGGCATCAACTGATGAGGATAGTGATGATACCCGGAACTGGATTATGAGCTTCAAGATTCGAGGGACCCATCACACGCTCTCTATTTGGGACATTTGTGGGATTTATGGATTTGACCAAGATCGCGCTCATCAGGACATTCCAGATACGTTACCTGATCTGCAGGAGTTCTGGGGTCGGTTTGGTACAGGGAGGTATGCAGCATCTGCTTCCACACATACGGATGTGAGGCATCCCGTGCTTAGGTATCTGCTTCGCATTTCTCTTCCACTATTTTGTACAAGGTAGAGCCCGGAAAGATGAGGATGCAGGAGTTGGTTTTGCTATCATATGCTCTCAGGTTGGATCTGGCCAATCCAGTCTGGGATGAGATTCAACCCAACATGGGGGTTGTTTTTGCACGACAGCTTCTATCTCTGAAGCACACGCCACTCACGCTGACTAAGAGCAGCAAGTCTTTCAGTGCTGGTAGTCTTCTCACCCCCATCTTCCAGTTTTGTGGGATTGATACTTCTGGATGTCGTATGGATAGCACAGTTTCTGCAGTTGATTTGGATTATCTGACGAGGGCTACCTGGCTGAAGCAGCCAAACCACTAGGTTTTCCGCATTTCTCCTGGGCAGCCACGCATGGTGCAGTTACCACTTCCTGCATTGATGGACATTGCATCTGACCCTACCTGCCTGGCTTTTCAGCCTGACGACAGGTTAGTTCATACAGTTGGCGCTGGGCGTAAGCTGATTACCCGTGATACAGAGACAGCTGGTACTTCAGGCGCAGGCACTTCCCGTGCTCCCTCTCAGCCACCTCAACTTCCTCCATTACCACCTTTGCCTGGCCATCCTCTAGATGAGTTTCAGAGTTGGATGGCTCAGAGTATCCAGATCCTCTGGACCGCCGTGTCTACTTGGCCGCGTTGTGGATGCATCCGTCCTCGCCAACCTACTCCACGACATTCATCATCATCTGAGGAGGATGATTAGATCACTTATCCTTTTTCCTGTTTCTCTTTATTTTCTTTTATTATCTAACTTTGAGTCTATTTTTCTGTTTTTCTTTGAGTCAGTTTGTTTTATGTTTCTTTAGGATTTCAGAACTGATGAACTAATGCGATTCGCCTATGTTTTCCTCTTAATCACGTCTTTTGAGTTGAGTTTTGCAGAATGATTAGCTTGAAATTTATTTCAACGATGGAAAATGCTGACCAAACTTGCGGAAATATCCAGAGATACTGTGTCGATCGACATGTATATGTATGTCGATTGACACGGTTCAACATTTTATCTCCAATTCTGCCCAACTCATGATCCGATTCGGAAACCTGTGTCGATCGACATGGTTTTCTATGTCGATCGACATGGGGAAAACACTTGGTAACATTTCGTCTTCTCTTCTCAAGTTCGTTATCCTTTTGATTCTTTATGCCGAACTCAGCTTGATAACACTGGGGACAGTGTTATTTATGTCTGGGGGAGGTAGTTGCTAACTTTGTGTTCGTTTTTTAGAGTCAGTCCAAAACGTTTTTATTGAGTCAAAATAGTCAGTTGGAAAGAATGATCCTTCTTTTGGTTTAGTGGATTGTTCTTTTCAGTTGTGTGACCGTTTTTCCAGGATCGACTTCAGAGTCAGACTAATGGGAAATCCTAAGCTGACCAGTTGACTAGAGACGTCCGTTACTTCCAACATAATCCGCCAGGTTAGAGCTAATTATACGGTCTCCTCGGTAATTGATTTTCATAAAGCTTGATTCCTCATTCATACCTCAATAGTGCAAATTCCTGTTGAAACTAATGGTACCCCTCTCCCTAATTTATTAAAAAAAAAAAAATGATGAAGAATGGGGTGATATGATAGTTCTTGAGTATCAGATGAGGAAATACAATTCCAGTGAATCAGTACTCAAGAGGTGATCACCCAGAGCTCAAAAGCAGCAGTCTGAGTCCCTTAGAACGGATGTAGAGGACAAGCGATCTCACGACCCTGTCTCCTCACAAGGAACAACAGTAGTGAAAGCACTGCTTTCGAGTATCAACATTGATTAAAAAAAATAAAAAAAAATAATTCGAATTAAATAAGTCTGGGGGAGAAAGGGTACCAAAAGTTAAATGGATTCACTAGTCATGGTATAGAATGGGAATGAGTCTAGAAGGCTTTTGGCGTCAAGATCTGGGACGAGACCTTGCAATGATAACTGACGGGTTATGTTGAGTAGTCGTTGATGAATTTGGAAGGCTGCGAATGTCTATGGAGAAGTACATAGTGGTCTGATTTTGAGTCGGTTATGCATTATGTGGATTACTAGCTGAAAGGGATCGGTTCAGTACTCCAAAGGAAGGTAAGTTTCTGCGTTTTCAAACCTCTTTCACATTCTAAGTGTATGTTTTGCTTGAGGGCAAGCAAATGCTAAGTCTAGGGGAGTTGATATATCATGGTTTTGACCCGTTTTTTACCATGATATAAGTCCTTTTTGTAGAGTCTTTTTGGTATTTTCGAGTCCTTTTAGAGTCTTTGCAGGATAATGGATGATTGGAGCTTAATAGAAGCTTTTGGAGCATTTTGGAGCATTGGGAAAAGAAGAGCTGAAATGATGAAGTTGAAGTAGATTTTATACGACCGTGTCGATTGACGTGAACATGTATGTCGATCGACATGGTCATATGTGACGAGAAGAGAAGTATTTTCCTTTTAAGCCCACGAAGCCCAGAAGTTTACAAAAGAAGCCCAATCCGAATTCTGAACAATATTTATAGTTTGTACTTAAAGTTTTGAGATTTTGGGGACATCCAGTTTTTAACTTTAGAACTTAAGAGAGGAGATTTGAGGAGCTTAGGAGATTTCATACGTCCAGACTCTGTCAATTCAAACTCTCTGTATCTTTTACTCTATCTCTTTTATGCAAACTATTTATTCATTGATTATGTTTACATCATCCATGTCTGAGTAGTCTGCTTGTTAGGTTTAGGGTAATTCTAGGGTTTGATGAGAAATTGAATGGATTAAAACCCTGTTAGGATTTATCTTTATGTTCTTCATCTAGATTGGTATAACTCTAATTTTAGGATTGATCAACTAAAATTAGATATCATAGGTTGTTTAATAGATGCGAAAGTATTATTGATAACCTGAAATAATCTTAGATGAGCAAAATTACTTATTCGCAAAGAAATTTGGTTTAGGAATTTTGTGAGCAACTAAATTTGAACTATAAAGCTTGATTTAATTCTCTAGGTTCGCAAAGAAATTTGGGATTTAGGAATCTAATCATAGATAGTCTCTGCAACGAAAGTTGATTGATTTT
Source organism: Arabis hirsuta (assembly GCA_964056655.1). Taxonomy (NCBI): domain Eukaryota; kingdom Viridiplantae; phylum Streptophyta; class Magnoliopsida; order Brassicales; family Brassicaceae; genus Arabis; species Arabis hirsuta. The sequence continues at coordinate 7,323,497 of OZ053303.1, read as the reverse complement.
ACATTCGTGTTTATGTTCTAGAACGGTTCTTAATAAAATCCTACGGTTAAAATAGATCCGTGTCGATCGACACAAACCTGTGTGTCGATCGACACAGTCGGATTTCAAATCATCCCTACGAATTACCCAAGACCTAACCTTTGTCTAAATTGAATTCTAAAACATTGATAATCATTTATTCGTTTGCCTACTGTTTTTATTCATTCACACATATTTACTTAGCAAAATTTGAACTCACGAATTGGTTGTGTTATTCGATTCCCTGTGGATTCGACCCCTCAGCATTACATCGATCTCTTAATTTGAGAGAGTAGCTCAGGGCTAATTTGAGCATATCAAACAATCAAACACGAACCAAACCAGAAGCACTGTATCGATCGACACAACCTCTAGGTGTCGATCAACAAACTCCACTGTGTTGATCGACACACCACCATGGTGTCGATTGACATGATGCCCCGTGTCGATCGACACACCACCATGGTGTCGATTGACACGACATCGCAGAACCCAGGAACGAGCCTATCCTTTCCTGGCTCGTACCTTTCGAGATTCATCGAGTCTCCTGCACAATTTTGTTCACAATACACACAAAATCCACCAAGAAATCGCATTCTATCCATTCCCAACACTCATGTAAGCCTACGGTCACGCACTCACCTCGAAAATGATTGAAAAGACGAAGAACGACGAAGAACAGACATAAAAAGCCCCTGATTCCGTTCCCACAGACCCGAAATCAGCCCATCAACGATCTCCTTTGCGTTCTAACAGCCTCAAAAGCAATTCCCCTCAAGAACCTCCCCAAAAGCACTCAAGAAACCTGATTCTCTGATTTCTCTCCAAAGACTCTCTATTCTTCTGATCTCCCAAAACTCTCTATTCTTCTGATCAAACGCGGCCAGAACTTGTGCTTTTGCCTTTTATAACGAACCCTAGGATTCCCTAAACTGGTCCACCAAACTGGGCAATTAAACCGAACCTGTCGGTCCAATTTCAACTTGTATCAATCGACACACACAACCTGTGTTGATCGACGCACCACAAAGAATCCGACTTCTCGCAAGTCAAAACACCCGTGTCGATCGACACACACACCTGTGTCGATCGACACCCAACCAAAAATCCTCTTTTTGGTTCACGAGCTTCGTGCTATACACCACGTTGAGAAAGTCCTGCTCTAATACCAAAATAAAACGACTCGACCCAAAAATTAAAATTTTTCCCTTCGGATTACTATCATCACAGATAGAAATCCTCAATAGGCCAACACAAGCAATGCGGAAATCTAATAAACAACTAACAAATACCAATTCAATAAATCCCATACTTTATTAAATTCTAACCATTTCAAACCGTAAACCATTCAACAAAAAACGAGTTCCAGAATTACTAACAAGCTAGCAATTCCATAAAGCAATAACACATGAACGATTCCCTAAATTATCCCTTCTTCCTCGCCATGATACCACGATCACATTTTCTCTTTACCTCCAACACATGGGAAAAAGAGTTGCGTGAGTATTATCATAAATACTCAACGACGCGGTCATCCCGTCTACAGGCTATTTATACACAAGCATAAACAATAGATACAATACCAGGATGAGCATACACAAGCATTCACAAAACAATCAAACTTAAACCAAACCAGAAGCACTGTGTCGATCGACACAACCTCTAGGTGTCGATCGACAGACTCCACTGTGTCGATCGACACACCACCATGGTGTCGATCGACATGATGCCCCATGTCGATCGACACACCACCATGGTGTCGATCGACACGACATCGCAGAACCCAGGAATGAGCCTATCCTCTCATAGGTTGAACCTATCACGATTCATCAAGTCTCCTGCACAATTTCGTTCACAACACACACAAAATCCACCAAGCAATCGCATTCTACCCATTCTCTACACTCATGTAAGCCTACGGTCACGCATTCACCTCGAAAAGGATTGAAAAGACGAAGAACGACGAAGAACAGACACGAACTGCCCCTAATTTCGTTCCCACAGACCCGAAATTAGCCCAGCAACGATCTCCTTTGCATTCTAAAAGCCTCAAAAGCAATCCCCTCAAGAAACTCCCCAAAAGTACTCAAGAACCCTGATTCTCTGATTTCTCTCCCAAAACTCTCTATTCTTCTGATTAAACACGGCCAGAACTTCTGTTTCTACCTTTTATAACGAACCCTAGGGTTCCCTAAACCGGCCCACCAAACCGAGCAATTAAACCAAACCTGTCGGTCCAATTTCAACTCGTGTCGATCGACACACATAACCTGTGTCGATCGACACACCACAAAGAATCCGACTTCTCGCAAGTCAAAACACCCGTGTCGATTGACACACACACCTGTGTCGATCGACACCCAACCAAAAATCCTTTTTTTTGTTCATGGGCGTTACAATTATCCCCCACTAACACGGATTTGACCTCGAATCACGCGACACCGTCACACTATGGTCTTAACCACCTGACCCGAACCCGGCCAGTACCCTTCGAGGTCACACTCGAATCTCACAACCCAACTAGATTCACCCGGAAACATCAACAATGCAACGCTCCCTGACCCGGATTAGGGCTGCCCGATTGATCGCCCAACAATCAAACAAGAACATGCACGACCAACCGTTGACCCCAAATTGGAGCAAATGATCGTACAATAATCAAACAAGAATATGTGCGACCAACGGTGCTACATATGCTACCAGGGTTGTCCAAACCAAAATTCCACATCCACGTCCACTCTCCTGACCCTCGGTCAGCGCCACCCGAGATCCCACCCGATCTCCGAGCTCTATTAAGCTTATACTGGCCATATTGCACCGTCTCACCACGGCTGCAACCCCGACCCCACCCGGTCAGCACCACCTAAGATCCACTCCCGATCCCCGAAGTTCATCTTGACTCGTACTCATGACCACGCTCAGATGCTACTGCTCACACTCATACTCATAACTCATATACATGTACACCACACCTACTCACAGGATCGTCACCCCTTGAGATACGTATGCAGGGAACCCAACCGTCCCCTGGAGAGAACCACCATCTCTCAATGTATATGTAGGGAACCCACCGTCCCCTGGAAAAAACCACCAACTCTCGAGTATATGCAGGGAACCCACCGTCCCCTGGAGCAATACTCTGAACGCGCATCATAAGCACCTGTCGACCGGAATCGCTTCCGTGGCCCCATCATGACATTCTCCCTTCGGAATATCATCACATCCATGACCCCCACTAGATCATCCGAAACAACCCCCACTAGGTGTTTCAACTAGAGTCCCTGGAATAGACAAATCCTAACCGCCATAAAACCTCTATTCCAGACTCTCCCTAGGAAATAGACAAGTTCTAACTCGCATAGAGCTTCCATTTCTAGCCACTCCTAGAACAGGAACAACTCATTTCTAGCCACTCCTAGAACATGAACAAGCTCTAAGCCACATAGAACTTCCATTCCTAGCCAACACATGACCCCACCGGTCATAAAGTATAAGAACTCACATCTTATAAAACACATTTAATAAGGCAAACTCATCTTATTAAATCTCCAAATGTATACTCATTACAACAACAAACGAAATACATAACACAACATAGCAACATGCTAAAACAGACTCTAAAAACCAGAAAGAACCTCAAGCCACCGCTTGCTTCTCGAACAACTTCGAGAACTTCTTCTTCATCGACGCTTCTGGTTCCCAAGTCTCCTCCTCAATACAGTCACAGTCCCACACGACTCTTACCAACGGTATACTCTTACGTTGCAGAACCTTGACTCTCCTCTCGAGAATCCTCACAGGCCTCGCCGCCAACGTCATGTTAGGCTGAAGTTCCTTCAGAATCCTAGCCAACACCTCTTCAGACTCATGCAGACACTTCCGCAGCATCGAAACATGGAAGACTTTGTGAAAAGCCTTCATACTCTGAGGTAACTCCAACCGATAAGCTACCGGTCCGACCCACTCCACCACCTTGAACGGACCCATAAACCTTGGACTCAGCTTATTCTCCGAAATAGATCTGTTAGGACCCCTCAACATAGCTGCCTTGAGATACACCAGATCTCCCAGCTCGAACTCCAGCTCCTTCCGTCTCCTATCGGCGTAACTCTTCTGCCGATACTGAGCCTCTCTTATGTTCAGTCTCAAGACACGGATCTTCTCCGTCGTCTCCTCAACAAAATATGCACCAAACATGCTCCTCTCCCCCACTTGAGTCCAACATATGGACCCATCCGAATACTCGCCTGGTAACTGTTATTTTACGCAAACTCGACCAGGTTTAGGTGATTCACCCAATGACCACCATAATCTAGCACACACATCCTCAACAGATCCTCTAACATCTGAATCGTCCTCTCTGACTGCCCATCTGTCTGAGGATGATACGTTGTGCTCATATGCACCCTAGTGCCCATCTCAGCCTGAAATGCCCTCCAGAACTCTGAAGTGAATCTCGGATCCCTGTCTGACACAATACCCGCTGGCACCCCGTACAGCCTTACTATCTCTCGCATAAACTTCTTAGCCAAAACTACCACTCCATCGGTCTTCTTAATGGCAAGAAAATGTGTTGACTTGGTCAGACTATCCACGATAACCCAAATTGCATCATATGTTCGTGACACTGGCAACCCCGTCACGAAGTCTATGGTAATCATATCCCACTTCCACTCTGGAATGGGTAAAATCTGCAACATACCACTCAGAACATGATGCTCAGCCTTCACCAACTAACACACGTTGCACGCGGTAACCCAGTTAGTTACTTCCCTCTTCATCCCGACCCAGTGATAATACTGCTTCAGATTGCGATACATCTTGGTCGTTCCCAGATGAATTGATAGCATGCTCGAATGAGCCTCCCTCAGGATTTCCTACCTCAGGTCCTCATCCTTAGGTACACAAACCCGCCCGTTCACCAGTATCATCCCACTCGCTGAGACCACATACTCTGAACCGACCGCCTTAGAAGCATCAATCAAACCCAGATCCTTCTCCTGAGCAACTCGAATCATGCTCAACAAGTCTACCTGGTTAGCTGCCTCCAATCCCAACGGCTCCTGTGAGATCACACATAACCTCAACGTACTGATCTCGCTCACCAAAGCTTCCAAATCCCGCTCCTGATCTAAAGCAACCCTCTTCCGACCCAACGCGTCTGCAACCAGGTTAGCCTTACCCGGATGGTACCCAATCTCTAGGTCATAGTCTGCAACTAACTCCATCCAGCACCTCTGTCTCTGGTTCAGCTTCGGCTGAGTGAAGAAATACTTCAGACTCTTGTGGTCTGTGAATACCTGCACCTTCCCGCCATACAGATAAGACCTCCAAATTCTAAGGGCAAAAATCACTGCAGCCAACTCCAAGTCGTGGGTAGGGTAGTTGCACTCATGCTTCCTCAACTGCCTCGAAGCATATGCAATAACCTTCCCCTGCTGCATCAGCACACATCCTAGACCAACTCCTGAAGCATCAGTATACACCACGTAAGGCTCACCCGGCTTGGGTAACGCCAAAACAGGTGTACTTGTTAACATCTCCTTCAGCTTCCTGAAACTCTCCTCGCAAGCTGAAGACCACACAAAAGGGACATCCTTCCCTGTCAGCTTCATCATCGACTGCGCCATACTCGCAAATCCCTTGACGAACCTCCGATAATAACCCGCCAACCCGAGAAAACTCCTGATCTAAGTGGCACTCCTCGGTCTAGGCCAACCTCTCATAGCCTCGATCTTAGTCGGATCTACAAAAAATCGCTCTGCAGACACCACATGGCCAAGAAAGCTCATCTCTCACTGCCAGAAACTGCACTTACTCAACTTCGCGTACAGTTTCTGCTCCCGCAGCTTCTCCAGAACTAACCGCAAATGCACCTCGTGCTCCTCTGGACTCCTCGAATACACCAGGATATCATCTATGAAGATGATCACAAACACATCTAGGTACTCCTGGAACACCCCGTGCATCAATCGCATAAACGCTGCTGGCGCATTCGTCAATCCGAATGGCATTACCACAAACTCAAAATGCCGATATCTCGTCCTGAATGCCGTCTTCCGGACATCCGCCTCATCAATAGGAATCTGATGCTAACCCGAAGCTAAGTCAATCTTGGAGAACCAAGTAGCCCCCCGCAACTGATCCAACAACTCATCAATGCGCGGCAGAGGATACCTGTTCTTCACAATAACCGGTTAAGTCCCCGGTAATCGATGCATAACCAGAAACTCCCTTCCTTTTTCTTCACAAACAACACCAGCGCTCCCCACGGTGAAACACTAGGCCAGATGAAACCCTTGCCCAACAAATCATCCGGCTGCTTCTTCAGCTCTGCCATCTCTGTTGGAGCCATATGGTAAGGTGCCTTAGATACAAGAGTCGTACCAGGTTCCATCTCAATCATAAATGGATCCGACCGCGACGGTGGCAATCCCAACAATGACTGAAACACATACTGGAAGTCCCAAACAACCCGAATACCCCAACTGCAACCTCTCCAATAGTCTTCGGTATCACTATCGTCGCCAGATACGCCTCACAGCCCTTCTCAATCAGCTGTTCGGCCTGTATCACTGAAATCATAAGGCTCCCAGAAGTCGGTCTCACACCCTGGAACACCAACCTCCCTGCCTCTCGCTCAAACACCACACGTCCTCGATGACAATCCAAATGGACCCTGTACCGATCCAACCAATCCATACCCAGGATGACATCGTACAGCTCCACCAGACTAATGACTAGATCTGCTGGCATCAACTCTCCCGCCACCAGAACATCCACCCCACGAGCTCACCCGAAAGTTGCCAATGTCCTACCACCAGCGACCTTAACTACTCCCGGCTGCTCTGTGGAATCGCTCCGAATCTCGCTGCCCTCCGCATATTCCGGAGTAATGAAGCTATTCGTAGCTCCCAAATCAAACAACACGTGGGACTCATAACCGCCCACAACTAAGGTCCCTGCACAAATCCCATGTGCTTTAAGACCCGACACTCTAACGCAGACTCACAATTTCGAACAGACTAAATTCAATGACCACAAGAATTTAAAAAGAACAAGTCTGAAATTATACCTGTGATCGGTCTGGCGCTAGAACCACCCGCCCCTACCGATGTGAAAACCCGCGGCATCGCCGCAATCTGAGCCAAAGGCTGCACCGCCAATGGCTGCACTGCCGCCACCGCCACCGCCACCGCCACCGCCATCTGCTGTAGCTTAGGATACCTGGGCTTGATATGCCCCGGCTCCCTGTAGTGATAGCACACCTGAACCGCCCGATCCTCTCTCCGCTTCGGACAGTCCGCCACCTTGTGGCCCGTACTACCACACCGATAGCATCCTGAACCACCCTGTACACCCTGACTGGCCCCGGAAGTGCTCTCCCACTTCCTCTTCTGACCTTGTGCAGGCTTGCCGCCCCTGCTCGAACCCGATTGCTGATGAGATTTCCTCGGCTGCTGCTGCTGCACCGGTGGACTAACCACCACAACCTGCTCCCTCAGGTCCTCCTCAATCGCAACAGCAGTCTCCACTAACTCCGCCCTCGTGGCGAACCTACTCGCCCTGCAGCGAGTCCTCAAATCAGCTAGAAGTCCCCCTAGGAACCTCCTCACTTAAGCCTACTCGCCCTCCATGCCCCTACCAGCATGCACCAGGAGTCGACTGAACTCCACATCGAACTCCCTCACAGTCCAATCTCCCTAAGTCAGGTTCAGAAACCTCAACTCCATCCGGTCCACCGCCTCTTGTGGGAAATACTTGGCATTAAACTCAGCCAAGAAATCCTCCCAAACCATCTCGGCCTGACCCTCCTGGCCTCAACACCTCTCCACCAGAGATGCGCGTCACCATCCAGATAGTGAACCGCCAGATCAACCCGGTATCCCTCTGGACACCTGATAGAGCGAAAGTTACGCTCCAACATCCGCCGCCAGTCATCGGCCTCCTCAGGCTTGGCACCACCCGAGAAAAATCCGGTGCCAATCCTTTGCATCTGCTCCATCATCCTCAGGTTGGATGGAAGCTCCCCTACAACCGCCACACCCGGCTGCACACCAGCCACTCCTGGCTGAACCCCAGCCAGTACCGGCTGCACACCAGCCCCACCTGGCTGAACCCCCGGAGTCTGACCCAGAGCCGATACCCCACCTAGTAACCGCTCTAGAATCAACTGTAGCAAACCCGCCAAGAGATCATCTCGATCTTGGGCCACACCTACGGGAACACCCCTACCTGGGCCCCCTGCACCACAAGATACCTCGGGACCCACACTAGTCCCACCAGTCCTCACACTGGCACTCGTAGCAGTCTCACCCACAAACCCCTCCTGAAACGCCTGCGAGTCCGTCATGTGCTCTGCGTGGTCTCCTGGGCCACACTCGCGGCATCAGACTCACTCTGCAATCCTCACCCGCGCCCACCACGACCACCTTGGCCCCCACGGCTCCCATGACCTCTACCTCTAGCACCTCTAGTCAACACTCTGCACTCCCAGCAGATTACAAAGTACTAGAAACTCATTGAAGACTCGGAAGAGATGATCTAGGACTCCATACCCACACAACAATCAATCAAACAAGTGCACCCACCCTAGAACCATAAGTGCTCTGATACCAAAATGAAACAACCCGATCCAAAAATTTAAAAATTTTCCCTTCGGATTACTATCATCACAGATAGAAATCCTCAATAGGCCAACACAAGCAATGTGGAAATCTAATAAACAACCAACAAATACCAATTCAATAAATCCCATACTTTATTAAATTCTAACCAGTTCAAACCGTAAACCATTCAACAAACAACGAGTTCCAGAATTACTAACAACCTAGCAATTCCATAAAGCAATAACACATAAAGGAGTCCCTAAATCATCCCTTCTTCCTCGCCATGATACCACGATCACATTTTCTCTTTACCTGCAACACATGGCAAAAAGAATTGCGTGAGTATTATCATAAATACTCCGCGAAGCGGTCATCCCGTCTACAGGCTATTTATACACAAGCATAAACAATAGATACAATACCAGGATGAGCATACACAAGCATTCACAAAATAATCAAACACGAACCAAACCAAAAACACTGTGTCGATCGACACAACCTCTAGGTGTCGATCGACAGACTCCACTGTGTCGATCGACACACCACCATGGTGTCGATCGACACGACATCGCAGAACCCAGGAACGAGCCTATCCTCTCCTGGCTCGAACCTGTCGCGATTAATCGAGTCTCCTGCACAATTTCGTTCACAACACACACAAAATCCACCAAGCAATTGCATTCTACTCATTCCCTACACTCATGTAAGCCTACGGTCACGCACTCACCTTGAAAAGGATTGAAAAGATGAAGAACGACGAAGAACAGACACGAACAACCCCTGATTCCGTTCCCACAGACCCGAAATCAGCCCAGCAACGATCTCCTTTGCGTTCTAACAGCCTCAAAAGCAATCCCCTCAAGGAACTCCCCAAAAGTACTCAAGAACCCTGATTCTCTGATTTCTCTCCCAAAACTCTCTATTTCTTCTGATAAAACACGGCCAGAACTTCGGTTTCTGCCTTTTATAACGAACCCTAGGGTTCCCTAAACCGGCCCACCAAACCGAGCAATTTAACCGAACCTATCGGTCCAATTTCAACTCGTGTTGATCGACACACACAACCTGTGTTAATCGACGCACCACAAAAAATCCGACTTCTCGCAAGTCAAAACACCCGTGTCGATCGACACACACACCTGTGTCGATCGACACCCAACCAAAAATCCTCTTTTTGGTTCACGGACGTTACAGTGTCGATCGACACAGCCCTTCGTGTCAATCAACACGACCTAAAATCGAGACAACCAAGTCTCAAACGAACCAAATAATCCTTAATTTGGTTCGCGGTCGTTACATTTTGGGTTATATAAATATAACATTTATCAACATATTTGTCCTCAGTTTTCATAAATATATAAAAGAGGGTTATATGAATATCCAAAATTGAATGTAATTTAGCTTGGTTGGTAAGAATAAAAAAATTATTTAGAGTGTTACATTGCGTATGATATTTATATGAGTACTATCTAAAAATTGAAGTGAAAAAGAAATATAATAACAAAATATTTTTGGTTAATCGCCGAAATCACGAGACTCCTGGAAGTCAGCCTCAATCCCTGATAAACCAACCTCCACGCCTCTCGCTCAAACACAAATCATCCTCGAAGACAATCCAGATGGACCATGTACCGATCCAGCCAATCTATACCCAGGATGACATCATACAGCTCCACCGGACTGATAATCAAATCTGCTAGCATCAACTCGCCTGCCACTAGAATATCCACACCTCGAGCCCGCCCGAAAGTAGCCAAAGACTTGTTACCCGCAACTTTAACTACTCCCGGCTACTCATCGGAATCTCTTCGGATTCCACTACTCTCCGCACACTCCGGAGTAATGAAGCAATTCGTCGCTCCATAATCAAATAACACATGGGACTCACACCCGCACACAACTAAGGTCCCTACACAAATCTCATGTGCCTAAAAACCCGAACATTCTAGCACAGACTCACAATTTCCAAACAGACAAAAATTCAAACACCAGAGTCAAGTTCAGAATTTACCTGTGATCGGTCTGGTGCTAGAACCTCCCACCTCCACCGAGGTGAACACCCGCGGTGCCGCTATAATCTGAGCCACCGGCTGCACTGCTGCCACTGCCATCTGCTGCAGTCTAGGACCCTTGGGCTTGATATGCCCCGACTCTCTACAGTGAAAGTACACCCGCATATCTCGAGCCTCGACCCACGTATCCCGATCCTCACTCCTCTTTGGACAGCTCGTTATCTGATGATCCATGCTTCCACACTCAAAGCATCTCAACCACCCTGACCACCGTGACTGGGCTCTGAAGTGCTCTCCCACTTCCTCTTCTGTCCCTGCGCAGGCTTGCCGCCCTTGCTCGGACCCACCTTGATGTGATCCTAGATGGCTCACAAACTGATTTGGGAGCAATGGAGGTTAAAGACGTTTCTAAAGCTTTGGAAATACCAAATGGAGCGGTTACAAGGAGCAAAGCGCGGGAGTTAGCTAAAGCGATGGAGGTTATGCTGCGGGAAACTCAAGATGGGGAGCATGGAGCTGCACCAAACTACATCAACTTCATCCAAGCATCCGGAAAAGGTCAAGGTACTCACTAAGTTAGCTAAGTGGAACCGTTAGTACTCTTTTTCCTATGGTTCGGTTTTTCCGATTGGGTTTTCTCAAGCATAGGTTTTAATGAGGCTAATTGTTTCACTTCCCCTATGCTAATTTAGTAGTACTTTCGACCACATTGAAGACTCCATTTGCCTTAGAAGGTTTCAAGATTTTCAAAGAAAAAGGAGCCAAATTTCAAATTTTGAACTTATGCATGTTCAAACTTAGTATTTATTTCCTTTCTCTTTTTTTTGTTATTTCTTTTGCTTTGTTTCGAGGTGGAGCCTTTTCTTCCTTCTTCTCTATATATGTTGGACGAAATTGCTTAACAAAATTATCCATGTTTGGTTGTGATAACCTATTTTCGGATCAAAGTGTTTTCTCTACGGTTTTGTGTAAAGCCAACGAACTCCTTTCTTCCTTGGAAGATTCTGACTATTCTTAGAGTGATTCTACTGAGTAGCAGCCCCTATTCTTCATTCGATCCAGCCATAGATCATGTGATTTTATCATCTCCATCTTCGTTTCATTCCATCAACCGCAAATCCACTCGTACCGCGACTATCACACCATTTAGCATCATTCATCGTACCATTCCGCAACCTCTGATTCACATACGTCAAAACCAGTAGCTAAGTCACGCCAAAGACAAGATTCTTGGGTTAGGATCACATCAAGTGGTATCAGAGCACTTTGGCGTAGCTAAGTGCCTCGATTCTCTCTCGATTTCTTAGTTTTTATGCGATTTTTGCTTGAGGAAAAATCTGATTGTTCATCTTCTTTTGTGACCGTTCATCTTCTTTTGTGACCGTTCATCTTCTTATTTGTGACTTGCTGTATTTTGATCTCCTTCATACCATAGTTGCTTTGATTTGTTTTCGTTTTTGTTGTCTTTGATCGAAAGGATCCGATGGTGACTAACGATGAAGAAGAAACAAGTAGAGAAAATGATCGAAGGCTTATGATGGAAGACCTACGTCTAATGATGAGGGAGATGCTTGCTGGACAAAGGAATGATGTAGTACCTCCAGCCCCTCGTAAACCACCAGCACCGAGACCGCACCATCGTAGACCCGTGAATGGAGGAAATGGTTAGGATGAGTTGCTGCATACGGAGACCTATTATTCCAACTCAAACAGTAGTAGGAGAAGTCATAGAAATGATGGAGAACCAAGGAGACGAAGAGATGAACCAGCCCCTCAAAGGCAACATCAATTTGACAACATCAAGCTCAAAATGCCAACCTTTGTAGGTAAAAATGATCCTGATGCGTATCTCGATTGGGAAAAGAAAATTGATCTCGTTTTTTATTGTAAAAAAACTCTTGAGGCCAGCAAGGTTAAGATAGCCGTGACGGAGTTTAGTGATTATGCTCTTACTTGGTGGGAACAAACCGTAACGACGAGAAGAAGAGTTGGTGATGCGCCGATCGCAACTTGGGATCAACTCAAAAATATTATGAAGAGATGGTTCGTGCCAAATCATTATCACCGTGAGCTACATCAACGTCTTAGAAGGCTAAACCAAGGTGGAAAGAAAGTGGAGGAATATTTCCAAGAGTTAGAAACCCTAATGCTTAAGGCGGATATTCAAGAGGACCGTGAAGCTACTATGGCAAGATTCATGGGTGGTCTTAATAGGGAGATTCAAGACAAGTTGGAGTTGCAAACCTATGTTGAGATGGAGGATTTGCTACACAAAGCAATACTCATTGAGCAAAAACTAAGCCGTAAGCCGTCTCGATCAACTTTTGTACCCGGCTCGTTTAAATCAAAGGAGACCAAACCAAGCTATCAACGGGATGACAAGCCATCTACTACTGGTCCTAAGGATGATTCTAAGTCTACCCTCAAAGGAAAAACAGTAGCTACTCCAAGCAAAAGCAAAACACACATTCGATGCTACAAGTGCCAAGGTATGGGTCATTTTACGAATGAATGTGTTAACAAGAAACTTTTCATACTTTTAGATAATGGTGAGATACAACCTGAGCATGAGAGTGAGGATGAGCATAGTCAAGAGGAGGAAGAGTATGAGGAGCTACCGATTCAAGGAGAGTTACTAGTTGCTAGACGAACGCTAAGCCTCCAAACCGAAAAAGAAGAAATCGTGCAACGGGAAAATCTGTTCCATACGAGATGTTTGGTCAAGGAAAAGGTATGCAGCCTCATCATAGATGGAGGTAGTTGTACTAATGTTGCTAGTGTTTCTATGGTTGAGAAATTAGGTCTAAAGGTTCGAAAGCATCCGAGACCGTATAAGCTACAATGGCTCAACGAGAGCGGTGAAATGAAAGTTAGTGAACAAGTCACCGTACCAATAAGCATTGGTAAGTACCAAGATGAGATTGTGTGTGACGTATTGCCTATGGGAGCTAGCCATATCCTTTTGGGGAGGCCTTGGCAATCGGATCTTAAGGTGATGCACGATGGTTTCACCAACAAGCATTCTTTTGTGTTTCATGGTAAGAAAATCACATTTGTGCCTATGACGCCTCAAGAGATCTATAAGGATCAGTTACAATTCAAAAAGCAAGAGGAAATGGAGAAGGTACCTACTGAAAATTCCAATCTCATCATCAAACCAAAAGAGGTTAAGAAATCTTATCTTTCGAATAAACCGATTCTCTTTTTTATTTATAAGGAAACTCTAACGAGTTTAGCTAACTTGGAGCCAGTTATTCCGAGTGAGATGCATGATCTTTTGCAGGATTTTAATGATGTTTTTCCAGAGGATAGTCCAGAGGGATTGCCACCTATAAGAGGAATCGAACATCAAATCGATTTTGTTCCCGGAGCTTCATTACCGAACAAAGCCGCGTACCGTACTAACCCGGTTGAAACTAAAGAGTTACAACGACAAGTAGATGAGCTCATGAGCAAGGGACATATAAGAGAAAGCATGAGTCCATGTGCTATTCTGGTGTTACTTGTACGAAAGAATGATGGTACATGGAGGATGTGTGTCGATTGTCGTGCCGTCAACAATATCACTGTAAAGTATCGACATCCTATCCCTCGTTTAGATGATATGCTTGATGAGTTTCATGGTTCCACCATCTTTTCTAAGATTGATTTAAAAAGTGGTTATCATCAAATTAGAATGAAAGAAGGTGATGAGTGGAAGACCGCATTTAAAACGAAGCATGGTTTATATGAATGGTTAGTCATGCCGTTTGGTTTAACTAATGCGCCAAGTACTTTTATGCGCTTAATGAATCATGTGCTTAGATCATTCATTGGCATATTTGTTGTGGTTTATTTTGATGACATTCTGATCTATAGCAAAAGTCTAGATGAGCATCTTAAGCATATTAGCTCGGTTTTGGAGATTTTACGAAAAGAAAGTCTTTATGCTAATCTTAAGAAATGCACCTTTTGTACAGATAACCTCGTGTTCCTAGGCTTTGTTGTGAGTGCAGGTGGTATCAAAGTAGATGAGGAAAAGGTGAAAGCTATAAGAGATTGGCCGACTCCTAAGTCCGTAGGCGATGTTAGATCTTTTCACGGTCTTGCGGGATTTTATCGACGTTTTGTGAAAGATTTTAGCACTATAGCCGCACCTCTAACTGAAGTGATCATAAAGGACATGGGATTCAAATGGGGTCAAGCTCAAGAAGTAGCATTCCATTCCTTAAAAGAGAAGCTTACTAATGCCCCACTTCTTGTTTTACCCGATTTTACTAAAACTTTTGAGATTGAATGTGATGCAAGTGGAATTGGTATTGGTGCTGTTTTGATGCAGGATAAAAGGCCTATAGCATTCTTCAGTGAGAAGCTTGGAGGATCCATACTCAATTACCCGACCTATGACAAAGAATTCTATGCTTTGGTGAGAGCTCTACAAACGTGGAAACACTATCTATGGCCGAAAGAATTTGTGATTCACACGAACCATGAGTCTCTCAAGCACATAAAAGGTCAGCAAAAGCTCAACAAAAGACATGCTAAATGGATTGAATTTATTGAGACGTTTCCATACGTTATCAAGTACAAAAAAGGTAAGGATAATGTCGTAGTCGACGCATTATCAAGAAGGTACACTCTCCTTTCTAATCTAGGTACTAAACTGATGGGATTTGATCATTTAAAGGACTTATATGCTGATGACCATGAGTTTAAAGAACCGTACCTAGCTTGTGAGAAATTTGCGATTAATCATTACTTTAGGCAAGACGGGTTTTTATTTTATGAAAATCGTCTTTGTGTGCCTAACGGTTCTTTGAGAATTTTGTTGGTTAAGGAAGCCCATGGAGGTGGACTTATGGGGCACTTTGGTGTTGCCAAAACTCTTAAAACCGTACAAGCTAATTTCTATTGGCCGCACATACGAAGGGATGTGAAACGGGTTTGTGCTCGATGTGTTACGTGTAAACAAGCCAAGTCCAAAGTTCAACCCCATGGTTTGTATACTCCTCTTCCTATTCCGATGCATCCTTGGATTGATATTTCTATGGATTTTGTAGTTGGATTACCTCGAACAAAGAGCGGTAAGGATTCTATCTTTGTTGTGGTTGATCGGTTTTCCAAAATGGCACATTTTATCGCTTGTCATAAAATTGAATGTTGCTAATCTTTTCTTTAAGGATGTTGTTAGATTGCATGGCATGCCTAGAAATATTGTATCTGATCGTGACACTAAGTTCCTTAGTTATTTTTGGAAAACGTTATGGTCTAAGTTAGGAACTAAGTTGGGATTTTCTATTACATGTCATCCGCAATCCGATGGTCAAACTGAAGTTGTGAATCGTACATTGACTACTTTGCTTAGGACTTTGGTTAAGAGTAATTTAAAATCTTGGGAAGAATGCTTGCCTCATGTTGAATTTGCTTATAATTATGCAACGCATTCCGCTACTAAGTATTCGCCGTTTGAGATTGTTTACGGATTTAAACCTTTGTCACCGTTGGATTTAACCCCTCTTCCTTTGAGTGAAAGAGTCAGTTTAGATGGCAAAAGGAAAGCTGATTTGGTCAAGAAGATTCATGACAAGGCTCGGAAAAATATTGAGCACAAAACCGAACTTTATGCCAAGTACGCGAACAAAGGGAGAAAAGCCGTAAAACTCAATGTGGGTGATCAAGTTTGGATACATCTAAGGAAGGAACGTTTCCCTAATGAGAGGAAGTCCAAACTGATGCCAAGGATCGAAGGTCCTTTTCGTATCACCAAGAAGATCAACGACAATGCCTATCATCTCGATCTTCAAGGTAAGTACAACGTATCCAATGCTTTCAATGTTTCTGATCTTGTTCCGTTTATTGCAGATGATGAAATAGATTTGAGGTCAAATCTTTTTCAAGAGGGAGAGGATGATGTGATCCTAGATGGCTCACAAACTGATTTGGGAGCAATGGAGGTTAAAGACGTTTCTAAAGCTTTGGAAATACCGAATGGAGCAGTTACAAGGAGCAAAGCGCGGGAGTTAGCTAAAGCCATGGAGGTTATGCTGCAGGAAACTGAAGATGGGGAGCATGGAGCTGCACCAAACTACATCAACTTCATCCAAGCATCCGGAAAAGGTCAAGGTACTCACTAAGTTAGCTAAGTGGAACCGTTAGTACTCTTTTTGCCTATGCTTCGGTTTTTCCCATTGGGTTTTCTCAAGTATAGGTTTTAATGAGGCTAATTGTTTCACTTCCCCTATGCTAATTTAGTAGTACTTTCGACCACATTGAAGACTCCATTTGCCTTAGAAGGTTTCAAGATTTTCAAAGAAAACGGAGCCAAATTTCAGATTTTGAACTTATGCATGTTCAAACTTAGTATTTATTTCCTTTCTCTTTTTTTGTTATTTCTTTTGCTTTGTTTCGAGGTGGAGTCTTTTCTTCCTTCTTCTCTATATATCTTGGACGAAATTGCTTAATAAAATTATCCATGTTTGGTTGTGATAACCTATTTTCGGATCAAAGTGTTTTCTCTACGGTTTGGTGTAAGCCAACGAACTCCTTTCTTCCTTGGAAGATTCTGACTATTCTTAGAGTGATTCTACTGAGTACCAGCCCCTATTCTTCATTCGATCCAGCCATAGATCGTGTGATTTTATCATCTCCATCTTCGTTTCATTCCGTCAACCGCAAATCCACTCGTACCGCGACTATCACACCATTTCGCATCATTCATCGTACCATTCCGCAACCTCTGATTCACATACGTCAAAACCAGTAGCTAAGTCACACCAAAGACAAGATTCTTGGGTTAGGATCACATCACACCTGCTGCCGCGACCTCCTTTGCTGCTGAACCAGTGGACTAACCACCACAACCTGCTATCTCAGGTCATCCTCAATCGCAGCAGCTATCTCCACCAGCTCCGCCCTTATGGCGAATATACTCGCCCTACAACGAGTCCTCAGATCTGGTCGAAGTCCCCTCAGGAACCTCTTCACTTGGGCCTACTCGCCCTCCAGATCTCTACCGACATGCACCAGAAGCCGACTGAACTCCTCATAGAACTTCCGGACCGACCAGCTATCCTGAGCCAACTCTAAAAATCACAACTCCAAGCGATCCACCGCCTCCTGCGGAAAGTACTTAGCATTAAACTCTGCCACAAAATCCTCCCACGCCATACCCGCCTTAGCTCTCCTAGCCACCACACCTCGCCACTAGAGATGTGCATCACCATCAAGCTAATGAACCGCCAGGTCCACCCGGTATCCCACTGGACACCTGAGAGATTAGAAATTCCGCTCCAATCTACTCTTCTACAATTCCACTTCCTTAGGCTTGGCACCACCCGAGAAGAACTCGGTGCCAATTCTCTGCATCTGCTCCATCATCCTAAGTTAGGATGGGAGCTCCTCCATAACCGCCACACCCAGCTGCACCCCAGCCACACCTGGCTGCACACCAGCCATACCCGGCTGCACACCAGTCACACCTGGCTGAACACCAACCACACCTGGCTGAACACGAGCAACACTTGGCTGCACTCCCGAAGCCTAACCCGGAGCCGGCATCCCACATGGTAACCGCTCCACAATCAACTGTAGCAGACCCGCCAGACGATTATCTCGATCCGGGGTAAAACCTGCAGTAGCACCCCCACCTGGGCCCACCGCACCATTGGCCTACCGAGACCTACACAAGCCCCACCTGCCCTCACAGTGGCCACACCCATGGACCCCTCCTGAAACGTTTGCGAATCTGCTACCTGTTCCTGCGTGGTCTCTTGGGCCACACTCGCGGCAACAGACTCACTCTCGAGTCCACGCCGCGTCCATGCCCACTACGACCAATGATATATCATGGTTTTTACCTGTTTTCGACCATGATATAAGTCCTTTTCATATAGTCATTTTGGTATTTTTCGAGTCTTTTAGAGTCCTTGCAGGTCAAAAGACGATTGGAGCTTAATGGAAGCTTTTGGAGCATTTTGGAGCATCGAAGAAAGAGGAGCCGAAGTGATCAAGTCGGAGTCGAGTTTTCAAGGCTGTGTCGATCGACACGGACCTGTGTGTCGATCGACACGAGCATATCTGACGCAAAATTGAAGAATTTCCTTGATGGGCCCATGAAGCCCAGAAGTTTACATAAAAGCCCTATCCGAATTTTAGACACTATATATAGTTTTTATTTAAGCTTTCATGTGAAGATCTAGTTTTTAATCGAAACTTGAGACAGAAGAGATTGGAGAGCTTTTAGGAGATTTCAGACTTTCAGACTTCATCAATTTAAACTCTCTGTATCACTTACTCTATCTTTTATGCAATTTTATTCATTTATAATGTTTACTGCATCTATGTCTGAGTAGTTTGCTTGTTAGGTTTTGGAAAGTTCTAGGGTTTGATGAGAAATTGATAGGATTGAAACCTGTTAGGATTTATCTTTATGTTCTTCATCTAGATTGATTTAACTCTGATTTTAGGATTGATCAACGGAAATTGGATATCCTAGGTTGCTTTAATAGATGCGAAAGTATTATTAACAACCTGATATAATATTAGATGAGCAAAATTATCTATTCGCAAAGAAATTTGGCTTAGTAATTTTGTGAACAATTGAACCTGAATTTAATGCTTGATTTTATTCACTAAGTTTGCAAAGAAATTTGGAATTTAGGGATTTAGTCATAGATAATCTCTGCAACGAAAATTGATTGGTTTTACATTCGTGTTTGAGTTCTAGAACCGTGCTTAATAAAATCCTAACGTCTTTTATCCCTGTGTCGATCGACACATACATATGTGTCGATCGACACGATCGAATTTTGATTCTTTCCTGCGAATTACCCATAGCCTAACTCTTTTATCCAATTGATTTCTAGATCCTTGACATCATTCTCTGTTTACTTTTGCTTTCTATTTTACATTAATTGTAACGCCCGTGAACCAAAAACTGGATTTTTGGTGGGTGTCGATCGACACAGGGTGTGTGTGTCGATCGACACGTGAGTTTTTGGACTTGTGAGAAGTCGGTTTGGGCGTTATGACGATCGACACAGGGGTTGTGTGTCGATCGACACGAATTAAAATCAGACCGACGGTTTTGGTTTCTTATTGCCGGTTTGGAAAGCGGTTTAGGGGACACCTTAGGGTTTGTATATAAGGTTGGTGCAGTCGCGTTTGTCCTCGTTTTGGCCAAAAAATCAGAGAGAAAGAGGATTTGAGAGAGAGTCTTTTGATCAAAGGAGTTGTGTGAGGTTTTGTGAGTGAGAACAGCTTCTGTTCGGAAGTTGAGAGGGCAAACGGCTGGCCTATTCGAGATGGATTGGAGTGAAACTTGGTGGGTAAGTTCTCCGATCTCTGCTCTTGATATAGGCGAAAACGGTTCATCATTTCGTTGATTATTCCTCGAGTTACGGCTGTTTGAACTCGATGGCTCTGTGCAGATTAGTTATCTGCGATCAGTCGGATTCGGGGTTAATTTCCGATCGAACCAGAAGGATTCTGGAGGCGATCCGCATACCGACGCGTAGCTGTGTATGTCTAGTTTCCAGAACAGTCGTCCGTTTTGGTTTTGGACGGGTGGTTCGTCGTGTACAAGTCTTTTTGTAACCGTTGGTTCCATTCTCATTTTGATTCTTCGAGGTGAGTGCGTGATCGTGGGTTGTGTGGGCATAGGAATTGATGGAATGCGGTTGTTTGTTGTTTTTGTGTGTTCTGTGATTGGAATTGTGCAGGTGACTTGATGAATCGCGACGGATTCGAGCCACGAGAGGATAGGCTCGATTCTGGATTGTCGTGTCGATCGACACCATGGTTGTGTGTCGAATGAACGGGACAGTCATGTCGATCGACACCAGGGTGGTGTGTCGATCGACACAGGACAGAGTCATGTAGATCGACACCTAAGGCTGTGTCGATCGACACAGAGTGCCTGTACTGGTTCTTGTTTGGTTGTTCTTGTTGTTTGCATGTGTGCTCATCCTGGTATTTGTATATTGTTATGTCTACACTTAAATAACCCGTAGACGGGATGACCGCGTCGCTGAGTATTTGTGATAATACTCACGCAACTCTTTTTGCCATGTGTTGCAAGTAAAGAGAAAATGTGATCGTGGCATCATGGCCAGGAAGGAGAGATGATCTAGGGTCTCGTATGGCGGTGTGCTGTTGTAGAATTGATAGGTTGCTAGTGAATTCTGAATTTGTAGTTAGTTGGTTTATTTGTTACTGGTTATTGGCTATTGTTTGGATTGTTGAATTAAATCGGTTAGATTTAATAAGTATGGGATTATTAAATTGATTGAATTGGTTTAATGGTTTTATGTTTTCCGCATGTTGTATTGATCCAATTGAGGATTATTATCTGTGATGATAATAATCTGAAGGAAAATTTTTTTTTAACTTTTGGGTCGGGTCGTTTCATTTGGGTATCAGGGCCCTTATGGTTCTAGGGCGGGCGATTGATTAATTGATTGTGTGATAATTGATTGATTGCTGTGTGGGTTTTGGGACACAGATCATCTCTTCCGAGCCTTCAATGAGATTCCACGGTAAGTGTTTTATGACTTTCTGTTTTCTAGTACTTAGTAGTCTGCTGGTTAGGGCAGAGTGATGGCTAGAGTGGCTAGAGGCAGAGCTCGTGGGGGCCGTGGAGGCCGAGGTGGTCGTGGTGGGCGCGTGCGAGGACTGTAGGTTGAGTCTGATGCCGCGAGAGTGGCCCAGGAGACCACGCAGGAGCAGGTGGCAGACTCGCAGCCGTTTCAGGAGGGGTCTGTGGGTGAGACTGCTACGGGTGCCAGCGTGAGGGCTGGTGGGGCCAGTGTGGGTCCCGAGGTAGCTGGTGGTGCGGGGGGCCTAGGTGGGGGTGCTCCCGTAGGTGTGGCCCAAGACCTGGATGATCGTCTGGCGGTTTTGCTGCAGTTGATTCTAGAGCGGTTACCAGGTGGGGTGCCGGCTCTGGGTCAGGCTCCGGGAGCTCAGCCAGGTGGGACTAGTGTACATCCAGGAGTGGCTGGTGTGCAGCCAGTAGTGGCTGGGGTTCAGCCGGTAGTGGCTGGTGTGCAGCCGGGTGTGGCGATTGCGGAGGAGTTTCCATCGTATCTGAGGATGATGGAGCAGATGCTAAGGATTGGCACTGGGTTTTTCTCGGGTGGTGCCAAGCCTGAGGAGGCCGATGAGTGGCGGCGGAGATTGGAGCATATTTTTTGCTCGATCAGGTGTCCTGAGGGATACAGAGTGGACCTAGTGGTTCACTATCTAGATGGTGACGCGCATCTCGGGTGGAGAGGCGTCGAGACCAGGAGGGTGCAGGCCGAGATGGTCTGGGAGGATTTCTAGGCAGAGTTTAACGCCAAGTATTTTCCACAGGAGGCGGTGGATAGGATGGAGTCGAGGTTTCTGAACCTGACTCAGGCAGGTCGGACTGTGAGAGAGTTCAATTTGGAGTTCAGTCGGTTGTTGGTACATGCTAGGAGGGGCATGGAGGGCGAGCAGGCCCAGGTGAGGAGATTTCTCGGGGGACTTTGAGCTGATCTGAGGACTCGCTGCAGGGCGAGTAAGTTCGTCACGAGGGCGGAGCTGGTTGAGACTGCTGTGGCGATTGAAGAGGACCTGAGAGAGCAGGTTGTGGTGGTTAGTCCACCGGTGCAGCAGCAGCAGCAGAGGAGAGTTCAGCAGTAGGCGGTTTCGGGCCAGGGCGGCAAGCCTGCGCAGGGTCAGAAAAGGAAGTGGGAGAGCACTTTGGAACCGAGTCAGAGGGTTCGGGGTGGTCCGGGATGCTTCGGATGTGGGAGCATGGATCACAAGCTTGGAATTTTTCCTAAGAGGGATGAGTGGCGGGATTCGGGTGTTGAATCCTGTCTGTTTTGGAAATTGTGTGTCCTATGATAAGTGTTAAGGTTCTTTGGCACATGGGAATTTGTGCTGGAATATTATTAGTGAGCAGTTTGAGTCTCACGTGGGCTTGATTTTAGAGCTGCGAATTGCTTTATTACTCCGGAGTGTACGGAGGGCAATAGGATCCGGAGCGATCCGGAAAAGCAGCTGGGAGTAGTTAAGGTTGTGGGTGGCAGGACGTTAGCTACTTTCTGGTGGGCACGTGGTGTGGATGTTCTGGTGGCGGGAGAGTTGATGCCAGCAGATCAGATCATTAGTCCGGTGGAGTTGTACGATGTCATCCTTGGTATGGATTGGGTTGGATCGGTATAGGGTCCATCTGGATTGTCATCGAGGACGGACGTGTTTGAGCGAGAGTCTGGGAGGTTGGTTTATCTGGGTATGAGGCCGACTTCCGAGAATATCATGATTTGGACTACATGAGGTAGATCTGGTCTGAGATGCTTATTGAATGTTTAAGAATTTATCGCTCTAGGGTATGAGTAGATACCCGAACAACTCATAGGGAGATGGTTAGTTCTCCAGAGGGGATGGTGGTTCCCCTGTTTTTATAGTATTTCACTAGGGGATGGTGGTTCTCCTGTGTTATACTGAGAGATGGTGGTTCTCTCGAGGGGATGGTTGTTCCCGTGCAGATACCGAGAGCTCAAAGGATGCGTTTCTAAGAGAATGAGGGGTGTATTGATGAGTTGGGAGCAATGAATGTCTGAAAACGTGTGGATAAGCATAGGACCAGATGTGGACCTCAGAGATCATGCGGGTTGATCTAGTGTGGTGATACCATTTGGTTTGACGAATGCGGCACCAGCGTTCATGCGGTTGATGAACGGGGTGTTCCAGGGGTATATGGAGGTGTTCGTAATCATTTTCATTGATGATATCCTGGTATATTCGAGGAGTCCGGGAGAGCGCGAGGTGCATTTGAGGTTGGTTTTGGAGAAGCTGTATGCAAAGTTGTGTAAGTGCAGTTTCTGGCAGCGAGAGGGGATTTCTGTAGATCCGGCTAAGATTGAGGTTATCAGAGGTTGGCCTAGACCGAGGAGTGCCACCGAGATCAGGATTTTTCTTGCGTTGGCGGGTTATTACCGGAGGTTCGTCAAGGGGTTTGCGAGTATGGCGCAGTCGATGACAAAGCTGACAGGGAAGGATGTTTCGTTTATGTGGTCTTCAGCTTGCGAGGAGAGTTTCAGGAAGCTGAAGGAGATGCTGACTATTACACCGGTTTTGGCAT
This sequence comes from Arabis hirsuta, assembly GCA_964056655.1. Classification (NCBI taxonomy): domain Eukaryota; kingdom Viridiplantae; phylum Streptophyta; class Magnoliopsida; order Brassicales; family Brassicaceae; genus Arabis; species Arabis hirsuta. The sequence goes on along the minus strand of OZ053303.1, from coordinate 7,299,768 downwards.
TACCCGAGCCGGGTGAGCCGTATGTGGTGTATACAGATGCTTCAGGAGTTGGTCTGGGATGTGTGTTGATTCAGCAGGGGAAGGTTATTGCGTATGCTTCGAGGCAGTTGAGGAAATATGAGTGCAATTACCGTACCCATGATCTGGAGTTGGCTGCGGTGATTTTTGCACTAAAGATTTGGAGGTCTTATCTGTATGGCGGGAAGGTTCAGGTACTCACAGACCACAAGAGTCTGAAGTATTTCTTCACTCAGCCAGAGTTGAACCAGAGATAGAGGCGCTGGATGGAGTTAGTTGCAGACTATGACCTAGAGATTGGGTACCATCCGGGTAAGGCTAACCTGGTTGCAGATGCGTTGAGTCGGAAGAGAGTGGCTTCAGATCAGGAGCGAGATATAGAGGCTCTAGTGAGCGAGATCAGCACGTGGAGGTTGTGTGTGATCTCACAGAAGCCGTTGGCGTTAGAGGCAGTTAATCAGGTAGATCTGTTGAGCATGATTCGGGTTGCTCAGGAGAAGAATCAGGAGTTGATTGATGCTTCTCAGGCGGCCGGTTCAGAGTATGTGGTCTCAGCGAGTGGGATGATACTTGTGAACGGGCGGGTTTGTGTACCCAAAGACGAGGATCTGAGGCAAGAGATCCTGAGGGAGGCTCATTCGCGCATGTTGTCGATTCATCCGGGAGCGACCAAGATGTATCATGACCTAAAGCGGTATTATCACTGGGTCGGGATGAAGAGGGATGTAGCTACCTGGGTTGCAGCGTGCAACATGTGTCAGCTGGTGAACGCTGAGCATCAGGTTCCGAGTGGTATGTTGCAGAGTTTGCCCATTCCGGAGTGGAAGTGGGATATGATTACCATGGATTTCGTGACGGGGTTGCCGGTGTCACGAACTTTTGATGCTATTTGGGTTATTGTGGATCGTCTGACCAAGTCAGCACATCTTCTGGCCATCAAGAAGACTGATGGAGCGGCAGTTTTGGTTAGGAAGTATGTGCGAGAGATTGTGAGACTGCACGGTGTGCCAGCTAGTATTGTGTCAGACCGGGATCCAAGATTTACGTCAGAGTTCTAGAGGGCGTTTCAGGCTGAGATGGGAACTAAGGTGCATATGAGCACAGCATATCATCCTTTGACAGATGGGCAGTCAGAGAGGACGATTCAGACTTTGGAAGATTTGTTGAGGATGTGTGTGCTAGATTATGGTGGTCATTGGGCGGATCATCTGAACCTGGTTGAGTTTGCGTACAATAACAGTTACCAGGCGAGTATTGGAATGGCTCCATATGAGGCTCTGTATGGGAGGTCGTGTAGGACGCCATTATGCTGGACTCAAGTGGGGGAGAGGAACATGTTGGGTGCGGATATTGTTTAGGAGACGACGGAGAAGATCCATATCTTGAGGCTGAACATGAGAGAGGCTCAGGATCGGCAGAAGAGTTACGCCGACATGAGACGGAAAGAGCTGGAGTTTAAGCTGGGAGATATGGTATATCTCAAGGCAGCTATGTTGAGGTGTCCTAACAGATCCATTTCGGAGAATAAGCTGAGTCCGAGGTTTATGGGTCTGTTCAGGGTTGTGGAGAGGGTCGGACCGGTGGCTTATCGGTTAGAGTTACCTCTGAGTATGAAGGCTTTTCACAAGGTCTTCCATGTTTCGATGCTGCGGAAGTGTATGCATCAGTCTGAGGAGGTGTTGGCTAGGATTTCGGAGGATCTTCAGCCCACCATGACGTTGGCAGCGAGGCCTGTGAGGATTCTCGAGAGGAGAGTCAAGGTTCTGCACCGGAAGAGTATACCGTTGGTGAGAGTCGTGTGGGACTGTGACGGTATTGAGGAGGAGACTTGGGAACCAGAAGCGTCGATGAAGAGGCAGTTTTCGAAGTGGTTCGAGAAGCAAGCGGTGGCTTGAGTCCTTTCTGGTTTCAGAGTCTGTTTTAGCATGTTGCTATGTTGATGTTATGTATTTCGTTTGATGTTGTAACGAGTATACATTTCGGAGATTTAATAAGATGAGTTGCCTTATTAAATGTGTGTTTAAGACGTGTGTTCTAATGAGATGACTAGTGATGTCATGGTTTGTGATGACTGGTAGGTCATGTGGAGGTCTAGCGGTAGAAGTTCTATGTGAGTTAAAGCTTGCCTATCAGCTAGGATGGCTAGGAATATAAGTTTTACGCGGCTTAGAGCTTGCTCATGTTCAAGGAGTGGCTGGAAATGAGATTGTTCATGTTCTAGGAGTGGCTAGAAATGAGATTGTTCATGTTCTAGGAGTGGCTAGAAATAAGATCGTTCATGTTCCAGGAGTGGCTGGAAATGAGATCGTTCATGTTCCAGGATTGGCTGGAAATGAGACTGTACATGTTCCAGGAGTGGCTGGAAATGTAAGCTCTATGCGTGTTAGAACTTGACTATTTCCTAGGGAGAGTCTGGAAAAAAGGTTTTATGTGAGTTAGAATTGTCTTTTCCAGGGACTTTGTGAAACACCCTGGTGATTGGGTTGTTTCGGATGACTACGAGAGGTGATTTCAGTCGACAGGTACTTATGATGCATGTATCAGAGTATTACTCCAGGAGACGGGTGGGTTTCCTGCATATACTCGAGAGTTGGTGGTTCTCTCTAGGGGACGAGTGGGTTCCTTACATGTACTTTGAGGGATGGTGGTTCTCTCCAGGGGACGAGTCGGTTCATGCACATGTAACTCAAGGGGTGACGATCCTACGAGTGAGTGTGGTGTACATGTATATGAGTTATGAGTATGAGATATGAGAAGTAGCGTCTAAGCGTGGTCGTGAGTATGGGATTGGATGAACTTCGGGGATCGAGAGTGGATCTCATGTGGTGCCGACCGAGTGGGGTCAGGATTGCAGCCGTGGTGAGACGGTGCAATGAGTCTAGTATGAGCCTAGTAGAGCTCGGGGATCAGGTGTGATCACGAGTGGTGCTGGCTGAGGGCCAGGGATGTGTTGAGAACGTCAAGTCTGGGTTATTACTTGAGTCTGGAATTCGGTTCGGACAACCCTGGTGACATATGTTACGCCGATGGTCGTACATGTTCTTTTTTGATTGTTGTACGATCATTTGGTCCAATGCGGGGTCAACGGTTGGTCGTACATGTTTTTGTTTGATTGTTGGACGGTCAATCGGGCAGCCCTAATCCGGACCATGGGGCGTGCATCGTTAATGTTCTAGGTGAATCTGGTCGAATTTTTAGGCGAGGGTGTTAGCCTTAGCAGGACGGGTTGTGAGATTCGAGTGTGATCTCAAAGGATACTGGCCGGGTGCGAGTCAGGTGGTTGAGACCGTAGTGTGTCGGTGTCGCGTGATTCGAGGTTGAATTCGTGTTAGTGGAGGAGAATTGTAACGCCCGTGAACCAAAAAGTGGATTTTTGGTGGGTGTCGATCGACACAGGGTGTGTGTGTCGATCGACACGTGAGTTTTTGGACTTGTGAGAATTCGGGTTGCGCATTGTGTCGATCGACACGAATTAAAATCAGACCGACGGTTTCGGTTTCTGAATGCCGGTTTGGGGAGCGGTGTAGGGGACACCTTAGGGTTTGTATATAAGGTTGGTGCAGTCGCGTTTGTCCTCGTTTTGGCCAAAAACTCGGAGAGAAAGATGGTTTGAGAGAGAGTCTTTTGATGAAAGGAGTTGTGTGAGGTTTTGTGAGTGAGAACAGCTTTTGTTCGGACGTTGAGAGGGCAAACGGCTGGGCTATTCAAGATGGATTGGGGTGAAATTTGGTGGGTAAGTTCTCCGATCTCTGATCTTGATATAGGCGAAAACGGTTCGTCATTTCGTTGATTATTCCTCGAGTTATGGCTGTTTGAACTCGATGGGTTTGTGCAGATTAGTTGTCTGCGATCAGTCGGCTTCGGGGTTTATTTCTGATCGAACCAGAAGAATTCTGGAGGCGATCCGCATACCGACGTGTAGCTGTGTCTGTCTAGTTTCCATAACAGTTGTCCGTTTTGGTTTTGGACCAGTGGTTCGTCGTGTACAAGTCTTTTTTGTAACCGATGGTTTCATTCTCATTTCGATTGTTCGAGGTGAGTGTGTGATCATGGGTTGTGTGGGCATATGAATTGATGGAATGCGGTTATTTGTTGTTTTCGTGTGTTCTGTGATTAGAATTGTGCAGGTGACTCGATGAATCGCGATGGATTCGTGCCACGAGAGGATAGGCTCGATTCTGGGTTGTCGTGTCGATCGACACCATGGTTGTGTGTCGAACGACACGGGACAGAGTCATGTCGATCGACACCAGGGTGGTGTGTCGATTGACACAGGACATAGTCATGTCGATCGACACCTAGAGGCTGTGTCGATCGACACATAGTGCCTGTACTGGTTCGTGTTTGGTTATTCTTGTTGTTTGCTTGTGTGTTCATCCTGGTATTTATCTATTGTTATGTCTACACTTAAATAACCCGTAGACGGGATGACCGCGTTGCTGAGTATTTGTGATAATACTTACGCAACTCTTTTTACCATGTGTTGCAGGTAAAGAGAAAAAGTGATCGTGGAATCATGGCCAGAAAGGAGAGATGATCTAGGGTCTCGTATGGCGGTGTGCTGTTGTAGAATTGATAGGTTGTTAGTGAATTCTGAATTTGTAGTTAGTTGGTTTCTTGGTTACTGGTCATTGGCTATTGTTTGGATTGTTGAATTGAACCGGTTAGATTTAATAAGTATGAGATTATTGAATTGATTGAATTGGTTTAATGGTTTAATGTTTTCCGCATGTTGTATTGATTCAATTGAGGATTATTATCTGTAATGATAATAATCTGAAGGGAAATTTTTTTTAAACTTTTGGGTCGGCTCGTTTCATTAATACATTCTTACTTAGCATAATTTGAATTCACTAATCGATTGTGTGTTTAGATTCCCTGTGGATTTGATCCCTAAGTACTACATCGATCTTTTAATTTGAGAGAGTAGCTCAGGGTAAATTTGAGCATATCAACCACCTCGGCCTCCACGGCCCCCACGACCTCTGCCTATAGCAACTCTAGCCATCTCACTATTCACTACTATACAGAAAAATAGGTGATATACTCTATATTTACCACTTTTACTATCTATTTTACTATGGTTTTTATATATACTAATAAAACTTTTGGACCAAAAGAGTTAGTTTTCTCGTATATGTAGATTTTAAGGTCTTAACAGGTTTTATCATCAAAAGAATGTTGAAATGAGCAAAACGAGTATCATCTATGATGCAGCTACTCATCCAAGTCAAAAGAACCAATCCAAGTCATTTTATCTTGAAGATAATGCACATTCTCAAACTGGACAGAACGTATATGCTAGATGTTTGCTAAAGAACGGAGGATCAAATCAGTTTGGAATTTAATGAAACTTGTAATGGAAATAGACCTTTGAGTTAGCTTTCCAATTGAGTTATAATTTCATCAATTGGAGCTGTACTTTGGAAGATACACTCGAAACATTGAGAACGTGTCAAACTGCATTCGAAGTGAAGTGAGTGCAAAATGGAACCAACCACCGGGCCAGCCCATGGGCCGATATCCAGTCCTTTGCCGACCTTCTATAAGAGGTATGGAAGCTTATAATAGCGGTCACAAAGCCAAACCGTTATTTGGACCGGTATTGTCTTAGTTTCGACCAAAAAGACGTATTTGCCCAAAGGAACCCTAGCCGACTTAAGCTTCCATAAACCCCTATATATACTTGTTTTTAGCCTCTCTAGGAACTAAAGCAGCTGACCTTAACCAAATAATATTTTCCCTTAGCTTAATCCGAATCATATAGGTTTGTAGCGAATTCAACAGTTACTCCTCAGTGGAACGATCCCTAAGTACTACAATTGTTTTAACTATGCACTTGCAGTTCCATAGGGTCATAAATTTAAAGACCTAATTGTATAAACCCTACATAGAAGTTTTATGCACATCAAGTTTTTTGGCGCCGTTGCCGGAGACTTTTGTTTGATTGCCTACAAATTTTTTGATAAAGATTAAGTCTAAGTTTGTTTTTCCTTTTTGATTTTCAATTTTGCTAATATTTCCTTTTTTTGTTTTTGGTTTTTAATCTTTGTGAGTTTCAGAGATTTGTTAATGGAGCATCACAATCCTAGAAGAATGGCGAGCCCTTACCCTCGTAAAGAAGTTGGAGATTACATCCCAATGCCTCATGAATTCCATCAATCGCCACTTTCTCACAACAATCGATACAATCCAACCTTGTATCATCCTTGGGAAGCTTATGGAGGAGAAAGTCGTCCTCATCCTCATCACGTCCGTCCACCACCACCACCACAGTCCCACCACCATCCCCACTCAAACCGCCACGAAGACATACTCGAAGCCTTGATGCATCGCATCATGGAAGCTATACAAATCTTTCATGAGGCCGATACCAAGATGGACACCTTGATCTCAACTTTTGCTGAGAAGTTCAACAACCTTGCTGCTCAAATCAAAGAGAATAGCTTACGCTTAACCCTCCTTGAAGAACTACAAAAGAAACATTCTCAAGATCTGCAAGACAATGCGCGAAAACTCCATAGTTTCAAGCGTAGTCTTCATAGCCTTTGGGAGAATTTTGAAACGGAGACCACAAGCTCTAATGGGAACTTAGAAGAACTTACAACATGCCTCAGTATCACTGCTATCAAAGCCCACGAAGCCGAGAAAGCATTGGAGGAGACCAAAGTTACTCATCAAGAAGCATTATCTATGATACTTGTTCTTAATAAAGAACAAGCGCAACATGCTCAAGCAATTGAGGATGTTAAATTCTCTTTGGCTGGACGTTTTAATGATCTTATTGGAAAGACAACCACCCTCAAAGGAGAAGCACTCTGTACCTCCAACCGTGTGAAGCAACTCGATGATCGTTTGACGAAAATCGAAGAAACGGTGCAAGTTTGCCATCCTTCGGAGAAAAGAGAAGTGTCGATCAATGAGCCCAACCAATTCGATGAAGATGGAGAACACGACCTAAGGAGACCACATTTACATGCTAAAGGCAACCTCAAGCCTTTAGAAGACCTTCCACAATCCTAAAAACCCAAGGAGTCGAGCTATCCGACTTAAAAAAAGCGCTTTATGGGAGGCAACCCATATTTATGTTTTTGATTTTATTAATTTGCTTATTCTAAGTTTTTGGATTTGATTTGATTTTTCTAAACATTTTTATTCATTATTTTATGGGAAATTGGGTCCTATATTATGTTTGCTGTTTATAATTGATTAACTAACAATGGACAAAACATAATTAGTTATCTACCAATTAACATACATAAAATTCCAATTAGACCCTTATCTACTTACTTAGGGTTTTTGTTTTTTACTTTGGTTATTTTAGAGTATAGCTTAATAAAAGTTTTTTGAAACTTAAAAAAAATAGTTTTAATAAAAAACTGTAAAAAAAAATCGATCCCCTTCTTTTACCCTAGCCGCCGCTTTGTTCATTCTTCAACGTCGTTTCTCCTCCTTTGGTCATTCTCTGTAATTTCTTCACTTATTCTTCTCAAATTTCTTGAATTATTCCATCATCATTGTAACGTCCGTGAACCTAAAAGTGGATTTTTGGTGGGTATCGATCGACACAGGGTGGTGTGTCGATCGACACGGGTGTTTTGGACGTTATGTCGATCGACACGAGTGGTGTATGTCGATCGACACGGGTTAAAAATCAGACCGTCTAGTTCGATTTAATTGTCCGTTTTGGTGGGCTGGTTTAAGGAACCCTAGGGTTCGATATTTAAGCGTGAACAGTCGCGTTGGTGGTGGTGCATGGCCGAAAATCAGAGAGAAACCAGAGGGTTTTGAGAGAGAGATCAGAATCAAGGGTTTTTGGGCGATTTTTTTGGGAGATTTCTTGAGAAAGATTGTCCTTGAGGGTGTTAGAACGAGAAGGGGATTATTGCTGGGTTGATTTGGGTCTGGGAAGGACGAATCAGCGGCTGTTCTTGGTGTTTTTCGCTTGTTCTTCGCGTTTTTCATCCTTTTCAATCCCGATCAAGGTGAGTGCGTGATCGTAGGCTTGTATAAGTATAGGGAATGGATATAATGCGATTGCGTGGTTGTTTTGTGTGCTTTGTGAATGGAATTATGCAGGAAACTCGACAGATCGCATCAGATTCGAGTCGTGTGAGGATTGACTCGATTTTTGGTACTGCGACGTCGTTCGATCGACACCGAGGTGGTGTGTCGATTGGCACGGGGCCTGTGTTCTTCGACACCTAGTGGTTGTGTCGATCGACACAGTGGATCCTGTCGATCGAACAGGGTCACTGATCATCAACACCTAGTGGTTGTATCGATCGACACAGTGGATCCTGTCGATCGACACAGTGTATTCTGGACTTGTTCCGTTGCTTGTTCGTGTATGCTTGTTTCTGTGATCATCCTAGTATTGTATTGGTTGTTTATACTTGTATTTAAATAGCCTGTAGACGGGATGACCGCGTCGCTGAGTATTTGTGATAATAGTCACGCAACTCTTTTTGCCATGTGTTGCAAGTAAAGAGAAATTGTGATCGTGGAATCGTGGCGAGGAAGAAGAGATGATTTAGGGTCTCGCTGTGTTTGTCGTTTACGGAATTATTAGGTTGTTAGTTATTGGTTGATTGGTTGAACAGTTTGATATTTAATAAAGTATGGGAATGTTAAATTGTTGTGTTGTTGAGTTGACTTAATTGTTATGTGTTCTGCATGTTTGAGTGGACCGTTTAGGATTATCGTTTGTGATAATGATAATCCGGGTTTTTAATTGGAAAATTTTAAATTTTTGGGTCGGGTCGTTTCAGTTTGGTATCAGAGCCCTAGCGGTTCTAGGGCGGGTACGATTGATTGATTAGGATTAATTGATTGATTGTTGTGTGGGTATGGAGTCTTAGATCATCTCTTCCGAGCCTTCAATGAGATTCCACGGTAAGTGTTGTATGATTTATGTTTTTGTTTTAGTACTTAGTAATTTGCTGTGAGTGCAGAATTATGGCTAGAGGTGCTAGAGGCAGAGGTCGTGGGGGCCGTGGAGGTCGTACTGGTCGTGGGCGCGGGCGAGGGCTCGAGAGTGAGTCGGTAGCCGCGAGTGTGGCCCAGGAGACCACGCAGGAGCAGGTGGCAGACTCTCAGGCGTTTCAGGAGGGGTCCGTAGGTCCGGCTTCTACGAGTGTCAGTGTGAGGGTTGATGGGGCTAGTGTGGGTCCCGGTGTAGTTGCTGGTGCGGCAGGCCCAGGTGGGGGTGCTCCCGCAGGAGTGGCTTAGGACCGAGATGATCGCCTGGCGGTTTTGCTGCAATTGATCCTTGAGCGGTTACCAGGTGGGGTACCGGCTCCGGGTCAAGCTCCAGGAGTACAGCCAGTAGTGGCGGATGGTCAGCGGGTGTGGCTGAGGTGCAGCCGGTTGTGGCGGTTGCGGAGGAGCTTCCATCGTATCTGAGGATGATGGAGCAGATGCAGCGGATTGGCACCAGGTTTTTCTCTGGTGGTGCCAAGCCAGAGGAGGCCGATGAGTGGCGGCGGAGATTGGAGCATAACTTTCGCTCGATCAGGTGTCCAGAGGGATACAGAGTAGACCTAGCAGTGCACTATTTGGATGGTGATGCGCATCTCTGGTGGAGAGGCGTTGAGACTAGGAGGGTGCAGGCCGAGATGGCTTGGGAGGATTTTTTGGCTGAGTTCAACGCCAAGTATTTCTCGCAGGAGGCGATGGACAGGATGGAGTCGAGGTTTCTAAATCTGACTCAAGGGCATCGGACTGTGAGGGAGTTCGATCTGGAGTTCAGTCGACTCCTGGTGTATGCTGGTAGGGGCATGGAGGGCGAGCAGGCCCAGGTGAGGAGGTTCCTAGGGGGACTTCGTGCTGAGTTGAGGACTCGCTGCAGGGCGAGTAAGTTCGCCACGAGGGCGGAGCTAGTCGAGACTGCTGCGGCGATTGAGGAGGACCTCAGGGAGCAGGTTGTGGTGCTTAGTCCACCGGTGCAGTAGCAGCAGCCGAGGAGATCTCAGCAGCAGACCGGTGCGAGCAGGGGCGGCAAGCAGGCTCGGGGACAAAAGAAGAAGTGGGAGAGTACTTCTGGGCCCAGCCAGGGTGATTCAGGATGCTACGGGTGTGGTAGCATTTGCCACAAGGTGGCGGACTGTCCGATGAGGAGAGAGACGCGGGCAGCACAGGTGAGCTTTCACTGTAGGGAGTCGGGGCACATTAAGCCCAAGTGTCCGAAGCTGCAGCAGATGACGGTGGCGGCAGTGCAGCCGTTGGCGGTGCAGCCTTTGGCTCAGATTGCAGCGGCACCGCGGGTTTTCACGTCGGCAGAGGCGGGCGGCTCTAGCGCCAGACCGATCAGAGGTATAATTCAGACTTGTCTTTTAAATTTTTGGGTTAATTCTTGTGGTGATTGATTTTAGTCTGTTAGGAATTGTGTGTCTGCGCTAGAGTGTCGGGTCTTAAGCACATGGGATTTGTGCAGGGACATTAGTTGTGGGCGGATGTGAGTCCCACGTGTTGTTCGATTCGGGAGCTACGAATAGCTTCATTACTCCGGAGTGTGCGGAGGGCAGCGGGATCCGGGGCGATTCCGGAGAGCAGCCGGGAGTAGTTAAGGTTGCTGGAAGCAGGATGTTGGCTACTTTCGGGTGGGCTCGAGGTGTGGACGTTCTGGTGGCAGGAGAGTTGATGCCAGCAGATCTGGTTATTAGTCTGGTGGAGCTGTACGATGTCATCCTTGGGATGGATTGGTTGGATCGGTACAGGGTCCATCTGGATTGTCATCGAGGACGTGAAGTGTTTGAGCGGGAGGCTGGGAGGTTGGTGTTTCCGGGGGTGAGACCGACTTCCGGGAGTCTTATGATTTCAGTGATACTGTAACGCCCGGAACCAAAAAGTGGATTTTTGGTGGTGTCGATCGACACAGGTGTGGTGTATCGATCGACACGTGAGTGTTGGACTTAGGAGAAGTCGGGTTTTGGGCGTTATATCGATCGACACATGTGGTGTATGTCAATCGACACGGATTAAATCAGACCGTCTGGTCCATTTTAATTGTCCGGTTTAGTGGGGCTGGTTTAAGGAACCCTAGGGTTCGATATTTAAGCGTGAACAGTCGCGTTGGTGGGGGTTTCGGCCAAAAATCAGAGATAAACCAGAGGATTTTGAGTGTGAGATCAGAATCAAGGGTTTTTGGGCGATTTTTGGGAGTTTTCTTGAGAAGGATTGATCGTGAGTGGAGATAGGACGAGAAAGAGGTTGTTGTTGTGCTGATTTTGGGTATGTGTAGACGGAATCAGAGGCTGTCTTGGTGTTCTTCGCTTGTTCTTCGCGTTCTTCATCCTTTTTCAATCCCAATCAAGGTGAGTGCGTGACTGTAGGCTCGTATAAGTATAGGGGACCAATGGAATACGATTGCTTGGTGGTTACGTGTGTTTGTGTGTGGATTTGTGTAGGAGACTCGACGGATCGCACCCGATTCGAGTCGTGTGAGGATTGACTCGATTCTGGGTTCTGCGACGTCGTGTCGATCGACACCGAGGTGGTGTGTCGATCGACACGGGGCCTGTGTTCTTCGACACCTAGTGGTTGTGTCGATCGACACAGCGGATCTTGTCGATCGACACGGGGTCACTGATCATCGACACCTAGTGGTTGTGTCGATCGACACAGTGAGTCTTGTCGATCGATACGGTGTATTCTAGACTGGTTTTGTTTGCTTGGTTGTGTATGCTTGTTCTGTGATCATCCTGGTATTGTGTTGGTTGTTTATACTTGTATTTTAATAGCCTGTAGACGGGATGACCGCGTCGCTGAGTATTTGTGATAATACTCACGCAACCCTTTTTGCCATGTGTTGCAGGTAAAGAGAAATTGTGATCGTGGAATCGTGACGAGGAAGAATAGATGATTTAGGGTCTCACATGGATTGTGTTTCTATGGAATTGTTAGGTTGTTAGTCATTGGATATTGTTTATTCATATTGGTTGATTGGTTGAACTGGGTTGATATTTAATAAAGTATGGGATTTGTTAAATTGGAATGTGTCGTTGATGTTTTATTGTTCCGCATTGCTTGGTTGTTGACCCATTGAGGATTATTATCTGTGATGATAATAATCTGGAGGGAAATTTTTTGAAATTTTGGGTCGGGTCGTTTCAGTTTGGTATCAGAGCCCTAGCGGTTCTAGGGCGGGTGCAATTGATTGATTAGGAAGTTAATTGATTGATTGTTGTGTGGGTATGAAGTCTTAGATCATCTCTTCCGAGCCTTCAATGCGATTCCACGGTAAGTGTTGTATGATTTCTGTTTTTGTTCTAGTACTTAGTAATCTGCTGTGAGTGCAGAAGTATGGCTAGAGGTGCTAGAGGCAGAGGTCATGGGGGCCGTGGAGGTCGTGCTGGTCGTGGGCGCGGGTGAGGGCTCGAGAGTGAGTCGGTAGCCGCGAGTGTGCCCCAGGAGACCACGCAGGAGCAGGTAGCAGACTCTCAGGCGTTTCAGGAGGGGTCCGTGGGTCCGACTTCTACGAGTGTCAGTGTGAGGGCTGATGGGGCTAGTGTGGGTCCCGGTGTAGTTGCTGGTGCGGCAGGCCCAGGTGGGGGTGCTCCAGCAGGAGTGGCTTAGGACCGAGATGATCGCCTGGCGGTTTTGCTGCAGTTGATCCTTGAGCGGTTACCAGGTGGGGTACCGGCTCCGGGTCAGGCTCCAGGAGTACAGCCAGTGGAGGCTGGGGTTCAACCGGGAGTGGCTGGTGGTCAGCTAGTAGTGGCGGGTGTTCAGCCGGGTGTGGCTGGGGTGCAGCCGGTTGTGGCGGTTGCGGAAGAGCTTCCATCGTATCTGAGGATGATGGAGCAGATGCAGAGGATTGGCACCGGGTTTTTCTCGGGTGGTGCCAAGCCTGAGGAGGCCGATGAGTGGCGACGGAGATTGGAGCGTAACTTTCGTTCGATCAGGTGTCCAGAGGGATACAGAGTAGACATAGCAGTGCACTATTTAGATGGTGATGCGCATCTCTGGTGGAGAGGCGTTGAGGCTAGGCGGGTGCAGGCCGAGATGGTCTGGGAGGATTTCTTGGCTGAGTTTAATGCCAAGTATTTCCCGCAGGAGGCGGTGGACAGGATGGAGTCGAGGTTTCTGAACCTGACTCAGGGGGATCGGACCGTGAGGGAGTTCGATTTGGAGTTCAGTAGACTCCTGGTGCATGCTGGTAGAGGCATGGAGGGCGAGCAGGCCCAGGTGAGGAGGTTCCTCGGGGGACTTCGAGCTGAGTTGAGGACTCGCTGCAGGGCGAGTAGGTTTGCCTCGAGGGCGGAGCTGGTTGAGACTGCGGCTGTGATTGAGGAGGATCTCAGGGAGCAGGTTGTGGTGGTTAGTCCACCGGTGCAGCAGCAGCAGCCGAGGAGATCTCAGCAGCAGAGTGGTTTGAGCAGGGGCGGCAAGCAGGCTCGGGGACAAAAGAGGAAGTGGGAGAGTACTTCCGGGGCCAGTCCGGGTGGACAGGGTGGTTCAGGATGCTACGGGTGTGGTAGCATGGGCCACAGGGTGGCAGACTGTCCGACGAGGAGAGAGACTCGGGCAGCACAGGTGTGCTTTCACTGCAGGGAGCCCGGGCACATTAAGGCCAAGTGTCCAAAGTTGCAGCAGATGGTTGTGGTGGCAGTGCAGCCGTTGGCGGTGCAGCCTTTGGCTCAGATTGCAGCGACGCCGCAGGTTTTCACGGCGACTAAGGCGGGCGGTTCTAGCGCCAGACCGATCACAGGTACTAATTCAGACTTGTCTTTAAAATTCTTGTGGTAATTTATTTTAGTCTGGTTGGACTGTGTGTCTGCGTTAGAGTGTCGAGTCTTAAAGCACATGGGATTGTGCAGGGACCTTAGTTGTGGGCGGATGTGAGTCCCACGTGTTGTTCGATTCGGGAGCTACGAATAGCTTCATCACTCCGAAGTGTGCGAAGGGCAGCGGGATCCGGAGCGATTCTGGTGAGCAGCCGGGAGTAGTTAAGGTTGCTGGTGGGAGGACGTTAGCTACTTTTGGGCGGGCTTGAGGTGTAGACGTTTTGGTGGCAGGAGATTTGATGCCAGCAGACCTGGTTATTAGTCTGGTGGAGCTGTACGATGTCATCCTGGGGATGGATTGGCTGGATAGGTACAAGGTCCATCTGGATTGTCATCGAGGACGTGTAGTGTTTGAGCGGGAGGCTGGGAGGTTGGTGTTTCAGGGGGTGAGACCGACTTCCGGAAGTCTTATGATTTCAGCGATACAGGCCAAGCAGTTGATTAAGAAAGGCTGTGAGGCGTATCTGGCGACGATAGTGATGCCAGAGACTGTTGGAGAGGTTGCAGTTGGGGATATCCAGGTCATTCGGGATTTCCAGGACGTGTTCCAATCGTTGTTGGGTTTGCCACCGTCGTGGTCGGATCCATTTATGATTGAGTTGGAACCCAGAACAGCTCCGATATCCAAGGCACCTTACCGTATGGCTCCAGCAGAGATGGCAGAGCTGAAGAAGCAGCTGGATGATCTGTTGGGGAAGGGTTTCATCCGGCCTAGTGTTTCACCGTGGGGAGCACCGGTGTTGTTTGTGAAGAAGAAGGGTGGGAGTTTCCGGTTGTGTATCGACTACCGGGGGCTTAACCGAGTCACTGTGAAGAACAGGTACCCTCTGCCGTGCATTGATGAGTTGTTGGACCAGTTGCGAGGGGCTACTTGGTTCTCCAAGATAGACTTGGCGTCGGGTTACTATCAGATTCCGATCGATGAGGCGGACGTCAGGAAGACGGCCTTTCGGACGAGGTACGGGCATTATGAGTTTGTGGTGATACCGTTTGGGTTGACGAATGCCCCAGCAGCGTTCATGCGGTTGATGAACGGGGTGTTCCAGGAGTATCTGGACGTGTTCATAATCATCTTCATAGATGATATCCTGGTATACTCGAGGAGTCCGGAAGAGCACGAGGTGCATTTGAGGTTGGTTTTGGAAAAGCTGCGGGAGCAGAAGCTGTACGCGAAGCTGAGTAAGTGCAGTTTTTGGCAGCGAGAGATGAGCTTTCTTGGCCACGTTGTGTCTGCAGAGGGAGTGTCTGTGGATCCGGCTAAGATAGAAGCTATCAGAGGTTGGCCTAGACCGAGGAACGCCACCGAGATCAGGAGTTTTCTTGGGTTGGCAGGTTATTACCGGAGGTTCGTCAAGGGATTCGCGAGGATGGCGCAGTCGATGACGAAGCTAACAGGGAAGGATGTTCCTTTTGTTTGGTCTTCAGCTTGTGAGGAGAGTTTCGGGAAGCTAAAGGAGATGCTGACAAGCACACCTATTTTGGCGTTACCCGAGCCGGGTGAGCCTTATGTGGTGTATACAGACGCTTCGAGAGTTGGTATGGGTTGTGTGCTGATGCAGCGAGGGAAGGTTATTGCGTATGCTTCGAGGCAGTTGAGGAAGCACGAGTGCAATTACCCTACCCATGACTTGGAGTTGGCTGCAGTTATCTTTGCACCTAAGATCTGGAGGTCTTACCTGTATGGCGGGAAGGTGCAGATATTCACAGACCATAAGAGTCTGAAGTATTTCTTCAATCAGCCGGAGCTGAACCAGAGACAGAGGCGCTGGATGGAGTTAGTTGCAGACTATGACCTGGAGATTGGGTACCATCCGGGTAAGGCTAATCTGGTTGCAGATGCGTTTAGTCGGAAGAGGACAGCTTCAGATCAGGATCGAGATATTGAGGCTCTGGTGGGCGAGATCAGCACGTTGAGGCTGTGTGTGATCTCACAGGAGCCGTTGGGGTTAGAGGCAGCTAACCAAGCAGATCTGTTGAGCAGGATTCGAGTTGCTCATGAGAAAGATCAGGGTTTGATTGATTCTTCTCAGGCGCCGGTTCAGAGTATGTGGTCTCAGCGAGTGGGATGATACTGGTGAACGGGCGGGTTTGTGTACCCAAAGATGAGGATCTGCGGCGGGAGATCCTGAGGGAGGCTCATTCGAGCATGTTATCGATTCATCCGGGAGTGACCAAGATGTACCGTGACTTGAAGCGGTATTATCACTGGGTTGGGATGAAAAGGGATGTAGCTAGCTGGATTGCAGCGTGCAACGTGTGTCAGCTGGTGAAGGCTGAGCATCAGGTTCTGAGCGGGTTATTGCAGAGTTTACCTATTCCGGAGTGGAAGTGGATATGATTACGATGGATTTCGTGACGGGATTGCCAGTGTCGCAGACCTATGATGCGATATGGGTTATTGTGGATCGTCTGACCAAGTCAGCACATTTTCTGGCCATCAAGATGACCGACGGAGCGGTGGTGTTGGCTAGGAAGTATGTGCGTGAGATAGTGAGGCTGCACGGGGTGCCAGCAAGTATTGTGTCAGACAGGGATCCGAGATTCACTTCAGAGTTCTGAAGGGCATTCCAGGCAAAGATGGGCACTAAGGTGCATATGAGTACCGCGTATCATCCTCAGACGGACGGGCAGTCTGAGAGGACGATTCAGACATTGGAGGATTTGCTGAGGATGTGTGTACTGGATTATGGTGGTCATTGGGCGGATCATCTGAACCTGGTAGAGTTTGCGTACAATAACAGCTATCAGGCGAGTATTGGGATGGCTCCATATGAGGCTCTGTATGGGAGGCCGTGTAGGACACCATTATGCTGGACTCAAGTGGGGGAGATGAGCATGTTTAGTGCAGACTTTGTTCAGGAGACGACGGAGAAGATCCGTGTCTTGAGGCTGAACATGAGAGAGGCTCAGGATCGGCAGAAGAGTTACGCCGATAGGAGACGGAAGGAGCTGGAGTTTGAGCTGGGAGATATGGTGTATCTCAAGGCAGCTATATTGAGGGGTCCTAACAGATCCATTTCAGAGAATAAGCTGAGTCCGAGGTTTATGGGTCCGTTCAAGGTTGTGGAACGGGTCGGACCGGTGGCTTATCGGTTGGAGTTACCTCAGAGTATAAAGGCTTTTCACAAGGTCTTCCATGTTTCGATGCTACGGAAGTGTCTGCATGAGTCTGAGGAGGTGTTGGCGAGGATTCCGGAGGATCTTCAGCCCAACATGACGTTGGCGGCGAGGCCTGTGAGGATTCTCGAGAGGAGGATCAAAGTGCTGCGCCGGAAGAGTATACCGTTGGTGAGAGTCGTGTGGGACTATGGCGGTATTGAGGAGGAGACTTGGTTTGAGAAGACGAAGTTCTCGAAGTGGTTCGAGAAGGAAGCGGTGGCTTGAGCTCTTTTTCTGGTTCTCAGAGTCTGTATTAGCATGTTGCTATGATTGTGATATATGTATTTCGTGGTGGATGTAACGAATATACAATTTGAGATTTAATAAGATGAGTTTTGCCTTATTAAATGTGTTATAAGATGTGAGTTCTTATGGTATGACTGGTGATGTCATGGATTTGTGATGACTGGTAGGTCATGTGGAGGTCTAGCAATAGAGTTCTATGCGAGTTAGAGCTTGTTTATCGGCTAGGGAGATTAGAAATGGAAGTTCTATGTGAGTTAGGGCTGTCAATGTTCTAGTAGGATTATCTGGGATAAGGTTCTATGTGAGTTAGGACTTGTGATTCCCGGATGGCGCTGGGAAATAGGTGTTTTATGTGAGTTAGAACCTGCCTATTTCCTAGGGGGAGTCTGGAGTAGAAGTCTTATGTGAGTTAGGACTGTCTTTCCAGGGACTCTGTGAAACACCATGGTGATTGGGTTGTTTCGGATGACCACGGAAGGTGATTCTGGTCGACAGGTGCTTATGATGCACGTTTCAGAGTATTGCTCCAGGGAACGGGTGGGTTCCTGTATACTGAGGGATAGTGGATCTCTCCAGAGGACGGGTAGGTTCTCTGCATATACTCAAGAGTTAGTGGTTCTCTCTAGGGGACGGGTGGGTTCCCTATATATATATACATGGAGGGATAGTGGGTCTCTCTAGGGGACGGGTGGGTCTCCTGCACACTGTCGCTCAAGGGGTGACGATCCTGCGAGCATATGTGTGGTGTATATGTTTATGAGTTATGAGTATGAGTTAGGAGCAGTAGCGTCTGAGCGTGGTCGTGAGTATGAGACTGGACGAGCTTCGGGGATCGAGAGTGGATCCCAGGTGGTGCTGACCGGGTGGGGTCAGGATTGCAGCCGTGGGGAGACGGTGCAATGTGGCTAGTGTGAGCCTGGTAGAGCTCAGGGATCAGGTTTGATCTCGAGTGGTGTTGACCGAGGGTCGAGGGAGTGGATTGGATGTCGAATCTAAGGTTATGCTAACGTTTGGAACCAGGTTCGGACAACCCTGGTAGTATAGGCAACGTCGTTGGTCGTACATGTTCTTGTTTGATTGTTGTGCGATCATTTGGTCCAATTCGGAGTCAACGATTAGTCGTGCATGTTCTTGTTTGATTGTTGG
The DNA here is from genome assembly GCA_964056655.1 of Arabis hirsuta. Classification (NCBI taxonomy): domain Eukaryota; kingdom Viridiplantae; phylum Streptophyta; class Magnoliopsida; order Brassicales; family Brassicaceae; genus Arabis; species Arabis hirsuta. The sequence continues at coordinate 7,281,412 of OZ053303.1, read as the reverse complement.
GCGCTCAATCGGGCAGCCCTGATCGGGACCGGAGGACGTTGCATCGTGATATTCCGGGGGAATCTGGTCGGGTTTTAGACGGAAGTGCGAACTTTAGTGAGACGGGGTGATGTGGTTCGAGTGTGATCTCGAAAGGTCAGCCAGGTTCGAGTCCGGTATTTGTGACCATAGTGCGACGGTGTCGCAGGATTCGAGGTCGAATCCGTGTTAGTGGGGGAGAATTGTAACGCCCGTGAACCAAAAAGTGGATTTTTGGTGGTGTCGATCGACACAGGTGTGGTGTATCGATCGACACGTGAGTGTATGTCGATCGACACATGTGGTGTATGTCGATCGACACGGATTAAATCAGACCGTCTGGTCCGTTTTAATTATCCGGTTTAGTGGGGCTGGTTTAAGGAACCCTAGGGTTCGATATTTAAGCGTGAACAGTCGCGTTGGTGGGGGTTTTGGTCGAAAATCAGAGAGAAACCAAAGGATTTTGAGTGTGAGTTCAAAATCAAGGGTTTTTGGGCGATTTTTGGGAGTTTTCTTGAGAAGGATTGATCGTGAGTGGAGATATGACGAGAAACAGGTTGTTGCTGTGCTGATTTTGGGTCTGTGTGGACGGAATCAGAGGCTGTCTTGGTGTTCTTCGCTCGTTCTTCGCGTTCTTCATCCTTTTTCAATCCCAATCAAGGTGAGTGCGTGACTGTAGGCTCGTATAAGTATAGGGGACCAATGGAATACGATTGCTTGGTGGTTTCGTGTGTTTGTGTGTGGATTTGTGCAGGAGACTCGACAGATCGCACCCGATTCGAGTCGTGTGAGGATTGACTCGATTCTGAGTTCTGCGACGTCGTGTCGATCGACACCGAGGTGGTGTGTCGATTGACACGGGGCCTGTGTTCTTCGACACCTAGTGGTTGTGTCGATCGACACAGCGGATCCTGTCGATCGACACGGGGTCACTGATCATCGACACCTAGTGGTTGTGTCGATCGACACAGTTAGTCCTGTCGATCGACACGGTGTATTCTGGACTGGTTTTGTTTGCTTGGTTGTGTATGCTTGTTTTGTGATCATCCTGGTATTGTGTTGGTTGTTTATACTGGTATTTAAATAGCATGTGAGTATTTGTGATAATACTCACGCAGCCCTTTTTGCCATGTGTTGCAGGTAAAGAGAAATTGTGATCGTGGAATCGTGGCGAGGAAGAAGAGATGATTTAGGGTCTCATTGGATTGTGTTTCTATGGAATTGTTAGGTTGTTAGTCATTGGATATTGTTTATTCATATTGGTTGATTAGTTGAACTGGGTTGATATTTAATAAAGTATGGGATTTGTTAAATTGGAATGTGTCGTTGATGTTTTATTGTTCCGCATTGCTTGGTTGTTGACCCATTGAGGATTATTATCTGTGATGATAATAATCTGGATGGAAAATTTTTGAAATTTTGGGTCGGGTCGTTTCAGATACAGGCCGAGCAGTCGATTGAGAAAGGCTGCGAGGCGTATCTGGTGGCGATAGTAATGCCAAAGACTGTTGGAGAGGTTGCAGTTGGGGATATCCAGGTCGTTCGAGATTTTCAGGATGTGTTTCAGTCGTTGTTGGGATTGCCACCGTCGCGGTCGGATCCATTTACGATTGAGTTGGAACCCGGAACAGCTCCGATATCCAAGGCACCTTACCGTATGGCTCCAGCAGAGCTGAAGAAGCAGCTGGATGATCTGTTGGGGAAAGGTTTCATCCGGCCTAGTGTTTCACCGTGGGGAGCACCGGTGCTGTTTGTGAAGAAGAAGGATGGGAGTTTTCGGTTGTGTATCGACTATCGGGGACTTAAACGAGTCACTGTGAAGAACAGGTATCCTCTGCCACGCATTGATGAGTTGTTGGATCAGTTGCGAGGGGCTACTTGGTTCTCCAAGATAGACTTGGCGTCGGGTTACCATCAGATTCCGATCGATGAGGCGGACGTCAGGAAGACGGCCTTTCGGACGAGGTACGGGCATTATGAGTTTGTGGTGATGCCGTTTGGGTTGACGAATACCCCAGCAGCGTTCATGCGGTTGATGAACGGGGTGTTCCAGGAGTATCTGGACGTGTTCGTGATCATCTTCACAGATGATATCCTGGTATACTCGAGGAGTCCGGAAGAGCATGAGGTGCATCTGAGGTTGGTTCTGGAGAAACTGCGGGAGCAGAAGTTGTACGCGAAGCTGAGTAAGTGCAGTTTCTGACAGCGAGAGATGAGCTTTCTTGGCCACGTTGTGTCTGCAAAGGGAGTGTCTGTAGATCCGGCTTAGATAGAGACTATTAGAGGTTGGCCTAGACCGAGGAACGCCACCGAGATCAGGAGTTTTCTTGGGTTGGCAGGTTATTATCAGAGGTTCGTCAAGGGATTCGCGAGGATGGCGCAGTCGATGACGAAGCTAACAGGGAAGGATGTCCCTTTTGTTTGGTCTTCAGCTTGTGAGGAGAGTTTCGGGAAGCTGAAGGAGATGCTGACCAGTACACCTATATTGGCGTTACCCGAGCCGGGTGAGCCTTATCTAGTGTATTCAGACGCTTCGGGAGTTGGTCTGGGTTGTGTGCTGATGCAACAGGGGAAGGTTATTGCGTATGCTTCGAGGCAGTTGAGGAAGCACGAGTGCAACTACCCTACCCATGAATTAGAGTTGGCTGCAGTTATCTTTGCACTTAAGATTTGGAGGTCTTATCTGTATGGTGGGAAGGTGCAGATATTCACAGACCATAAGACTCTGAAGTATTTCCTCACTCAGCCAGAGCTGAACCAGAGACAGAGGCGCTGGATGGAGTTAGTGGCGGACTATGACCTGGAGATTGGGTACCATCCGGCTAAGGCTAATCTGGTTGCAGATGCGTTGAGTCGGAATAGGGTAGCTTCAGACAGGAGCGTCATATGGAGGCTCTGGTGAGCGAGATCAGTACGTTGAGGTTATGTGTGATCGCACAGGAGCCGTTGGGGTTAGAGGCAGCTAACCAGGCAGATTTGTTGAGCAGGATTCGAGTTGCTCAGGAGAAGGATCAGGGTTTGATTGATGCTTCCAAGGTAGCCAGTTCAGAGTATGTGGTCTCAGCGAGTGGGATGATACTGGTGAACGGGCGGGTTTGTATACCCAAGGACGAGGATCTGAGGCGGGAGATCCTGAGGGAGGCTCATTCGAGCATGTTATCGATTCATCCGGGAGAGACCAAGATGTATCGGGACTTAAAACGGTATTATCACTAGGTCGGGATGAAGAGGGATGTAGCTAGCTGGGTTGCAGCGTGATGTGTGTCAGCTTGTGAAGGCTGAGCATCAGGTCCCGAGCGGGTTATTGCAGAGTTTACCTATTCCGGAGTGGAAGTGGGATATGATCACGATGGATTTTGTGACAAGACTGCCAGTGTCGCGGACATATGATGCGATATGGGTTATTGTGGATCGTCTGACGAAGTCGGCACATTTTATGGCCATTAAGAAGACTGATGGAGCAGCAGTCTTGGCTAGGAAGTATGTACGGGAGATAGTAAGGCTGCACGGGGTGCCAGCATGTATTGTGTCAGACCGAGACCCGAGATTTACCTCAGAGTTCTGGAGGGCGTTTCAGGCTGAGATGGGCACTAAGGTGCATATGAGCACAGCGTATCATCCTCAGACGGATGGGCAGTCTGAGAGGACGATTCAGACCTTGGAGGATCTGTTGAGGATGTGTGTGCTTGATTATGGTGGTCATTGGGTGGATAATCTGAACCTGGTTGAGTTTGCGTATAACAACAGTTACCAGGCGAGTATTGGGATGGCTCCGTATGAGGCTCTATATAGGAGGCCATGTTGGACAGCACTCTATTGAACTCAAGTGGGGGAGAAGAGCATGTTTGGTCCAGACTTTTTCCAGGAGACGACGGAGAAGATCCGTGTCTTCAGGCTGAACATGAGAGAGGCTCAGGATCAGCAGAAGAGTTAAGCCGATAGGAGACGGAAGGAGCTGGAGTTTGAGCTGGGAGATATGGTGTATCTCAAGGCAGCTATGTTGAGGGGTCCTAACAGATCCATTTCAGAGAATAAGCTGAGTCCGAGGTTTTTGGGTCCGTTCAGAGTGGTGGAGCGGGTCGGACCGGTGGCTTGTAGACTGGAGTTACCTCAGAGTATGAAGGCTTTTCACAAAGTCTTCTATGTTTCGATGCTGCGTAAGTGTCTGCATGAGTCTTAGGAGGTGTTGGCAAGGATTCCGGAGGATCTTCAGCCCAACATGACGTTGGCGGCGAGGCCTGTGAGGATTCTCGAGAGGAGGATCAAGGTGCTGCGCCGGAAGAGTATACCGTTGGTGAGAGTCGTGTAGGACTGTGACGGTATTGAGGAGGAGACTTGGGAACCAGAGGCGTTGATGAAGACGAAGTTCTTGAAGTGGTTCGAGAAGCAAGCGGTGGCTTGAGCTCTTTTTCTGGTTTTCAGAGTCTGTATTAGCGTGTTGCTATGTTTGAGATATTTGTATTTCGTTGTGGATGTAACGAATATACATTTTGAGATTTAATAAGATGAGTTTGCCTTATTAAATGTGCGTTATAAGTTGTGAGTTCTTATGGTATGACGGGTGATGTCATGGGTTGTAGTGACTGGTAGGTCATGAGGAGGTCTAGCGGCAGAAGTTCTATGCGAGTTAGAGCTTGCCTATCGGCTAGGATGGCTAGGAATAGAAGTTTTACGCGGCTTAGAGATCGTTCATGTTCCAGGAGTGGCTGGGAATGAGACTGTACATGTTCCAGGAGTGGCTGGAAATGTAAGCTCTACGCGCGTTAGAACTTGTCTATTTCCTAGGGAGAGTCTGGAAAAGAGGGTTATGTGTGTTAAAATCGTCTTTTCCAGGGACTCTGTGAGACACCCTGGTGAGTGGATTGTTTCGGCTGACCACGAGAGGTGTTTCTGGTTGACAGGTGCTTATGATGCACGTTCCAGAGTATTGCTCCAGGGAACGGGTGGGTTCATGTATACTGAGAGATAGTGGATCTCTCCAGAGGACGGGTGGGTTCTCTGCATATACTCGAGAGTTGGTGGTTCTCTCTGGGGGACGGGTGGGTTCCCTACATATACGTTGAGGGATAGTGGGTCTCTCCAGGGGACGGGTGGGTCTCCTGCACGCTATCGCTCAAGGGGTGACTATCCTGCGAGCATATGTGTGGTGTATATGTTTATGAGTTATGAGTATGAGTTAGGAGCAGTAGCGTCTGAGCGTGGTCGTGAGTATGAGACCGGATGAGCTTCGGGGATCGAGAGTGGATCTCAGGTGGTGCTGACCGGGTGGGGTCAGGATTGCAGCCGTGGTGAGACGGTGCAATGTGGCTAGTATGAGCCTAGTAGAACTCGAGGATCAGGTGGGATCACGAGTGGTGCTGGCTGAGGGCCAGGGTGTGTTGTGGACGTCGAGTCTGGGGTTATTACTGGAGTCTGGAGTCGGTTCGGACAATCCTGGTAGCATATGTTACGCCGATGGTCGTAAATGTTCTTGTTTGATTGTTGTATGATCATTTGGTCCAATGCGGGGTCAACGGTTGGTCGGACATGTTCTTCTTTGATTGTTGGACGGTCAATCGGGCAGCCCTAATCCGGACCATGGGGCGTGTATCGTTGGTGTTCCGGGTGAATCTTGTCGAATTTTAGGCGAGAGTGTTAGCCTTAGCAGGACGGGTTGTGGGAGTCGAGCGTGATCTCGAAGGATACTGGCCGGGTGCGGGTCAGGTGGGTTGAGACCGTAGTACGGCGGTGTCACGTGATTCGAGGTCGAATCCGTGTTAGTGGGGGAGAATTATAACGCCCATGAACCTAAAAATAGATTTTTGGTGGGTATCGATCGACACAGGGTGGTGTGTCGATCGACAAGTGTGTTTTGGACGTTATGTCGATCGACACGAGTGGTGTATGTCGATCGATACGGGTTAAAAATCAGACCGTCTGGTTCGATTTAATTGTCCGGTTTGGTGGGCTGGTTTAAGGAACCCTAGGGTTCGATATTTAAGCGTGAACAGTCGCGTTGGTGGTGGTTTTGGCCGAAAATCAGAGAGAAACCAGAGGGTTTTGAGAGAGAGATCAGAAACAAGGGTTTTTGGGCGATTTTTTTGGGAGATTTCTTGAGAAAGATTGTCCTTGAGGGTGTTAGAACGAGAAGGGGACTGTTGCTGGGTTGATTCGGGTCTGGGAAAGACGAATCAGCGGCTGTTCTTGGTGTTCTTCGCGTTCTTCATCCTTTTCAATCCCGATCAAGGTGAGTGCGTGATCGTAGGCTTGTATAAGTATAGGGAATGGATATAATGCGATTGCGTGGTTGTTTTTGTGTGCTTTGTGAATGGAATTGTGCACGAAACTCGACAGATCGCATCAGATTCGAGTCGTGTGAGGATTGACTCGATTCTGGGTTCTGCGACGTCGTGTCGATCGACACCGAGGTGGTGTGTCGATCGGCACGGGGCCTGTGTTCTTCGACACCTAGTGGTTGTGTCGATCGACACAGTGGATCCTGTCAATCGACACGGGGTCACTGATCATCGACACCTAGTGGTTGTGTCGATCGACACAGTGGATCCTGTCAATCGACACAGTGTATTCTAGACTGGTTCTGTTGCTTGTTCGTGTATGCTTGTTTCTGTGATCATCCTGGTATTGTATTGGTTGTTTATACTTGTATTTCAATAGCCTGTAGACGGGATGACCGCGTCGCTGAGTATTTGTGATAATACTCACGCAACTCTTTTTGTCATGTGTTGCAGGTAAAGAGAAATTGTGATCGTGGAATCGTGGCGAGGAAGAAGAGATGATTTAGGGTCTCGCTGTGTTTGTCATTTACAGAATTGTTAGGTTGTTAGTTATTGGTTGATTGGTTGAACGGTTTGATATTTAATAAAGTATGGGAATGTTAAATTGTTGTGTTGTTGAGTTGACTTAATTGTTATGTGTTCCGTATGTTTGAGTGGACCGTTGAGGATTATCGTTTGTGATAATGATAATCCGGGTTTTTAATTGGAAAATTTTAAATTTTTGGGTCGAGTCGTTTCAATCATTCTCCAATCTCTTTACTTCTCCCTAATTTCTCCAATTGACGATGAGGGATCCTACATTAGCTAAGCGAATTTTTCGGCGAGGTTGCGAGCCCGTGAAGAGCAAGGTTAATCTCTACTGCTTCATCAAATACTATCACGCAATTATGAAGTTTTTAGACAAAAATCATGCACAGAAGGAAATCATCTTCAAATCCCAGTTTGGAAAACTACTAAAGGATGGGTTTAAGGAACACGAAATTATCTTATCTTCATTATCATTCTGATTTTCTGCATTATCTTCTTTCTCGTCAGTTGGAAACTACAAAGGAACACGAAATTTGGATCCTTTTTAGCGGAAAACCATTCCGATTTCCGCTACTTGAGTTTGGTGTGGCAACGGGATTGAATTGCTCAAATCAACCTGCTAAATCTGGAGAAGGTGGCGAAGAGGTAGATGAAATTGTTGGAGAAGATGGATATTCCCCAAACAAATCTCCATATTGGTCTGAATTATTTGAATCTGAGGCCGAGATTACTCCAATTCAAATATGTAAGAAACTCAAATCGAAAAAGGTAGATGCAATGCAAAGACTCAAGCTTTCGTGTTTACTGCTAGTCGACATTCTCCTATTACCTACAAGTAGTGACTGTAAGTGTTTCAACCTTTTGTAGTTGTTAACTATTTCCCAATTTCACCTGTTGATTGAAGTCATTGTAGTTAACTACTGTTTTTTTTTTTTTTTTGCAGCTAAGAAAATTGAATCCCACGTTAGTATAATTAGGGACTTGGATGTTTTTCTACAACACCCATGGGGAAGAGAATGTTTCACATTTACAATAAATAACATAAAAACGCCAGAAAAGCAGCTGCTATGTGTCAAAATCTATGGCAATTCAAGGTTTCATTCATGGATTGCAGCTCGTTGCATTGAGTTGTATACCTCAAATAACATCGTTTGCAACAACTGAGAAAAACACGAAACCAAAGGAATTTGTCGATTCTGAAGATGAATTTGACAATGAAGAAACTGAGAAACCACTAAGCATCGTTATGCGATTCGTTAAAGAGCTAGATGAAGACTAAACGGTAATTTTTTCCAATTACGTTCCTTTAATAGTAAACTACAGAAAGAGAAACCATTATTTGTAGTCAACTTTAACATAGTAATAGTTAACCATTTTTGTCAAAAACAGTTAATTATTGAATTCAGTCCAATGTGAATGTGTTTTTCTTTCAGGTAAACGTCGCATATACTCTACCAGCAGACAGTCTACAAGGAGTAGACTTAACATGGTCTAAAGATAAGGACGATCGCAAAGTTTTGCATATGTTAGATATTCTTGAGAAAAACCATATGTTCACAAAAGCTTCTTGGTCTGCCGGAGTTGATGCATCAGCTTTGCATGTGGAGGAAGAAGATAATGCCAATGCAAAAAAGGGGAAAAACAAGTGTGATGCAGCAGATTTGAGTCCTGGCAGAAAGAAAAAACCAAAGGTAAACATATCAGAGAATGACAAGGGACAAACATCGGCGAATATAACTCCTCTTAGTATGGCCGACGTGCAGGATCTCATTGACAACTCAGCATGTATGTGTTTCTTGTTTTTGATTAGATTTTAGCTACATAAATTGAAATTACTTAATGATTTACCATGTTGCAGTTGTTTACTATAACAAGTTGATGGCGAACCTAAAAGAGTTTGAGACCAAATTCACCGGTTTACTGCAAGATCAAGATTTGGCTATCAAGAATGATCTAAAAGACATATCTGAAAAGCTAAATGTTCTCTTCAAGCAAATTGAGGTAATAAAGTCGCAACAAACTTCGGTCATTTATGAGGCTGGACTTGGCTCTGTTGCAAATGACATTTTAGGATCAACTAAAACATTTACAAATCAGGCCAAAGCAATGGTAATTGCACCATCAATCATTTTAGTTAAATAATTCTAAGTGTATACACTTTACTTTTTTGTTATAGTGAACTTTTTATATACGTGTCCTTGTCTTGCTTTTAGGCACATAGGGCCAAGTGTACTACTAACGCTGCTCTCAAGAATGTGTCTGGCGGTCTCCCTCACTCCGAGAAAGGTGTTACATCATCTATCCAACCAGCTACTTCACGATCAGAAGTAAGCATATCCACAACCATTACCATGTTTACACATATAGTCAACTATTCTTTTAAACTATATGGATAATATGTTAGTTAATATAGTTAACTATTTCCCTACACTATAGTGAACTATTTTTCTACCTAATTTCTGCTTTCACACAGGCTCATTTAGACAAGGATACTCTTCTTGCTGTTTTTGAGAATGTGACTGGCGATCCCCATGTGTTGGAGGAAGATGTTCCACCATATATCCAACCAGATATTTCTCGATCCGATGTAAGTTTATCCACAACCATTACCATACATACACCTATGTTTGCTAAACTTTTTGTCTACTGCAACAACTTGTATATTTATTGCAGCTGCCTATTCATATGTGTTCTTATTTTTCCAGGAACTTGTTACCTAGAATATAATGGGTGTAGTAAATGAAGTACTTGGCAACAAAAAGAGTACCTAATGATGCACATGTGACTGAGAAAGGTGGTGCACAGCCTCTCCACACAGAGAATCCACAACCAAAAGTAGGACTATCTTCATTGCAATATATTATGTTCAATATTCAGATTCTTGTCATATATCTAACGTATTTACCTACGTATGATGCTTATAATTATAGGAAAATTTTAGAGTTTCATTTGCACCGCCCACCTTTTCCTAGGGACTTACGCAGGATGGAGTTTCTCTACCGAAACCAGCAGTAAAACAAGCTACCACTAACTCAGCCGATGAGCTTCTAAGAAACTTAACTACGCGACAAAGATCAAAAAGGAAACTGCCACCAGTCCAGCCAGCAACAACCATTCCAGCCGCAAAACAACCGAAGACAAGCTTAATTGTGTTTCCTCGTCATACCTCCATCCCTAGCGTAGATGCCTCGATGTTTGAGATGCTTCTCAAGGCGATAGAAAAAAAAAGGTTAGTTCGAGTAGTTAACTATTTACATTCATATAGTTGATTATTTAGATTCTAATAGTTGACTATTTACATTCATATAGCTGACTATTTTACATTCAGGTAGTTGCTTATTTACATTTAAATAGTTTACGTACATTCCTATTTTCCTCAGATATATCAAAATTGGGAAATCAATGTCAATCTCGAAAGCTTGTTTCATGGAGTTATGGAAACAAGATAAGCCTTTATCAGACCACGTATGTCAACTTTCTTCTCTCCACAATTATCCATTAAACTTTATTTTCACGAACTAAAGATTATTTGTCTCTACCATTTCAATCACAGGTAATGGATAATCTTCTCTTCTTTGTTCGAGATCGGTTCTTGGAGGATTTTAAAGCTGGAGCTGCTAAGCTTATTGATTTCATGGAGATTGACTTTTGTGTGGCTGTCTCAAAAATGCACCCAAACATTAAGAGGAAAAACTACAAGATTCCAAAGAAGGTTTCAAAATATGTTGGCAAGGACCGCCAATGGATAACGGATGTCAATTTTCTCTACTGCCCATTTATCATTCAGGGTCATTGGGTCGGCCTTTGCATCGAGCTATCTTCCCATGAGATTACCGTACTACAACCACAGCCTACAAAATACATCGTCAAAGAACTTAAGAAGGAGCTACTACCTCTTGCCGAGTCATTACCATTTCTGATAACAAGGTGTGCTACCAATGCTGAAATGAAGGCAGACGTAACTGATGCGTTCACTGTCAGCAGCTATGCAGGCAACTAGGATATCAAACGCAGAGGTATAGTAGCTTTCAAAAATCCGTTTACCACTTTCATAGTAACTTTTAAGTTTAATTTAGTGAACTACATATGAAAATGTGCTTCTAAATAGCTACCTATTTTATCTATATGCAGGTTCACATGGCATCACAACCATTTTGCTACTTGAGTTACATGCATCTAGTACACTTGGGCTGTCAGCTACCATCGACGAAGCAAGTGTCATAGAGGCTGGGAAGAACTATGGTTTTCGGATTTTTGAGGAATTTAATTCCCCTCTCCCATTACGTATTGGTTAGATTGTTTAGGATCTTTTTCAGGATCATTTTCAGGACCATTTTCAGGATTTTAGCTTAGAACTATGACTTTTAAAACGTTTGCATTTTCTTGAAGATCGTTTTCAGGATTATGGCTTTTAAAAATACACTTTACGCTATTTAGTCTATGACAGTTTCGGTTTACAAGCCATTTTTGCTTTGCCAATATGTATATATTGCCTTAGGCATTGACATTTCAATGTAAATAGGCAACTACTTGAATGTAAAATAGTCAACTATATGAATGGAAAATAGTCAACTATTTCAACTATTAATTGTAAAATAGTCAACTATTTCAACTATTTAATGTAAATTAGTCAACTATTTTAAATAGTGTATACCATAGTCAACTATTTGTATGTAAAATAGTCAATTATTTAAATGTAAAATAGTCAACTACATTCGAAACCCAATAAAATTAAAAACCAACAAAATTCAACCAACAAAATTCAGAACCAACAAAATTCAACCAATTGGTAAACCACACAAAGACAAGAAAACAAAACCAGAGATAAACCATATTCACGCTTTCAAAGCGTATATCTCACATTCAAGTACAAAACTTGAAACTTTATTAATCTGTCCTCAAAGCAAACAATTGCAAAATAGTCCTCCTTCCAACCTCCACAAAAGCAATAAATACTCTTATCATAGCCCCAAACCCGGCTCCTTAATAGGCATCTTGCAGGAAGCCTTGTTGTGTCCTCTGCAAAGGCACCTTGTGCACAATCGTGCTCCTTTCTTCGAGTTTCGCTGAACAACATTTTAAAACTAAAACATCAAGAAAATCAGTTTACCATTTACCTTAATAATTTACAAAGTGCACTAACTAACCAAATGCAAAGTCCAGTAACTAACCAAACTATACTACACTATTTACCATGTAACCAGGTATTGTAGTTCACTAATCTATGTCAGAGGGAAGTCAAAATATTTGATTTTGTAATTATAGTTAACTACTCAAACAACTAAAATCCAGAATTACCTTGAATTCGCCCGTTGATAAGATTCTCAATTTCTTAGGATGACCTAGTGGCCGGCGCATTACAGGCGGGTTCAATTCATACCTATCAGCTACGTTCACTCTATCATCCGCTGTAGGAACAGGATGAATTATCCCCTAGTATGCAACCCGCCAAACACAACTGGAATACACATTACCAACAAGCTTTTCAGTAGACAAATCAACATCCGAAGCAACTGCCAATGCGTGACTACAACGAATGAGCATCAACTGAAACTCGCGACAGCTACAAGTTCTCCTCTCAAGGTCCACGATGAATCTGTCCCCTTTCCTTGTCTGGACTTCAAATTCTTCGGTATTGGCGGATCGCACAGTCATGGATGTTGAGAAAAAGAAATTAGCTTCCATTTTGTCCCGCACTTTAGGAGTTACTACGCACTTTTCAGTTGACGCTGCTACTCGGTGCCTTGCGAACCATCCAATAAGACTAGTTCTCAACGACTCAACCATAGAGATTATTGGGAATTCCCGTCCTTCCTTAAGTACATTGTTGAGAGACTCGGCAATGTTAGTTGTCATAACATTGTATCTCATCCCCACAAAGTGAGAGCGGGTCCAATGCGCAAATCCCAAACGTTCGAGATATTCAGCACATTTTTTATCAACCGCTTCTAGCTTTGCAAACACTTTGTGGAACTCACCAACAGTAAATTTCTGAGCACATAGAGCCATTAAAGCGGGCAACCTCTTCCCTTTGAAGCGCGCTGCAATATTCCTTGCTAGATGAACCACACAAGCCCCATGTCCAGCCGATGGGTACACCTGTAAAAAAAGAATCCCGAACTGTGTTAGCAACCTGTACATTACACAGCAAATTTACACTAAATAGTCAACTATAAAAATCAACTTGCTCATAAAGAATAGTCAGCTATGCTTTCACAGTGTATACGAATAGTTAACTATCTAGAATACTGTCTACAACCATAGTAGTCAGCTACCAATAGTTAACTACTTCAGCCGCCAATAATAGTAAACAATTATAGCTGACTATTTTCTTTTCTCCAACAGGTACATTAGACATACCTTTTCTAGCCCACTGTATATGCTCCCATGCCGATCTGATACAAATACCAAATCAGAAGCATCAGGTATCACCCTAGTCAAGCAACTGAAAAACCACTCCCACGACTTATCATTTTTGCTGTCAACAATCCCATATGCAATCGGAAATATATGGAAATTACCATCTTGCGCACTCGCTGTCAACATACAACCTCCATATTGTCCATGTAGATGTGTCCCATCTAGCAGTATCACCCTCCGCATGCACTTCCACCCTTGAATGGATGCACCAAAGGACAAAAACAGGAACTTGAATGTCATTGCTCCATTGTCATTCCCCATATCCATGACAATTACTGAACCAGGGTTAGCTTGTCCAAGCTTAGATAGATAAGCTGGTAGCAGGGAGTAACTCCCCTTAGCTGACCCAACCGCCTTCTCCATAGCTACCTCACGACAGCGCAACGCCTTCCAGTAACTTATATTTACTTCAAATTTCTGCTTCATTATCTTTCTTATCTCACATGCACGCGGCCCTTGTCTTCCACCCAGAAATCGCTCCCTCATTAACTCCCCAATCACATCAATTGTCGCTTGGCGATGAAAGTATCTTTGGTCGTCAATGGAACAAGTATGATCAAAGTTAGCTCTCTTAATCTGGAAATTACCAGATTCATCAATCATTTACGCGTATACACGCCACGGACACCTCTTGGAAAAACACAGCAGCTCCACATAAGTAGGGGGTTGACCTCGTCGTCCTAAAGTGGAATTTCTCATTGATTGCATGTATAGCCATCTTCACTTTAAAGACTTCCTTGGTTCTTAACACTCTACCAATAAACACTGCATCACCTTCATACTCAAGCTCATATAAAGCCCCTTCCACACCTCCACCAAAAAACATTAACAACAATTAAAATAAAGTTCAAATGAAGACCTGTAGCTGCTAATATAGTTAACTATTGAGCGTAATATAGTGGACTACTAGTAACTTAAAAATCTAAATAGTCAACTACCAAAAAAAAATAAAAAAAAATCACCAAACCTAACCTGCATTTACACTTTCGTCCAGTACTGGTGGTGCATCCCTCATAGTGCCTCCTCTGTTTGATAACACGGAAGTTAATGCCTCCTCTACACAGTTTTGCAGTACACATGGCCGAACCTTCTCTCCAACAATGTCCTCTTCAATGTCTCCATCCTCACCAGAATCATTTAGATCCAAACCACATGGCCATTTGTGCGAACATTCGCCAGACTCTCTAAGGACTGGAATTGGATCCTCAGTTGCATTTTCTTTCTCGCCATCACTATCCATCAAAGCAAAATTGTGCCACTCACCATCCTCAGACTCACTCTCATACAGTCCCCCCCTCTTCCATACTCATAGCTTTACCTTTACCATTCGACACTCTTCCCCCTGCCCCTGTCCACATAGAAGTTTCAACAAAATATATCAACAACATTCAACTTCTGTCCACTGAAATAGTTGGCTTCTATATGCTTTTCGCTTTCGGCGATTAAATCACTTCTGTCCGCATGCAAAAACAAAAAATAACTACGAACATCACACATTCTAGCAGCTACTAACTACAAGCAAAGTCCAATACTCTATACTATACCCAACTACAACCAGATTACTTCTCACTTATATAGTCAGCTCATGTAGCCTCTAATATTCAACTATAAAACACTACATTATATTCCAAATATAGTTCAATGAAATAGCTACCTTTTATATGCTTACCAGTTTCTGAGATTAAATCACTTCTGTCCCCAATTCCATACTCATCATCACTTCCTCGCACGGTGACACACAAGGTAGCTTTTTCGATATGACTACATATCGACTCAAATACATTCACATCGTCATCACTGGTTATCGATGCAGGAGGTATAGTCTCGTCCTCGGACATCACCATACCTACAGGGCATCTGTAGGATAGATTCACGGATTTGGTTGACAAAATCTGAAACTTCTCCTTCACCAAACCATGCAGCTCTTCAAATCTCATCCCTGAAGTCAACATAACACACTTGCACAACTCGTCCTTCTTCGGCTTAAAATCCCAAACACCACTCGCCAACAGAACCCACTCTCCCAGCATGACAACAACCATCAATCCCTTCGGCATCTGCAAAAAAAAAGCTCACTATTCCAATTATACTCTTAGCTAACTATAACAAGACAAAATAATGACGAATAGCTGACTATACTAACCACTGCTTCTTTTCCAGATCCTTCGATAACCTTCTTCTCCACTGTATTCACCATTGCCAATCCTGTTCTCGTTCTTTGCAATTTTTTATACCTAGCGCCGCCGCTTGTGAACAATTATATGGACTTTATAGCAAAAGAGACGAGATCTGGTAGTATCGCATCTGATACACCAAATATTTAGTGATATCTCAATGAAGATACAAAAATCATCAATCAACCTCATTCTGGATTTCCTGATGAACTACCCAGAATAAAAAAAAACATCAATCCAGCTAATTAATGTCGCCTATTGAAGACACGGTCATGGTAAATATACTGCCTCCTTATTTTTTTACCCACTTTCCTTTTTAAATTTTTGCAGGACAAAATCGTCCACTTTTTAATTCTCACTGCTATCTACCTAAATTTGATTAGCCTTATGTTAGTTACCTATTTATCTTAGCCTAAACTGATATTAAGCTAATTAACCCTTATTTTATCTACCTATGAATTTTTCAGGCTTTTACAAAATTATTTTTCAAAAACAAATGTGATTTTTTTAAGAAGAACGATGAAAAGGAGATCGAACATAACTTGTTCTGTTCATGGAATTAAAGGATCACCATATCAGCCTGGACATTTTTGAAATTTGGTATGCACGAAGGAGACAGTCTTATGAAGCTATAGGAAAAAGCAGAACATGATTTGCTATTACGGTAAGCAAGTTATGACCGATTGTACAAGACCGTCTAGGAAGGTTACGAAGCCACATCTTCAAACTTTTTCACAGTTCAATCCACCACTAACGAGGCTACCATTGGAAAGATCTCGTTCTCATGAATCCGTAGCATCTTTCGGATCTCAATTCCGATGTGTATAGACGAAGAAAAAGCTCGACGAAAAATTACGTGGACCGCGACACGACACCTTACCGCGACACGAGGCAATACCGGACGAGATATCGACTGACGTCCTCGACTGGTATCACGTCCCGATCACCCCGCGACACGAGTGACCAAATACCGGTCAGGCTTATCGGTCGAAAATCGCGACTGGTACTGGAGCAAAAATGCCGCGACTCCACCGCAATCCTGCCGCACCCACACCGCAATCCTGCCGCACCCCCCCCCCACCGCAATCCTGCCGCACTCCACCGCAATCCCCACCGCATTTTCTGCCTCGACCCATGGTAAGTTTTGGTCCCGATTTCGGACTGCGGTACCGATCTATATCCCGTCCGGTGATATATCATGGTTTTTACCCGTTTTCAACCATGATATAAGTCTTTTTCATAGAGTCTTTTTAGTATTTTTTGAGTCTTTTTGAGTTTTTGCAGGTTGAAGGACGACTGGAGCTTAATAGAGGCTTTTGGAGCATTTTGGAGCATCGAGGAAAAAAGTGACAAAGTGATCAAGTCAGAATCGATTTTACATATCTGTGTCGATCGACACGGACCTGTCTGGCGAAAAGATTGAAGAATTTCCTCTTGGGCCCATAAAGCCCAGAAGTTTACAGAAAAGCCCAGTCCAAATTCTACACATTATATATAGTTTTTATTTAGGCTTTTATGTTTTTATCTAGTTTTTAATTGAGACTTTGAGAGAGAAGAGATTTGGAGAGCTTTAGGAGATTTCATACTTCCAGACTTCATCGGTTTCAACTCTTTATATCTCTTACTCTATCTCTTTTATGCAAATTATTTGTTCATTCATAATGTTTACATCATCTATATCTGAGTAGTTTGATTGTTAGGTTTAGGATGATTCAAGGGTTTGATAAGAAATCGTTAGAATTGAAATTGTGTTAGGATTTATCTTTATGTTCTTCATCTAGATTGATTTAACTCTGATTTTAGGATTGATCAACTGAAATTGGATATCCTAGGTTGCTTTAATAGATGTGAAAGTGTTATTAACAACCTGAAATAATCTTAGATGAGCAAAATTATCTATTCGCAAAAAAATTTGGCTTAGTAATTTTGTGAACAATTAAACCTGAATCTAAAGCTTGATTTTATTCACTAGGTTTGTAAAGAAATTTGGAATTTGGTAATTTGATCATAGATAGTCTCTGCAACGAAAGTTGATTGATTTTACATTCGTGTTTGAGTTCTAGAACAACTCTTAATAAAATCCTAACTGTTTTATATTCTTGTGTCGATCGACACGGACCTCTGTGTCGATTGACACGGTTGTATTTCTAATCATTCTTGCGAATTATCCAATGCCTAACTCTTTGTCCAATTGATTATCAGAACCGAAATCTAAATCTGTTTGCTTTATTTATTTATTTTCATTACATTCATACATTTACACTTAGCAAAATTTGAATTCACCAATTGATTGTGTTATTCGATTCTCTGTGGATTCGACCCCTAAGTACTACTACGATCTCTTAATTTGAGGGAGTAGCTCAGGATAAATTTGAGCATATCAAATTTTGGCGCCGCTACCGGGGACTCGATTTAACCAATCGATTTTTTATATTAGAATTTTGTCTAAGTTTTTAATTTTTGTTTTAATACTTACTTGTTCTTTTCTCTTTGTTTTGTGTGTTTCAGGTTTATGCATCATCGCGTTACCAGAAGCAACCGGAACGAAGAGCTAGTTGATCTCAACCTTGAGATTGGAAAATTGGAACGAGCTAACCGAGCAGCAAGAAAGGCAGCCGATATGAATACGTTGGTTCTTATTCGAGGTGAAGATGGGTTTCTTCAAGACACTGAGGGTCGCAGGCGAAATGCTCAAGGTCAGATGATTGATGAGAATGGGGGTGTAATTGTAGAGAGGCCAGCTGGGCGTAGGCATACTCTGGGAGAGTACAACAAGCCTGATGAGTTCTATGCTAACAGGGCTCCTCCTGCATTCCACAGGAGCGATTTTGAGTTGAAGCCTGCTTTCTTCTCACTCGTGGCTCAGCATCCATTCCATGGTCTTTCCTCTGAGCACCCCATGGATCACATTGAGAGGTTTGAGGACTTAGCATCTAGCATCAAGTCTAATGGAGTCTCTAGCGACTACCTTTACTGCAAACTTTTCCCCTACTCTCTTAGTGGAGGAGCAGCCTACTGGCTGAAGCAGTTGGAGCCTGGATTGCTAACCACTTGGGAGGACACCAAAAATGCTTTCCTCAACAACATCTTCGATGAGACGAGATCCGAGGATCTGAGGACTAAGATCTCTACTTTCAAGCAGGGACCGACTGAGGCATTTAAAGCTTCCTGGGGAAGATTAAAGTCCTACCAGAGAGATTGTCATCACCATGGGTTCAGTGATGTTCAGCTGTTGGGCATTTTCTTCAAGGGTATTGATTGCAGGTATCAGATGGCTCTGGATTCTGCTAGCAATGGGAACTTCAATACCCGATATCCGGAAGATGCACTCATTCTTATTGATAACTTGGTTTCTAACAATAGTAACAAGAACGCACACTTCGAGAGGAAAAAGCTTGGTGGCAACATGGATGGAAGCTGATAAAAGTGTTTTTCCGGTTTTAAGATTACAACCTAGGTTCACTAAATCGATATAGAAATAGTAAAGGTTCGTTAAGGGACCAGCAATACACTCTAATTCTATGGGATACAACTTCAGCTAAGCGATCAAAAGATGGTGTAAATGTCACGATTTATCAAAGCAAAACAAAAGTAAAATTCGGTTGAAAACAATAAGTGGAAAGGCGTTAGGTCAAGGGATATATCTCAGGGATTAGGATATCAAAACCAAGCAATTATTCTGGTTATCAAGTTATGAACCAATCTAGAACTCAACCATAGATTCAAGAGGACCCACTGTCGTGGCATCAACTACTTCAACAAACAATCTAACACCCTAAACTGTCGTTTGAGGTTACAAAGAATGAAGAGCATTAAACGATTAGGGTTGATTTATTCACGAGTTGCTTTAACTTCAACTGTCGTTGGCTAAAGACAACTCGCCCATCTATGTCAATTCAAGCAATTCAAACACTTTTGATGAGTAAATTTAACCTAAAATCAAAGGCTAGGTTATCAATCTAGTCTAGGCAATACGATCGACTATAGATGGAGATATCAAGTGATGTTTCAAAATCTATCTATGCTTAGTTATGATTCTCTAATCCCATCGAACCCTCAACCTAACAAAGGGGATTACTCGCACATATTCAAGCAAACAACAGTAGCAAGTGATAAGAGAAACTTCATTGAATCATAGTAAAGAGATTAAAGTTTAAGAAAACTTCAATAAGAAAATGTGGAAGACAAATCTCCAAGCAAAACTCTAATACAAGTGTTTGAATCTCTCTCTCTCTCTCTCTCTCTCTCTCTCATTAATCTCTGTTGTGTTGTTGCTGCTGTGTTGCGGCTGCCCCTTCAAAAGGGTCGAAAATCCCTACTTAAATAAAGCCTTGGCGGCTGGCCCAAGATAGGGTTGCAAAATTAGGGTTTAGTGAATATTCCCATAATTAGATTTTCTAGGGAGCGGGAGCACCTAACTCCAGCGCAGGTGCTCCTTCTGGGCAGAACCTTCAAAAGGATCCCTTTTTCCTTCTTTTTCGCCAAATCCAATTGCAAACTTCAAATCTTTTCTTCCAGCCACTTTAGTACCTAGAATGACTCGAAAGAGAGTGAAAGACACGATAAAAACCTATAAAACAACGGTTAGAATGTGTTAAAAACACATTATATCAATTCCCCCAGACTTAGATCTTTGTTTGTCCTCAAACAAATTCAAGACCAAGTGAAGGAGAAAGGTTTGAAAATGCGGGAACTGTCTTATCCTCAGTGAACCGAGTTTATAACCTTTCAATCTGCAGACCACATAATCCAAATTACGAATAGCAAAGCTTTACCAAAACATCCTTAACACATTTTTCAACCAAGTTCTATTTCCCAAACACAAACTTAACACATTGAAGTTGCGTGAGGGTCTCGCTAAAGGCACCATTTAAAGTAGACGACGCTAAGGGTTTAAGCCATTTAGAGGTGGAGCTAAAAGTGTTTAAAGTGTTTAAGGGTTACCCGATGTTTCGTAGAGGATGCAGGATATTGCACAAAATTGCAAGAGAGAACGGGTACGTTGATATCCACATTTTCTAAACCACTCTTTCTTCTCCAAATCTCTCCAATATCTCAACTAGCCATCGTCCACCTTGGGTACACTCGCTGTGCTGAGAGACATTTCCAATTTTAAAGATTTACCACTCTTCATCATATGTTTTTGGATTTTTTTTTTTTTTTATAGAGAATAAGATGATGATGAAGAGGGTTTTGATTACAAGTGTATGTCTCTCAAACATGAAAATATCAGAGTTGTTGTACATACCCAAGTGGAGCTCATCAATGTTATTCCTCCTTCGTGGATTTTTGTTCCACCTCTTTGTAAAACCATCTTCTGGAAATAGGAGCAGGTGCTCCTTCTGGGAATCAGTGCTCTCGTTCTTCAGAAAGAGTGATTTAAAGGCAGTGTCGACCCAATTCTCTCCGGCCTTTTTGCGCATATGCTGCACATGACAATGAAGTAACAAGAATGCAAGGGGCTTGAAAAGATGTTAGGGTTAAGGAGGGTACTAACTAAAAATGAACTAGCTATTCAGGAACAACAAGAGTTATAAAAACGAATAAGGGGTTCTGAATATGATTCGTTTCCCTA
This sequence comes from Arabis hirsuta, assembly GCA_964056655.1. Classification (NCBI taxonomy): domain Eukaryota; kingdom Viridiplantae; phylum Streptophyta; class Magnoliopsida; order Brassicales; family Brassicaceae; genus Arabis; species Arabis hirsuta. The sequence goes on along the minus strand of OZ053303.1, from coordinate 7,260,422 downwards.
ATCTAGTGCCAATAGCGAGAGGAATTTTGGTCAATATGGAACCTGGAAGATGGTGTATCGAAGTGTTCCAGCTGTTCCTTGTACTCATGCTCTGAAGAAATGGTCACTAGAGAGAAAGTTAAACACAAATAGTTCAAGCATCATCATAAGATAAAGTCCTAATTCCCTACAAAGTTTTGACTCAATAAAACAAAAGAAAAACTGACTCAAACATGACATAAGAAAAATAGAAAACAACCAAAATAAAAGTCATTAGTACAACTCCCCCCAGACTTACTTCACACCATCTCGGTGTGAGACTAAGAAAAAAGAGAGTGAGAATAAATAAAATCATAAGAAAAAGCATAAAATAAAAATGTTGAAGGAAATACGCTGGGGAGCAGGTGCTCTGTATTGGGGAGCAGGTGCTCCCTCTGAGAATCGGATCGACCTGCTGAATCGATCATGAGGTTGACCGCTGGATTGGCTCATGATCTCATCTTCATGGATCGATCGATCCACCCGAAGAGATCAATCGATCTGGCTTAGGTGCTCTCCTGGGGAGCAGGTGCTCCTTCTGGGTTGAACTTGGAAGCGGATCGATGTGCAGATCGATCCTGAGCTTGACCGCTGGAATGCATATTGAACTTCTCACTCCGGATCGATCGATGCTCCTTGGGTATTCCACAACAAAAAAATTTTTTTTTTTCAGAAACCTGAAAACTCAAACTGAAATTCAAAGTTAGTAATAAAAAAAATCAAATTGAAAAAGTTAGAAAATGTACCGGTGGGTTGCCTCCCACTAAGCGCTTGGTTAAAGTCTTTAGCTTGACTTGATTAGCCATTTAGGCTTTTGGTGCATCGCCTAAGGAGATGAATCCTCCTTCGGCTTCGTTCGTCTCAGCAAGGTACAACTTAAGCCCCTGACTGTTGACCACAAACTCGTTGCCTTTGGCGTCTAGCAACACCACGGCTCCATATGAACGGACCTCCTTAATGGTAAAGGGTCTGGACCACATTGATTTAACCGCATAAACATGTTCACCAGGGAGTGTGTCATCAAGAGGTACCTCATCATCAATTTTCATGCGAGATAGATGATCAGCAACCCCGTTCTCAGTACCCTTCTTATCAACGATTTGTAGATCAAACTCTTGGAGCAACAAAATCCATCTTAAGAGCCTCGTTTTCGCATCTTTCTTGGTGAGCAAATACTTCAACGCCGCGTGGTCGGTATGAACAATGACCTTCGAACCCACAAGATATGACCTGAATTTCTCAAAGGCGAACACGACTGCCAGCAGCTCCTTCTCAGTCGTAGCATACTTACATTGAGCTTCATCCAAGGTGCGGCTAGCGTAGTAGATTACGTGGTGCCTTTTATCTTTCCTTTGCCCCAATACTGCTCACACAGCGTAATCACTAGCATCCGTCATTACTTCAAACGGTAGATCCCAATCTGGCGGTTGAACAATGGGTGCACTCACCAATGCTCCCTTTATCGTGTGAAACGCCTCGAGGCAAGCTCCATCAAACTTAAACTTCGTCTCCTTACACAAGAGTCGAGTAAGCGGTCTCGCTATCTTTGAAAAGTCTTTGATGAAACGTCTATAAAAGCCCGCATGACCAAGGAAACTTCGTATCCCTCTGACTGAATCCGGTGGTTGCAAACTCATCATCACCTCAACCTTTGCCCGATCAACCTCAATACCCTTTTCAGATATTCGATGACCCAGAACTATACCATCCCTCACCATGAAATGGCACTTCTCCCAATTCAGCACTAGGTGTTTCTCTTTACAGCGCTCCAACACTCTACACAAATTAGACAGACACACGGAAAAAGAGCTCCCATAGACGGAGAAGTCATCCATGAAAACTTCCATAATATCCTCAATGAAATCAGTAAAGATAGACATCATGCACCTTTGAAAAGTCGCGGGAGCATTGCATAGTCCGATTGGCATCCTGCGATAAGCAAAAGTGCCATAGGGACACGTGAAGGTTGTCTTCTCCTGATCATCCGGGTGAATGGGAATCTAAAAGAAACATGAATAACCGTCTAAAAAACAGTAGTAAGGGTGGTTAGCTAGTCTTTCGAGCATTTGATCAATGAATGGTAAGGGAAAATGATCATTCCTAGTTGCTGCATTTAACTTTCTATAATCGATGCACATCCTATGTCCTGTGACAGTCCTGGTAGGTATCAGTTCGTTCTTATCATTGGCGATCACAGTGATTCCGCCCTTCTTAGGTACTACGTGTACAGAACTAACCCAGTTACTATCAGATATTGCATAAATAACACCAGCTTCTAAGAGTTTCATAATTTCTTTCTTAACAACATATTTCAAATTCGGATTCAATCTTCTTTGGTGCTCTACAGAAGTCCTAGATTCATCCTCTAAATGTATCCTATGCATGCACAATTCAGGTGAAATGCCAGGGATGTCATCAAGCGAATACCCTAAAGCTTTCCTATACTTTCTAAGCTCGCATAAAAGTAAGGCAGATTCCACATTATTTAGATCAGCATTTATTATAACAGGATATGTGGAGTTAGGATCGAGAAACGTGTACCTTAGCTCAGCTGATAAGGTTTTGAGCTCAAGTTTTGGAGCTTTCATCTCGCTCCAAGGGTTGTCAACAGAGTTCCCAGGAGCAGGTGCTCCGTCAGCTCCCTCTGTTTTGAGTCTCAAGAATTCGATTGATTTTGCCATCTACCCAGAATCCAAAATCCTTTCGAACCCAACAGTATCTTCACTTAAGTACCCATGCTCGCCTTCGGCTTTTGTCAATGCAACATCCAATGGATCATCATCCAGAATCTCTTCAATTTCTCCATCTGAGATTTCGAGATCATCCTCAATGGCAAAGGTTTTCCCATCAATGGTTGGTTTCTTCAGCATCCGATCCATCTCGAACTCCATAATAATGTCTCCCAGGTGGAGACCAATCGTTCCGTTCTTTACATCAATGATCGCACCAGCTGTGCGCAAGAAAGGATGTCCTAAAATCAGGGGGTCCTTTGGTTCATCGTCCAATTCCAACACCACGAAATCTGCTGGGATAAAAATGTTCCCAATCCTGACCTGCAAATCTTCCAAAATTCCTACAGGCAACTTAATAGATCTGTCAGCAAACACCAATGAAATTCGTGTTGGTTTAAACTTTGTGTACCCAAGTTTCCTTGCAATCGAATAGGGCATGAGGTTCACGCTGGACCATAAATCATACAAAGAACAAGTAAATCGCACCGGACCAATATCAACAGAAAGCACGAACTTACCTGGGTCCTCTTGCTTTTTAATGGATTTGTTCTGTAGCACAGCACTACAATTCTTACTTACAACCATGGCGCTCTGCTCTGAAGGAATCCATCCAGTAACCAAGCCCTTAACGTACTTTTTCATGGATAGCATCATTTGAATCGCGTCTGCCAATGTCAGTTTAACCGTCAAATCTTGTAACATCTCCTTACATTTCGCCTCCTCCAAATCCTTCTGCGAGTTCCTTGGAGGTACTGGGTAGGGAACAGGGGGTTTGTAGACACGAGATCGAACCCTGTCAATGATCTCATTCGGCCTTACAATAGTAGAAATTGGTCCAGCAACCTCAGCATCATTTTCTGTTTCAGGAGCAGGTGCTCTCTTTTCCGGAGCACGTGCTCCTTCCACTGGAGCAGGTGCTCCTTCTGGGCAGTTTTCAGCTTTTATCCTTACGACTCCAGGCAGAACTCTTCCACTTCTTAGCTCTATGGCGTTCACAAATTCCCTTGGGTTTGCATCCGTCTTACCAGGCAACACTCCCTATAGTCTCTTGGTTGCTGCGGCTGTTTGAGCGACTTGGGTGTCGAGTTTCTTCACATGGTTACAAACTGCCTCAAGCCGACCGTTAAGGTCCGAATACATAGCATCCACTTTCGTGTTGATCTCAGTAGTACACTTCTGCTGATTAGCCATTAGTTGCTGCATCATTCCTTTCAACTCATCCTGAGAAGTGCTTCCGGAGCTCGCAGGAGCCTGAAAGTTAGAGAACTGCGGTTTTTGACCTTGGAAAGGGAGGAACGTCTTGCCTTGGAAGTTCTGAGGGTAGGTCTTCTGGAAACCTTGATCCTGAGGTTTTGGGTTTTGGGGGTTGGTTTGCTGCGAGTAAACCTGATCCTGTGGGTTCTCAACATTCGTACTCCTATAGGAGAGGTTCGGGTGGCTCATATAATAGATAACCCACGGTTTCGTATAAACTCTTGACCATTCACATAGATAACCTCCTGCTGATCACTGTCTCCTTCCTCAACCATCTCCTCAGCAAGTGTTTCACCATTCTCATTTGCAAAGTGAACCATCCTTTGGTTCGCTTTGAGCAACAAGTTGATCTTGGCCGTAAGGTCATCGATCTTGGCGGAATCTGTTCTATTGGATTTCGTAGTCCTGTCATACTCCTGGGACTTGTTTCTTGAACTTGCAGCCAAGTTCTCAATCAGCTTGTACGCACCTTCTCTGGTTTTGGTCATGAAATCGCCATTGCTAGCAGCATTCAGCGCATTCCTATAGTCCCAGTCCACGCCATCATAGAAAATACCAAGCAGATTCTCATCAGAAAAACCATGGTGTGGGCATTCTCTCTTATACTCCTTAAACCTTTTCCATGCCTCACAGAAGGACTCTCCTGAATGTTGTTGGAATGAGGAGATTTTGTTCCTCAAACTCGTGGTTTTAGTCTTCGTATAGAAGTGGTCAAGAAATGCGGCTCTGCATTATGCCTAAGTCGTAATGGAGCCAGCAGGTAGAGACTTAAGCCAACGCGAAGCTTTATCCGCGAGTGAGAAGGGGAATAGCTTGCACTTTAGGAAATTCGGGTTCATCCCATTAGAACTCGTCGTGGAGCAGATCTCCTCGAAGTTTGTTCTATATGATCCATCGGGATTTCAGCAGGCAGTCCGTGGAACAAGTGTTGCTTAACCAGCGATATCATCTGCGTTTTGATCTCATAGTCATTCCTTTCAACAGCGGGAGGAACTAGGGCAGCTCGGTTTCGGTAATAAGCATGGGGGTTGTCCATATCCCCTATGGTTCGTTGCTGCTCACGCGCGCGTTGTTGCTGCTGTTCGCGCGCGTGCTGCTGTTGCATCTGAGCCATCTGCTCTTGCAACCTTTGTAGCTCAGCTGCCATGTCGTTGTCGCCTTGATCGCTCATATCAGCGGGATTAGGCCTTTGTCGTCTGTTTTCTCGTTCTAGTCTCGCAAGCTCAGGGTTGCTCAAAGTGACGAGGGGAGTTTGAAGATTTCTCCTTGTTGTCCTTGAGTTCATACACCTGAAACACACGCAAGAGAAAAAAAAAACGAGATTAGTGCTTAGTCTAAAATCGTAAACGAAAATTAGAGGTATCGAGTTGGTCCCCGTCGCAACGGCGCCAATTTGATAAAAGTGTTTTTCTGGTTTTAAGATTACAACCTAGGTTCACTAAATCAATATAGAAATAGTAAAGGTTCGTTAAGGGACCAGCAATACACTCTAATTCTATGGGATACAACTTCAGCTAAGCGATCAAAAGATGGTGTATATGTCATGATTTATCAAAGCAAAACAAAAGTAAAATTCGGTTGAAAACAATAAGTGAAAAGGCGTTAGGTCAAGGGATATATCTCAGGGAATAGGATATCAAAACCAAGCAATTATTCTGGTTATCAAGTTATGAACCAATCTAGAACTCAACCATAGATTCAAGAGGACCCAGTGTCGTGGCATCAACTACTTCAACAAACAATCTAACACCCTAAACTGTCGTTTGAGGTTACAAAGAATGAAGAGCATTAAACAATTAGGGTTGATTTGTTCATGAGTTGCTTTAACTTCAACTGTCGTTGGCTAAAGACAACTCGCCCATCTATGTCAATTCAAGCAATTCACAACAATTTTGATGAGTAAATTTAACCTAAAATCAAAGGCTAGGTGATCAATCTAGTCTAAGCAATACGATCGACTATAGATGGAGATATCAAGTGATATTTCAAAACCTATCTATGCTTAGTTATGATTCTCTAATCCCATCGAACCCTCAACCTAACAAAGGGGATTACTCGCACATATTCAAGCAAACAACAGCAGCAAGTGATAAGAGAAACTTCATTGAATCAAAGTAAAGAGATTAGGGTTTAAGAAAACTTCAATAAGAAAATGTGGAAGACAAATCTCCAAGCAAAACTCTAATACAAGTGTTTGAATCTCTCTCTCTCTCTCTCTCTCTCTCTCATTAATCTCTGTTGTGTTGTTGCTGCTGTGTTGCGGCTGCCCCTTCAAAAGGGTCGAAAATCCCTACTTAAATAAAGCCTTGGCGGCTGGCCCAAGATAGGGTTGCAAAATTAGGGTTTAGTGAATATTCCCATAATTAGATTTTCTAGGGAGCGGGAGCACCTAACTCCAGCGCAGGTGCTCCTTCTGGGAAGAATCTTCAAAAAGATCCCTTTTTCCTTCTTTTTCGCCAAATCCAATTGCAAACTTCAAATCTTTGCTTCCAGCCACTTTAGTACCTAGAATGACTCGAAAGAGAGTGAAAGACTTGATAAAAACCTATAAAACAACGGTTAGAATGTGTTAAAAACACATTACATCAGAAGCCAAATCGTTGAGGTTAATGCTAAGCTGGATTCTATGCATAATGTTCTAGTGGGAAAGAGAACTGTTCAGTTTGCTCAGGAGGTTGAGACTTTCATTCCAGAGAAAGAGCAAGATGGGAAGGATTGCACCTATGTTGGTGGAGCTGGTTTTCAGGGTCAGAGGTATGATACTCAACAAGGATATCAGAAGAACGATTATCAGAAGCCTTTCCAGAGCAATTACACTAGGAACTACGGTTCTTCTTCTTATCAGAACCACCTGCTCAGTCATCAGAGAGCGATATGAAGTCTATGCTGGAGCAGATTCTAGAGGGTCAACAGAAGATGAACGTGAGCTTTAATGGGAAGATGGATGCCATGTATCAGGATCTGAATGGGAAGTTCGAAGCTTTGAATGCCCATGTCAAAAAGCTGGATGTTCAAGTTGCTCAAACTGCGGAGTCAATCAAGAGGCAAGAAGGTTTTCTTCCAAGCAAGACTGACACAAACCCGAGACTTCACGTCAATGCTATCAGTTTCAGGAGTGAAGAGAAGGTTGAAGGAGAAGACGATTTTGTTCTAGAACCTGTGTCGATCGACACGGGTTGAACATCTGAATTCTGAAATCTACACAATCGGTGAGCTTTCTTCTAAGGTGGACACAGAGGTCGACACGAAGCCTATGCAGAAGACGCGTGTCGATCGACAGAAGGACAGTATCGATCGACACGGGTCCCAGACGAGTCCAAACACTTTGAAACCTTCAGCCAAAGCAGAGGAAAGGGTCTAAAAGCCCAAGATTCCATACCCACGGGCTATTAGTGTAAAAATATCAGAGGAGAAAGGGAGAAATGCTCAACCACCGCTGAGGAAGTTGCAAAAGATAACGAATCCAGGGATGTTCATTGTTCCTTATTTAATCAAAAGTACGGAATTCAAGAATTCTCTTTGTGACACTGGAGTTAATGTGAATGTCATGTCTCAGTCTGTTGCAAGGAAGCTAGGGATTAAGGATCTGCAACCTTCAAAGATGTCTCTCGATCTGGCTGACTTTTCTTCAACAGTCTCGAAAGGGTTCATTCCTGACTTGATGCTTCAAGTAGGAGATTGTCTGGTTCCGGTGGATTTTCACATCATGGAGACGAAGAATGACAGCGAGAGATCATTGATTCTTGGGTCGTTATTCCTTGCCACTGTGGGTGCAATTGTAGATTTTCCTAATCAACGAATCTCCCTCTCTAAGATCAACAAGGATGTCTTCTACCCCGCAGTTCGTCTCAAGAAGAATTCTTGTATGACCGTTACAAATAGAGGACAGCGGAGTTCAGACCTTGGAGATGACGCGAAATTGATCCCATGTGCCCCACCTTCGACTCCACCTTTTTGAAATCTGTTGGAGACTTGACTCCCTGCAAGGTGAAGCGCGAAAAGACTGCCAAACCTTTCTCCAAGTTCAGAATCATCATCCCCTTTGAGTTGAGGGAGAAAGGAGAGGTAGTTGTTCAAGAGATGCTGCAAACCAAAATAAAGCTTTTTCATGGTATTGGTCCTTGGAAGTCTGGAGGTGGAGAGCGATCAAATGCAAGGCTGTCAACGGATGAGGGAGACACAAGGCCCCTCAAAGATCTACCAAAAGCCTGAGTCCTGACACAGTCAAGCAATGACTGAAAACAAGCGCTTAGTGGGAGGCAACCCACTGGTAAGTCTACTTATTTTCGTTTTATTTTCCCTTTATTTACTAACTTTTATTTTTGGTTTTAAGTGTTTCAGGATTTTCGTAAAAAAAAAAATGGCCACCAAAGGAGAAAATTCCAGTGTGTCGATCGACATACATTACTCGTGTCGATCGACACACCCTGCAACAAGTACATTTTTGTTCTTTTCAATTGGTGTTTTTTTCTGTTCTTTCACGTACTTCAGGTTTGATAACACTGGGAACAGTGTTGTTTAAGTCTGGGGGAGGTAGTTGCTAACTTTGTGTTTGTTTTTGAGAGTCAGTTTAAAATGTTTTATTGGGCAAAATAGTCAGTTGGAAACGATGACCCTTCTTTTGGTTTAGTGGACTGTCTTTTTCGTTGAGTGACCATTTTTCCAGGATCGATTTCAGAATTAAACTAATGGAAAATCCTAAGGCTGACCAGTTAACTAGAGACATCTGTTACTTCCAGCATAATCCGCAGGGTTCGAGCTAATTATGCGGTTCTCTCAGTGATTGATGTTCATAGAACGAAGTGATCAAGTCAGAATCGATTTTACATGTCTGTGTCGATCGACACAATCCTGTGTGTCGATCGACACAGACCTGTCTGGCGAAAAGATTGAAGAATTTCCTCTTGGGCCCATAAAGCCCAGAAGTTTACAGAAAAGCCCAGTCCGAATTCTACACATTATATATAGTTTTTATTTAGGCTTTTATGTTTTTATCTAGTTTTTAATTAATACTTTGAGAGAGAAGAGATTTGGAGAGCTTTAGGAGATTTCAGACTTCCAGACTTCATCGATTCAACTCTCTGTATCTCTTACTCTATCTCTTTTATGCAAATTATTTGTTCATTCATAATGTTTACATCATCTATGTCTGAGTAGTTTATTTGTTAGGTTTAGGGTGATTCAAGGGTTTGATGAGAAATCGATAGGATTGAAATTGTGTTAGGATTTATCTTTATGTTCTTCATCTAGATTGATTTAACTATGATTTTAGGATTGATCAACTGAAATTGGATATCCTAGGTTGCTTTAATAGATGCGAAAGTGTTATTAACAACCTGAAATAATCTTAGATGAGCAAAATTATCTATTCGCAAAGAAATTTGGCTTAGTAATTTTGTGAACAATTGAACCTGAATCTAAAGCTTGATTTTATTCACTAGGTTTGCATAGAAATTTGGAATTTGGAAATTTGATCATAGATAGTCTCTGCAACGAAAGTTGATTGATTTTACATTCGTGTTTGAGTTCTAGAACTGCTCTTAATAAAATCCTAACTGTTTTATATTCTTGTGTCGATCGACACGGACCTCTGTGTCGATTGACACGGTCGTATTTCTAACCATTCCTGCGAATTAACCAATGTCTAACTCTTTGTCCAATTGATTATTAGAACCGAAATCTAAATCTGTTTGCTTTACTTATTTATTTTCATTACATTCATACATTTACACTTAGCAAAATTTGAATTCACCAATTGATTGTGTTATTCGATTCTCTGTGGATTCGACCCCTAAGTACTACTACGATCTCTTAATTTGAAGGAGTAGCTCAGGGTAAATTTGAGCGTATCATCCGGTATGCGTCACCCGATACCTCCCGACCCATCTCGATCCGTGCCGCAACTCGACCATCCCGATCCTTCCCGCGACCCGCGTAGTCCCACATCATCCCGCGAAACACGACTCGCAGTCAAATTTCGGTCCGAGCATCGGTCCACTTACCCGACCGATATTCGACAAGTTTTAAACGCACCACAAACGCGTCGCGTCCCACCCGATACCGGCCCACACTGTCGACCGGTACCACGACCGGTATTACCACCTCTCGCGCCTCCGCACCCATCCGTCCACCGTCTCGTGCCGCGTCTCGACTTGGATCCGAGCCACGACTCGACCATCCTAGTACCGCGACTAGCACCCGACACTTTGACCGGTATTGATCACACCGCGTCTCCATCAACCACCACACCATTGGAGTCACGAGCCATGGACAACCGCCGAGCCGATCACCTAACCGTTTGGTCAAAAAGGTTAATTTTTCTTTTTTCACTCTTTTAATTATTTTAGAACCATTTTCAAATATAATTTTTACGAACCAATTTATTTTTGCATATTCATGATTATTTAACTAAATATTATTTGATTCATGAATTTTTGCATTAAAATTAACATATTGGTTAGATTTAAATGGTTTTAAGAATAATTTTCACATCTTGACATATTGATTCATTGATTTCACCTAGATTGATAGTTTTTAATAATTTGAATTCATTACTTTGATTTCCTTTTGTTTCATATCTATTTTTCCTTCCCTTGGACTTGGAATTCAATGCAATTGTATTGAGGAATTTGATCCAAGATGAATTTAACAAGTGATTTCAAGTGTTTTTGCAAGAATATACTGCTCTTTATCAGGATTTGTAGGAGATTTCTTTGTGGATGCACGATTCAATTGTCTTACGCATGATCCGAATCATTCTAAGGAGATGTGAACACAAAGAGAAGCAACAAGGACCACCACGCCCCATTCAACCACTCTTTGGGACAAAACATAACTGTGCTTGAAGAAGAACCCAGTTTGTCCGAGCCGATTTCACAATTTCATCATCTACGCTCACAAATAGATCACACCGAGCATTTTTATGAGACAACTTCCATACCACTTGAGCAAATGGACTCAAACTTCACCAACTGACCTAAAACGTCATGTTTTCCAGTGAAATTTCAATATGGCTCGAGAAAATATAAACCGATTTTCAGATGGCATGATCCACACCTTCCGGCGAGCCAAATCCACCTCTACATGGACCGTATGCTTAACCGTTTGAGCATTGGCGATGAAACTTCACCAGTAGCTTCACAATATCCTCTACTTTAGTAGTCTTTTAATATGGTTCGAGGAAAATATCACAGATTTGGAGATATCCTGTATAGATCTTCTAGTGACCAAAAATCACTATCGTGGTACAATCTTCTTTCTATAAGAAACTAGCTGATTTGGAACCTTGTGGAGTCTTGTTTATCCAGATATGGAAAACTTATTGGAGTAGTCAAATCACATCTTGTCCGAGCCCATCATAAAACCGATCCATTTCCACCGTTCGGGCATTTTATCCATAATCCGGTACTATCATTCTAATCTCTATATTTTTAATTCTTCTTTCAAATAAATTTTCATCATTACTCCCTTAATTTGATTTAAATTTACACCGGGGACGGTGTAAGTTAAGTCTGGGGGGATTGTTGTTACTAACACGTTTGTTAGTGTTTGGTTTTTATGTTTTTAAAAGGATTTTTCAAAATTTATTTTCAATAAAATAAAAAAAAATAATATAAAAAGTTTTCATAAAAATAATAAGATAGGAATAATGACACTTTTCTAGGATTGCCGTTTTGATTTCGAATAAAAATAATAAGATAGGAATAATGACACTTTTCTAGGATTGCCGTTTTGATTTCGAATACTATGTAACCATTGTTGCAGGGTTTGATCAAGACAATCGATACAGAAACTTAATGATGGAGCTTCCACCCAGAAAATTTCTACTTGCATCTGTTTTGATGGATACGATTTTGACTCCCTATTTGGACTACTAATATGGTTTTTGATCCCTTCTTATTAAGGATGTTAGATCAAGGAAACGAATCACACATTCATGACATATTATCCTCTTTTACCACTCTTTGTTGTCATGAATGTCCAGCTCATCTTTAGTTGCTACCCTACCTAAAAACCCTTTACCTTCTTTCAGACCTCATGCCTTCTTTTTTTAGTTTCATACTTGCAGATATGTGCAAAAACGTCGGAGAGAAAAGGATCGACGCAATTTTCCAATCACTAGAGATGGGACGATTTGGTAGAGAATGGTGGAGTACAAAGATTGAATTTCAAAGATCTTGGCCGTTACTTGGATGCTTAAAAACATGGTAACATTTCATGCCTATATTTGACTTATATCAAATAGATACCGTTTTCCCCTTTTCAAAAAAAATATATATATAATTCTAAAAAAAATATATATATATATATATAATAATAATAATCTAAGGGAAAGAAAAACGGTTATCTAAGAGTTTTATGGCCGAAGGATAAACAAGGAATGTCATGATACAAAAGAAGAGACGAGTAGAATAGATTTTAAGTGATTCCCGGAGAAAGATCTAAGTCTGGGGGTGAAAGACGTGAAAAAGTGGTTGGGAAATTGTGGACATCAACAGGTCCATTCTCTCTTGTGATTTTGCATAATATCTCGCACCCGGAGTCTATGGTAACCCTAAACACTTTTAACCTCACCACTAAAATTAGTCTTTCCCAATACGTAGCCCGTCTTCCTTGAATGATGTTTTTGATGAGAAGTTTTCATTAAGTTTAAGAGAGTAGAAAGAGTCAACTGAGTTGAATTTGAGATTTTTGCAGGGACAGAGATTTAGAGTACAGACATGTTCCGAATTAGTGATGGAAGAAGATGACAGCGTCTATGAGCTAATCTCGTTACATGTGGATTACAGGTTTAGAATTTGATGCAACGATCCAAAGGATATGTGAGTTCCTCCGAATTTCAAACCTCTTCTCAATTCTTGACGATTGTTTGTTTGAGGACAAGCAAAAGATAAGTTTGGAGGAGTTGATATACCCTATATTTTACCACTTTTACTATCTATTTTACTATGGTTTTTATATATATTAATAAAGCTTTTGAACCAAAAGAGGTAGTTTTCTCGTATATATAGATTTTAAGGTCTTAACAGGCTTTATCATCAAAAGAATATAAAAAGGAGCAAAATGAGTATCATCTATGATGCAGCTACTCATCCAAGTCAAGGAACCAAGCCAAGTCATTTTATCTTGAAGATAATGCACATTCTCAAACTAGACAGAACGTATACGCCAGATGTTTGCTGAAGAACGGAGAATCAAATCAGTTTTGAATATAATGAAACTTGTTATGGAGATATTCCTTTGAGTTAGCTTTCCAATGGAGTTATAATTTCATCCATTGGAGCTGTACTTTGGAAGATACACCCGAAACACTGAGAACATGTCAAACTGCCTTCGAAGTGAAGTGAGTGCAAAATGGACCCAAGCACCGGGCCAGCCCATGGGCCGATATCCAGACATTTGCCGACCTTATAGAAGAGGTATGGAAGCTTATAATACCGGTCACAAAGCCCAACCGTTATTTGGACCGGTATTGTCTCAGTTTCGACCAAAAAGACGTATTTGCCCGAAGGAACCCTAGCCGACTTAAGCTTCTATAAACCCCTATATATACTTGCTTTTAGCCTCTTTAGGAACTAAAGCAGCCGGCCTTAACAGCCTAAATCAATACCTAAACATGCATTTCTTTTTTCTCTTGTTCTTAATGTTTATTTGATTCTAGAAGCCTTTAGGGATATATTGACTTTGCCCTATTGCAAAGAGATGAGATCTAACTCCTTATGCTTAGATAGATCAACAAATTATACTGTCTATGTGCTTTACTCTTGCTGCTACGTGTTGCAAAACATGTTAGAGTTATAGCTTTGATTTGATTTCTATGCACTTTCTTAATTCTATGTCTTTATACGCTTTAATCGTTTAGCGTTTTATTCTAGAATTGATCTTCATCTTTATTTATACACAAAGCGCGAATTGGCTTAGCTACCCAAGGAGTGATCTTAGGCTGATATACTCTCCAAAAGCTTGTTATATCTTCGGACCTAGTATTCGATGAGCTAGGCATCTTAACAATTCGATAGGTTAGTTAAGGAGTCTAGTGAACAATCAATCTTAAACATAAAGCATGTTTTCACCTTATAATAACCTGCAATAGTTGAGTCTATTAGGGTGCAAAACGTAGATGGTTAGTTACTTCACGATAGTGGGATGACCTTACCTTAGTGATATGAGTTCTAGAACAACTAGTATCAAAACCCTAAATCGATTGCTTGTGTTTTGCATATGTTTTGTGAATTGCTTGAATTCTAATCTTAATTGATATCTATCCCTTTACTTATTTTGCTTTGTTATTTGCTTCCATAAAACCCCAAAATCAAATAATATTTTTCCTTAGCTTAATTTGAATCATATAGGTTTGTAGCACATTCAACAGTTAGTCCTCAGTGGAACAATCCCTAAGTACTACAATTGTCTTAACTGTGCACTTACAGTTCCATAGGGTTATAAATTTAAAGACCTAATTGCATAAACCTTACATAGAAGTTTTATGCACATCACTAGGCATACTAGAAAACAGCAAGCCACGAAAAACACATACCGTGGAATCTCATTGAAGGCTCGGAGAAGATGATATAGAACTCCAAACCCACACAAAAATCAATCAACTAAATCACATAACCAATCAATTGCACCTGCCCTAGAATCATAAGAGCTCTGCTACCAAAATGAAACGACCCAACCCGTAAAAATTTAAAATTTTCTAGATTCGGATTATTATTATCATAAATAATAATCTTCAACGGTCAACAACACAAACTGCGGAATCAACACAATCAACTACCAACAAAATCATTCAATAATCTCATACTTATTGAAACACTAAATAATACCAAGTCAATCCATAACCAATAATTCAATTCAAATCACCATAAGCAACATTCCAGAATTACTAACACCCTAGCAATTCTAACAACAACTCCAATCAATCGAGACACTAGATCATCTCCTCTTCCTGGCCACGATTCCACGATCACACCTTGTCTTTACCTACATCACATGGTTATACACACGGGCATAAGAAAATGATACAATACCATGGTGGACAATCAACAAGGCAAAGCACGAACAATTAACACAAAAATCACACAACTTCACATGCGTTGATCGATACAAGCACCCTGTGTTGATCGACACTCAACCCCGGTGTCGATCGACACACAACCCTGATGTCGATCGATGCACTGCCTGCGTGTGTCGATCGATGCACTGCCCGCGTGTGTCGATCGACACAGAGCAACTGCATCGATCGATGCAACATCACAGAACCCAGAATCAAACCTATCTTCTCATGGTTTGATTCTGGATTGCATCACAATGATCCCTACACACAAATCCACCAAAAACCACACGAAATACACCCAATAACAACAATCAAACACATCTTATCACTTTTTTTACCCAGATAAGCCATGGTCATGCACTCACCTTGAATCTTGAAAGGAAAAGGAAGAAAAGGATGAAGAACGCGAAGAACACTCCCCAAGGATCCGAAATCCTCTCCCAGACACGATCAACAAGCACGAGGAACAATCTCTAGAGCCTCACGAACGAATCTCCTCCTCACAAAACTCTCTGGAACCTCTCTGGAAACTTTCTAAAACTTTTTGAAAACTTTGAAAAGTCCCAAAATGCGGCCATCCTTTATTAATAGGGAAACCCTAGGGTTTCACCCTAAACCTGCCTGCAAACTGACACTTAAATTGAATCAACCTTGCGTCGATCGACGCACGACAAAAAATCACAATTTTTGGTTCGCGATCATTACAGTTAAGCTTGGATGAAATATGGGGGTTGTGAATAAATAAAGGTCGGCAATAAATCAATGGAAACAAACGTTGGACAGCAGGAAATTCTTAGGGTTCATGGAGCAATTTCTTTAGGTGTTCATGCGAGTAAATCTAGCAAAGTGGGATTCCTAACTTGAATTCACTTAATAGTATAGTCAACCAACTCTCGTAGTGAAGACTAATATATCAATCAACCTAGTACTCGACTCTCGCAAATCAATTAGATAGATAGATATGCATAAAAGGGATTCAGATTCGATATGTTAACATGACTCCCTAACACAACTCTCGCAATGATAAGGTTTAAGCTCATCTATACTAGTTCCAATCAATTAAGATTCCCTGACACGACTCTCGCAATGATAAGGATCAAGCTCTTAATGATCGATCTAGGTTCAATCACAAGTTGGTTAAACTAGCAATATGCAGGAGATGAAAGTATAGATGAAGACTCCACTAAATTCCTAAGCATGAATGAACAAGGAACATAGATCTATTTAGGAATACAATCCAGTCATAAATCAATCATAACATTCTCATATCAATGATCAGTCATGTCTAACAGCCTATTTCATTCAAGTTATGAAGATGAAAAGATAAGCATGCCGCAGAAGTTGATGCTACACTATTAATCCAATACTAATTCATATTTATCTAATCAAGTTGTCAACAAGACTAAACCAATGTATAACAAATCACTAAAGTTGTCAATCAAAGCAATCATGTATTAAGCATATATAAGTTCCTAATCAATTCCTATTTATCGATACATGAATAATTCCCCTTGAAAACCCCTTAAACCTAACAATTAAACTACTCAATCATAAAAGTGAAGAGTATAATGAAAAGATAGCATTAATAAAGAGGGTTTAAAAATATACTCTCTCCTGGTACAAAGATTGGAAGTTTTCTCCCTTGAAGATCAATACGTAAAAGCTCGATAAAAACCTAAAACTAAAGAGTTTGAGCCAAAGGCTCTCCCTTAAAAGAAAACGTGTAACTATGGTGGTGGCTGTGAAGGTGGTGCTGATTTTCGTGACCTTCTTTGGTTTAAATAGGTGAGGAAGTCGGCTAGGTATATCCCAAGAGATTTAGAGATATTTTTCGAAGATTTGGAAATCTGCCTATTTTCATATATTGAGCGTATCTTCATATCTCACCGTCGGATCTCCACGATCGAATATGCTATTTGAAGCTACGATCCTCGTCTATCTTGTGGCAAAATTTGATCTTGATTCAACGGTGGGAACATCTTCATCCGAGACAAAATATTTGACGGACATAATCTATATTTACTTTAAAAAGGCTTTTTACCTCCTTTTAGGCTCAAACTGCTTCAATTACCTACAAAGATTTTATAACCTACGAAAATACTAAAAATACAGTGAAAACTCTATAAATTAATACTGTCGGACCGACGATATTTTATTAATTTATAAAGTTATTAATATATAAAGATATTAATTACACCAAAAAAAATCAATTTCGGACCGAAAAAAATTTATTAATTTATCGAGTTATTAATTTATCGAGTTTTTACTGTAGCAATTAAATGTCAAACCCATGTTATTTATTTATTAAAAACTTATTAAAAACATAGTAAAAATCAGTAAAATATGATGTCTATCATTATCCGATTGGATTCATTCGTGTAGTAGGTGCCATTATCCCCACAATGATTAATGTCCATACCAATATTTAATATAAAAAAAAAACCAAACTATATACCTACTCCATATTCTAGACATAAATTTTCAATTTTTCAACAACAGTTACATATTTAAGTAATTTTATAATTCTCTGTTTTTTTTCTTTGAAACATAAATTCAATGGTTTTCGATAGATATAGTCATAGGCAGCTAAGGGCATGAAGTATAATTGTATGGTCTAAAGACAGTATGCTTTTATTTGCAAAGTACTAAATCTTTTTTTCTTTTCACATTCATAATGTAGTGGGCCGAGCATTACAGACCAAATCTTAACTATTAATTGCATCGCCATGCCATGAATTGACGCAAACCTACATTTTTGGTTTGTAACGAAAATTATTGAATTTCAAGACCCATTGATATGATATGAAATAATAAATATTTAACATGGTTCTTGTTGGAGAAAATAAATTCACTCTTTGGTAAACCTTTGTTAATGCAGGTCGAGCATAAGACTTGCCTGCATACTATTCAGGCCAAGTCTAATAAGCTGATGACATGCTTTTACCTGATGATACATCATCTACGTTAGGTAGAGCACGGTCATAGCTTGCCTTTACTTGATGATACATCATCTACGTCAGGTAGAACAAGGTCATAACTTACTATTACCTGACGAGGAATTGTCTACACGAGGTAAAGTCAGGTAATGACCTGACTAATACCTAACTACACGTCGTCTACGACATGTTAAACGAGGTAGTAACCTGCTAATACCTGACAATACGTCATGTATGTCATGTAAAATAAAGAAATGACTTGTCGGTAGCGACTAAGGCATCGTTACTATGTTGTCATCAAGTTGATAACGTCGTTATTACATCGTTACAAGGTTAGTTAACTTTATTTGATATAAAACAATACATGATATTTAAGATATACTTGCAGAGATTTCACGGTCCCATGTATTACGAGGTTTGTCATTATCTAGACCTCGTAATATAAAGAAATAAGAGATTCAAGTATATCAAGAATCCCGATTATTAAGGAGATAAGCTTGTACGTCAAGGATAATCCTAATCCAAAATGGATTTGACCTAGTCCTATAAATAGAGTCGTCGAGTAGAGAAGAAAGGGAAGAGAAAAACGTAGAGAAAACCTAAGAACTGCATCTTCACAGCATCCAAGAGATAGCAATCAAGAGATCTAGCCTTGCTTTCCACGTCCAACAGAGTTCTTTATAATGCTTTAGACATCTAGACGTTGTAATACCATTCGGCTACAAGCCTACTTTGTTGATTAATAAAGTTATACTTCTCTCTATCATTCCGTAGATCTGTGTACTTGTTAACCTGGTTAAATTTTGCCAAAACAATTGGCGCTAGAAGGAGGGGCAGATTTAACTACGTGAGACATGACGACCGGAGATGACAATGTGATCATTACGGGAAGTACCTACACTCAAGATCCCGCTGCTCAACTGGCAAAACTCACCGCCCAGATGAAGCGGGCTAAAGAACGAGCAGCGTTGCTCAAAGCAGAGAATGCTACGTTGAAAGCTACAAAGGAGTTACTTGCTGGAAGTAGAGACATTGAACTCGAAGCTCAAATCTGATTCCAGAGACGTGTCGATCCGATGTAGTCGCTTGATGGAACTACACCTGCTGCAGATGCAAGGACGGTGTGGCTTCCAGGAGCTGGTGCATCTACCACCAATGCAGTTAGAGATGAGGTTCAGGCGCAAGTCATCCAATCTTTGCTTCACCCTAGTGAAGCAGCAACAACCCGTTCAACAAAGGATCCACACCTGATTATCAAACGTCTCGAAGACATGGAAGCGATGATAAAACGACTTCTTGGTGTAGCACCACCGATAACAAAGAGCGCACCTAACTGCTATGCGGATACTCCATTCACGGACGAGATCGCGCTTGTAGAGATGCCTAAGAGGTTTTTGTTTCCCTCAATGATGATGTATGATGGAACAACAGATCCTAATAATCACATCGCATAATACAAACAGCGAATGTTTACCACTATGATCGCAAGAGAGTATAGGGAAGCTAGCATGTGTAAAGGATTTGGTTCAAGTCTCACAGGACATGCGCTCCAGTGGTTTACAAACCTATCAAACGGGTCAATAGGTTCATTTGCTTCACTAACTGATCATTTTATTCAACAATTTGCAAGTAGCAGGAACCTTGAGAGAACAACAGACGACCTCTACGAGGAGATCCAGAAGGAAGGCGAATTGATGCGCAGTTTCGTGGGGCTTTTCAACAAGGAAAAAGTATCCATCCCAAGTTGTGTCACGTCTACTGTTATATCAGCATTTAAACAAGGTTTACTACCAGATAGTGACCTGTACAAAGTACTAACAAAGTATCAGTGCAAAACCATGGAAGACGTGCTCTCAAGAGCATGGGCACAAATCAAGTGGGAAGAAGATCCTGCTTATTATTATCGACGCTCCCCATGAGATAAGTGACGCGAGGTAAGGAGTGAAAGAACCAACAGGGATGACAAACCCTACAAGAAACCTCACAGTGATAGTACTAGTAGCAGAAGCAAAAACAGAGGCAGTCGTGGACCATTCAACGAGAGTGAATGTGAGAAGCGATAATCTTCGACATGGCCCGACATCAGCAACCTTTCAATCTCTTATGCAGAGTTGGTTGGAGCGCTGAAACACCTTGGTGGAAAGGTAAGGTGGCCACAAAAAATGAGAACACCAAATGATGAACGTGACACTTCAAAGTGGTGTGAATTTCACGACGACCATGGTCATCGAACAGAAGATTACATCACGTTAAGAATGGAAGTAAATGAGTTCCTAAAGAAAGGTCACTTGAAAGAATTTTTGTCTGAACGAAGTAGAAGCAGAATCGATAAGGGAAGTGGTGACAAGACTTCACCAAAGTTTACTCTCTTCGCCTCCTAGGCATGATAAAACTATCAACGTGATCACTGGAGGTTCAGAAGTTAGCGGAGTATCTTACTCAGCAGCTAAGAAGAATACGAGAACTGCTAGACATCACAAAGCAAGCAGCGAAGTCATAAGTGAAGCTACCCGCATGTTCAATAAGCTTCACGACAAGTGAAGGCAGAAGTGTTCTAGGTCCCCATCACGACGCGTTAGTCATATCCTTAACAATAGCTGATATGTCCCATATTTACCTATTTTACTATATATTTCATTATGTTTTCTATGCATTTATCTACGGTTTTATACCTTTAAAGGTAGTTTTTCTCGTATTTGTAGTTTTAGAGTCTTAACAGAGAAATCAAGGTAAAAAGAGCCAAAATAGATGTAAAACAAGTCACAGCAACTTTCATAAGCCAAAGAAACCATCAAGAACCAAGAATTCACAAGAATCAACATTCTACCAAATTGGACAGAACATATATGCCAGAAGTTCAGCAGTGAACGGAGGATCAAATCGATTTGGAATTAGATGAAACTTGATGTAAAGATATATCTTTGAGTCAGATTAACAATGAAGTTTCAATCATCTCATTTGGAGCTGTAAGCAGGAAGATACACTGAATTTAGTGAAGATACGTTAAGCTGCCTCAGAAACGAAGCAAGTGCAGAAACGATCAAAATACCGAGCCGCCTTGTGGACCGATATTCCAGGTCAACGCCAGCACAAATCAAGGCACTTTGGGCCCAATACCGGTCGTGTTCCTTGGTCGAAATCCCAACCAACTTTGGAGAAGATTTGACGTAAAAAGACCGATTTGTCTTA
Source organism: Arabis hirsuta (assembly GCA_964056655.1). Taxonomy (NCBI): domain Eukaryota; kingdom Viridiplantae; phylum Streptophyta; class Magnoliopsida; order Brassicales; family Brassicaceae; genus Arabis; species Arabis hirsuta. The sequence goes on along the minus strand of OZ053303.1, from coordinate 7,239,234 downwards.
AAGGAGACACTAGAAGACCCTAAGCCTATATATACTTATTTTCAGCCTTTTGTTAGGTATGATGCCGAAACAATAGAGTAGTTTATCATATAGGAGCATGCACCACGAGTTCTCTTGGTGTTCTTCATTAGATTTGGATTCCAGAGCAATCTGGTGGATGATCTCGCTTTGTATCTCGATATAGAGAAGAATCTTCTTCCCCTTACTCTTTAATTCAATTTTATTTATCATGAATTCATCATCCATCTCTGGTTTTTCGTGCATCATGTCTGAGTAGTTTTATTTGTTAGGTTTTAGGTTTTCAATGAGTTTCATAATTCGATAATTAATTGATGATTGTTTAGGGAATACAATAGAGTCTTCATCTTTACTTATACTCAATGGATGATTGATTTACCGCACATTTAGCGATCTGATCTTAGGTTTATATACTCCAAAAGCTTGTTATATTGCCTGAACTAGTATTTGATGAGCCAAAAGCCTTAACAATTCGAAAGGTTAGTTAAGGAGTGCGATGAACTTTATCAAACTTGAACTTTAATGCATGTTTTCACCTTGTAATAACCTGCGACAGTTGAGTCTATTAGGGTGCTAAAACGTAGATGGTTAGTTACGTCACGATAGTGGGATGACCTTAAATCAGTGCTTTGTATTCTAGACAATTCATAATTCCTAAGTCCCTAAAATCAATCAATCTTTATAATTGCATGATTCTCTGTGAAATACCTAAGTCTTAACGCTTTTCTTTTATTGATTTTCATTACAATTTATACTCGTTGCTTACTTTCTTTTTCAATCACAAAACGACAAAATATTTTGTTCTAGCTTAGTTTTATTCATTATAATTTGAAGTGTGGTTAAGAAGTCCTTGTGGATACGATCCCTTATCAATACTAACCGTGATTGCTGTGCACTTGCAGGTAGTTAGTTGAGAGGTAAAACTCGACACACATCAATAGCTAATTGCTTGATCAAAAGGACGCTAACCGACAATGGGAGTTCAACAAACATCCTTTATATGGAAGCTTTTAAAGGACTAGGTCTAAAGGAAGAAGAGCTGACTCGAAAGTCTACGTCATTAATAGGATTTAGTGGTGAATTGAAACAGACGGCTGGGGAGGTAACTCTACCTGTATACGCAGGAGGTGTCAACCGACAAACCAAATTCCAGGTAGTGGATTGCGCATCAGCCTATAACGCAATAATGGGACGTCCATGGATTCATGACATGAAAGCAGTACCATCAACACTTCATCAAGCAATCAAGTTTGCTACTCCATGGGGTGTACAAGAGATCAAAGGAGAACAAGAAAATTCTCGCTCTTGTTATCAAACGACCTTGAAAGGAAATAAAGAACCCACGAATGATACTCTACGTCAAAGAGCCAGAAGTAGAGAAGTAGGAAAAGATTCCGTGAGCAGAGAATGATCCTGGCACTTTGCATCTGAAGATATACTATTTCTAAGTGTGTTTTATCTATCAATAATGTATGAACTACGAGTGACTTGATCCCGTCATGGGTACGTAGGCAGCCTTAATAAAGGCACAGTTGCAAATCTAAAAAAAAAAGTGATGCAACAATGCATTTTCTATTAACTTGTGTACTTCACAACATGTCTACGGACACAAATTATAATAAGGAAGCTTTGACATATTAATCTTACGAGGTCTTTTATACAAGTGCTCAAGTAATAGTCAAGTTTAAGCGTTCAGAAGCACGACTTCCTTAGAACTATAAGGCACATCCTTAATTTGTAATGACTACGGTCAAGCATTCAATCAACTAGGGGGCAATACTTTCCAAAAACATGACAAGCAGCCAAGAGCTTATACTGTTGGTAAACTTGACTACGATTATTGTCATTGATCTCTTAAAGGCACGACCTGACAAATAATAGGTACAACTTCAAAAGGATATGACAACAGTCAATGCTTAATAAAAAATAAGAGGTACATCCTCATCAAGTCATGACGAGAGTCAATACTTGACAAAACAAGGGGTATAACCTCGCAAATGAAAATAATGGTCATAAACCCACAAGACGAAGAAGGACGCCTCAAAATTGTGACAATCACTATAAAAATATAAATTAGGAGGCACAGCCCCCCGAAATATGTTCAACGAAGTCAATTCCAAAGATGGTCGTTGTAAACCTAGTAGATCAATGATGTCTAGAATAAGTAAATAAAAGAGGAGATTATCTCCATAAGGTTTTAAACCCCTACACGTCTAAAAGGCTAACATACCGAAAATAAACGTGAACAGTTCACGAGGTCTATTAACAAGACTAAATGACATGAAGACTCACAAAAGGAATCAAACAACAATAGTTACTACTTGGTAGAAGTAGAAGGAGCGGTCGTGTTTTCTGGGAACGTTGTGAAAGCCTCCGGGAAAACCGGTGGAACCTCTCCATTGAGCTTGGCACATGCGATCTCTACCTCTCCAAACTGTTGCTCAACAAGTAACGGTTTCCAATTCTACGCTCGATCATTCATGTATTCCTGCACCATCTTCTAGCGGCAACGGATAGTTGCAGCAGGTCCAGCTGCACGCAGTTTCTTCTTGTGCAGCGCGAGATCTTGCTCTAGCTGCTCGGTGTTCCTTGTCATCAAGTTAAGCTGGCTAGTGAGGTCGTAGACTTGATCTTTTAAGGCCTCACCTTCTACCTCCTTAGAAGTAATGAGAGAATTCCGATGTGAGATCTCTGCCTCTTTTTCTTTCTTTAGGAATTTGTTAGCCTCTTTGAGACGATAAACGTCTTCTGTCAGAGCATCAAGCTCTGATTTGACATGACTACAAACAGACATCACCTGCAAACAAGGTGAAAACGTGGTATCTCAAGACAAGCCCGAGAAACGTATATGCGAAAGGAGAAATAGCAAGAGGGTCATACTCCTCTTCACATCCGATTTCATAAACACTCCCTATGCCACTTGAATCCGAATCGACCTCAAATGGGCTCGACACTCGCCCCAAGCTGTCTGCCATGCTATCTAACTCAAACAAGGAAAAAGCAATAATTGTGCAAACTCACCATAGAGGAGCTCTCTCCAAACTAGTAGCAAGGATTCGCCGAGAAATGATCTCTTGCAACTGCTCTATATAAAAACTTTACCTACGAAATGGGGCAAGTCATGAGAGACTTCTCATTAAGAGAGCAAGGGCGTGAAATGAGCGAAAATGGTTCCAAACCCAGAGCTATGGGAGTATGAAATACAAACATGCTTGCAAGCGGATAGCAAAGATGCAGCAGTTGGAGGAAGAAGAAGCTTGTTGTTTGCTTTGACAGCAACGAAGAAGAAATTAGGGCGACAAGGAGATTAGGTTGGGCCAAATTCGAAATGGATAGCCCATTAACGAGTTGTTGTTTGTCCCCACGTGGGATTTGTGTCTTGACAATCAGCTGGGCCCAATATAAAAAGTCATCATGACCCTAACTCCATAACAAACAACACACATGCGTGTTGCCTTGCTTCCATTCAAAAATATAAAAATCTGTCATGAACACGTGAGCAAGTGGGCTACAAGTGTGGTATTACATAGTTATGGATAAAAAAATAAACGTTGAGTCTACAAGAGAAATAAAGGATGTAGTATTTATTTCTCTGCGTGTGTTCATTTGTCCACAAGGTATCACGTGGATATGAATATTTTCGGGTCAGGAAAGATCGAAGATCTAGATGTCTCTACACGTCAAATAGTATGTATGCATACGTAAATAAAAGGCAATTTGTCAAGTCTAAGCGATACGTCGCCAGACGAAGTCCACCACACCAAGCTCTAAGTTAACTACTCTTCAAGTTCTAAATAAGAAATTAAAGAGTGGGGGGGGGGGGGGGGGAACTGTTGGGGAAAATAAGTTCACTACTTGGTAAACCTTGGTTCGTGCAGGTAGAGCATAAGACTTGGCTGCACACTATTCAGGCCAGGTCTAATAAGCTGATGATATGCATTTACCTGATGATACATCATCTACGTCAGGTAAAGCACGGTCATAGCTTGCCTTTACCTGATGATACATCATCTACGTCAGGTAGAACAATGTCATAACTTACTGATACCTAACGAGGGATTGTCTACACGAGGTAAATTTGCCCTGAGCTACTCTCTCAAATTAAGAGATCGATGTAGTACTTAGGGATCGAATCCACAGGGAATCTAAACACACAATAAATTAATGAATTCAAATTATGCTAAGTAAATAGTGGTGAATGTAAAATAAACAGCGGACGTAAACAAGTGAATGGTGATAAAGGATCTAGAAATCAATTGGACAAAAGAGTTAGGCTATGGGTAATTCGCAGGAGTGAATCAAAAATTGATCGTGTCGATCGACACAGTTGTCCGTGTCGATCGACACAGGGGTAAAAGACGTTAGGATTTGTTAAGCACAGTTCTAGAACTCAAACACGAATATAAAACCAATCAACTTTCGTTGCAGAGATTATCTATGACTAAATCCCTAAATTCCAAATTTCTTTGCAAATTTAGTGAATAAAATCAAGAATTAAATTCAGGTTCGATTGTTCACAAAATTACTATGCCAAATTTCTTTGCGAATAGATAACTTTGCTCATCTAAGATTATATCAGGTTTTTAATAATACTTTCGCATCTATTAAAGTAACCTAGGATTTCCAATTTTAGTTGATCAATCCTAAAATCAGAGTTAAATCAATCTAGATGAAGAACATAAACATAAATCCTAACAGGGTTTCAATCCTATCAATTTCTCATCAAACCTTTGAATAACCTTAAACCTAACAAACAAACTACTCAGACATGGATGAAGAAAACATCATGAGATAAATAATTTGCATAAAAAGATAGAGTTAGAGATACAAAAGGGTTTCGAAATCTCTGAAGGTCTGAAGCTCTCCAAAATCTCCTCTCTCAAGTCTCAATTAAAAACTAGATAAAAACATAAAAGCCTAAATAAAAACTATATATAATGTGTAGAATTCGGAGTGGGCTTTTCTGTAAACTTTTGGGCTTTATGGGCCCAAGAAGAAATTCTTCAATCTTTTCGTCAGACATGTAAAATCGATTCTGACTTGATCACTTCGTCACTTCTTTCCTCGATGCTCCAAAATGCTCCAAAAGCTCCCATTAAGCTTCAATCGTCCATTATCCTACAAAGACTCGAAAAAAATCGAAAAATACCAAAAATACTATATGAAAAAGACTTATATCATGGTCAAAAAGGGGTAAAAACCATGATATATCAACTCCCCCAGACTTAGCCTTTGCTTGCCTTCAAGCAAAACATAGCCTAAAAATGTGAAAGAGGTTTGAAAACGCAGAAACTTACCTTCCCTTGGAGTACCGGACCGACCTCTTTCAACTAGTAAGCCACATGATGCAAAACCAATTCAAAACCAGACCGCCATGTACTTCTCCATAGACATTCGCAGTTTCTCAAATTCATCCACGCCTTCAAAACATAACCCGCTAGTTCTCATTGCTGGGTCTCGTCCCAGATCTCAATGCCAAGAACCTTCTAGACTTATTCCCATACTATACCATGTTAAGTGAACCATACAACTCTTGGTACTCTTTCTCTCCCTTAGACTTATTTGATTCTGCTTTTTTTTTTAGAAAGTTGAGAACCAAAAGCAGTGATTTCACTACTGTTGTTCCTTGTGAGGAGACAGGGTCGTGAGATCGCTCATCCTTTACATCCGTTCTAAGGGACTCAGACTGCTGATTTTGGGCTCCGGGTGATCATCTCTTGAGTACTGACTCACTGGAATTTTATTTCCTCATCTTATACTCAAGAACTATCATATCACCCCAATCATATCTTTTTTTTTAGAACAAGGGAGAGGAGTACCATTACTTTCAACAGAGATTGCACTTGTCAAGTATGAATGAGGAGTCAAGATCTATGAACATAATCACCGAGCAGACCGCATGTTTAGCTCGAACCCGGTGGATTATGCTGGAAGTAACAGATGTCTCCAGTTAACTGTTCAGCCCTAGGATTTTTCATTAGTCTGACTCTGAAATCGATCCTGGAAGAATGATTACTCATCATAAAAGACAATCCACTAAACCAAAGGAAGGGTCATTGTTTCCAACTAACTATTTTGACTCAATAAAACGTTTTGAACTGACTCTCAAAAACAAATAAAATGTTAGCAACTACCTCCCCCAGACTTAAACAACACTGTCTCCAGTGTTATCAAGCTTGAGATTGGTGAAAGAAACACAAGGAAAATGAAAACACCTATTGAAAAGAACGAGAACTTACCTGTTGCAGGGTGTGTCGATCGACACACTGGGTTTTCTCGCCATGTTTTTTTTTTTTATGAAAATCCTGAAACACTTAAAACCAAAAATAAAAGTTAGTAAAAAAAGGGAAAATAAAACGAAAATTAGTAGACTTACCAGTGGGTTGCCTCCCACTAAGCGCTTGTTTTCAGTCATTAGCTTAACTGTGTCAGAACTCAGGCTTTGGTGGATCTTTGAGGGGCCTTCTGTCTCCCTCATCCGTTGATAGCCTTGCATTTGATCGCTCTCCACCTCCAGACTTCCAAGGACCAATACCAGGGAATAGCTTCATGGTGTTTTGCATCATCTCATGAACAACTATCCCTCCTTTCTCCCTCAACCCTAAAGGGATGATGATTCTGAACTTGGAGAAAGGTTTGGTAGTCTTTTTGCGCTTCACCTTGGGTGCAACCAAATCTCCATCAGATCTCAAGGATGGTGAAGTCAAGGGTGGGGCACACGGGATCTTTTTCGTGTCATCTCCAAGGTCTGAACTCCGCTTTCCCCTATTTGTAACTATCATGCAAGAATTCTCCATGACATGAACTGCGGGGTAGAAGACATCCTTGTTGATCTTAGAGAAGGAGATTATCTGATTGGGAAAATCCACAATCGCACCCACAGTAGCAAAGAATGATGACCCAAGAATCAATGGTCTTTTGCTGTCATTCTTCGTTTCCATAAGGTGAAAATCCACCGGAACCAGACAATCTCCTACTTGAAGCATCAAGTCAGGAATGAACCCTTTTGAGACTGTTGAAGAAAAGTCAGCCAGATCGAGAGACATCTTCGAAGGTTGCAGATCCTTAATCCCTAGCTTCCTTACAACAGACTGAGAAATGACATTTACATTAGCTCTAGTGTCACAAAGAGAATTCTTGAATTCCATACCTTTGATTGAGCAAGGAACAATGAACATCCCTGGATTCTGTATCTTTTGCAACTTCCTCAGCTGTGATTGAGCATGTCTCCCTTCCTCCTCTGGTGTTTTGACACTGACAGCCCATGGGTACGGAATCTTGGGCTTGTAGACCCTTTCCTCTGCTTTGGCTGAAGGTTTCAAAGTGTTTGGACTCTTCTGGGACCCGTGTCGATCGACACTGTCCTTGTGACGATCGACACGCGTCTTCTGTATAGGCTTCGTGTTGACCTCAGTGTCGACCTTAGAAGAAAGCTCACCGATTGCGTAGATTTTAGAATTCAGATGTTCAACCCGTGTCGATCGACACGGAACCTCTGTGTCGATCGACACAGGTGCTAGAACGCATTCGTCTTCTCCTTCAACCTCCTCTTCACTCCCCAAACTGATAGCATTGACGTGAAGTCTCGGGTTTGTGTCAGTCTTGGAAGAAAACCTTCTTGCCTCTTGATTGACTCCGCAGTTTGAGCAACTTGAATATCCAGCTTTTTGACATGGATGTTCAAAGCTTCGAACTTCCCATTCAGATCCTGGTACATGGCATCCATATTCCCATTAAAGCTTACGGTCATCTTTTGTTGACCCTCTAGAATCTGCTCCAGCATAGACTTCATGTCGCTCTCTGATGACTGAGCAGGTGGTTTCTGATAAGAAGAAGAACCGTAGTTCCTAGTGTAATTGCTCTGGAAAGGCTTCTGATAGTCGTTCGTCTGATATCCTTGTTGAGTACCATACCTCTGACCCTGAAAACCAGATCCACCAACATAGTTGCAATCCTTTCCATCCTGCTCCTTCTCTGGAATGAAAGTCTCAACCTCCTGAGCAAACTGAACAGTTTTCTTTCCCACTAGAAGATTATGCACAGAATTCAGCTTAGCCTTAACCTCAGCGATTTGGCTTCCATCCATGTTGCCACCAAGCTTCTTTCTCTCGAAGTCTGCGTTCTTAGTACTGTTGCTAGAAGCTAAGTTGTCGATAAGAATCAGTGCATCCTCTGGATATCTGGTGTTGAAGTTTCCATTGCTAGCAGAATCCAGAGCCATCTGATACCTCCAATCAATACCTCTGAAGAAAATGCCCAACAGCTGAACATCACTGAACCCATGGTGAGGACAATCTCTCTGGTAGGACTTGAATCTTCCCTAGGAAGCCTTAAATGCCTCAGTCGGTCCCTGCTTGAAAGTAGAGATCTTAGTCCTCAGATCCTCGGATCTCGCCTCATCGAAAAAGTTGTTGAGGAAAGCATTCTTGGTGTCCTCCCAAGTAGTCAGCGAGCCAGGCTCCAACTGCTTCATCCAGTAGGCTGCTTCTCCACTAAGAGAGTAGGGAAAAAGCTTGCAGTAAAGGTAGTTGCTAGAGACTCCATTAGCCTTGATGCTAGATGCTAAGTCCTCAAACCTCTCGATGTGATCCATGGGGTGCTCAGAGGAAAGACCATGGAATGGATGCTGAGCCACAAGTGAGAAGAAAGCAGACTTCAACTCAAAATCGCTCCTCTGGAACGCAGGAAGACGAATTGTTGCCCTGTTAGCATAGAACTCGTCAGGCCTATTGTACTCTCCCAGAGTACGCCCACGCCTAGCTGGCTCCTCTAAAATCACAACTCCGTTCTCATCAATCCTCTGACCCTGAGCATTGCGTCTGCGACCCTCAGTATCCTAAAGAAACCCATCTTCACCTCTGATAAGAACCAACATATTCATATTGGCTGTCTTTCTCGCTGCACGGTTAGCTCGTTCCAACTTTCCAATCTCAAGGTTGAGATCAATTAGCTCTTCGTTCTGGTTGCTTCTGGCAACGCGATTAGGCATAAACCTGAAATACACAAGACAAAGAGAAAACAACAAGTAAGTAATAAAATAAAAATAAAAAACTTAGACAAAACTCTAAAATCAAAAATCGAATGGTGATTTTGATTCCCCGGCAGCGGCACCAAAATTTGATATGCTCAAATTTGCCCTGAGCTATTCTCTCAAATTAAGAGATCGATGTAGTACTTAGGGATCGAATCCACAGGAAATTTAAACACACAATCGATTAATGAATTCAAATTATGCTAAGTAAATAGGGGTGAATGTAAAATAAACAGCGGACGTAAACAAGTGAATGGTGATAAAAGATCTAGAAATCAATTGGACAAAATAGTTAGGTTATGGGTAATTCGCATGAATGAATCAAAAATTGATTGTGTCGATCGACACAGTTGTCCGTGTCGATCGACAAAGGGGTAAAAGACGTTAGGATTTGTTAAGCACAGTTCTAGAACTCAAACACTAATATAAAACCAATCAACTTTCGTTGCAGAGATTATCTATGACTAAATCCCTAAATTCCAAATTTCTTTGCAAATTTAGTGAATAAAATCAAGCATTAAATTCAGGTTCGATTGTTCACAAAATTACTAAGCCAAATTTTTTTGCGAATAGATAACTTTGCTCATCTAAGATTATATCAGGTTGTTAATAATACTTTCGCATCTATTAAAGTAACCTAGGATTTCCAATTTCAGTTGATCAATCCTAAAATCAGAGTTAAATTAATCTAGATGAAGAACATAAAGATAAATCCTAACAGGGTTTCAATCCTATCAATTTCTTATCAAACCTTTGAATAACCCTAAACCTAACAAGCAAACTACTCAGACATTGATGAAGAAAACATCATGAGATAAATAATTTGCATAAAAAGATAGAGTTAGAGATACAAAAGGGTTTCGAAATCTCTAAAGGTCTGAAGCTCTCCAAAATCTCCTCTCTCAAGTCTCAATTAAAAACTAGATAAAAACATAAAATCCTAAATAAAAACTATATATAATGCGTAGAATTCGGACTGGGCTTTTCTGTAAACTTCTGGGCTTTATGGGCCTAAGAGAAAATTCTTCAATCTTTTCGTCAGACAGGTCTGTGTCGATCAACACACAGGACCGTGTCAATCGACACAGATAAGTAAAATCGATTCTGACTTAATCCCTTCGTCACTTTTTTTCTCGATGCTCCAAAATGCTCCAAAAGTTTCCATTAACCTTCAATCGTCCATTATCCTACAAAGACTCAAAACGACTCGAAAAATACCAAAAAGACTATATGAAAAAGACTTATATCATTGTCAAAAAGGGGTAAAAACCATGATATATCAGTAAATAAAAAGGCAATTTGTCAAGTCTAAGCGAAACGTCGCTAGACAAAGTCCACCACACCAAGCTCTAAGTTAACTACTCTTCAAGTTCTAAATAAGAAATTAAAGAGTGGGGGGTAAAACTGTTGGGGAAAATAAATTCACTACTTGGTAGACCTTGGTTAGTGCAGGTAGAGCATAAGACTTGGCTGCACACTATTCAGGCCAGGCCTAATAAGCTGATGACATGCATTTACCTGATGATACATCATCTAGGTCAGGTAGAGCACGATCATAGCTTGCATTTACCTGATGATACATCATCTACGTCAGGTAGAACAAGGTCATAACTTACTGATACCTAACGAGGGATTGTCTACGCGAGGTAAAGTAGGTAATGACCTGACTAATACCTGACTACACGTCGTATACGACATGCTAAACGAGGTAGTAACCTACTAATACCTGACAATACGTCATGTATGTCATGTAAAATGAAGAAATGACTTGTCGGTAGCGAGTAAGGCATGGTTACTATGTTGTCATCAAGTTGATAACGTCGTTATGACATCGTTACAAGGTTAGTTAACTTTATTTGATATAAATAATACATGATTTTAAGATAGACTTGCAGAGACTTCACGGTCCCATGTGTTACAAGGTTTGTCATTATCTAGACCTTGTAATATAAAGAAATAAAAAATTCAAGTATATCAAGAATCCCGATTATTAAGCAGATAAGCTTGTACGTCAAGGCTAATCATAATCCAAAATGGATTTGACCAAGTCCTATAAATAGAGACGTCGAGTAGAGAAGAAGGGGAAGAGAAAAACGCAGAGAAAATCTAAGAGCTACATCTTCACAGCATCCAAGAGATAGCAATCAAGAAATCTAGCTTTGTTTTCCACGTCCAACAAAGTTCTTTATAATGATTTAGACATCTAAACGTGGTAATACCATTCGGCTACAAGCCTACTTTGTTGATTAATAAAGCTATACTTCTTTCTATCATTCCGTAGATCTTGCGAACCTGATTAAATTTTGCCGAAACAGTTCTCACGCGCTCGACCTTTATATTATGTAAAAACTAAATATATTTATTTGGATTTATACATAATTTAGTAATTTACCAATTACCATATAGCATATATGCTGTATATTCTTATGCACACTGTATATCAAACTTGAATTGAGATGATGACACAACAACTAACATTAATATCAATCATTGTGCAGTGAAATCAATACTGAGTAACGCTAAAGATTATTAAATTGATTAAAGTAGTTGATTGAATAAATTAGAGAAATATTTGTCATTTTAATTGAATAAGGTATACTTTTTATCAAAAGGTGTTTTATTCATTCTAAAAGGGTAAAAGAAAGTCGTTTATGAGTTTCTAGACGCTTTACTTTTACGTATATCCCTTTACGAATTACGAATGGTGTATGGGGCATGTGTTAATGTGTGTATGGGGGAATTATTTTCTAAAGGATATTGGCCAACTACCCACATTAATGATCCGATAATAAAAATTGACCCAAAAAATGCTAATTAAATATTAGCGTAGGTTAGAAAAAGAAGAAGAGAAGATTCTAGCATGAACTATAAAATGATTAAAAGAAACGGTAGAAACCATGTCTTTTACAGTCAGGTTCACTATATAAACCAAGGCGAGGGCTAGTGTTGTTCCATCAACCAAAACAAAACAAGTAGAAGCTTTAAAACCAGAGAGAGAAAAATGGCGACGTCGGGAACATACGTGACTGAGGTTCCGTTGAAAGGATCGGCGGACAAACACTACAAGAGGTGGAAGAGCGAGAACCATGTCTTCCCTGACGCCATCGGCCACCACATCCAAGATGTCACCGTTCACGAAGGCGAATCGGACTCTCACGGGTCTATCAGGAGTTGGAACTACACATGGGGTATACGTTAACTTATACTTTCTCTCTATGTATATAACACTTTATACACACATGCACACACGCATTATTGTGGTTAACTATAGTGCATGTGTGAAAATAAGGTTTCGGTTTTGGTAGTCTATTTATCAATTTCTAGAATATTTTGAAAAAATGTAAACGCAAAAGCCCACATGCTTCAGTTCTAAATATTGTTGATTAATTTGATAAACGCATGTATGTAAATTAAAGAGGGAAAACAGGAGGTATTCAAGGAGAAAAGAGAGATAGACGATGAGAATAAAACGTTGACATTAAGAGGACTTGAAGGTCACGTGATGGAGGAGCTCAAGGTTTATGATGTCATCTACCAATTCATTCCCAAATCTGAGGATAGTTGCGTTTGCAAAATCACTATAATATGGGAGAAGCGTAACGATGATTCCCCCGAACCAAGCACCTATATGAAATTCGTCAAGAGCTTGGTTACTGACATGAACCACCACGTCAATAAAGCTTAAGCATCACCATCATCACCATTACTATCATCACTATCTTAATTTGCTAAATTAGGTGTTTTTCAGTATAATAAGTGTGGTCTTGTGGAGTTTCATTTCTATGTAAGATGTTTGGATATGTTGTTATGGTCATCATGATTGTGTTCGATGTAATGATTCTTAAGAATAAGAATAATGTGAGTTGTTTATCTTACATTGCTATGGAGTTTTCAGTGATAATGATTTTTGTGGACTTTCATTTCCACATCGTTTGCGGTGTTAATTAATTTACAATTTTTAGTTTTCGCCAGAAATTTTAGATGGACAGAAAACCATCGGAAATCTATCGGAAATCACTTAAAAAGATATATAATATCAGTGGATAATGGATTTCTGACCAATTTTTTTTAAAAAATTTGAAAAATTTGATTTTTTAATTAAAAAATAATTCTAAATTAAAATTCCACCGGAAGTACGAAATAAAAAATTTTAATAAAAGAAAAAAATATATTTTGCATTTAGTATAATCAAAAACATTATATTTTTAAGCTTTTAAGATTTTGATTGATTTTGAAAGGTCCAAAAATTTCACCGTCAAAACATCAACCGGCGAGCCAAGGCGACAACTTTAAAATATTCTAAAAAGTCGTCACAAATCCATTCTAAAGAGCCATTACCAAAGGATTTCCAACGAAAAGAGTCCTTACTGATATATATATTGTCATTATGATCGTAATCTTAACTTTCAAGAGCTAGATTTCACTTCGACGTACCAGATTAAGGACCCGCGTGATCTAGTACTATAAATTTAATTTGAATGTACATGATTGTAAAATTTTAGTTGAGGTTCATAGGCCTGGTCGTGTATTGGATATCCAGAAAATGCAGTATTTGTGATTCGATTTGTTTTATACCGATATCTAATTTTCCGATTTGCTTTGCTTCGAAAAATTTCAGATATCCGGATATCCGGATTTGTTTTGGATATTTGCTAATATCCGGATCTTCGCGGATATCTGTTTTAAACATAAAAAAAAATTAAAACATCATAATATTTTTTTTCAAAAAATATATTTTAATATAAGATTTAAACTAGTTAATAAATAAATATATGAAAATTCTCTAATTTTATTCGATAACTTGTTTAAAAAATGAAAAGTGAAAAATTAAAATGGTAAAAAATGAAATATATATATTTTATTTAAGAAATATATTTCAAATAAAGTTAGTATCTATCTATTTTTACTATAAATATATTCGTCAAATATATTTAAAATTCAAAAATGTAAATATACGTTATAAATCTACCATATTAAATATATATATAAGTAATATACGGATCGGACCGAAAATTTAGATTTTTATAATTAATATTTGTGATTTGTTTCGGTTTAGACGAATACTAAATTTTTATATTTGCTTTGTTGTGATTCAAAATGGATATCCGAATTTTTCGAATTAAATCGAAACAAATATCGAATTGGATCAATTTGTTCGGCCTAGAGGTTCATACAGGCCTGGGTTCATATTATCGGACTTTACAGCTGTACATTATCATTAAATTGTTACGTCTCTATATGCGTACAATTATTAGTCACAGACTCACAGTATCTCTGGACCATGCATGTGAATTTAATAATTTATTATCTATATATAAGAAATGCAACTACTCTTATCGAATTACAAGAACTTGACCCCACGACACAAATTTGGGATCACGAAAAATTAAAAGATTTATTATTATTAGTTTTTGTTTTATTTTTGCAGTTTTTGTTTTTCTTTTAAATGGGTGAGTTTCTCCACAATTTAAAATAAAATATTATTATTTTCCAATCTAAGAAACTCATGTGAGATTTATTCCATTGAATGTGCTCTTATGTAAAACTTGGTGTCTCTCACCAAATATGACACATGAAATTGTAATTAACGGAATAACGACATGTCCTCTTGTTTGTTGAATGAATGTAAAAATATAACTCAATCAAAAAGATTTTTACAATGAATATTACGCTACGTTAGAAATAAATTTGAGATATTAAAATTACGACATAACAATCAATATATTACCGAATTTGGCTCAAATATTTTTTTTTCCCCAATCACAATATTTTGTTCATCAGATTTTACAATGACCGGAGACACCTCAATCCGGCCGCCTCAACCTCTAAACTCCTCTCAGTTTCCTCCTCTATCTGATTCAACTTCTTTGATAAGTTTAAAATTTGAATCTTCTACTACTTATGCAGCATGGGGTCTTTCACAGATGAAGTCAGCTATATATCCCTTGTACTATTACTTCCCCCGGACTACAAGTCTACAAGAAAGGCTCAAGACCAGCTTGGTCTTTTTGTTAAGTTTTCACATATACCAATAACTCAAACACAAAAGTAACAAAAGAAAGAGAAAGCAATACAGAAATCCGGTGGACGGAAAAACAGAAAACGTGGAAACCGTGGCGGATGTGGCTAGATGTCTCTGTGAATTATTTAATCAAACAAAACAGAAGATTCGTGAGTCTTTTTTTACATTTTACGTAATCCAAACTCTACATCTTTCTGGAATATCTTTCAAAGTTGTGTGACTACGGTCGTAGCTTGTAACGGTTACTATTAGTAAAAAAGATATAGTAGGGGGGAAAAAGCAATGCAGAAAGTCAGAATTCTTCGTATATTCAGTTTCATTCTTCGTATCTATTTTCACACAAAAGAAAAGTATTTGTTGTTTAAAAACCAGAAAATAAATAAGGTGGTGTAGTATAGTTTCACATATCATTAGTCTAGGTCCTGAAGGAAGTCGACATCGTTTGATTTTTGCTTCTAGCCCTAATGGATTTATCAATTGTACGGGCCAATTTTTACTGATTATATCCTTTGGTTCTTGTGGTTTCAGTCTTCAACATAGCATCATAACATGTGGTGCGATTCGAACTTGGACACATATATTCTATTTTTTCTGTTTATTTTTTTTTGAATATTTATTTAATGGCCCGAATAGATTGCTTAAACATTAGTTATAACGATCTGTCTCTAATTTTATAATGTATTGTTTTTGCTTGGTCTTTTTTTTCCTTTTCTTCTGATTTATCAATTCTCATAGTTTCTATTGATGGTAACTTTACAAGTTGGTTTCTGTTTTCAATTTTGAAAACGTGCTTCTTTTGACAATTCTTTTGAATTTTTGTATCTCTATAGTTTCCATTTACAGTTGGTTATTGTGAATGCATACATCTGCGCACATAAATACATTCATGCATACATAATTGCATACATAAGTGCATACATCTGCACACATACATACATACGTACATACATACATACATACATACATACATACATAATTGCATACATCTGCATACATTATACATACACACATACATACATACATGTTTTTCATTGTTAAATTCCTCTTGGAATGCACTTAACTCAGATTTTATACATACACACATGCATACATACATAATTGCATACATCTGCATACATTACACATACACACATACATAGATATATAAGAGCATACATACATGTTTTTCATGGTTAAATTCCTCTTGGAATGCACTTAACTCAGTTTTTATTACTACCTAGTTTGATTTATTATCTTCCATAAATAGAGAGCCAAATTACTATTCGAAAGCAGTACAGGTTGGATTCGGTGAAACTGATGTTCACCAAACACAAAACAAACCAAGGATTATCAAGTAGCAACAGAGCAAGGAGGAATCTCTGTGATATGTACCATGCGTTTAAACAAAAAAAAAATAGCAAGGTGATATGACTACCAGTAACCTTAAATTCACCTAAATAGGTGAGAATTCTTTCGATTTCATGCAATAATCCATCGGAGTAAGGCGAGAATAATAAGTTTTTTCTTATATACCCGTTTAGTTTTTCAGGAACTAAATGATGAAAATCCATCGGAGTAAGAGATATCATGACATCATCCAGCAACAAAATATGCTGTTGAAAAGAGTTTTTGGTAAAAGAGTTTCAAACTACTATTTGCTATTTCCTGAATTTTTGGTGAGAACATGTAAGAGATACTAAATTTGTTTTTTTCTCTCTCTCTCTCTCTTACGTAAAAGAGATTACTCCAATCATCATCACAATAATCTCACTATTTGCAGATCCTATTTGAAAAGAGTTTATATTTTCTGTTGAGAGTGCTGACGGGGTTTCTCTACATATCAACATCTGGTCTCCTAAGTTCAAGCAGAGACAGGGAAGTGCACAAATAGTTCTTCCAGTGGACCTGCGTAATAAATTGAACAGGTTTCTGTTAGCCACAAACGAGCGACTTTGTCAATGCAAAAACAGATATGGAGGATAAGCAAGACTAAATCAAAAGGAGATATTAAAATTCTTGTCAAAGCGGGGTTCTCATGTGGAACTTGAAAAGGAGCTCACTCAATCTTTGAAAATTGAAGCCGAGGTAATTTGTGCCTCGTATAGTTATACATTTTTTCTTATTTGACAGCACCATGGGTTTGTGGAACTTAACTATGAGTATCAAAATAAGAGTGACAACAAAACTGAGACTGGATCATGTTGCACTTTTTCAGAAACTACTCCAAGAGGCTAGAAAAAAGCTGCTTAGTGACTGCAGAATTCTCCATGACCGACTTAAAGAGTACAACTAAAATTTGTCAATGGATGGAAATTGTAACTTTGTAGAGGACTCAAATACAGTATCAGACGCTTTGCATTTGCTGTCAATATCTGTGATAAAATTGAGGAGGTATTGCTGCATCTCTGCCTTATCTCCATTTAAAAATCACAACTTTTCCCAACTTAGTACATTCAAGGTTTCCTTTGATAGGAGTTAGTAGTTACTTTTCACTCCATCTTAATATATGCATAAGGATAAAGTTATTTGTTAGTGTAGGATAGTTAGATTTTTGTTGCACTCTTGAAAGCATTGCAATAGAACCTTGGCTTGTTACACTGTCACGGTGTGCATTTCACAAGTTTTAACAATGGTGCCAATTTCAAGCTCAGCTGCTTGCCGGGTTTGATGAAAACACTGCTGCTCAAGGCATCGATAAAGATCCTAGCATAGACACTGAAACAAGAATCATGGATGACGAGCTGAGGAAGATACTGGCAAATATCTTTGATGAGAACGTGAAATTGAGAAACCAGGTGAACTCTGCAATGCTTCAAGCATTTCCTGTGTTTTCTTGAGTACTCCAATCATCGTCATAATAATAATCTCACTATATGCAGATCTTATTACATGGTCTACTTGAAATCCCTCGGTAAGTGGAATCATGGCTACATTTAAATACCAGGTACCTCTCTTACTACAATCTTCTTTTGGATTTCTCTTAACCATCATTGTTAAGGACTTGAATTTAAGCTTCTTGTCCTATTGTTTTTTGCTCATCAAAAACGCTTTATTGCCGCTGATTTTTAACTTTATATTAGACTTTAGAAGGCGGTTAATGACTTGGAATCAGAAACCAATTTTTTTCATTAGGAGCAACAAACCATGAACTGGAATCAGAAATCAAATATTTCATTAGGAGCAACAAAATAATACTCTAACAGAACATACATAACATACACATATACGTAGCATATACATGTATTTTTCCATGCTTATGCATAGAGACATACATATGCATATACATACACATATGCATAGCACATGCATAGAAATACATCCACATATAGGTATATATGTTCTATAATAATTCTACTTATACAAAACTTATCAATGTATATAATATTTATTAAAATATGTATTTTATAGAGACGAGTGAGATTATCTACTTTTTTAATTGTTAATTATGATGATTATGATGCGAATTTGATGCTATTCTCAGTTATAGATTTTTTTTTTCTTGATCTTGATTAGCTTATTATACAGTTAAGGTATAGAATGTTTGGTTAAACATCTTCAAGCTCTCGTGGTTTTTTTAAGTGTTTGTTAAAATGTCTTTCCTCAGTGTTCTTTACCCTTCTTTTTTGTTCTATCCACTATCTTATGTCAATTTGAAGGGGCTTTTTCTTCTATTTTTTCGTTGTTGGCTAGCTATTTGTCGTCTTAATTGCTTGTTTTATTTGCTTAAACATTAGTTACCAATGAACTTTGTTTTGATTTTTGTTATTAGTATAGATACATAATCTACTCTTCCTAGAAGCGAACTGGATATGATTACATCGGTTCTAAGTGATTTTGAAAACGTGCTTCTTCGGACAATTATTTTGAGTTTATGTATCTCTGTAGTTTCCATGTACAGTTGGTTATTTTGAATCACTTAAATGCATATAGATCGACATACATAAGTGCATGCATCTGCATACCTAATTGCATTCATCTGCATACATACAACAAACATGCACATCTGCATACATACACATACATACATGTTTTTCATAGTTAAATTCGTCTTGGAATGCACTTAACTCAGTTTTTATTACTACCTAGTTTGATTTATGATATCTGCCATGAATAGAGAGCCAAGTTACTATTCGAAATCAGTATAGGTTGGATTCGGTGAAACTGATGTTCACCAAACACAAAACAAACCAAGGATTATCAAGTAGCAACAGAGCAAGGAGGAATCCGTGTGATATGTAAAATGCGTTTAAACAAAAAAAAAAAAAAAATCTACGTGATATGACTACCATTAACCTTAAATTGACCTAAATAAGTGCGAATTGTTTCGACTTCATGCAATAATCCATCGAAGTAAGACGAGAATGATAAGTTTTCTTTTATTCTTATACCTTGTAAACTGATTTTATTTTACTCAGCGTTCAGTTTTTCAGGAACAAGATGATGAATTTTTTTTGCTTCTAAACGGGAAGAATCTGAAACTGCAAGAGCTTTAAGTCTTAAAGTCGAGATCATGTCAATAAACGATTGGTAAACTGTCTTTCTCTCATCACCTTGTCCAATCATTGATTACAAGTACGATATCTCAGCCACATTCTTGGCGAAAATCTGAATTTTTATTTTATCTCGCAAAGAAACTTGGTCACTCATTTCACTCATGTTTCCTTTTTTATGTTTCAAAAAATTATTACTGAACTCAGGCATGAATCCTTAGTCCCCCAAGCTTACAAGAATTCACTGGACCATCGAAAAGGTATGTCCTTATTCTTAACTATTCACACCTCACATACCTTTTTTCCATAAACCTGAAATTTCAAGAGATGCTTGATGCTCCAATTGTCTAGATGTTACATCATTCATTCCAGAAAACTATTTGCTGCGTTTTTTGGTAAAAGCGTTTAAAACTACTATTTGCAATTTCCTGAATTTTTAGTAAGAACATGTAGAGATACTAATTTTTTTGTTTTTTGAGTTTCAAACTACTCCATTCATCATCATAATAATCTCACTATTTGCAGATCTTATTACATTGAAATTCCTCGGTAAGTGGAATCATGTCTACATTTAAATATCAGGTACCTCTCTTACTACAACTTGAGTTTAAAGCTTCTTGTCCAATTGTTTTTTTTGCTCAACAGAAGAGCTTCGTTTACTTTGTTTATGTTGCAGCAGATTTTTTACTTTATGTTAGACTAAGAAGGTGGTTAATGAGTTGGAATAATTGTTTCGTTTAGAGCTACAAAGTACAAACTATGATCTATAACCAAAATTAAATGACCCTTATGGAAGTGACTCATTACCTTTTGTACTTATTAAATGACCCTTTTTTTTTTGTATATACCCAAGTACCCCTTATTTTTATGGAAAAACAGTCATTTTAATATCTAACTGTCTGTTTTGCGTCAAAAATATACCATTTTTTTAACGAGTCGAAATATATACAGATTTAAGCACTCGACCAAATTAGGGTTCAAATTAGTCAACTTTAACACTCATTTTCTCTCCATTTACTCTAGACGTTAAACATAAAATAGAAGTTAAACTTAAAAGACGTCGTGTTGAAAACAGAAAAGAAGCCTAAATCCCTAATTCCCAAATCTTCAATTCTCTCTTCCTCATGGTTTTTATCTCTCTCGTCATCTACTGTTCTCATCATCATCATCATCATCTTCCTCCCTTGTTATTATCTCTCTCCCTTGTTTTCCCGATGTACTAGTTCTTTATTCTCTAGTTCCTAATTGGATTATGCTCCGACAATCAAGTTCAGATTTGTGGTAATAACCTTAGGCGAGTCTTAATGCTCGAGCCTCATAGTGACAATAAACTCAGCTGAATCATGGTAAGGAACAGAAACATCGACTCAATCCCATTAGAGAAGTTACCATTCTAAATGATCTTAGAATCTGCCATAATCGTGACCTAACCTGAAAACAAGCAAGTGGGTATCAACCTAAATCGAATGCTAGACAAAAGCTTGATGGTGAACTGGAAATTACCCAATTAAAAAATCAATTAAAAACCTCACTTTTGGTGACTAAGAAGAGAGGAGGCATATTTCACGTCTTCGATCGTTGATGAATTCAATAAAGTATGGTTCCAGGTATTGTTTATAAAGTTATAGATGCAGATCAATATACGTATCAAAATACGTTTGTTTGATTGGATAAATTACAAATCAAAACATAAACAATACTAAACAGAAACTAACTTGATGATTTCTTCTTTTTGATTGAATGATCGGAGTAATGTCGATAGAGGCTTGCAAATTGCAATCTCCTAAGACAGAATTTCGCCCCTACTATGGTGTGAGTAGCTTCAATGGGCGTCTATCTTGCAAGATACAACTATCGATCTCTGTATTGACACCTTACAGAGATCCTAGCAAACCTACTTTGAGTTTTCCAGAAATTGAACTTAGAGAAGAAGAAGATTGAATCAATTCTCTTTCCCTCTTTGTCGTGAAGTCTTTATATATTGATTCAAGCGATGCTTCTCAACAGATGCGATCCTTGTTCACAACTGAACGTATATGCCTCTTCTAATCGACATATACTTAACGAAGGGGTGTTTGATAAGTTTCTGTAACTAATATATTTACATAAATATTCATATATTTACATAAATATTATGTAACTGTATTTATGTTAATATATGTATATTAATGTTAATAATACATCGACATATGTATTAATGTAAGTAAACTCCAACAATACCCCACATTTTCTTATTCAAACTCAACAATGCCCCACATTTTAATAGAAAATAAGATCCACAATTTTTGAGAAAGTAGAATCAACATGCATCGGTAAAGGTGTCTTTTAGACTTGAACCTTTCCTAGTAATCACTTATCGGATTTACTTTGTGGGTAGTGAACTTTGGTCTTGAACTAACCACGTTTGATAGTAAACCGAGACAATAAGTGAAACACATATATCATCAACTCATTTCAAGTTTATACGGTTGTGTTCATTTCGGCCCTGAACATATCCCGACTTCATGAGAGCTCTAGAGAATTTAGCCATCTCAATTCTCATAGGTGCGACCGCGACACCACTCTCATATAGGTAACGTTAATTAAGAATAGTCCATTCTATCCCACTTTTGGAAAAGATATTAACGTTATTAAGAATAAAATTCATCCCTTAATCGTCAATGGAAACACATTGTACTTCATAGGAATGAGAAATGTGTGTTTCTCTCTTTTGAGTCTTCTTCAGCCAGTTTGCCTCTTGAACTTAGACCATGGGATCTCCAATGTTGCTAAGTAAGGTTGCCACCAAGTGGTGACTCATTGTGTTGGCTTTAAACCCATCTCCCTCGAAGTGAATACAACTTGCTCTTTTGGTAGGCCTTTAGTCAAAGGATCAGCCAAGTTTTCCTTTGATCTAATATAATCCAATGCTATCACCCCATTGGAGAGCAATTGTCGTATTGTGGCATGTCTTCGACGAATATGCCTTGACTTGCCATTGTAAATTTTATTTTTCCCCCTATTTAAGGCAGCCATACTATCACAGTGCATACATAGTGCAGTAACCGGCTTTGGCCATAGTGGAATATCTTCAATAAAATTTCTAAGCCATTCAGCTTCTTCCGCAGCTTTATCTAATGCGATAAATTCGGATTCCATTGTTGAACGTGCAATTCACGTTTGTTTAGATGATTTCCAAGACACAACGCCACCACCAAGTGTAAACACGTAACCACTTGTGGATTTAGTATCCGTACTACCAGAGATCCAATTGGCATCACTATATCCTTCTAACATAGGAGGAAATTTTGTGAAATATAAACCATAATTAATCGTATGCTTTAAGTATCTCAATACTCTAATCAAAGCATTCCAATGATCTCCATTTGGATTACTTGAATATCGACTTAATCAACTCAAAGAGTAAGCCAAATCTGGTCTTGTACAATTTGTGATGTACGTGAGGCTCCCAACAATTTGTGTGTATTCTAATTGAGATACACTTTCACCTTCATTCTTTGAGAGTTTACATGTCGGATCGTACGGAGTGACTACCGGCCTATCATCAAAGTGACCAAATTTCTTTAAAACTTTCTCCACGTAATGGGATTGAGTAAGTGAATACCCATTATGCTCTCGTTTAATTCTAATACCAAGAATTACATCAGCCAATCACATGTCTTTCATTTCGAAATTTTCACTTAACATCTTCTTTGTGGCATTGATAATGTTTTTACTTGTTCCCATTATCAACATATCATCCACATATAGACATACAATGATCGTATCAATTTTGGTTTGCTTAATGTACACACATTTATCACATTCATTTATTTTAAAACCATACGACCTCATTGTATTGTCGAACTTTTCATGCCATTGTTTTGGTGCTTGCTTAAGTCCATACAACGACTTAATAAGCTTACAAACTTTTTTCTCTTTCCCTTTGACTATAAAGCCTTCGGGTTGTTCCATATATATTTCTTCATCTAGTTCACTGTTTTAACATCCATTTGAAGAATTTCTAGATCATATATGGCCGAAATTGCTATGAGCAATCTGATCGAAGTGATTCTAGTCACCGGAGAATAAGTATCAAAGAAATCAAGACCTTTCTTTTGACGAAATCCTTTCGCCACTAGTCTAGCTTTGTATTTCTCAACCGTGCCATTCGGTCTTAACTTCTTTGTGAAAATCCATTTATGTCTAATTGGTTTATTACCAGGTGGTAAATCAACCAATTCCCATGTATGATTACTCAAAATGGATTCCACTTCACTTTGAATTGTCTTTTTCCAATAAGGTGCTTTCGAAGAATTCGTTGCAGCCTTATATGTTTGAGGTTCATATTCACTTAAATACGTCATAAATTCTGTACCAAAATCTTTAGCAACTCTTGCTCTTTTACTTCTCCTTAGTTCATTTTCTTCTTCGTGAATCTTTGAGGCATTTTCATTATCCTCACGTACTGGTTTAGTACTTGTTTCTCTTGGTTCTTTGTACGGAAAAATATCCTCAAAGAACTCGGCCTCATTTGATTCAATGATTGTATTAGTTTTTACCTCAACATTATCAGATTTATGAACTAAAAATCTATAAGTTGCACTGTTCTCTACATGACCGATGTAAACGCAATCCACCGTTTTTGGTCCGATAACAGTTCTCTTTGGTAAAGGTACTTGAACCTTAGCAAGACAACCCCACACTTTCATATTTTTATACAAAGGGGTCTTATCTTTCCACATCTCATATGGAGTTTTATCACTCTTCTTATGAGGGATTTTATTCAAGATTGAATTAGCCGTAAGAATGGCTTCACCCCATAAGTTGTGTGGTGCACCCGAATTGTTTAACATGGAATTCATCATTTCTTTAAGCGTTCTGTTTTTTCTTTCAGCAACTTCATTTTGCATTGGAATATAAGGTGCCGTAGTTTGATGAATTATTCCATGTGTAGAACAAAATTCTGAGAATTCATTTGAAGTGTATTCTCCACCATGATCTGATCTGAGAATTTTTATTCTCTTATCTAATTGATTTTCAACTTCTGCTTTAAATTTCTTAAACATACTCAAAGCCTCATCTTTCTTATCAGTTAAATATAAAAAGCAAAACTTGCTATAATCATCTATGAAAGAAATATAATAATTCTTTCTTCCACGACTTGGAATTGATTGAAAATCACATAAATCACTATGTATCAATCCAAGTAAGTCATTTGGCTTTTCAACTGATTTGTAAGAGTGACGTGAATACTTAGATTCCACACATATTTGACATTTGCTTTTATTTACGTTAATAAAATTGTGTTTTGGCAAAAGTCCAATATTCACCATTCTATGTAACGAATGATAATTGACATGTCCCAATCTCTCATGCCATAAATCACTTGAATCAAGTAAGTAAACAGAAGCAGAGCTTTTGCCTGCAATTTTATTAATAACAGGTACAACATTCAGTTTGAAAAAACCATCACATAGATAGTCTTTACAGCATACATCCCACCTTTAGTGAGTACAATTTTATCAGATTCAAATACAATCTTAAAGCCTTTGCTGCTAAGAAGTGAACCCGAAATCAGGTTCTTTCGAATCTCAGGGACATGGAGCACGTTTGTAAGTGCAAGTTCCTTCCCGGAAGTGAGGCTTAATGCAACTTTGCCTTTTTCTTCAATCGTCGCTGTGCTCGCGTTTCCCATATAAAGCTTTTCTCCACAAGAATCATGCTCATATGTTGAGAACATACTCCGGTCGGAGCACACATGTTTCGTTGCACCAGTGTCAATCCACCAATCATTGGAGTTTGTCACCATGTTCACCTCGGAAACAACTGCAACAAATTGGTTTTCGGTAAGGTTAACGCTGTTAACGTTTCCACCCGATGTCCCTTCCTTCTTATGACGACAGTCTTTGGCCCTATGTCCAGGCTTTCCACACACCCAACACGTACCTTGCGGCTTCTTCTTGAAGCCATAGCCCTTTGCAACGGTGAAAGGTTTCTTAACCTTCTTGTTATTCTTAAAGCCTTTGAACTTGGAACTGTTTCCCTCAATTACGTTGGCTCTTGCTTCCATTGAAGAAAATTCAGACTTCTCGTTATTACGGTTCTCTTCTTCTACACGAAGCTTGAGAATTAATTGCTCCAGACTCATGTCTTCGTGAATGTGCTTCAAATAGATCTTGAAATCCTTCCAAATTGGAGGCAATTTCTCAATAATTGAAGCAACTAGAAACGCTTCACTCAGACCCAAACTCTCATCCCTTAATTCATGAGCGATGATTTGGATTTCCTCCACTTGTTTCACCATAGAAACAAAGTCACTCATCTTGAAATTCAAGAATTTTCGCACGATAAACTTCTTAGTGCTTGCGACTTCAGACTTATACTTCTTCTCTAGTGATTCCCACAACTGTTTTGGAGTTTGGAAAATCTGATAAACATCGTAGAGAGAGTCGTCCAACGCATTAAGAATATAATTCTTACACAAAAACTCGTTTTGTGACCACGCCTCTGATGCTTTAATGACATCGTCTGGAATATCACCTTCAACAGGTAATTCTGGTCCGTCGGACGTCAAGCATTGCGCCAAGTTCAAGGTCGTGAGATAGAATATCATCTTTTGCTGCCATCTCTTGAAATCCACGCCTCGGAACACAAAAGGCTTCTCGATGTGATTTTTCACACTCGCAGCAGATTGATCCATCTATCAATTCCAAAAACAACGAGAGAAAGTTTTTGTCTTAGATTGTTGTTTATAGAGTTATAGATGCAGATCAAATATACGTATCAAAATACGTTTGTTTTATTGGATAAATTACAAATCAAAACATAAACAATACTAAACAGAAACTAACTTGATGATTTCTTTTTTTTGATTGAATGATCGGAGTAACGTCGATAGAGGCTTGCAAATTGCAATCTCCTAAGACAGAATTTCGCCCCTACTATGGTGTGAGTAGCTTCAATGGACGTCTATTTTGCAGGATACAACTATCGATCTCTGTATTGACACCTTACAGAGATCCTAGCAAACCTACTCTGAGTTTACCAGAAATTGAACTTAGAGAAGAAGAAGATTGAATCAATTCTCTTTCCCTCTTTGTCGTGAAGTATTTATATATTGATTCAAGTGATGCTTCTCAACAGATGCGATCCTTATTCACAACTGAACGTATATGCCTCTTCTAATCGACGTATACTTAACGAAGGGGTGTTTGATAAGTTTCTGTAACTAAAGATATATTTACATAAATATTCATATACTTACATGAATATTATGTAACTATATATTAATGTTAATAATACATCGACATATGTATTAATGTAAATAAACTCCAACACCAGGTTGAGAAGCGTTCAATTTCTTGCTTTTAGAAAAGATACAATGTGTTTGAAGATCTAATTCTTGCGTCCGACTTGACCTGATATTTGGCCGGAATACAAAATCAAGAACTTCAACGGAGAAGAAGTAATTGCTGAAATCGGTAGATAAGTAAACAAAGATGAAGATCGAAGGGAGGAAGATAACAATGAGTTATTCTTAATGAGATTGAGCTTGAAACTCCTACATAATTGTAAGAGTCTCCATTGCGTTGTTAGAAGACAAACCTCATTGCCACGCAAAGGTTTGATTTGAGACTCCGATTCCTCGAACACATTCCTACAATCGCTTTCTTTATCCAGTGATGAAGATGACGACGGATAACATGTCGTAGTTGTTGACGACGAGGCTTTTTAAATTCATGAAAGAAAGGAGATAGAACTAGAATTAGAAATTTTTAGAAGTTAGAGATTCTTAAGAGATTTGGTTTTTTTTGTTTTTAAAATGACATCATTTTGTTTAAACGGGTGCGAACGTCTGCAATAAATGGCTATAAACGGTGTTTAAACGGATGTTAAAGTTGGCTAATTTTGGCTGAGTCAACCCAAGTCGGTACTCATTAAAAAATAAAATATTTTTACGCAAAACAGATAGATAGACATTAAAATGATTGTTTTCTCTTATTTTTTATATTTTACATTGCAGTTTTTTAATTTACCAAAAACCCAAAGTTTCATAGAATAAAAGAAAGAGGTGGCTTACCTTAAATAAACCATTCACAATTGACAAATGGATTTTTGTCATTAATTTTGAATAGATAAGCTTCCATATTTGTTTGTGACCGTTAGTAAGATCTCCAAAACGAGCGTTTAAAAGCTCAACTCATTTCGCATTGAAAATTCATCATTCTTTTGGATAGACACAATAAATTTGTTCCTGAAAACTTTTGTGTTTTATTTTTAATCTCTTTGTTATAGTACAACGTGTCTCCTTACTCAAAAGATCCAACGCTTATTACTAGTACATTCATATCTTGTGTGATGCTCCTATATCCACAAATCCATCCACTGCGTGCAGAAACTCATATTTGAGTGTCCATATTCGAATGTCCATGTTCGCATGAAATTATTTACCAACTCAATGAGATCTGTTTTTATAACTTGCATTGCTCGTTAGGAAAATAGTGCAATCATTTTGTCTGATTAAATAGTCTTTTCCAGATGTATCATATACAAAGCTTTTTGAACTTCTTCTTCAGTAGCATAAGTTGTTAAAATCTAAAGTCATCCCCAAAGGGGGTTTCTATATAAATTTCTCACTAATTTAAAACTAAAAAATAATATAAAAACATGAAAGAGAATCAAATGGGGTTCTCATTTGAGAAACCCACTTAACACATGCTTATGTGTGATTGGTTCAATTATTTTTTGTGTATTTAAAATTTTAATAAATAATTAAATTATATTAGAATGATTATTATAGTATATACTCCTTCCGTTTCAATATATAAGTTGTTTTGGCTAAAAACACGGTGTTTAGGAAAATTTATAATTTATTTCTAAAAAGTTTACTTTTCAAAAAGTGTTAAAGATTACTTACGTTTCATCATTCCTTTTTTAAACAAAAAATATTACTTTAATAAAAACAATAATTACTTGAAAAGGTTACACATTGCACTTTCGGATAACATGAAATATTTGAAAAAATTGGAGCCATCATTTACCTTAATTTTTTTTCAGTTACAGTTTTAGAGAAAAAAGTGGAGCCAACTTTACAAAACTAATTTTAAGCTAAAAATTTAAAATTTTACATTGGAGCCAAAGTAAAAATTTCGTGAATCATTTTATGCTTATGTAAGCTTTAAAATAAAAATGGTTTCTAAATTCTTTTACAGCTTCAAATTTTGTGGTTTGAGTATGTCTTTTCTAAGTGAAGAAAATGAGTGTTTGTTTGACTTAAACTAACTACCACTAGAAAGTTTTAACAATGAAGATGAAGATATTCTATTTGTTTCAGGTAATTTTTTTTTAATTATTCGTTTTCTTTAAAAATAAATAAATCGTCATTTTTTAATTTTTTGAGACGTGACCTGAGCAAGATGAATAAGACATCTTGTTTTTGTGCTTATTGATTTAGTTATTGTGCTTAGTGCTTTAACCTCAGCAAGATAAATAAGAATAAAACTTGGAGTTTCTTAGTAATTTAATTTTTCAGTTCCTACTTTTCCTTTGTTTGTTTTCCTCAATTAGTCCACGTTCTCATATTCTTTGTTTGAGAATATCTCATTGTTTTAACATTCTAGTTATTTAAGCTCTTTTAAAATCAGTTACGATTTTATTGTTTAAATATTTTAAGTACGTCACTACAAACAAATAATTTCCTTATTATGCTTCCTCAAATTTTTGACCATAATTCTTTTGTTTTTTAAAACAGAATACGAAGGGGGTGCATTTGAATATGAACAAAACTTGCGACAAACCAGAACAAACCTTTCAAATGAGGAGCGACGAGAGATTTTCAATGCTTTATTAGAGAAAAGCGTTGATGGAAAGTTGGGAAAAAATATTACCAGAGAAATTTCTAATCAATTTTCGGTGTCTATATTTACGGTGCAAAGGATTTGGCGAAGAGCAAAAGAAACAACGGCTAGTAGTGGAAGAGTGGATATATCTCACCGAAGATCTATAAATTGTGGCCGCAAAAGAATCTCGCTTGAGCCAAACCAAATTGCTCAAATTCCACTACACAAACGAACATCTTTGAGGTCGATGTCTATGGCCATGGGTGTGAGTCTTACAACATTATTTAGACGAAAGAAAGAAGGGATCATTTGACGTCATACCAACAGCATCAAGCCTCATTTGAAGGAAGACAATATGAAAGGTAGACTACAATTTTGCATCTCTATGTTGGATAAAAATACTCTACCTCATGAAACAAAATTTGTTGATATGTACAATATGGTGCATATCGATAAAAAATGGTTCTATATGACGAAAAAGACCGAGAAGTATTATTTACTTCCGATTAAATAAGAGTCGCGGCGTACATGTCAAAGTAAAAATTACATTGGAAAAGTAATGTTTTTAGCTGCGATGGCTTGTCCAAGGTTTGACGAGGAAGGGAAAGAGGTGTTTTCTGGAAAGATTGGAATATTTCCGTTTGTTATTAAGGAGCCAGCTAAGAGACAGAGTAAAAATAGGGATGCTGGAACCTTGGAATTAAAAGCAGCAACGTCTATCAAAAGAGAATATATAAAAGCATGTTTGATTGAAAAGGTTCTTCCGGCTATTCATGAAAAGTGGCCACAAGAAGATCGAGGAAAGACTATCTTTATTCAACAAGATAATGCAAGAACAGATATTGCTTGTGGGGATAAAGAATTCCAAGAAGTTGCTTCAAAGAATGGTTTCGATATCCAATTGATGTGTCAACTGCCGAACTCGCCGGATCTAAATATTTTAAATCTTGGATTTTTTAGTGCTATTCAATCGCTACACCATAAGGAGTGTCCAAAAACCGTTGAAGATCTTGTTCGTGCGGTAGAAGAATCTTTTGAAAGATATCCTACGAAAAAGGTGAACCATATTTTCTTAACTCTTCAATCGTGCATGCAAGAGACTATGAAAGTTGGAGGATCAAACAAGTACAAGATACCACATATGGAGAAATCTACATTGGAAAAAGATGATCGGCTTCCTATACAAATAGGTTGTGATGTTGGTTTAGTTCAAAGTGTGATGAACACATTAAGTTCATTATAAACTTCTACTGTTTTGTTTTTACGGTAATGTGTGTCGTTTTCAATTTTTGTTATTACAGTTTCTTGTCATAGAAGAACACACTGTGTTTGTTAATTTATGGTGTCCTCTGTATTTGCAAGATTAAGACACATTTGTTTACTCTAATTTTATTTTCCTTTGTACTTACTTTTTGGTTTTTCAAAAGCCATGCACTCATGATGTTACTCAAGACACAAACGTGGAGCCAAAATTTAATAGCCATGCACGCATTATCTTTCTTTACTCAACAAAAATTTTAAACATAGAGCCACTATTTCGTTACTCAACAAAAACAAAGATTCTTCTTTTATGAATTCAGGTATCTTCTTATAAACATTATGGAGTAAAATTTAATCTATAACTATGTTTGTAACTATTTGTTTAATAAAAAAGAGTTTATTTAAATTTATTTTTCTAGATCTTGTCTTCTCCATTACATTTTTTATTCTTTTACGTTCATGACATTACAAGGAGCGCCACTGGTCATAAGAGACATAATCAAAATAAGAAAAATTATTTAGAAAAACCAAGATTAAAGATAAACAAAACAAAAAAAAAGGAACCAATGCTAAAAAAATTTGGGTGACTGAATCTTCATCATAGTTATTATAATTTCTTCAGTTCCTCTGTCCGGATGAAGGTCTCCCACAACATAACATATTTTATTCAAATTAAGCTCTCGGGCTGGGTAGGTAAAGTTGCTATCATGAATCCAATAAACGTCTTTCGATTCTCCGGTGGTATTAGATTTCACCTTCGGAATCAATTGAACATTTTTTTATTCAACTTCTTCTTCTTGCTTCACCTTCTCCATGCAATCTTTTTGATTGATTTAGATTTTTGGAGAGAAAAAAAAAACAGTTACTGTATTAAAAATAAGATGATATAGTGATATCACTAGTACGTGCTTATATAAATCCTCACACAAGTACTTCTATTGGACAAATAACTGCTCCTTGACTTTTTCTTTTATTTTTTCTAAACATTTTCATGACTAAGCAGAGTAATAAATAAAGGTGACTAAACATTATCGTAAACTGTATTTGCTTTTAAATGGTCTTACGACTTTGCGGAGACCTGTGTTTTATTTAGATAAATTTTTATTTTATTAGTTTTTTTACATAGGGATAGTAAAACAACTTACATTATAAAACAAACAAAAAAACTTTAAAACAATTTATATATTGAAACAGATGGAGTATAAGAGATTTTATGGATATCTAAGGCTTGGAGGTGTTCTAAGACGGAATCAATTATGGTACTTGAAACTCTGCTTAAAAAAAAAAATTTAAATGATTGAACACTATTTGTTTTTGTTGTTTTTGTTTTTTCTCCGACAAAAACTTATACTTATGATGTATGCTAATAATCCGATTTCATATCCTTGATTGCATAATTTGCACATAAAAAGTGTTTGAATTACTATCATCCCTGTTCAACCAAAAATTTGATTTGATTTGATTTTTTTTAATTAGTTTGTCGTTGTTATAAAACATGTCTTTCTTTCCGGTATGTATATAAATAAAATGGTATCCCTGATTTGTCGATTACTGGATTTTTGTTTCCTCAGTTGTTCAATGCATTTAATTTTCAAATTGCAATACATTTAAATTAGCCGTGTGATTGGAAACAATTAAATACACAAGTTTTATTTTATTTTCATATACTAGGGAAAGTCCACGCGTTGCGCGGAACAACTATTTAGATGATTTTAAAAATTATTTTAATATTATATATATAAACTAACATTGATATACTTGAATGATGTTTTAGATTTATGCTCACAATTTCTATTTATACAAATTCAAACATCAGTTTTAAATGCTTAATATGAAAGTGAACTATGATGATATATATAAAAAATTTCATTTGAAGAATATATATTTTCAATTTTGTTCTAGAATTCAGCGTATTCTTTTGGAATCTTTTCGTTATAGTCCGTGTCCCCTATTATAAAAAAAATGTTGAGTCCACACGTGACCGAAAAGATAAAACTTATAGAGTGAAATATGCAATAATTTATGGATGTTACATGTAAGAAATTAGTGAAATTTAAATACTTTTGAAATTGATTGATCACATATTTGTTTTACATAATTTGATTTTTATATTATCTAAATTTATATAGCTTCTACAATTTTTTAACAAAATGATAGTTTTTTTTATATAAATTTATTTTTTATTCATATCTTTATGAGTATTTGCATAAAAATACTCTATATAAAAATCAAGATCTTATGTGACATAAAAATATTTTTAGTTTTTTCATAACTATTTTTTATCTTATCAATAAATGAAGTTTATAACAATTTTTTTAAATACTTTTTCTAATATTAGTTGCATAGAGAAACAATCTAGTACAAAATTCTCAATGGTGTGTCAAGATGAGTTAAGCTTGGCCTAAACTTACAAAAATGTTGTATAAATTATTGATATTTAATACCATACGTTACAAAATATTTATATATAAGGTTTTCTTTCCCTGAAGATATTTTCTTAGGTTTTAAAAAGTGTATTTATTGGACTATTTTTTTAATTACATAGTTAATTTGATCTTACAATATAATAAAAATAGAGATTAAAAAGTAAATAGTTATTGGAAACTATTTTATGTGAATTATTTTAAAGTATATAAATTTTTCTCGTGTTATCAAAATATTGATATACAAAACATGGTAGAAAATTATATAATGATATTATGGTATGTCACCAATACAAAAAAAACATCGGCACCTCTTATATACTTTTTTAATTAGTTTATTATAGAATAATTTAATTTGTACAAAATATTGATATACAAAACATGGTAGAAAATTATATAATGACATTATGGTATGTCACCAATGCAAAAAAAACATCGGCACCTCTTATATACTTTTTTAATTAGTTTATTATAGAATAATTTAATTTGTATAGGATATACTTTTAATATACTTCACAAAAAGACAAAACAACAAAAAAAAGTTAAAAATATATATTTTTTAAATATGATAGTTTTTCGGAAGTTCTAATTAAGAAATTTATAAAGAATTTGAAAAAAGATATTGAAAAAAACAATTATCTATTAGAATATGATTTATATTCTTTTAATTAATTTATGAAGATAATTTGATGTTAATTTAATATTTAGTTTTAGTTAATATATTGATATCACTTTTTTATTTTAAAGAATCAATGCAAAAATTCTAAATCTAGAGGGACAAATGTCAAAATTAAGTAAAAATAAAGTATTAAAAAGAAAAAAAATTTAACACCAAAAGTGATAAGTATCAGCCTCTCAAAACTTCGCTTAGAGAAAACCTTAAAATATTATATTAGATTCCCTTAAAATATTATATTAGATTCATTACACTAATTTATCTTACAATTGGGCAAAAGTCTGGTCGTTTTACAATGTAAATGCTCCAGCTATATCCGCAAATGAAAACATGCCACGTGGACTCCATTTCCCGTGTTCGATCTTCAGACATATAAAGTCCTTTAGACACGGAGATATTTTCTCTCTCGATTGACTTTTTTGACTAAGAGAAAAAACAATGGGACACAGACACAGCAAGTCCAAATCCTCCGATCCACCACCGTCCTCCTCCTCTTCCTCCGGCAACATTGTACACCATGTCGGAGAACACCGTGGATCCTCCGGTTCCGGAACCGTCAAATCCTCGGACTCAGGGATCGTCAAATCATCCTCAGGATCCTCCACATCTACTCAACAGATTGGTCGGATCTTAGGCCGTCCGATGGAGAATGTCCGAGCAACCTACGAGTTCGGTCGGGAGCTAGGTCGTGGCCAGTTTGGAGTGACCTACCTCGTTACTCACAAAGAGACCAAACAACCTTTCGCCTGCAAGTCAATCCCCACGCGCCGCCTTGTCCACCGTGACGACATTGAAGATGTTCGCCGTGAAGTCCAGATTATGCATCATCTCAGTGGTCACCGGTAAAATTATGCTTACTTTGAGATTTTGTCCGAAATCGAATCTGAAACGCATTTTGTTTCCCCTAAAGGTCCATTAGCAATTAGAATATGTGTTAGATTGGATAATGTTGGTCTATATCCAATGCTCAAGTTTCTGTTGGTGGTCCTATGTTACTCACTAAATGTTTCCACTTTGATCATCTTTTGACCCAAGATTAGGTGTTTCAATGTAGCTTAAGTACTTTAAAGGTTTGCAGGAACAATGATCTTTGTTGTGTGTGATTTTGTAGGAACATTGTGGACTTGAAGGGAGCTTATGAGGACAGACACTCGGTGAATCTGGTGATGGAGCTGTGTGAGGGAGGGGAACTTTTCGATAGGATCATAGCGAAAGGTCATTACTCTGAGAGAGCTGCTGCGGATTTGTGTAGGCAGATGGTGATGGTTGTGCATAGTTGCCATTCTATGGGTGTAATGCACCGAGACTTGAAGCCCGAAAACTTTCTCTTTCTGAGTAAAGATGAGAACTCCCCATTGAAAGCTACAGACTTTGGCCTCTCTGTCTTCTTCAAGTCAGGTTAGAACAGTCTAGAGGCTTCATTTTGTGTTGTAATTTCTGTACCCGTAGTCTTACCTATTCCCTGATGGTATTGATCGATAAAATGCAGGAGATATGTTTAAGGATCTTGTTGGAAGTGCATACTATGTTGCTCCGGAAGTTCTACGCCGAAACTATGGACCAGAGGCTGATATCTGGAGTGCCGGTGTGATTCTGTTCATCCTTCTCAGTGGTGTCCCACCTTTTTGGGGAGGTATTTGCCTTGATCTGATTTAGAAAGAGAATACTGTTTTCACGGTCTATATATGATGTTTATGTTATCCTTTGTTTTCGATTGCATAGAAAATGAAGCGGGGATCTTTGATGCCATTCTTCTAGGACAGCTTGATTTTTCAGCTGACCCGTGGCCAGCAGTATCACCTGTTGCCAAAGATCTTGTGAAGAAAATGTTGAAATATGATGCCAAAGACCGACTTACAGCTGCTGAAGTGCTAAGTAAGACCCCTCACAACATGTTTTGATGAATAAAATTATTGAAAGACTTGTTTTTAATCCCGTATTTATACATATATGCAGATCATCCGTGGATTAGAGAAGACGGGGAAGCATCAGACAAACCGCTAGACATTGCTGTGTTATCCAGGATGAAACAATTCCGAGCCATGAACAAACTCAAAAAGATGGCCCTGAAGGTAGTATTAGAAAACTACTAATGGAATCCGTCTTACCATCTCTGTCATAATTGATGTCATCTTCTTGTTCTAAAAGCCAATCTTCGCTTTTCGTTTTGCATTTCAGGTCATCGCAGAGAACCTTTCTGAAGAAGAGATCATTGGTCTGAAAGAGATGTTCAAATCTCTAGACACTGATAACAATGGAATAGTCACATTGGAAGAAATGAGAAGCGGTCTCCCGAAACTTGGTTCTAAGATTTCTGAGGCTGAAATCAGACAGTTGATGGAAGCCGTAAGTCTCTAAACCCGCTGCTTTGATGTCCGAATCAGTGTTTTCTTCTTGCAGAAACCAAAAGCTAATATATTGTTATCGTTTAGGCTGATATGGATGGAGATGGATCAATTGATTACTTGGAGTTTATATCAGCAACGATGCATATGAACAGAATCGAACGTGAGGATCACTTGTACACTGCTTTCCAGTACTTTGACAAGGACAACAGCGGGTAAAACATTATTCTTTAGCTCTATCTCTCTCTCTTTAACAAACTATAAAGTCTCACTCTTTGATCTTGATAAGATACATAACAATGGAAGAACTAGAGCAAGCCATGAAGAAATACAACATGGGTGATGATAAATCCATCAAAGAGATCATTGCTGAAGTAGACACCGATCGTGTATGTATACATTAAAATTTTGCATTCATATATCCGTATGCATAGAGTTTATTATCATTTGTGTTCTCAACACTCTCTTATCTCTAGGACGGAAAAATCAACTACGAAGAATTTGTAGCGATGATGAAGAAGGGAAATCCAGAGTTGGTGACAAACCGACGCAGAGTCAATCTGTAAAACGTTACAAATCTTTCTCTATGTTTTCCCTCCATCTTTTGATGTTGTTTTGTTTGGGTTTATCAACCACAACATTGGATTAAAGAAAAAAAACGCCATTTGCAGGATTGTTTCATTTCATGAGAGATTTTAACTATATCTAATTGCTGGTCCATCATCTTTTAGAGTCATATTCCTGATCCGTCAATCAATAAGCAATCAATTTTTTTTTTAAAAATGATCCGATTGGATAACTAATAAAATAAATGAAAAAGGGGTTGAATTCCTCAATATAATAATGTTGATGACATTTGGATTTCCAGAAGAGAAAACTAAAGGAAGAAAACAAAAAACAAAAAAACTAATTAACACAAATCTCAAAGACGAAGAAGAAGAAGAAGAAGGACCGCGAGCTTTTGGATCGAATCGAATTTGTTTTTTTCTTTTTTTATGCCTAAATGATAATCGAAAGCTTTCGTCTAGATTCGATTACGATTCAGTCTCCGATGTGTATTCTCTGATCGCTGAAAATCCTCTCCTCCGCATCTTACTCGCCGGCGACTTAAAAATCATGGTATGTTTATCCATTTCCTTCCAACATTGCGTTATAGCTGAATCGTCTTCTTCAATCGTAAACCCTAGCTTCCTTATTGTTTATCATGACTGATACAGATACAGATACCTCCTCGAATATTCATTGAATTTGCCTCTTTAATCTAAAATATTCAATCAGGTTATCGAAATCTGACCTCCTGAATGTATAATTACTGTGCGCGATTCGTTTCAGTATATCAATGAGCTTCTTATGTTTTATTATGCATTATTCGTAGAAGTTTAGGCCTCTTGTGATAGATTCATGGTGTTCGAATGGCTTATGAGCCATTCATTGATTGATTATATATCCTAATGTGAATGTTCGCCAGTATGTGTGTGTAATTGTCACCAATAAGTGTTTTTCTGCTGAATCAGGCTGATAGGAGAAACAGGTGTAACCAGGTCCTCCTTTTAGCATATCAGAGTTTTGGATTAGTGTTTGGAGATTTGAGTATTTCTCCTCTCTACGTGTATAAATGTACATTCTACGGAGGATTGAGACATCACCAAACAGAAGATACCATATTTGGCGCCTTTTCTTTGATATTTTGGACCATAACTCTCCTTTCGCTCATCAAGTACATGGTTTTTGTATTAAGTGCAGATGACAATGGTGAAGGTATGAGCACCGGTTGCTAATCGAATCCCATTTGTTTTCTTCTCATACATAGGTTAGGATGTAAAAATGTTATATTTCTGTTGCAGGAGGGATCTTTGCTTTGTATGCTTTGCTCTGTAGACACGCAAGATTTTCTTTGCTTCCAAATCAGCAAGCAGCTGATGAGGAAATCTCTACGTACTATGGCCCTGGAGATGCAAGTAGAAATTTGCCTAGCTCTGCTTTCAAAAGCCTTATAGAACGAAATAAAAGATCAAAAACAGCTTTGCTTGTCTTAGTCTTGGTAGGAACTTCCATGGTAATTACCATCGGTGTCCTTACACCAGCAATTTCAGGTAATTGTCTGGTCGGATAGTGTGTTACTATTTTTGTCTTTTCTATGGTTTAGCATCTAACATTATCCTCTTGTAGTCTCTTCGTCTATCGATGGTCTTGCAGCCAAAACAGGACTAAAGCACAGTAAGTAACCTTTGCTCTTATCTTCCATACTTATGTTACATATAGTCAGTATAGGTGCAAATCATAGTTATGCATCTGGTTTATATACGTTTACACATTCCGTCATTGTTATTTATATTTCTTTACCAATGTGTTGCTTTCCTAGGTACTGTGGTCATGATAGCATGCGCATTGCTGGTTGGACTTTTTGTTCTGCAGCACCGTGGAACAAATAAAGTTGCCTTTTTATTTGCACCTATAATGATTTTGTGGTTGTTGTCAATTGCATCTGTTGGTCTGTACAATATTGTCACTTGGAACCCCAGAGTATACAAAGCTTTATCTCCCTACTATATCTACGTATTCTTTAGAGACACGGGAAAAGATGGATGGTTATCCCTTGGAGGCATTCTTTTGTGCATCACAGGTAATATGGTCATTTATGTTCTAAAATTAGACTCAAAAAGTTTTCTTATGCTATTTTATGTTTCATCTCGGCAATTTTTCTAACTTCAGGAACAGAAGCTATCTTTGCTGAACTTGGCCAATTTACAGCTACATCTATAAGGGTATGTTAAGCACAGCTTATTTGGTTCCTTAGTACAGTTGCTAGAAAAAAATTTGTACAGTTGCTAGAAAAATTTTTTGTATAGCTACATCTATAAGGGTATGTTAAGCACAGCTTTTTTAGTAGTACCTTGGTTATATCATTGTAAAGTTGCTAGAAAAAAAATTGTTGCTAAAAAGATATTTAAAATTAGTAAGCAATTGGTGATTCTTAAAGTTATTTGAATAAGATCCGTTAGCAATAAACTATGATACACTGTCAAACTCTGGTTATTGTTATAGTTATTTGACAGCCAAGTTGTTGGCTACTGAACATGAAGAAACAATAACATCTTGCAATCTCGTGGTTCAATATGCAGTTTGCGTTTTGTTGTGTTGTTTACCCGTGTCTGGTGCTTCAGTACATGGGTCAAGCTGCGTTTTTATCAAAGAATTTTTCTGCTCTACCTACAAGCTTTTATGCCTCCATTCCAGGTAATCATTTGGTCAATCTCCATTTCACGTCTCTTTCCTCTACTCCTTACGACCTCTATGAATCCCTCTAGTTTTGGATAATTCCACTATAAGTCCTGAAAGTATCACAATTTCTCAAATGAATGAACCTGAACGTTTTTTGTGGTGGTTTTATCCATGGTGCATCTTTAGATCCAAAGTTTCTGGTTTATTATTTTCTGCAAGTGATGTTACAATTCATTCATATGCTTCTCTTTGCTCGTGTAGTTTTTCATATGGTCATAACTGTTTTGCTCTTGTTCTTCAGATCCATTTTTCTGGCCGATTCTCATGATGGCTATGCTGGCTGCAATGGTTGCAAGCCAGGCAGTCATATTTGCCACGTTCTCGATTGTCAAACAATGCTACGCATTGGGATGCTTCCCGCGCGTGAAGATTGTTCACAAGCCAAGATGGGTCCTTGGCCAAATTTACATCCCTGAGATCAATTGGGTTGTCATGATCCTCACCCTTGCTGTCACCATTGGTTTCCAAGACACTCGTCACATAGCTTTCGCTTTCGGTAAGAGCGCAACCTTCCATCAAAACTCGAAATTTCATCTTTTATCATTATCCTAATTAATCATTTGTTCTCCAGGGCTCGCCTGCATGACTCTAGCCTTTGTGACAACTTGGTTGATGCCTCTCATCATCAACTTTGTTTGGAACCGTCATATCGTCTTCTCCGTCCTCTTCATCCTCTTCTTTGGGACCATAGAACTCGTCTTTGTTGCATCATCCTTAGTCAAAATCCCTAAAGGAGGCTGGATTACTCTCGTCCTTTCCCTCTTCTTCACCTTCATCACATACGTGTGGCACTATGGCAGCAGAAAGAAGTACCTATGCGACCAGCATAACAAGGTCCCTATGAAATCAATCCTAAACCTCGGCCCGAGCCTCGGGATTATCAAAGTCCCTGGGATGGGTCTAATCTATACTGAGCTCGCCAGTGGCGTTCCTGCCACATTCACTCACTTTCTAACAAACTTACCAGCGTTCTACCAAGTTGTCGTCTTTGTCTGCTGCAAAACTGTACCTATCCCATATGTACCGCAGAAAGAACGGTACCTTATTGGCCGGATTGGACCAAAAACATACAGGATGTACCGATGCATTATCCGAGCTGGCTACAAAGATGTGAACAAAGACGGAGACGACTTTGAAGATGAGCTCGTGATGAGCATTGCTGAGTTTATCCAGCTAGAATCCGAAGGTTATGGCGGGTCAAACAATGACCGCTCCATCGACGGTCGGCTCGCTGTTGTGAAAACTTCAAACAAGTTTGGGACAAGGCTGTCTCGGTCTATATCCGAGGCCAATATCGCAGGCAGCTCGAGATCACAGACAACAGTAACAAACAGCAAATCGCCGGTGCTGCTTAAACTGAGAGCAGAGTATGAGCAAGAGCTTCCAAGGCTGAGCATCAGAAGGATGTTCCAGTTCAGACCAATGGACACTAAGTTCAGGCAACCGCAAGTGAAGGAGGAGCTCTTTGATCTGGTGAACGCTAAGGACGCAGAAGTGGCTTACATAGTCGGGCACGGTCACGTGAAGGCGAAGCGGAACTCGGTGTTTGTGAAACGGCTGGTGATAAACGTGGCTTACTCGTTCTTGAGGAAGAATTGCCGAAGCCCAGGCGTGATGTTGAATATTCCTCACATTTGTTTGATTAAGGTGGGCATGAACTATTACTTGTAAGTGTGATTAAAAGAATTTCAGTTACTAAAATTTCTGTGAGATTTTGGGTTTTTTGGTGGTTCGAGTTTTATGAATTTGGATATGGTGAAATCATATGTTTTTTCTTTGTAATACAGATAAGTAGTATTGTTTACACAAATTCCTGTACATTTTATTTCTTCGTTGATTCGACTTGGTTAGGTTTCAGACAAAATGGGTAATCAAAGCTCAGATGATCAATTTCAATGTAGGAAAAGGTAATTGTAAAGACAAATGAAATGCTGTAATGTTGACTTCTGTCTCATATTTATTGAAGTTCAGACATACGAAACAAATCAAAAAAATAAATTGTCAGAAGTGGGATTTAAACCCACGCCCTCTTAAAAGGATCAGAACTTGAGTCTGGCGCCTTAGACCACTCGGCCACCGATACTTGACACTAAACTAAACACACAAATAAAAAGTCCTAGCAGCAAATTCACACATTCCGATTTTAAAATGCTTATTAGTCCTCCTGTCATGATGAATCCTGCAATGTACTAGTGATGAATACAAGAAATCCTCCCTACTAAAAAGTTTTGATTGATCCCTTTCGACTGGATGAAAATACAGTAAGTTACTGTAAGAACATGAAAGCCTCTTGCGACATTGTCTGATGAATTAGTAGTTTCCGGGGGCATTGTATTTATCAACCAAAAGAGGAGAAGATCGACGAAAAACTACAATTTCACCTTCCATCCAACAACATTAACAATCTTAAACACGAAATTGCAAAATTAAAACACCTTGAAATTCTTAGTTATATATAGAGAGAAAACCAGCCAGTACTACTTTTATCCCACCAACAATGGACATAACCCACAAAACAAAGCATCAGTAAATTCCAAGTTCATTCACATAACCAAAAAGAGCCACCTAAAAACCGCCCGAAACAACATATTAAAAGATCTAAACACATAACTTCGGTCCCATTCCACAACAACCTTTTGCTATCAACGAATAACCTTTTCTTTTGTAAAAACCTAATCTTTCTTCTTGTTCTTCAACGGGCCCAATGGGATCTTGCTCAACACCTTCTCGTCCAACACTGCGTACTGCTTCTTGATCTCGATCATTGCTTTCTCACCTAATGGGTCGACTTTGTCTTCGTACTTGTCGTAGACAAGAGGAACCGTGAAGAGCAGGACAAGAGCTGTTGGAACAGATAAGATTTAGTCATCAGGGTTCAATGAGATAGGAGAAGGAAAACTTTAGACACATTAGACGGTATGGAAGATTAAGCATTACCTATGTATGCCAATGTCAAGAAGTTGAACCAGCCACCCAAGATTGACAGAACCCACAAGCCGGCAATAGCCTATTCAATCCAACAGTTGTACATTGTTGTCAAATATCAGGAAAAAGATAGAAAGCAAAGCACAAGTCCCCAAACAATTTCTACTCGATACGGCTGAACTTACAGAGAGGAATTTCTTGAGATCCCTTCCAGATGCGATCTCACGAAGCGAGGAGAAGCCACGGTTGATCTCGATTCTGAGCCCAGACGCAAGCTGAAGAAGAGGCTCTTCAGGGATATGAACTTCAGGAATCTTTGGTGGGGACCTAAGAGACAGATAATCACTTGTCAACAATGCAAAAGCGAAAGATATCGAGGATGTACAACCAATCCAAGACAAATATACATTCATTAGGCTGGTGATTAACTTACTTGTTAATGAACATGGTTGCATTAGACCATAGAAACAGCACAGCAAGAACAACAATCATTACATGGCAAAGCAGAGTGAGAAGATGGTATTCCATCAACTCAAAGAGAACCCAAGCGGCTGTAGCAGCACCAAGAACACCACCAGACATCTTCTTGTTCTTCCACATGAATATATCAGCCGCTGCAAATACGAAGAAATCAAGTTGTGCGCAAACATTACACATACAACTATCCATTGAATCAAAACCACATCAGAAAACATGGAACTTGATACACAAACAACAAGATCATATTAAGCTTTTTAGATCAAAGATGATTGATCCAGATTCAAACCACAAATCGTCATGAAAGTAAAACCTACAGATTCGGAGATATCAAGTAGCCAACCAACCAAACACATACAGGAAACAGATCGAGCCATATAAAAAGAAATCGCATAAAAAACTGATGAAAATAAAACCAGATCGGAGCAAAACGTACGCTTTCCACCGCCGAGAACCTTATGAACAGGCTTCTCCCTACCGAACAAGCGGTAAACCTTCGATTTCATAGAAGTCGGAGAAGACGGCTTCTTCTTCTTCTTCTTCTCATCCTCATCATCAGAAGACGACGAAGACGAAGAATCACCACCGTGATGGATCTTCTCCGATATCTTGTCCATCAACGATTCCCTCTCCACAACCTCAATAGCCGGCTCCGAAGCGATCACAGATTCGTCGTGCTTATGCTCATCCGCCATAGTTCCGATACTCAGATCTTAGATTCCGTTTTCGAATCGAACAAGAAAACAAACACAGTATTTAGCTTTTGCTTTCACAGTTTTCGATTTCTCTGAGAGAGAAAAAGAAAGATCTCGAAAAAAGCCTAAAATAGAAGGAAAAAAATCGAAACTCAATCTCATCCGTTGAAATAATGGTTTTGATCTGAGCCGTTGGTTGGTTCGGATCCGAACCTGGAGGTTCGTTTACTTAACGAGAGTCTAGAGCAGAAAACCCTTGGGGAAAAAGAAAAAAGCCAAAAGGAAAGAGACATTTTCAAATTAGAATCGCTGTCAGAGTTAACGGCGACCGTCATGAGGGAGGTTACGTGGCGAGGTTTGAGCTAAGGAATTGGGTAATGTTCAGGTGTTACGCGGCTGAAGCAAGATTCTTATTCCTGAGTGCAAGACACGTGTAGAATATTCAGCCATTCGTAGTACATGAGTCACGTTCTTTCGCTCTGCGTCAGAAATAAAAGGACAATAAAACAATATTATTATTATTATGTTTATAATAAAATAATAAGTGGAGTATTTATTTTCATGAGATATTTTAAGTGAAAAACTTGAACTGTTGTTGAATGTGAAGGACGAAAAGACGGGAGCCCAACAGAACACAAATAATGGGCTTAATTTATCATCATAGGCCCAAAGATGATCAATCACAATAAACCGGAATTGAAACTAAACCATACTGCATACCGAAAAATGCTCAAACCGATTAATTTTTTTTTGTTTTTTTTCCCCGATTTGAGGGCACTTGTGAAAAACTAGAAAATTACCTTGCACATGGAAGACGAAGTGAAAAAGTAGAATCTCCATTATCCTTTCTTCTCACTTTGGGAATCTGACTGGGTGATTTTTATCAACAAAAATCTCAATCCCTAGAATATAAATAGATGCTAAATCTGAAAAAATGAAGCAAATGATAGGGCAATATCTAAAAGAAAATGGTTTTTAACGAAAATTATAGCAAAGAGACGTGAGAGAAATGTGTTTTTTTTTTTGGTCGAGAGAGGAAGAAGACGAGGTTTCTAAGTAAGGAGTATATACAACTTTTTCAGGACCAATTTACCCTTACCATAAACCATAAATCTTTTAAGGTGTACCGACCGGTTCAATTTATTTGTCAAACTCAAAAGTGAATTTAATAGTTTGTTTTGGTTTCCATATATTGTATTCAAATTT
This sequence comes from Arabis hirsuta, assembly GCA_964056655.1. Classification (NCBI taxonomy): domain Eukaryota; kingdom Viridiplantae; phylum Streptophyta; class Magnoliopsida; order Brassicales; family Brassicaceae; genus Arabis; species Arabis hirsuta. The sequence goes on along the minus strand of OZ053303.1, from coordinate 7,194,584 downwards.
TACAATTTGAAGGAATTGAGATACAAAAACGAAAGATATCACAATCCAAACGGAATGTAGTGGTCAGGTTTAGTTCACTTCAATAAAACCGATTGGAACATAATAAGGGCAAAATAGTCATTACGAAACAGGTCGATGGATTTTAAAGAACATCTTTGATCGAATATCCCGTTGGATGCCATCAGGTTTTATATTGTTGAGCTTTGTTCCCTTCAAATGTTGAAGGCACACTAATAAGCCCATTAAACAAATAATTAGGCCCATTAAATACAAAACGACACTGTTTCGTTAAAGAACCCCGCATTTCTGTAACACAGCTCCTAAACCCACTCTTTCTCTCTCTCTGTGGTAAGTTCACAATGTTGCTCCGTCGTGCAACAACACTACCCAAAACCCTACAAAACCTCCGGTTATTCTCTCCGGCAGCGACCGCCGCTTTAGCTCTCGATTCCACCGAATTAACCCAATTAACTTACCTCCCTGGGTTTCCGCGACCCGATCCAAAGCACGCAGAGACGATTCTGGCAGTTCCACGGTCTGATTCCGGCAAGAACATCTCGGCGAAAGAGCGTAAAGCGGGTCGAGTTCCTTCGATTATATTCGAACTGGAAGATGGACAACACGGAGGAAACAAGAGGCTTATCTCAGTTCAGACGAATCAGATCAGGAAGCTTGTGAATCATTTGGGTTACTCTTTCTTCCTCTCTAGGCTCTTCGATGTCGAGGTCCGAGCTGAGTTAGGTTCCGATGAAGTTATTGAGAAAGTCCGGGCTTTACCCAGATCGGTAAAGACCCTTTTTCTCTCACTTCTGAAATTGATGTGATATTTGGTACTGCCCATTGCATTTTCTCATCTGTTCTGATTTGATTAGGTCTTTTAGATTTTCTTTAGATTAAACTATGAATCGTCACTAACCTTATTTCTTGATTTTAGAAATGGTGTGTGTTGGCTTGTAGTTTGTATGGACTAAAGAGAAAGTCTTTGATATGAAATGTTTCAGGTTCATTTGCACTCAGGAACCGATGCTCCACTAAATGTGACATTCATAAGAGCGCCTCCGGGCACTTTGTTGAAGGTCGATATCCCTCTTGTGTTCATAGGAGATGATGTTTCTCCTGGATTAAAGAAAGGTAATAAAAATCTTCGTTTTTTTTTAAGAGAAATCAGTAAATCATCGAATTCTAAGGCTGAGTAGTATCCACACAGGAATCACTATTCTTAGCAGTAGTTAGTTATTAGAGGGCTAGAACACTCTTACAATCAACAAGTTAACTGAGAAATGAGAGGAAACCCAAAAAAAGAGAGAGATAGAGAGGTCTTAGGTGCACTAGATTGATCAAAGATCTGCTTTTTTAACTTCTGGTTTTAGGGAACAAATAATAGTTGAGTCCTATATGCTAATAGTGGTAGTAATACTATGAGTTCTTGAGTTCTGAAGTAGTTAGTTAGGTCACACATTAGATATTTGACTTGATTGTGGTTTTCATTGAGCTTCTAGTCTGTAGAGAAGTTTTGGTACCCTTGGTTATAGTTACCCATTCTCGGATCAGACAATGATGATTTCCGGTTTGAGTGATCTATGTTGGTATACAAGTGACTCCAGTTTTGACACAACACTTGCAAGTGCTTTGCTTAGTTGCTTGTATCTTAGTCTTCCTGAATCGAGAAGGTGCATTCAAACACTGCACCTTTTCTAGAATCTTGAAGTTTCATATCTCCATCGGTTTCTACACAATTTTCTAGGCCATAGCTTTGATTTTCTTGTATAGTTTCTAGATCATAGCATCCATTTTCTTGAATTGTCAGTTTCTCGTATAGATCATTCATTTTTTAATATCTTTGCAGGAGCATCTCTGAATACAATCAAAAGAACGGTAAAGTTCCTTTGCCCAGCAGAGATTATCCCACCATATATAGAAGTAGATCTCAGCCAATTGGACGTTGGGCAAAAGCTAGTAATGGGAGACCTCAAGGTTCATCCGGCACTAAAGCTTATAAAGCCCAAAGACGAACCCGTTGTCAAGATCGCTGGAGGACGTGTCACTGACCAGCAAAAGAAATAAAACCGGTGAGTCATATTAACTGCAATTTCCGGCGCAAACCAAATTGTTGACGAAAAAATTTATGGAGCAATCTTCTTAGGACTCAAGTTCCTTTAGGATGAAGTTTTTTTTTTTGTGTTATTAGTGCTGCTGCAGAAGCTCTCTTGATTCTACAAAATGTTTGTTTCCATTTGGATGAGTTTATTTACAGACAATCTATCTATAAATAATCGTAGAAAGGCGAACAAAAATTGATCTTTTTAGATTGGGTGGACATGTTGTTTCTTGCATTTCATGCCCTGAAATGTAATCGTCTTTGATGAATTGCTCATCATCTTCATGGAACAATCCGTTTTAAGATGAACAGATTTCTTGAAAATCTTCATTATCTTCACTTTACCACTAACTACAACACTGGTTCTCAAATCCACTCCTTTTCCGTTTAAATGCTCCATTAAACCCGTTACAGATTCTAGTAGCTTTGATGTAACAATCTCAGCCGTTAGATTCATCTTAACCGTCCGTTTTGTTCGAACTTTCCCTGGAATAGCTTCATTTCTTCTAACACTTTCCCCAACCACCACCAATTGACCGTAGTAATTGGTGACCGTAGCGTCTATCACTCTTAACGAAGCCCAATTGGGATTACGTAAGGAGATTACCACTGAGACTATAGCGTTCCGGTTCGAGTTGACTTGACCGTTGACAAATTCCAACGGTTGGACGAAAGATATGGATTCGACGGTGAGTTTTGGGTTACGGAGATGGCAAACCGTGAGGGAGAGGACGATGAAGGTGACTGCGATGAGCAGAGCTAGAGCTGCGATAAAACCGCAACATAAGATGAGTTTGGTCCGTGAGTGAACATGTTTGGTTCGGTCGTGGTGGTGGTAATGATCTTCGTTGGGTTGGTCGCTTAGTGTAGTGAGAGAAAATGCAGCGAAAGGCTTAGCTTGATCCTCGTTAGACTCGGCCATGGGTAGCTCAAATTTCTTGTATATTTAACTAAAATTTGGAGGTTTAAAATTAACAATATAGTTCATTTTATATTTTATATGTTATATATATATTACATTTCATTTGTAATGGGGAAGAAAGTTCCCGGAACGCGTTTACCTGGAAAATTAATTACACTTGACTTTTGACTTTTGACTTTTGACTTGGAAAAATGGAATGTAAAGTGGGGGGAGTTGATTTTAGTGTTATGAAGATTCTAAATTCGAATCTAGTAATTCTTGGTTTGTGATTGGTATTTAATTTGGCTGAATGGATAAAGTAAATTTTGTTTTTTCTTTTGTTAAAACAGAAGAAGATTCATTAAAATCTAAAGGTCAAGTTAACCAATCCGATGATCGGAGGCCAACGTACGTAGCCAAAATTAACATACATATCTAATTTTAATCATTTCAAGCTTAACAATTGTTTTTGGAATTTAGATAAGGAGTAAGGAGGTTTATATGCGATGATATAAACCTATTAAATCTTAGCCTAGTAACTATAGACTCATCTAAACTTGTTTTGGTGTTTGACTATTGACTTAAAGAAATGAAAAGGAAGTGGGAGGAGTTGTGTTTTAGTTTTGGAAGCCTCTAATCTCTTAGCTCTGATTATTCTGATTCGTGTTTATTTAGCAGAATGGTAAAAGTTAATAGTTTTCTTTTCAATCCCTTTTTTTATGAAGGGTAAAACTGATTTTTGGTAGGAGTCGATAAACATCAACTCCATTAGGACCATTTCGAAAATGAACCATTAAACATCTAACTCCAAAAATGTATCAACTTGACCATTTCGAAAATTAACCATTAAACATCAATTCCAAAAATGTATCGACTTGACGAATTATCAAATCGTAACTTGCTTAGAAAGATAAAAAGAACAACTTTTTTTTTATTGATTTAGAAACTCTCTCAAAACTAAATCTTTTTCTCTCTAAGTCTTATGGAACATCTCTCCATAGATTCCTTTATATAGAATTTAGCAACTCCTAATTCTATACGAATTACAACACAAAACTTATCTAGAAATTTCTAACCCTTATCTAAAACTTATTTGTGTATATCTCTTTAAACAACTTTCTAAAGAGATAACTTTCTTTCCAAGTAACCTTCTCACTCAAGCTTTGGAATTTCCAACAATCACCCCCGTAATTCCAACTTGAGTTTCGGGTGACTTGATTTCTTGAACTCCAATTAAGCTCCTCATTTCCTTGAACTTAATTCTTCCTAACGGTTTGGTGAGTATGTCCGCCTTCTGTTCCGTTCCTGGTACATGCTCCACTTCAATTTGATCATTCTCCACGCATTCACGAATGAAGTGATACTTCTTGAGAATGTGTTTACTCCTCCCATGAAACACCGGGTTTTTGGTTAAGGCAATGGCTGAATTGTTGTCGATTTTTAGTATGATCTTCTCATCTAAACTTTGTATTTCCTTCAACAACTCTTTAAGCCATATAGCTTGTTTTGCAGCTTCAGTAGCTGCCATGAATTCGGCTTCACAAGAGGAGAGAGCAACCGTTGGCTGCTTTTGCGATGTCCAACTGATCGGCGATGCCCCCATGCAAAACATATGTCCCGATGTGCTTTTTCCGTCATCAACGTCGATGTTGTGGCTGCTATCGCTATAGCCAAAGATCTCCCTTGATCCATCCTTCTTGAAGAACAAACCCATGTTTGTTGTCCCTTTCACATACCTTAGAATATGCTTGATAGCTTGGCCATGCGACTCCCTTGGACATTGCATATATCGACTTAGAACACCCACAGAGAATGCCAAGTCCGGTCTTGTGTGAACAAGATACCTCAGACAGCCTATTGCTCTTCTATACTCTGTTGCATCGATTTCTCGTTCATCTTCTGCCTTTGATATCTTTAAATTCAACTCCATTGGCACGTGAGTTGGATTACACGTATCCATCTTGGTAGCTACGAGTATTCCTTTAGCATATCTTTCTTGCTTAATTCTGATTCCATCATCTCCTTGAATCACCTCTATACCAAGATAATATGCGAGTTTCCCAAGATCCGACATCTCGAATTTTCTTGACATATCTTCTTTAAATTGGTTAATGACTTTTCGTGAAGAACCTGTCACAAAAAGATCATCAACATAAATTGCAATTATCAAGAAATCCCTTTCGTTTCTCTTGAGATAAACCGAAGTTTCCTTCAAGCATCTCTTGAAGTTCATTCCCCTTAGTACGTGATCAAGTTTCTGATTCCATGCTCTAGGAGCTTGACGTAAACCATATAGAGCTTTAAAAAGCCTATACACTCGTCCTTCTTCTCCTTTCTTTACAAAACCTTCTGGTTGACTTACATATACTTCTTCGATTAGATCTCCATTTAAGAACGCGGTTTTGACATCTAGATGATGAATTTCCCAGCCTCTTGTTGCTGCAAAAGCTATGAGTAACCGTATGGTTTCGATCCTTGCAACTGGCGCAAATGCGTCTTCGAAATCCACTCCTTGTTGTTGCAGATAACCTTTCGCTACAAGCCTTGCTTTGTGCTTCTTAATCGTGCCATCTGCTGTCTTCTTGAGTTTAAAGATCCACTTTAGCCCTATAACTTTCACACCAGTAGGTTTCTCAACTAATTCCCATGTCTTGTTTCTTTCAATGGAATCTAGTTCACTTTCCATTGCTTCAATCCACTCTCTTGAGTCTACAGCCTCATAGAAACCTTCTGGTTCTCCATTGACTGTGAGTAATAACCTCTCGCTTTCAAGGTCAGCTAGCAAAACATAGTCATCAAGATATTTCGGCTTAGTTAACGCACGACCGTATCTTGTTACTGGTTGTTGAGGCTCTTCTTGTATGTCACTAGTTTCTTCTTCCTCGTCGTGGTTAGCTTGATCTTGATCATTATTGTGCTCATTCTCTTGCTCATGATCATGTTCTTCTTTGTCCTCAATCAGTTCGTAATGAGGTAAGGTGAATGTTCCATATTCATAGTTAGCTTCTGTTATAATAGATGACCAATCCCATGCCTTTCTTTCATCAAAGACCACGTCTCTGCTCACAATGATCTTTCTTGAAACCGGATCATAAAGCCTATAAGCTTTGGATCCCGGTTCCGTTCCCAAGTTGATCACACTTCTTGTCCTATCATCTAACTTTTTAAGATGAGGTCCAACAACTTTTGCATATGCAACACACCCAAAAACCCTTAAGTGTTCGATGTTTGGTTTCTTGGACGTGTAAGTTTCATAGGGGGTTTTACCATTTAGTGCTTTCGTTGGGATCCTATTGATGAGATATGTTGAATGACGTACAGCTTCTCCCCACATGTCATTCGGAATCTTCATTGCTTTAAGCAAGCTTCTTGTCATTTCCATCAATGTCCGATTTCTCCTTTCAACAACTCCATTCTGTTGAGGAGTATATGGTGCAGTTAAGTGTCTTGTGATCCCGTTTTCTTCACAAAAACGATTGAACTCAGCTGAAGTGAACTTTCCACCTCGATCGGTACGTAGGGTTTTTACAACTAGATTAGTTTGTTTCTCCACAAACTCTTTAAACCTCTTGAATCGATCTAATGCTTCACTTTTCTCCTTTAGCAACATAGTCCACATGTACCTTGAAAAATCATCAATTAGTACAAAGACGTATCTGTTATTAGCCGGTGTTGGTGGTGAAATTGGTCCGCATAGATCTCCATGAATTAGCTCTAATGTTCGTGATGCACGAAATGTGGTTTTGATCGGAAACGAGTTTCGGGTTTGTTTCGCGGCCAAACACACGTTACATACATCCTTCTTGTGTACAGCTTGAGACATACCAATCACCATCTCCTTCTTGACCATATTGTTCATCACGTCAATACTAACATGCCCTAACCGAGCATGCCATATCCACGTATCGTCATCTTGTACTTGCAGACACTTCGTATAGCTAATCTCCATCGGTGTCTTATAAAGACGATTTGGTGATCGTATAACTTTTACCAATAACTTACCATGAGGATCTCTCAGGAACAAAGCATCTCCCTTCATATGTACTTCACACCCATATTCAGTAGCCTGTCCAAGACTAATAATATTGTGTTGTAACTCGGGTATGTAGTAAATATCTTTGAGTGCTCGTTTCTCACCGGTCTTGCTTACAAAAACAACGGATCCTTTTCCAATGATATCAACATGTGAGCCGTCACCAAACCTGACTTTTCCACTGATTTTTTCATCCAAACTTGAGAAAAATTCTTTGTTACCCGTCATGTGATTGCTTGCTCCGTTGTCTAAGTACCATACACTCGTATCGTCTTTGTTGTTGCCGTAGTTCTTCGGGAATACTTTGTCTTCATTCAAGAATACCAGCTCGTGAACATAAAGAGCTTCTGCTTCTTGTGTTTCGTGTAGATTCGACTCTTGACGTTCCTTTGGTCTTTCAGGACATATTGATGCAAAGTGACCTGGTTTATCACATCTCCAACATATTACTTTAGATCGGTCCTTCTTCTGTTGTTGGTTATGGTCTGAGTTTTCTCCTCCTTGGTTTCGGCCACCAAACCTTCCTCGACCCCTGCCTCTACCGAAGCTTCCTCTGCCGTAGCCTCCTCTGCTATAGCCTCCTCTTGCTCCTCCACGTGAGCCACCATAATCCCCACGGTTGTGGTTTGCGTTTGCAAACATGAGTTTACCTTGATCCTCTGATTGCTTTGTCTCCCCTAACCGTTCTTCATATGCTTTAAGCCTCCCAACTATATCTTCAAATCCCGTTGTGTTTAGGTCTAGGACTTGCTCAAGGGATGCGACAATATGAATGAACTTTTCTCTTGGGAGTCCCGTTAAGAACTTCTTCACCAACTTCGGTTCTTCAATGGTTTCTCCTAACGCTGCTGATTGTGACGCTATTCCAGAGATCTTACCTGCAAAATCATCCACTGTGTCTTTATCACCCATCTTTAACCTATCTAGCTCAGCCATCAACGTTTGAAGTCTAGCTTCTTTCACCCGTTGTGCTCCTTGGTGTCGTGCTTTGATGGCTTCCCAAAGGTTTTTCGCCGTAGTTTGCTCTCCAATTTGCAAAATCAAGGCCTCGGGGATTGATTGAAACAATAGTGCCGTTGCTATGACGTTCTTCTTTGGATCGACTGATCCTGGGTCTATTGTGTCCCATACATCGCCAACTTGAAGAGTTATCTTCATCCGCATTGCCCAAACTGTATAGTTTGTCGATGTCAACATAGGACAATGGATCGATGGAGTTCCAAAGTCTTTTGGACGTGGTGGATTTGCAACGAGGTCATCTCCCATAGCTCGGTGATGACTTTCGGCGCTTATGATCTTCGTGTTGTCTCAAGATCGTAAAGCTCTGATACCAAATCAAATCGTAACTTGCTTAGAAAGATAAAAAGAACAACTTTTCTTTTATTGATTTAGAAACTCTCTCAAAACTAAATCTTTTTCTCTCTAAGTCTTATGGAACATCTCTCCATAGATTCTTTTATACAGAATTTAGCAACTCCTAATTCTATACGAATTACAACACAAAACTTATCTAGAAATTTCTAACCCTTATCTAAAACTTATTTGTGTATATCTCTTTAAACAACTTTCTAAAGAGATAACTTTCTTTCCAAGTAACCTTCTAACTCAAGCTTTGGAATTTCCAACAAATTAACCCATTAGGATTATATTTTTGAAAATGAACATTAACTTTTAAATGTATGGGTTTTGATAGATTATTAGCTTTTAGTGGGTTGTCTGTGATAGTTCTAGACGAAAATAAATTATAAAATAAGGTTTTTTTTAGTTTTTTGTTTTGTTTTGAATAATATTTTTTTATTGTACCACTTTTCAAAAATAGTAATGTTTGATGTTCATTTTCAAAAATATAATCATAATGGGTTAATTTGTCAAGTCGATAAATCCAAGTCGATAAATCCAATAAGGCTAATAATCTATCAAACCCCATATATTTATATTGTTTAATAAAAAGCTCAAATTGAATTTCAAGAAATATGATCAACTCGTGGATAACGACCCATTTTGACATCATTACGTAAAACAAAACAAAAAATTCTCAAAAATATCACTAAAATTACTTTTAAGGGTTTTTTTTAAAAGCTTTTATTGCAAAAACAGAGCCATAAGGCAAAGATCAAACTAACATATGAAAACAAAAGCACATCAATAACATATGAAAACAAAAGCACATCAACACCTAAAGGAAGGATAAAAGATGTTATAGTGACGCTTCTCGAGCAATCCGATAAGCAAATCCTGCAACTCAAATTTGTAAGCATTCAAACTTTTAAGGGTTTATATTTTAGATATTTGGAGTTCGTTTTAATATTTTCGGTTTAGAGTTTAGTTTTGAGGAGTATTTTTTAATTGTTTGATTAAATTTATTAATGAACCACGGAGAAGTTATGAACCCAAAAACAGAGCTAACATCACAAAACATAGCCAAACATGAAAGCTCGAGAAAATGAAGAAAATCAACAAGAACATCCGCACCCAAAGAGAAGGGTCGAAAAGATGTTACGATCTTACTTCCCGGAGAAGTCGATCATGTAACCAAGTTGATCCTCCAAAGACTAGGTATGTATTAAAGCGCTCATCCCTTGTAACATTTGTCGAAATAGCTCGAATAATAGAATTAGATCCAATCGATTCATCCTCAAACACACAAGAAGTGAAACAGGTCTGAAGTACATTGATCTGAGCAAGCAAGGCCCGATATTTAAGAAACTAATACCCATACTAATGGCATCTTTCCGTTGGTTTGGTTAACCAAGCATTTTAGTTGTTGCCAAAACAGTTATTACAATGGCATCTTCACACAAAAGTCCAAAACTATTCAAAAATGAAAAGAACATTACACGATTGATGATGATAAAGAAATTGAAATTTATTCATTTTATTATTTTAAGTAGAGAAATACACAAAACATTTGCAAACTATGAGAGAACATTACACGATTGATGATGATAAAGACACCAATTTTATTTGTTTACAAACACGGAAAGTGTTCATATTTATTATTATAGCACGTATAAAAAGACTTAGTAAAGGTACATATTGACCCTTTAGTTGACGCCATTTACGTTTTTGAGTGAAGCTGATTCACCTTTAATGGAATGGCGTTCACAGAAACTCTTCAATCTTTCAAAGGCATCCTCCAATGTCGGAGTGTCCATGTCGATAGAATGCCTGGCCCAGTTCTTCAAACTAAATGCAATCCCTAACCAATCCAATACACAACATATATGTTTTTACGTTAAATAATCATGAAACTATATTTAAGTCGTATGAAATTCTAACTTAAAACCAATTAACAGTGAAACTATACTGATTCATGTCCCTTAATTATGTATTATTTGATAAGTCTCATCACATTTTTGGATGTGGCATTCCTAGTTATTTGATATGATATAATTTTGTGTATAAATGCGAAACCGTTAAACCTTGATCAGTAATAAGATATTTAGTACCTGGTAAAAGGACAAGGTTTTCTTCGGTAGCAAGCTTTTCACAGAAATCTTCATCATCTTCAATGTCAAGGCACGATAAATTCAGCTCGGTCTACGATAAGAAGAGAAAGAAAAATATAAAAATTGTTTCAAAATAACATTAATAAGTTGGAAGTGTTAAAAAATACAGTAATGATAGAATACCCATAAGAAGGTGCATGCTTCAGGTTTCATGTAGCAGGTGAGGCAAGGTATGTCCTTGAGCTTAGAATATGCAAAATCTACTTTATCTTTCAAAAAACTCCCCCTCTTATCAAAGAACTCTTTAGGAGTTTTCTCCAAGATGTCAGGAATAGCAGCCTACATGATCATAAAAATCGACAAATTCGCCATATAAAAATAAATAATAATTGGCAATAAGTAGAATAGTCCAAACAAGAAAGTCGTACCTGGATAACAGTGGCTGGTTTAGAATTGATCTCAAGAAACTCCTTAGCAGCATTTAAGACCTGTCCATATATAAATATATAACAAAATTAATAAGAATGAACAATTTTATCAGTTAACATCAATCATACTTGTATATATAGTAAATAATGATACAAATCATGTATATGCTGATAGAGTGCTTGAAAGAAAAATGGACCGGACCTTGGTGGACTTGAAGACACCGCCTAGATCGTGCAGCGCAACCCAGCCAGTTCTCCATCCAGGAACATCCCATCCCTTCGATATGGATCCCAGTGTAACCACTGGTACAATTGACGAGAATTTCCCCATGGGAACAAAGGGATTACTCCCAAACACGGTCCATCTAAAAACTTCGTCAGAAACCACCATTATCCCGAGTTCTCGAGCCAACTCAGCCAGCTAAGATTCATTCATTACACACAATCAAATATTAGATCATAAGGGTCATATGAATACTTGTGTTACTAATTAGAGTATATGTAAAAAAAATACCTGCTTGAGGTGAGCCTCCGTGTAGTAGTTCCCATTGGGATTGTGGGGGTTGATAATAAATATCGCAAACGTGTTCTCGTCTGCGGCCGCTCTGACGCTCTCGAAGTCGATCTCATAGTTCTTTTGGCGGAGGAAATCATAGTTGCGGACTTCAAGGTTCTTGTAGATAGCGCGGACTACGTCCCATGGGAAGCCCGGGCTTGGAAGCAAGACGTTGGCTTTCGGTTTAGCTAGAATGTCGACAGCAAGCTCGATCGCTTGTTTGCATCCAACAGTCATAAACACATCATCGGCTGTTAGCTTCTTCGGTAGATTTCTGTTTAGGTACTTTGCAACAGCACTAAGAATAACATAGGCAGAAATGATTGTGTCATAGTGAGGCTAGATCAAAATTATAGTCTGGAAATTTTTGGATTGCTAAATGATGACAAATAATCTAGAAATACTTTCTTAAAAGCAATTATAAGATCCGTCCAAAATTTAAAAAACTCTACTGAACCCAAAAAAATTGTATCTACTAACTCATTTAATACGAAATCTATAAATAAAATGTAAATGAATAATATAGACCGATTTATGACTTTTGTCAAGAATATTCTTTTAACATATTTACAGATATTCGAAAGGTATGTATATTACCTTTTGGCTACTGGAAGGCCAATGCTAGGAGCATAGGCATTTCCTGTGCCGCAGAGAACGGCTTTGACAACAGCCTTTTCGGCTGTATGGCTGGTCTCGAGGGACTTGTTTCGCGGAGGCAAAATGGGCTTGCCAAGAGGATCACACCTAGCATAGAGTGCAGATGTGTAGCTGCCTAGGGAGGCTGCAGCAGCTTCTTTGGCCGCCTCGCTCCCGCTAAATTGCCAATCAATGCTCTTGTGACTCGTCATTTCTTACTTCTTTATGTCAATTTGGATTTTGTCTTTCGGTGACTAACTCTCATTTGCTATGTGTTAGAATATATAGTGAGATTTGCAACTACTTTTCTTCTATAAATTTATTATCTCACGTGGGATATTTTTTTTAATGTGGGGATATAAACAGGAACATATAGGACAAAAGAAAATAATGTATTTCGCGTTACGTGCTCATATCATATCAACCGTCCGCACGTAGAGTCGGAAACAAAATAATTCTGTCGATTACTCATCAAAAATAAGAAGAAGCAAAGATTCTTACGTTGTTGTTTTTTCGTTTTGTTTTATGTCTTTTTCTTCGAGCGAATAAAGGAAAAGCAACCCTGTTTTTCTTATTGTTATTACCCTTTTTTAAATAAATAAAAATTCGAACGAAGCCGACTAATCTCGCGGATATGTAAATTTGTGAAACATCTGGTTATTCCTCGATTTCAAGCATGAGTCTCCTAAAGTAAAATGTCATGATTTACTCATCCATACTAAGTGTTGTCCTAAAGTAAAAACGGAGTGTTGTTTTTTTTTTTTTAATTTTTAATTTTTTTTTTTAATATAAGTATATAAGAAAATTTAACATGATTCATAATAATGTACGAATATGTAATAATATAAAGATGATCCGTATGGTTCAGACGATTTTCTATAGGCTTTCATATGGTTGAGAGTGTTGAATTGGTGGTTTGACAATTAGAGAGCGAACCAAAATATGCTCATTCACCGAATGTCATTAGCTCAACTCTGGAAAATATTAAGATGCAAAGCCTAGAGGTCACAAGATTGAGTGAAGCTTGAAACAAAACTAATATTATATGTTGTGGTTTTGAGAATTACAGAATTCGGCCAAAACTTCCTAGTAATCTTTTATAAAAAAAATATGCTCATTCGACTTATGGTGATCAAAGAATCTACTGCTGCAACCATCTTTGAGGGGTCAATGTCTTGCCACATTAACACGGTCAAGACAATTATATGAAATTATTTGCAACATGTAGGGATATTTAGCTTGTACTAAATTTGATTTTGTATTTTAGGGTCCTTTAGAATTCCTAGGCTAGAGTTTGGTTTTATTTGGAGTCTTTTCATGTCACATTGGAGCTAGAAGTCACTTGTGGAGGCTTGGCATATGATATTTGGTGTTTTAACACCCTCTTGAACCCATGTTTTCATCTACCAATTATTGGCATTGATTATGGTGCCCCTATTCCGCACTACTCCGATAGTCTATGTGCTATACATCTCACTATAAATCTAGTCTTTCATTCCAAGACAGGCATAGAAGCATACTGTCGTTTCATGTGAGACGAGATTATACGGGGTACTAATAGTCAAGAAATATGTCTCAACATTGACACAACTAGCTAACATCATGACCAAAATGTTGGGTCGAAAGGAATTCGAGGTGTTTATTCTCAAGTAGGGTGTTATCAACCTACATACTTCATCTTGAATGGTATTTGGGCCTATTGAGCCACCGTATATAAATCAGACATTCTCGATATGCTAGGTTGAGAGTTGTATCTTCTCTAACTTGTATATATAAAACATTGCTTTTGTATCCAATCAATTAAGAAAACCTTTTTACAACATATAAGGTTTCTTGACAGGTCTCTAATGGTATTTGCACACCAATCTATATATCAAATGACACATAAACTAGGAGTTTACTAATTTTATTATTCGAAAAGTAGCAATACATCAAAATATTGCCAAGGATGCAAAAAAACATTACAGGATTGATGATTATAATGAGTACACCATTTTATCTGTTAAAAATCAAGAAAGTGTCCATGACTCATCTCAAGTCTATAAAACACGCGTTTGTATTGTACCAATATGTAAAAGACTTCAAGGAAAGATACATATTGACCCTTTAATTGATGCCGTTGGTTTTTTTGAGTGAAGCTGTTTCACCTATAATAGAATGGTGTTCACAAAAACTCTTCAATCTTTCAAAGGCATCCTCCAATGCCGGAGTCTCCATGTCGATAGCGTGCCTCAACCAGTTCTTCTGACCAAATGCAATCCCTATCAAATTGAACACAACATATGTTCTTATCTTTAAAATTGTCCAAAAAACATTGGAAATTGTTATGCCTTAAACTCTAAAATCTAAACCCGAAAACTTGAATTGTTGTCTTGTGTAAACTTACAGAGGGCTAGGAAAACGTTATCATAGGGCGTAAATCTATTGATTAATTATATTATCACCTGGTAAAACGACGATGTTTTCTTCCTTAGCCAGCTTCTTGCAAAATTCTTGATCGTCTTTGATGTCCACAAAGCGAGATAAATCTAGCTCGGTCTACGAAAATAGTAAATGTTCAAGATGAAGATATCTCGAAGTAAAAGAAGAATAAAATGGGAATTATTAGTGTAATAATAATATTAATAGATCACCCATAAGAAGGTGCATGCTTCGGGTTTCATGTAGCAAGTGAGGCTAGGAATGTGTTTGAGCTTAGAATATCCAAAATCTACTTTATCTTTCAAGAAACTCCCCCTCTTATCGAAGTACTCTTTAGGAGTTTTCTCCAAGATGTCGGGAATAGCCGCCTACATGTATTAACAATTACTGAAATACCGCAATAATTTAAATATTTTGTTTACTCTTACAAGTTACAACATCGAACCGTATTTACCTGAATAACAGTCGGAGGTTTAGAGTTTATCTCGAGAAATTCTTTAGCAGCTTGTAAGATCTGCCACACATAGCCAAATATTTAGGCCAAGAAGTTAAAGACCACGCTATTTTAAAAACTTTTTATTCAAATGTCGTATGTAGGGATTAATCATATACACATACTAACGTATACTGAATCATGATACGCGTGTTGTGACTGGGAACAATAGATTATTAAGTAAATTGGTGAAGTTTTTGTTACAAATTATTAAAGCGTAATAGAAAATATACTTAACTAACATACATGTTTAACCGATTGTAATGACTAAAACGCTTAACTAATTTTAAGCATTTGACCATATTTGAATTTGCGGTATTTGATAACAGTAATACGTTTTTTCATAGTAAATTGTTTTTAAAATCCTTTTTTTTAGTTCAATGACAACAATCAATTAAAATAATAATACTAAAGATTCCACGTAGACAAATATTTAAATCAAATGAATATAGGGACCCCATGAATATATTACACATATTTTCAGTTTACGAAATCATTTTTTATCTTATTAAAAATTATAAATATCAATACATTTATAGAAGATATAGTGTATGTAGAGATTAAGTGATCCTCATAGATTTGTGCAAGATAATTTTCTTCCTAAATGAAATGAAAGATGTTAAAAAAATGTAGAGATTAAGTAAGAAATGACAATGGCATGAACAAATGTAAGTATTTACAAATTAAATGTTGTTTCGATTTTTGCTTGTTAATTACTATTCTAAAGGATGCTTTAAAAACTATGAAGATAGTAAAAAAAGGATCGGACCTTGGTGTTTCTGAAGACACCATCTAGATCATGCAGAGCGAGCCAGCCAGTTCGCCATCCTGGGACAGTCCATCCCTTCGATATGGATCCGAGTGTAATCACTGGTACGATTGATGAGAATCTTCCCATCGGGACAAAAGGGTTACTTCCAAAGACGGTCCATCTATAAACTTCATCAGAAACCACCATAATCGAGAGTTCCTTAGCCAATTCAGCGAGCTGATGTTCAATAATAACACAAAAAACAAATCAGACTATTCGCGTGGCCAGGTTAATACTTGAGTAGTAACTAAAGACCAAAGTATATATATAAATTTACTTGTTTAAGATGAACTTCGGAGTAGGTGTTCCCATTGGGATTGTGGGGGTTGATTATAAATATCGCAAATGTGTTCTTGTCTACCATCTTTCTGACGCTATCGAAATCGATCTCAAAGTCTTTTTCAGGGATGAAGTCATATCTGCGGACCTCAAGGTTCTTGTAGATGGATCGGACAATGTCCCACGGAAAGCCCGGTCTCGGAAGCAAAACGTTGGCTTTCGGTTTAGCCAAGATATCGACCGCAAGCTCAATGGCTTGTTTGCATCCAACGGTCATAAACACGTCATCCGCTGTAAGCTTCTTTGGCAGGTCTCGGTTTAGATACTCTGCTACGGCACTAAGAATTATAAAAGCAAAAATGATTGTGTCATACAAAACAGAGAACAGAGATTATAGAGTTCGGACCGATGCAAAGCAAAACTACGAGTGTCGAAAGGGACCAAATCAGATTATATCTTAAATAATATTTGGTCCGTCCCAAATTTTTTTAGATTGGTAAATTTTGGCTATCTAGCTAGTTTTAAAGTTAAACATTGAAAAAAAAAAGTAGTTTAAAGGTGCTTTTGCATGTATATATTACCGTTTGGCGACCGGGAGGCCAATGCTAGAAGCATAAGCGTTTCCCGTGCCGCAGAGGACGGCTTTCACAACCGCTTTTTCGGCGGCTGCGCTTGTCTCAGCTGATTCGTTTAGCGGGGGAAGAATAGGCTTTCCATGGGGATCGCACAGAGCGAAGAGGTTAGAGGTGTAAGTGCCTAGCGAGGCCGCCGCGGCTTCTTTGGCAGCATCGCTGCCACTGAACTGCCAATCAACGCATCCATGGTTCGCCATATTTCTAACGTCTAGCGTTTGAAATTACTTCTTTTATATCTCTCTAGAATGATTATTGGTTTTGGGTGCTTACTCTTATTACTACGAGTGAGATTATATAGTAGAAGTTTCTATATTTTTTTATCAAATAAATATTTCACATGGTGAGTATTAAATTGATATAGAGATAAGAAAGAATACAACAATGCATTTCCGAGGCGATCTAGAACGTGGGTCAAAGCAAAATTATTCATTTATTACAAAATATTTACCAACGAAAATGGATAAGTTACTGGTAAAAAAGATTAGAGTAAATGAGAAGAAATATTAAAAGAAAAGAAAAGTTACAGAGGAAAAATAAAATTGTAGCAAACATTTGAAGAGAAAAAAATTCTACTACTTTTTGATATTTTCAGAAAAAAAAAAAAAACTTTTTCTATTACTTTTTTTTTATTGGTACATGTAGAAAAGACAAATTATTTTCTTTTCTTTTCTTCTATGAGTACCAACCAGTAAGACCCTCTATTTGGATCTTTTATTATTTACCAAAAAATTATTTACCTACAAAAATAACTGTGATATGTAGTACTAATGATAATTGTGCTATGTACTACGGTTCCTTCTGTCTCATTTTGTTAGATGTTCTAGGAGTTTTAATTTGTTTTATTTTATTTGAATTTTAAAAGTTTTTATGCCAAGTTTATATTAATTAAATGGGTTATGAGCATTTATATTTTGTAGTATATTTTTTATTAATTAAAATATTTTTAGTTAAGTAATAAATAGTATTTTTAATAATTTTTTAATTTTTGCTCTTTCAACTGAATTTTTTTATAAAATAGGACAGAGAAAGTATAAAATACTAATAGAGCTGACCACGTTAAAACTATAACAATATATAAAAACATGGTTTCACTTCCGGAATTACATAAACTTTACTCACTAAAATTCAATCCATCCAATTTTTTTTTTCATCCGTAAACTACACTAACTTACAAATAACATTTTTAAAATACATAAACTTTTAAAAAGATAAACTTTTGATTAAAGAATTTAAATGATTTTGAAGGAATTAAACAATCAAGTGAATTCTATTGTTATTCAATTGATTAGAATCTTAATTCTTTTAAATTAATGTGTTATTCAATTGATTAGAATCTTGATTCTTTTAGATTTATGTGTTATTCAATTTTTCTGCAACTTTTATTCTTTAAGATTTCAAAAGAATTTAATAGAATTCTAAGACAAAAATGTGAAGAAACAATTCCGACCCTTTTTGCTCAGATTTTGATGGAAATTTATTAATTCCTCTATAATACTTTAAAATCAATTCTCCTACAATCACTCCTCCAATACCTCCAATACTTTTGACGATTTCCAGTTAAATCAATCTAACTGAAAACTGAACTAATAAATTTTTTTTTTTAAAAAACAAAAAAGAAGAACAACAACTACTTCATCTTCTTTCTCGTTTTCTTTTTCTCCCATCTCCTTCCAATATCGTTAGTTGATTACGTACGATAAGATGCAAAATATATTTCTTCTATTTATGTTATAAACAATCCAGACTCATATTTCATAACAATAAACAATGACGTTCAAATTGTGGCAAAACAATTTTGATGGATTTTTTTTTCACTACAAGAAAACATATCATTTGTGACACCCGATTTAGTCACAAAATGGTCACAAATGACCTCTTTGCGACTACTTAGTGATTAAAATTGGTAGTCGCTAAACGATCGTCGCTAATTTAGGCAGTCACAAATTAGTCGCCAATTAGCGACTACTTGGTGATAACAAGTTTGTAGTAGCAAAATAGCGACTGTTTTGGGATTGTATAATCGTGGTCGCAATAAAGCGACTATGTTGTGACAAGATGATTATGGTCACAAATTGGCCACTACATTGTGAGAATATCTATGTTGTCGCAAATTAGCGACTATTTTAGGACGATATGTATTTTTCGCAAAGTAGCGACGAATTTGTGACTACATAATGTGGTGGAAAAATAACGACTAAGTAGCGACAAGTTGTGCAGTCGTTAAATTGATACTAATTTGTGACGACAAAAGTAGTCGTTAAATTGATACTAATTTGTGACGACAAATGTAGTCATAAATTAGCGACATATTAGAGACTCTTCGAAATGTCTTGACTAGTCACAAAATAGACACTAAAGAATCACTTGTTAGCCACTAATTTGCAACGCCTTTAATTTTTTGGTCTCTTTATAGTCAAATTCAGTTGCTAATTTGGTATTTTTTGTCACACATCTGTGTTTTGATTTGAGAAACTTAAATCAAAAGAAGAATACAAAGTTTTAAAACTACAAAAAAATTAGCATAAAAGAGAAAAAGTTATACATAGGAGACTACAAAAGATACATAGGAGAGTACAAAGATACATAAAATAATAGAGTTATAAAGTTTGAAAGTTTGAGAAACATAATAAAGTTATCAAGGACTGTCTTCAACCTGAGGTGTGGTTGTGGCTGGTCCAGAAGCATCCAAGGCAGGCGAGCTTAGGATTGTTGTTCTTCATAAACAGAAAGAGCTTCTCCAATTCAGCAATCCGAGCCATACTTTGCCTTAGCTCCTCATCACATCACTGATTTTCCTTGTCACGACGTCGATTCCCTTCATCACGACTGTAACGCAACAGACCATCGCTGACCAGGACGCCACAGTAGATACCCGTTGACCGGCCGATAGAGGTGACTAGAAACAGTATAGTTTCCCCAAATCAACCTGTCTAAGGTACCTTTACCTCTTGACCACGGGCTAAGGCTTTGCAACCCGTTCCATGATCTCGAGTTGTGTTAGTCTGGACAAGACTAATATCAGATCAACAACCACAATTTCATAAAACATACTTTTATTTATTTGCAACAACTTACAAGGTTTAGGTTCGGCCAAGGCCTAGAGCCCAAAAGAGTCGTAAAAACATAGTATAAACATAGCTTTACAAAAGACATATAAAAACCTACTTCCGGTGGTCCCATCGTTCCGCACGCCCACTAGTGGTTCCCTCTAAAGGCTTACCTGTAAAACAAATTGGAGTCATGAGTACTAATTACTTAGTGAGCCAAGGCTCCCTCTAACAGACAATAAATATATTTCCCAACCCAAACCCAAAATAACAATCAAACATGCAATCACACAATCAATCAGAGAATGCACATGCGGAATAGATAAATCAAACATAACATAACAAGGGACCTTCCACAATGAAGTCCTTTCACATGTAATCCAACCCTACACCGTGAATTGACAACTTCCTTCTATTGTCCTTTTTACCTCACACGGCCCTAACCACAAAGACTAGAAAACCAGTGATCCGACTCTATAATACACCGACCCTAGGCTGCAATCCTGTTCCTCTGGGTATTACAATCGGTAGTCACGGCCCTAGGCTGCAATCCCGTTACTCCGTGACTAGCGATATCTGGAAGTGTCAACTGCTCTCTACGACTGTTAGAACGTTACATGATCCTCTTGATCACTTGTAACGCCTAACCTCACTCACAACATAAAAATTTATCTCTGACCCGCATGTATCCAAATAGATCACACGCGGATCAGCTTCCTCTTGAAATCCTGCATCCACAAAGGTTAGCGGCAAATACAAACATAAAATCCCATGACTCATGCAGCATGCAATCACACAATCAAACATCATGCACAAACAATCAAAAAAACCACTTAACCAAATTCCTAAAATTCTAGCACGAACCTCTACGACTATAAAGCATAAGAATAAACAAGCAATGTGTGCTCTACTCATCTAGCATACGACAATCATCACCAAGACTCACCTTATTTTGAACGGTTAGGGCTTAGATTCGAACTTAGGCTCTAGACTGGATCTGATTTTTTGGTTCCACGGACTACTTCCTTCACAAAAACAGACAGAACTTAGGCTAGACTTTCGACCAAAAACCTTCCCGATACGGTGGTTCACGAACACAGCCTGGACTAGATCACGGACGCGGACAAATATTCGGGTTTTCTAGACTATTTTTGTCAGAGGTGTGGAACGAAAAATATGTAAGAAATAGGAACTACTTGGTCCTATTTATAGGGTTTAGCAAGCAGGTAAGCAAGTAGGACGGTCAGTGTGTCTGTGTCGTGCTTCGCGATGACTCGTTGCACACGGTCGCGACACCTTGTGCTTACGGGATTTGTCGTGCTTCTAATTTGTCGTGCTTGCGGATTTGTCGTGCTTCTGATTTGTCGTGCTTACGGATTCGTCGTGTTTGCGGATTTGTCGTGCTTCCGATGGCTCGTCACACAAGAAAGTGACACCTCGTACTTACGGGATTTGTCGTGCTTGCGGATTTGTCGTGCTTCCGATGACTCGTCACACAAGATCGCAACACCTCGTGCTTACGGGATTTGTCGTGCTTCCAACTTTTATATTTTTATAAAAATATTAAGTTGAAAAACACCACGCCACATCGTGCTTTGGGCCACCTCGTGCTTAACATCCCGTCATGCTTGATGATTTTTCTTTCGACAACCAGGTCTTGGCTCGATCATTCCCCGTAACTGTTTTGATCTCTGGGGTGGGGTATTACATTCTACCCCCTTGAAAAGAATTCGTCCCGAATTCTTATGGTTGAAGACTTATTCCATTTATCCCCTGTCGTGACTTTGGAAAGATCGGTTTAGGAAAGTTTTTCCTAATTACCTAAGACATCTATGAACAACTATCGGTTTCCAAGATTGGGTCTCAAACTCTAGCTAGACTCAATCAATTTGACTACAAAATATTCTGCAATTTCACCACACACTATAACTCATAAATGCATGCCCATGAAATCACATAACAATCAAATAAAAGAGCTAGAACCCATACTTATGTGAGGTAGGATCTTTTAAGGATCCTAATAACCTAGCAGGTGGTAGACCTAACTTATATACTCTCCCTGTTATACATGGCCTCTTTGTTGTTGTTGCATATGGGATAATATTTCTTGAAGCACATACAAAGTTGGAACGGCTCCACTATACTCTCTTTATCTTGCTCGTTCTTGTCCTCGAACTATATTCTGTGGAACATACAGCTCATAATAACTATGGATTGAAACTCTCGGCCTATGAGAAGAAGACCTTGGATGGTTTGGATCACTATCGTGTCCCCTTCTCAGTGATGGATTTTCATCCATACGTGGCCCTTCACTAACATACGACCAACTCTCATCTAACACTTCCTGAACAACATTCTGATATGGTTCTGGACCCCTTGATGATTCTGAATACCTTGGAGAGCTCCTCGTGTCCAACCTTCCCAACCCCAATGAAGAACCCCACGACCCATTTCCAATTAACCTTTGATTTGACATCTGCACCAACAATCGGGTTAATCCTAATCCATAAACCCAAAGCGCAGAACATAACCGGATTCCTAAATGTCTTTTGCGACTCGTTTCGACTCGATAAAACCATTGAAAACATAGGTGTTGTTGCATGATCAAAACCATGCTCTGATACCACCTTTTGTAACGTCCCAGACCATCGCTGACCAGGATACCACAGTAGATACCCGTTGACCGGCCAATAGAGGTCACTAGAACCAATCTAGTTTCCCCAAATCAACCTGTCTAAGATACCTTTACCTTTTGACCATGGCCTAAGGCTTTGCAACTCGTTCCATGATCTCGAGTTATGTTAGTCTGGACAAGACTAATATAAGATCAACAACCACAATTTCATAAAACATACTTTTATTTATTTGCAACAACTTACAAGGTTTAGATTCGGCCGAGGCCTAGAGCCCAAAAGAGTCGTAAAAACATAGTATAAACATAGCTTTACAAAAGACATATAAAAACCTACTTCCGGTGGTCCTATCGTTCTGCACGCCCACCAGTGGTTCCCTCTAAAGGCTTACCAGTAAAACAAATTGGAATCATGAGTACTAATAACTCAGTGAGCCAAGGCTCCCTCTAACAGACAATAAATATATTTCCCAACCTAAACCCAAAATAACAATCAAACATGCAATCACACAATCAATCAGAGAATGCACATGCGGAATAGATAAATCAAACATAACATAACAAGGGACCTTCCACAATGAAGTCCTTTCACATGTAATCCAACCCTACACCGTGAATTGACAACTTCCTTCTATTGTCCCTTTTACCTCTCACGGCCCTAACCACAAAGACTAGAAAACCAGTGATCCGACTCTATAATACACCGACCCTAGGCTGCAATCCCGTTCCTCTGGGTATTACAATCGGTAGTCACGGTCCTAGGCTGCAATCCCGTTCCTCCGTGACTAGCGATATCTGGAAGTGTCAACCGCTCTCTACGATTGTTAGAACGTTACATGATCCTCTTGATCACTTGTAACGCCTAACCTCACTCACAACATAAAAATTTACCTTTGAACCGCATGTATCTAAATAAATCACACGCGGATCAGCTTCCTCTTGAAATCCTACATCCACAAAGGTTAGCGGCAAATACAAACATAAACATCCCATGACTCATGCAGCATGCAATCACACAATCAAATATCATGCACAAACAATCAAACAAAACACTTAACCAAATTCCTAAAATTCTAGCACAAACCACTACGACTATAAAGCATAAGAATAAACAAGCAATGTGTGCTCTACTCATCTAGCACACGGCAATCATCACCAAGACTCACCTTATTCTGAACGGTTAGGACTTAGATTCGGACACGGCAATCTGGTTCTTTGGTTCCACGGACTACTTCCTTCACAAAAACGGACAGAACTTAGGCTAGACTTTTGACCAAAAATCTTCCCAATACGGTGGTTCACTATTACAGCCTGAACTATATCACGGACGCGGACAAATATTCGGGTTTTCTAGACTATTTTTGTCAGAGGTTTGGAACGAAAGCTATGTAAGAAATGGGAGCTACTTGGTCCTATTTTTAGGGTTTAGCAAGCAGGTAAGCAAGTAGGACGGTCAGTGTGTCTATGTCGTGCTTCGCAATGACTCGTTGCACACGGTCGCGACACCTCATGCTTACAAGATTTGTCGTGCTTTTGATTTATCGTGCTTGCGGATTTGTCGTGCTTACGGATTTGTCGTGCTTCTGATTTGTCATGCTTGCGGATTTGTCGTGCTTGTGGATTTGTCGTGCTTCCGATGGCTTGTCATACAAGAACGCAACACCTCGTGCTTACGGGATTTTTCGTGCTTCTGATTTATCGTGCTTGCGAATTTGTCGTGTTTCCGATGACTCGTCACACAAGATCACGACACCTCGTGCTTATGGGATTTGTCGTGCTTCCAACTTTTATATTTTTATAAAAATATTAAGTTGAAAAACACCAAGCCACATCGTGCTTCGGGCCACCTCGTGCTTAACATCCCGTCATGCTTGATGATTTTTCTTTCGACAACCAGGTCTTGGCTCGATCATTCCCCATAACTGTTTTGATCTCTGGGCTGGGGTATTACAACGACATTGATTTTTTTCTTCGTTTTCAGCAATCTTTTGACGAGCTGATTTAAGCTCGTCCTGGATCCCTAATAGCGATGATGTAGAAGATTCAGCGAAGCTTATCTTCCTCTTTCCTTTCTGAACCTGTGATAGTTGGCCCAATCCATAAGGAGTCCCCTTGGAATCAAATTGAGTACACTGCAACAATGATAAAAAATTCATAGTTACAAGCTGAAATCCAATATATATCTATCATTAACTACTAAAACAATATACATAGTTACAAGCTAAAATCTAATCCAATATAAAATACATATTAAACCATAGACCTAAATCCAGTACCATTCATGCCTAGTAAAACAATATAACTATCATTAACAAATAACCTAAATCCAGTACGATTCATTCCTAGTAAAACAATATAACTATCATTAACAAATAACCTAATTCATAATGAATCATAAATCACAATTGTATACACACTAATCCCAATGGTGCTCACAATGATTCTCAAAGATGATTACACATACAGAACAGAAAGAGTGAGCAAGGTTAAGTAACCAAAACATAAAGCATGAGAGAAGATTAACTTACCTTAAGGAAGATGTCATTCCTCTCAGCGATGCTTAGAGTCCGCTGTGTAGAATGCTCAGAGGAGGTGTCTGTAGCCTCTGGTCCATCTCCAGGCTGATCCAAAACCTCTTGTAGGGCCCTATCATAAGTCTCAGCGACTTGCTTAGCTTTTTCATCAACAAAACTCCCATCAGCGTTTGTATGAGTCTTCCTAAACACTTCACCAAAAGAGACACGACGTCCTAGTTCCTCCTCCTGTAAGAATGGATAAGAAAGATTAGGTAGATGAAGTATAGATGACAGAAATAAATGATAAAGTATTACCATGTCTTGTTGAACGGCTAAGAAAGAAGATTGGCCTGAAACGTGCTTGTAGATTTCCAGTCTGTTACGATCAGAGTTACGGGAGTTAGAAGCCGTAGTGCTCCTGACCGGAGCCTCTGGTGTGTTCCAGTGGTCCCACATTACCTTCCACAGCGTAGGAGTAATCCAAATTGGCCTCACACCCTTTTTCTTTGTCTGACTTACAATTCCTCTCATCCATTTTGTAGTAATCTTTCTGAAATGAGCCCTCACAAGGGGAGTGATCCCTATATCCCAATTGTACATCCCCTAGACAGTAAAATACATAGTTAAGTATTCATACATTGTAGTGTAAAAGAATTAAAAGTGGAAAAAAGGAAAAGTAGCAAACATTACCGCAAAAGTTCTGAAATATCTTTCTTGTTTGTCTATAGGCATCACAGTCTAGCTGTAGAAAGGGCCATCGAACTTCCGGCGAAAAATCCTAGCGATGACACGGGTCAGTAGTCCTCTGTCCCGAGTAAACCTTGTAAAAAAAATATCATGAGGTTAAATAACACATACAAAATACAGAAATGCAACCTAATACTAAATGATTTAGTTCACAGAAATGAAACAAATATATTAACAAACACGATCCTAATCCAGTTGATAGAAATGAAACAATAAAGCTAACCAAACACTTAGCTAATCTAGTTCTAACCAAACATTTAGCTAATCCAGTTTACATATATCAAACAATAAAGCTAATCCAGTTCTAACCAAACACTAATCCTATACGCTTACCACAGAGTGTTTTTGCCTTCGATGGGAACCTCACTCAGGAGGGGCAAACAAGAACGTCCTGGAAAAGCCATCATATTATCCAAAAGCTCCTGGTAGTCTTCGTGATCATCATCAACATCGCACTCGAGTCCCAGTTGTTGACCCTCAACTTCTTCTTCTTCTTCTTCTTCTTCTTTCTCTTTTTCTTCATCTTCGATATCTTCTTCATCTTCCTCCTCTGCCATCTGAACATCCTGATGGCGTAGTTGGTGGTTTAGATTTAGGCTTCGAGGTGGTTCAGGATGCGCGTCTCTCTGAGATCCACTCCGGTTTGTTGTAGATGGGTACTGTGGTGGAACCAAGTTGGTTCGAGAGATAGAGACAGTGGCTTGAGACGACGTTGTCCCTTGAGAAGGAGGCGTACTATGACCAGACGGGTTGGAAGAATTAGAAGAAGCCTGACCGACGGTTGACTTTCCGCCGGCTGACGTTCCGCCTGTTGGTTTACCTCCGCCATCACGGTTCTGTTGTCCGCGTGAGGTCCCTCCACCACCGTCCAACGCAATCCCCTTTCCTTTACCCGATGTAGCAGGAAGCTTTCGAGAACCCACCACCGGTCCCCTACTACACTCGCCGGAAGCAGGAAGCTTCGCAGCTCCTTTTCCACCGCGACCGGTGCCTCTTCCACCGCCGACGCTAGTAGAGCAGCCTCGTCCTCCTCTGGTTTGAGGCATAAGGGTTTCAGATAAGGAATGCAAGGAATCGAAGAGATTTGGGCAATCTCGGTTCGATTCAAAGAGAAGAATCAACACAGAGGGATAGAAAAAGGAGAATCGAGAGAGATTAAGTAAAGAAGTGAAGGAGAATCGAGAATAACAAGCGACGAATCGAAGAGATTTTTTCACTCTTGGTTCTATTCAAAGAGAGGAATCAACAAAAAGGGATAGAAAAAGGAGAATCGAGAGAGATTAAGTGAAGAAATTAGAAGAATCGAGAGAGATTAGAGAAGGGAAGCGAGGAATCGAAGAAATTTGGGGATTTTCTTCGTTTCGCATGCGAGAGAGACAGAGGCGATATGTTTTAGGGTTTGGGCTTAAATGATTTGGGGATTTTTTGTTAACGATGTTATATTATCATGGCGTCGCTAAGTCGTCGCAAATGCATCACAAACTAATTGGGTTTGGCACAAAATTAGCCCGCCTACAAACCCAAATTTGACCCATTAGCCCGCCATCGATGGATTGAGCGCGAAATTAGCCCGCCTACGGAGGAGTAACAAATAAGTCACAAATGTATGATTAATTTGTGACGATATTTGGATAGTAGGAATTGATTCCTGATATATCATGGTTTTTACCCATTTTTGACCATGATATAAGTCCTTTTCATAGAGTCTTTTTGGTATTTTTTCAAGTCTTTTTGAGTCTTTGTAGATTATTGGACGATTGGAGTTTACTGGAAGCTTTTGGAGCATTTTGGAGCATCGAGGAAAGAAGAGACGAAGTGATCAAGTCGGAGTCGAGATTTCAAGTCTGTGTCGATTGACACAGTCCTTTGTGTCGATCGACATGCCCGTCTGACACGTGAAGACTTCACGAATATATATAGACTTTAGACTTTATATATATAGTTTTTCCTTAGGTTTTTAGAGGATATCTTGTTTTTAATTAAGACTTGGAGACTGAGAGCTTTGGAGGGATTTCAGACTTCCGGATTCCATCGTTTTCGAAACTCTGTATCTCTTACTCTAACTTTTTAATACAATTTATTTCATTCATTATGATTTCATCATCTATGTCTGAGTAGTTTGCTTGTTAGGTTTAGGGTAATTCAAAGGTTTGATGAGAAATTGGTAGGATTGAAACCCTGTTAGGATTTATCTATATGTTCTTCATCTAAATTGATTTAACTCTGATTTTAAGATTGATCAACTGAAATTGGATATCCTAGGTTGCTTTAATAGATGCGAAAGTATTATTAACAACCGGACATAATCTTAGATGAGCAAAATTATCTATTCGCAAAGAAATTTGGCTTAGTAATTTTGTGAACAATTGAACCTGAACTTAATGCTTGTCTTTATTCACTGAATTTGCAAAGAAATTTAGAATTTAGGGATTTAGTCATAGATAATCTCTGCAACGAAAGTTGATTGGTTTTACATTCGTGTTTGAGTTCTAGAACCGTTCTTAATAAAATCCTAACTGTTTTCATCTCTGTGTCGATCGACACATACCTTTGTGTCGATCGACACGACCGTATTTCAAGTCATTCCTGTGAATTACCCTTGGCCTAACCTTTTGTCTAATTGATTTCAAGAACCTGATAATCATTCACTTGTTTACATTTGCTGTTTATTTTACATTTATCACTTTTACTTGGCATAATTTGAATTCACCAATTGATTGTGTTATTTGATTCCCTGTGGATTCGATCCCTAAGTACTACATCGATCTCTTAATTTGAAAGAGTAGCTCAGGGTAAATTTGAGCATATCAATTCCCTAAACCCTAAAAATTTTAACAAACAAGTATCACCCATTATCATTTCCAACCAATTCCAAATGCATTTCTTGAATGATTGAATGTTTATATCCATCACATTAGTAGAATTCAACTTAATCTATATAAAACATCAAACTTACCAAATAATAGATTAAACATCAGTGACTTTCATGCTAGCTATATGTATGCAAAGATATTTAGAAAATAAATTTGGATTTTCCCACTCTTAAAATATATTCTTTATAAATCTTATAGTTTACATAGATTGTTAATACGAAAATAAATAAAATGCACTTAGAATGTGTTGTTTCATTTGCAAAAAGATTATACGTAGTTGCGAATTAGTTGTAAATTAGTCACAGTTAATACTGGACGTCGTAAATTAGTCACAAAGCAGTATCAATTTGCTGACTAATTTGTGACTGAACTGAATGTAGTGGCAATCATTTCTCTAAACCCCGAAGTAGTCACGAAGTAGTCACAAATTTATTACTGATTTGTGACGATATTTGGATAGTAGAAAATGATTCCCTAAACCCTAAACATTTTAACAAACAAAGTATCACCCATTATCATTTCCAACCAATTCCAAATGCATTTCTTAAATGATTGAATGTTTATATCCATCACATTAGTAGAATTCAACTTAATCTATATAAAACATCAAACTTACCAAATAATAGATTAATCATCAATGACTTTCATACTAGCTATATGTATGCAAAGATATTAGAAAATGAATTTGGATTTTCCCACTCTTAAAATATATTCTTTATAAATCTTATAGTTTACATAGATTGTTAATACGTAAATAAATAAAATTCACTTAGAATGTGTTGTTTCATTTGTAAAAAGATTATAAGTAGTTGCGAATTAGTTGTAAATTAGTCACAGTTAATATTGGACGTCGTAAAGTAGTCACAAAGCAGTATCAATTTGATGACTAATTTGTGACGGAACTGAATGTAGTGGCAATCATTTCTCTAAACCCCGAAGTAGTCACAAATTTATTTCTGGAAAAAAAGTGTGTCTTTCGTTTATCGAACCCGTGACCAGAGGGTTAATTGGAGAGTTTAAGTGTTGTGCTAACCATTGGGCTATTGTAATCATTCGACAATTTACCACATTTTTTGTACATATCTTTGAATCTGTCGGATCGAAAAATAAAAATAAGAATCTTGCAAATATATTACACACTTACTATCTCAAAAATTATTAGTATGAATTCTCACAAATAAAACACAGACTAATTTAATATAAAATCCAACATCGATCTAGCACAACAAATATATTACAAATATTTAAAAAAAATCATATTTCAAATATCATCCTCCTCCTCCGAAGATGATAAATTACACTGAAACTCATCTTCTGGGTCACCGTCTGCAATCTCCAAATCGATGTCTTCCATTGGTTTCCTTGCATCAACTAAACAATCGACATTGATTTCCTCTACCAAAGACCTCAGTGCCTCATCATCCGTTTGTTGCAAAATGACTCGGTCTTTCTCGTTGTAGTTTCCTTGAACACGATTACATGGATTTACTTTCATAACGGATAGCCAAACGTGTCGAGGGCGTTTCGTATTTGGGTATGGAAGAAAACAAACTTGATCAGCTTGAGAACCTGTCACGAATAATTTTGAATTTTTTAATTGTACAAACATATTAAAGGATAATTTAAAGGGATATGAAATTCGCACTTAATATGAATGGTTCGTAATTACGATATTTTCCAGAAGAGAGAACATCCACAATACCTACATCGCTCTTTCGAGTCCCTTTGCCGAGCGTAGGGTCATACCATTTACAATAGAAAAGTATGATCTTCAAATTCACAATTCTGGGATATTGGAGCTCCATAATTTTCAAGACTGTCCCATAGAAATCATCCTCCTCAGATGCTTCTGAATAATTTTGGCCTCTAGCACATACACCATAATTCATTGTTTTCAAGTGCTCCCCATAATCCCTTGTGTGAAACAAATATCCCCTTGAAAAATACTTAGGCCACAACTTTGCCTCATATTCGGGACCTTCCACTATATCGTGAACCCACATTGGGAAATTTTGGTAACTTTTAGTCGCATTGACCTGCGTAATGTGAAATAATTCATTTTCAGATAATGCAAAATATCAATTAGTAAATCAGTTACAGGATAACATACATATTCTTTGATCTTTATGTGAAATTCATCATCTCTTTTTGCTATGGCCTCATCAGATAGTTCTGGATTTGCAGCTCGAATAGTTCTGGATTTGCAGCTCGAATAAGTGCGTCTACCATGCTAAGATACCAACACAAGACTATCACTCAAAGTTGAAAATATATCAAATTATTATAAATTTTTTAGGAATTAATCATAATTACCTTTCAAAGTTCCGAAAGTACTCACAATTACGAATGACATATGAATGTACGCACTTATAATCTTGCTCTGATAACCATTCTTGAGTACATTTTCCACTTGGACGACCTACTTCAGTAAATATATCTGGTACCTCCACATTGTAGAGGGGTACTTCACCTTCATCATATCGACTAATCCTGCAAATCATCCATCTCATT
This sequence comes from Arabis hirsuta, assembly GCA_964056655.1. NCBI lineage: Eukaryota > Viridiplantae > Streptophyta > Magnoliopsida > Brassicales > Brassicaceae > Arabis > Arabis hirsuta. Next base: position 7,163,518 of record OZ053303.1, on the reverse strand, counting down.
AGTATGATGCCATGGTATATAACATAACCAACATATTAAGGTACCACAATTAATATTACCTTCTTCGGATAGCAGTAGAAATTTGTGAAGCAAAGTAGTGTTGCGAGGAAAATGATATCTCGTCGTTCATGTATGATTGAACGATTGATCCTGCTGGATATCTTTTGTTCTTCGCCATGTCTTTCAAATGTTTAAAGAATCTCTCGAATGGATACATCCACCTATACTGCACAGGACCGCCAAGCTCTGCCTTATACGGCAAGTGAATAGGTAGGTGCTCCATCACATCAAAGAAAGAAGGTGGAAAGATTTTTTCCAAATTACACATAATTATCACAATGTTATCCTTCAAAAGTAGAAGGCGGCTTTGATCCAATGATCTGCTGCTTAGATCACGGAAAAATGCTCCAATCCCTAAGAAAACATCTTTATTAGTCATGAATAATTAAATTTATTTTATACCAACATAATTAAGGACATATTCATTAAATTTATTAAATTTTAAACGTAAAATGTACCTGATAATGCTTGGTGAACGTTACGCGGGAGAAGCTCCGCAAATACAAACGGAAGCAATCGCTCCATAAAAACATGGCAGTCGTGACTTTTCATTCCTGAAAACTTTCCACCACTGATGTCTGCACAACTTGCTAAATCTGCAACATAACCATCGGAAAATCTAACTTAATTTTTCACCCAATGTAGTAAGGCATCTTTTGCTTTTCAAGTCAATCTCCAAATAGGAAATGGAGCATTCCCACGACCATCGACATGCAATTCCTTTCAATCACAAAATCTCACGATATCTAATCTTGACTTGATTGTGTCTTTTGATTTGTCTTTGACATTCATAACAGTATACATGACGTTATCGAAAAAATTCTTCTCGATATGCATCACATCAAGGTTGTGCCGTAGAGTCAGATCGGTCCAGTACAGAAGCTCCCATAAAATGCTTTTTTGTGCCAGTTATGCCAATCTCCATAACCGCCAGGTTTTTTGTTATGTCCATTTCCACCACATTCTGATGTTTTCGGTTCCCCGACATTCGTTATACGCTGATATACTTGTTCACCCGTCAACGATGCTGGTGGATAGTCGTCAACTGCGTTCTTTCCCTTTATAAAGTTAACTTTATTCTTTCGTAACAGATGATTATTCGGCAAAAATCTTCTATGACAGTCGAACCAACACGTCTTCCTACCAGCCGGTAAGTAGAAAGAATTTGTATCACCCATTAAAATTGGACATGATAATGTTCCATGTGTCATCCATCCCGATAACATACCATACGCCAGAAAATCACTTATAGTCCACAAAAGAACAGCTTTCAGGTTGAATTTTTTATTTAACGACACATCATACGCCTCAACTCCATGATTCCATAAGTCCTTTAACTCCTTGATTAGTGGTTGGAGGAACACATCAAGACTTGCTTGTGGGTGATTTGGTCCTAAATTCAAAACCGTAAGAAACAAATACTCGCTTCTCATGGCCATTTCCGGAGGTAAGTTGTAGGGTGTCATGATCACAGGCCACAATGAATAGTTTTTTGACATACCAAAAGGATTGAAACCGTCTGTACATAATCCCAAATAAACGTTTCGTGTCTTCTCTGCAAATCTCGGATGCATTATATTGAAATTTTTCCACTCAGCCGCATCAGATGGATGACACATTACTCCATCTTCTAACTCATGCTCAACATGTCATCTCATCGACGCTGCAGTCTTCTCTGATTGGTACATCCTCTTTAATCTGTCACTGATAGGTAGATACCACATCTTGTTGACCGGTATTTTTTTTTCTCCCCCCACTAGCCTGATATCTTGGTTTTCCACAAAACCTACAATGCTCCAACTCCTCGTCATCTTTCCAGAAGAGCATACAATTATCTACACATACATCATATGTATGGTACGGCAATCCAAGCTTTCGCATCAATTTTTTCCTCTTTTTTCTCTTTTTCTCTTTTTTTTCACAGAAACTTGTGAATGAGTATGGAGGAGGCGTGAGTTGCTTATATAGACAAAATTTTGTCTCTACTTTGTGACGTCCAATGAACCAGTCACAAATTTGTGACTCTTTTGTCACTCTTTTGTGACTCCTATAAGTACCAACCAACCTTATTAATATCTTGCTGACATGCTATCCGACAAAGCTACCGACATGCTACCCGACAAAGCTACCGACATGATTCGTTGTAACGAATTTGCGACTTTTCCGAGACGTCCTTATCAAGTCACAAATCAGTCGCAAATTGGTGACTTCTTTGCGACTATATTTAGCCACTATGTATGTGGTCACAAATCAGTCATATTTTGTGAATATTTGGTGACGAATATCTATCTCCCCAACAAAAGTCGCTATGTAGTCGCTAATATGCGACTACTAAACGACTGAATTCCGTAATCGCAAATATGTGACTATTTTGCGTCTCATATTGTTGTAGTCACTTATTAGTCACATATCAATCACAAACCAGTCGCAAATTTAGTGACTATAAAAATAGTCACAAAAAATAGTCACAAACAAACTGTTTTCTTGTAGTGTTTTCGAGATGGGAATTGCCAAAGAAACAAACTTCACGGATTTTTTTTTAGTTGACCAAATTATCCAACCTAAATGAGGAATTAAAACTCTACCACTCAGTAATGTGAATATATTTTCTCTTCTTTGAATTGATCCGAAAAATCAGATATAAACTCATTCATATAGTAAAATTAAAAAACAAAACACTGACAAAGGGAATCAACTTGGTTTCCGATGATATCATTAAAATCCATGTCCATCAAAATATCAAACTCCACAACGAAGAATTTTGAATTAGATCGATCAAGACTCAGTGAGGCCTAGAAAGTCTCATGCGGTGTGTTGACTTCGTCGACATAGTTAACGAAAGTTAGACTTTTGCCGATTAAAAAAAAAAATCAATAGTATTACCCAAATAATCAGAATTGAAGCTTCAAAATAAAACCTGATTCCATAATTCGGATAATGTGTAGCTAGAGCTTAAGGAAGAAGAAGAAGAAATTTGTTTTAATTATTTTGATTTTTTCGGTTAAATATGATTTTAAGAAGAAATTGTTAGTATTCAACGAATTTATAACATAGGATGAGTTCAAAAGTCTGTGTAGTTTGAAAGTTCCATTCGTAAGTTTGTATAACTTATGGATGAAGAAAAAAATTTGGGTGTAAACGGAAATGAACCCTAAGAACATATACTAAATACTAGGTATAAATAAAATGTAAAACCAATTTTGGTAAAGTATAGGTCATGTGGGTCTTAGTAAAAGTTAAAGTTCTTCTACCACGATTTCAATTATTTTGTTAACAGAAATTTATAAAAGTTTCATATGACAAAAATATTTAACTTATCTCAAATTCAAGAAAATCTCCATAGAAAATTATATTGGTTAATAGAGAATCCAGATCTCGTCTTGATTGGTGCACCATCTTACTGACTACGATCTAACCTCCATGTCATGTCAATATCGGTGCAGTACTACCATCTTACTGACTACGATCTAACTTCCATATCATGTCAATATCAAGGTGATTTCGTGTCATTAGGATTTTGAGTCATGATGATCGTTGGACAAAGCCAAAAATTTTAATGTGTCTTTATTAATGTACTAGGATTTGGACCTCGCGAAATCACGGAGAAATTGATCATATATTGAATTTTAAATGATAATTATCAATATTCTAACATGCACAACTAAACTATACACACAAAAGTTTTAAGGAAAAAAAAAACTATACACACAACTGTTTAGAACTCACAATTGGAACTTCATTGCAAATAAGGCGAAATATATGTTTTTAAACTCAAAAAATTGAAAGAAAGGAAAAACATAATTTTATAATGTGTATTCATACTTTTAAGTGGCATGTAAGAGCATCTTTAAGGTTTCATGTGATTAAAAAATATTATCAATAATTAAAAAATCAATTATTCTGATCATTATTGAGTGAGACGTATCAACAAGGCGAGACGCAAGATACAGTTTCATGGAGTCTCATGGAGCCACGTGGCGAGTTATGATTGGACCATTGAGATTCTGATTTTTTTTCTAAATAGTAAAAATCATTAATGAAAATGAAAGTTTATGATAGGTCTGCGCATACGGATATTCGGGTCAGGTCCGGGTCGGATTCTATCGGGTATAAAAATTTTATACCCATACAGATACATGTAAGGTTTCGGATCGAGTATATGTTCGAGTTTTTCGGGTACAAGTTCGGGTCGGGTCACAATTAATTGTACTAGTTTGTTTCAGTTTGTTTTAATGGATTGTAGTATACGTTTAAAAATTTATGAAACATAATAAATTAGTGTTTTATAGAATCTTGTATATTTATATATACTAATTTTATTTTTTTATTAAAAAATTATTTTTTATTGTTTAGAACTCTATTGAATATCACTATTGGAAATACAAAAATTAAAAAAAAAAAATTAATGAGTCTCAAAGATTAAACTAGTATTTAAGTTAATACCAAATTAATGTTTTAATGATGCTCTAATCATGTTTCATTAGACTCAACCAAAATCCAATGGATTCAAAAAAATAACTGTCACGCATAGCACTTTTTCTTGTCAAAGGGAGGGGTTTATTATACTCCTTATTCATTGAGCAAAATCAAAACCCTATACGGGAGAACTTCCGGTGCGTTATCTTGGACTGCCTCTTCTATCAAAGCGGATGAATGGAGCGGATTACGAATCACTCATTGACCGACTGCGAACTCGAATGAGCTCATGGACGGCTCGCCACCTTTCATATGCGGGGAGACTACAACTCTTACAATCGGTCATACAAGGTATTATCAACTTTTGGACACAAGCTTTCCGCCTACCGAGCCAATGTATCAAGAAGATTGAATCGTTGTGTGGTGCATTCTTATGGTCGGGACCATCTTTGAATCCGAGAAAGGCCAAAGTTGCATGGAGAGAAGTATGCAAACCAAAAAGGGAAGGGGGATTGGGCTTTAAAGCATTGAAAGAGGAGTTAGTTGCTTGAAGTTAATTTGGAGATTAGTGGAAAACAATGATTCGCTTTGGGTTAAATGGATCAACCAAGCACTTCTTTGGGACGCATCGATATGGTCAATAAAAGATGCTACAACCTCTGGATCATGGATTTGGCGTAAGTTACTAAAGTATAGAGACAATGCGTCTAATTTTCTAAAGGTGAATGTAGGGAATGGCAATTCAACCTACTTTTGGCATGATCGGTGGTCTTCCATTGGTACACTCACCAGCATCGTCGGCCAAAGGGGGCCAATAGACATGGGAATCACAAAGAATGAGACTCTAGCGGAGGTAATGCAAAATCACAAACGTAAACACCATCGACAAAAGGTTTACAACAACATAGAGGATGAGATAGCTCAAGCAAAAACTCGCCAAACAGAGGAGAATGACAAGGTGCTTTGGCGTTGGCGAAATAACAAATACAAAGCGATTTTCAATACAAAGGAAACATGGGAGCAAATTAGGCAACAAAGCCCTACTACAAATTGGTACAACGGTGTGTGGTTTACCCACGCAACACCAAAGTACTCGTTTGTGGTGTGGCTTGCGACGCTTAATAAACTATCAACCGGTGACAGAACAAAGAGGTGGAGTACGAACACGGAATGCATCTTCTGTAACAATGTCGAGGAAACTCGAAACCACATTTTCTTTGAGTGCAGTTATTCGACGGAAGTGTGGCGGTCACTAGCTGCTCGTTTACTCGGGATCCACTACACGACCGAATGGAATGCCATCTTGGCTCTTTTGTGCGGTGACGACTTCAACTTCATCGATAAGTTTATCATTCGATACACCTTTTAAACTGCAGTTTATCTTTTGTGGCGACAACGTAACAGACGAAGGCATGGAGAGGCATCAATCCCGGCAACGCAACTGGAAAAGATCATGGACAAAACAATACGCAATCGGCTTGCCTCACTACGACGATCGTCAAATAAGAGATATTGCAACATCCTAATTAGGTGGTTTGATTCTCGGAATCAAAATCCATAAATTTATTTCTTCAGTACAATGTAATAAAAATGTATTATGATGTATAATTAGTAGCTCTCATTGTAAAAACGTTGTTTTTTTTGGGTTGAAATTTAACATTCATTCAAAAAAAAAAAAAAAAAAAATCAAAACCCTATAACGCAACAAGTTCGAAACCCTAATTCACGACTTACTTAACAAGAAGACGCGTCGAATTATAACAAAATACAGCAAACTTTCAGATCACATGATCTATCGATTCAATGACTTTGATAGGTAATCTATGAAGACGTATTTTCTTCATGGGTTTCAAGATCAAGATGTCGAAGAGTAATCACTTGAGGCAAACCAGGAAGCGGGAGAGAATCAGCCTCTATCAGGTTCGTCGTAGCCTCAATCGTCCTCTCGAACAAGATATCGAGACGTGCCCTATCAGATTTCTCAATCTCATCAAGTGTTCGGAGATTGTTTTGCTTCTCGTGAACAAGACGGATACGTGCAGAAGAAGAAAGAGAAGACTGAATGGTCAAGAGCAAGAAGATCATGATGCTGATGAAGCTTATTCTACAAGTATTCGCCATTGTTGAAAAGAAGCTTGATCGTGGGATTTAGGGTTTTCTTGGTTTGACGTCGGAAGAAGAGCTTGTTGTAGATTTGTTTGTGAATTGTGAGGGTTTGTCCGAGGGTTTATTTATAAAGAGGATACACCTCAATTTGTTTTCCTAATGTACTTGGGAAAAAAAACTTGTCGGTGTATTAATCGAAAGAGGAACCGTTTATGTTCTTTTAATTGGATTATCGAGTTTAGAATCATTAAGTAGATAATGGTTACCTATTACATATCGGAAACTTAGTATTATGAGTTTGGCTATGACTTATGCGTTTCCTTTTTTGATGGATAAACATAATATAAGGAAAACCTTTGGCGGATAATACATAAATCACGATTTTAGATATATCATGGTTCTATTTTATACAAATAGCTTGAATTAAAAAAAAAATCCACTTTAAAAATAAAGTTTAGTTAGTGACATTTGCTCAACTAGAATTATGAGCTTTTGAATATGGGGAATTCTACATAACAAAATATATATTTTGAGTTTGAATGGTAAACATCATGAGATAGAGTAATGGAACGCAGATAAATAGAAAGAGAGAAAAATTTGCTCATTCCTCTTGAACCTAGCTAGCAAAACATATAAGTAAAATTCAAAACCTTTCGTTTATGTGTTTTTTTTTGTTGCGTATACACTTTGCCAAAAAAAAAAACAATTGTTTGCATCTAGCATAAGAAATTTGTATGTAAATGTAAATGTGAAACGCAAAACCTTTCATTTATGTTTGTTTTTTGCATTTTCCTTTCACAAAAATGTTCAATATATTATAGAATACACTAAAAACATAGATTTGCTTCCAAACCCTCACGGGTAAACTCACATTTTTCGAGAAAAAGCTTCCACCTACTTTTTTTTATAAGCATGTAAATATCATTAAGGAATGAAAAAGTTTGTAATTAATTACAAAATTTAGCCTAACCAGCTGGGAGGATTAACCTTGCCAAAAAACAATAAAAAAACAAGATGAATCCTAAAATGAGTTGAGTTATGTCTTTCCATTATCCAGAGAGCCAAAGTTGCATTAGGTCTTTGAATGGTCTCTTAAATCGTTTCCCTAATTAAATGAGTTGAGTTATGGCTTCCACCTACTTTCTGATTTCTCTTTTCCACCACACCAACTTCTTCACTCCATCTAGCCTTTTCTCTATGACTCTATCGCGCCAAAACTTTAAATTTCTGCTTTACCTGCACCAATTCTCATGGCAGTTTTTCCTTGTCTTTCCGTAGCGGGATGTTCAAGCATGACTCTTTTAAAACTATCATGAAAAGCTTTAATTTCCATTATATACGGTTCTCAGTTTCCATCGCCACCTGTCTCCATTTCTCCTATCTATGGGCTCCTTCGAGGATATCATGTGACTTTTCTTACTCTATGTGAAGAATCTTTCTTTGCTCTCATCTTGGAAACAACTTTTACCCAAAAAATCTACTACAGTTGATTATCAAAAATGAAGCCATGAATCATTGAATTCCTTATGATATAACATGAAATGAATCACTTCTTCAAGCTCGCAAATACGAACCTCTCACTAGGCCTAAATTTTTAGCCACGAATTTACAAGCTTTAGAGAACTGCAATCATTCTTTTTAGGTGTTTTAGAGGTTTTAATGCATTGTTTCAAGGGAGACGATACTCCATTCTTTGTACCAACAGAGCTAAGTTTTTTGAACTTTTTTACTTATGAGATTTATTCATTCTAACTTTGTTATGATTTCTTTTTTCATAATTAAGTAGTTTGATTGTTGGATTTAAAGATTTCAAAAGGGTTCTCATGGTTCTGTAGGCATGCGACTTCCGGTAGTTCAGTTCGAATAATTCAGTTTGTCGAGTAATTTGGATAGTAAAAGTTCTACCGGAATTAACCGAAATCAGAAATGGTTCGGTTATCGGGTATTTGATTATAAAAATTGTACTGAAATAAAACGAATGTTGATATTTTTTAAAAAAACTGAAATTTGTTTCCGCAAATTCGATTAAAAGGATATATTCGGTTTAACCAAAACGTGCAACCAAAAAAAATTATCTTTTCAATCTAATTACAGTAAAACCTCTATAAATTAATAATATTGGGATTTTGAAAATTTATTAATTTAGAGAGATATTAATTAATCGATAAATTAATAAATATTAATTTATAGAAATATAACTGTTTTAGGTAAGAATTTTCTTTTAAAAGTTCAAATGATATTATGTAAAAATGATATGTATTAACATAAAATTCTGATTTATACTTTTTTTACTTTTGATTATTAAAATATAATAAATATTAACATCATAATATACTATCCATATAAAAATAATACACATTATTAAGTACAAAATTTAGAAGAAAACATGGTTTTCATTCTTAATGTTGATGATAAAGTCAACAACGTTATATATTATTATATATTTGAAAATAGTTATGTGAATAAAATCAATTATCGTGTCTATAATTTATCATAAGTTTTGGATACCAAGAAAACAATCCTAAAATTTTTTCTGATGTAATTAATACATATATGCATACTTATATATGATTATTAATTTATACTATTATTGGGACCATATTTTACATAGGAGATTTAAAAAATTTATTATTTTATCATCTTAAGAATTTTGTTAATTTTAATATTGGTGTGACTCGATACTGAAAAAATTATTAATTTATAATAATTATTAATTTATAGAGTATTAATTTACGGAGGTTGTTAAGTAACTAGCATGATCGAAGAAAGGAAGGGGTTTATTTACTTTATTCATTGAGTTACAATCAAAACCCTAAGGCTGAGCTCAAAACCCTAACTCTTTATTTCTTGAACAAGAATTCACGTTGAATTACAAACACACGTTAATAGAAAAAAAAACACACAGAAATAAAGCAAATAAACTTTCAGATTACATGATCGGTCGATTCAATGAGTCTAATAGGTAACCTATGAAGCCGAATTAGTGTCAAGATCAAGACGTCGAAGAGTAATCACTTGAGGCAATCCGGGAAGTGGAAGAGAGTCAGCCTCTATCAGGTTCATCGTAGACTCAATCGTCCTCTCGAACAAGATATCGAGACGTGCCCTATCAGATCTCTCAATATCATCAATTGTTCGAAGATTGTTTTGCTTCTCGTGAACAATTAGACGGATACGTGCAGAAGAAGAGGGAGAATACTGAGTGGCCAAGAGCAAGAAGATCATGATGCTGATGAAGCTCATTCTACAAATATTTGCCATTGTTGAAAAGAAGCTCGATCGTGGGATTTAGGGTTTCTTGGTTATTGAAGTTGGAAGAAGCTTGTTGTAGATTAGTATGTGAATTGTGAGCGTGTAAGTGTTTATATAGAAAGAAGAGAGACCTCAATTTACTTAGGAAAAACAAATGTCGGTGCATGTATTAATCGAAATAGGGATCGGTTTATCTGATTATGTTAATTAATCAGATGTTTAAAACAAACAAACAAAAAGATATGTGGGTCTGATCTGGGCCGGCATATAATCATTGAGGCCCATCAGTGTCTGAAAACCAGGGTTATTCAGACAATAACGCAACCCTTCCTTTCTCCCACATCGAAAGCTTGGAGATGGGACAGTCGTGTGTTGGGTAGTATAAAAGAAGACCAAGGTCCGTCCTTGAAAGATACTTACCTGGACGGGGTCAACTCGTGATCAAGAAGACGAGTGGCCTAGGCTATTGACCTCCATTGCACACTAAGGAGGGTGCTATGTCTAAGGTCTTCCCATGAGGAAGAGCCTGCGTCATTATTTGTGGCAGTGGGGGCCTGCGTTCGCGCGGCCCCTCCCAATCTCATAATAGTTAAAGTTTTTGATATGTTGCTTGGTTTTCGTGAGACGGCTCTGGTCTATGGCTAGTTTGCTCTAAACAATATCTACAAAATACTTGTTGAATCTGTCGTGGCCAATTCTATCAGGATCGGCCATATTTGAGGATGGTTAACCCTTGACCAGGAATCTAGACGATCCTCTTTAGGACAGAATTTGAAGCAAATGTTGGTTAACTTTTTTTTTTTTTGAACAAGGGCAAATGTTGGTTAACTTGATGGCTAAAAGCCTTTATTTTGTTTTTATCAATATCTGTTTTCGCCGAAATTGGTTTCCCGAAGATGACTGTTTTGGTACCATACATTGCATCGAACTTGAATGTTCTCACTTAACACTTTAGTTGTTAGCAGATTGTGTTCTAATTTTAATGTGCAATGGAAGTCACTAGCCTAGGCCTCACAGTTATGTGTTAGTTTTGTGGTTTGCCTCACAGTTGTGGAGAACTTCTGTTGTTGATTGTGTTCAATGTATTGATTGAAAAATGGAAACGTTGAAGTTCTAAGACAAAATACAAAGAAGGTCCTAAGACCATAACCCACCACATAGCAAGAGTAGAAAGCGAATATTTAGCAAAAGCAAAACCTTAGGATCCTCATTACAGGAAGAAAGGGACCAGGTTTTAAGACTTGTCTAGATTTAAGCAAAACCCACAAATGCATCAAAAGGAAAGATCAGATCAAATCTCCCATTTCTTGAGCTCCATGCCGTCCGGAGGAGTGCTCTCCACTTTCTTAGTCCCAACCTCATTCCAGTTTGTCGACAGCACCGTCCCATTCGATTCCACCTTTTCATTGTCCAAACCCCACAAATGAGCCAATCAAAAGTACAATTTCTTCATAGTTTCCCTGAAAAAAAAAATGACCAAAGAGAATATAGATAACTCACAAATGATTTGCTCATTGCTCGCCTCATATCCTCGTCAGCATTCTGGTATATCTCACGGAAGAATTTGTTCAAAGCCGCATCTCCATCCAGTTTCTCATCCTTCTCCTGCAAAATCAACCACAATATTAACCAAAGAGAACATAAGAAACAATAAAACAGTTTGATAGAGTTTCGAGCGAGGTTTAAGAATATGATGAGAACAAACCTGCTTCTTCATTTCAGCTTCCAGCTTGTCCCAATCCTTTACTTTCTTAGAAGATGGATAAGCTGGCTTCTGCGAAACCTCTGCATCATCATACATGGAACATAAGACTCACATGACAAGAGGCTGTAATAAAACTCAACAAATACAACTACATATTGAAAAGGTTAAGAACCTGATGAGACATTGGGCTTTGGCAAAACCGCTGGACCTTTGCCGTGTTCAAGGGAGGCCCATGTGATTATTTCGGCTTTTGCAAGACGGATCTCAACTTTGGTTGACAATACTTCATATCTGCACTTCTCTGGTATTATCTGAATATACATAGTAGAGAAGAAGTCATACAATGCATTGAAACAGAGTGTCCTGATATAATCACCACTGATTCATTCTACAAAGAAAATTACCTTTCCAAACAATCTTGGTTGGAGATAATAAGCCTCTTCTCCAGGAACATCAATGACAACACTCAGCTGCAAATCACAGAACAACACCGCGAAATTAACACACAATTTACACAGATGCATCACCAAGGTAGCTTCTTAGATTTGCAGTATACTCACAATTTGTTCACCAAAGTCGACGTTTACATTCTGCTTCGGTATACCTTTAGCGAAAATAGTTACCACAACTTCTTCCGGCTTTTGGTAATACTGTGTCTGTTAAACACTCAAGAGTATGAGATACTTAGTGGTTCTTAAAACTTGAATACTTTTGAAAAACCTTGTTTTGTACAATGAAACTACCTGTACTTCGCTTTGGCTGGTGCTGCAGGCGCAGGGGTAAGATCAGGTTCCGATACTGTTGGTGCTGTAGAACTTGAAGGCAAAGTCGACGGCACCGGTTGAACCAAATCTTTCTCTTCTTCTGCACAAAGATAGTAGAGAGTTGAACAAATCAACACCTTAAGTGAATAACATATCACACAATGTTTAGACCATTCCAAACAATACAAATCACTCATAGTATGTAAACCTAATCAACCAAATTTCAAAAAACAAGTATTAAAAATATACCTGCGATTCGAAGATCGCATTCATCTATCAACTTCTTAAATTTGGATTCACTCGGTGCGATGGAGACGCCCTTTTCAAAAGCTGTTTTAGCAGTCCGATATTCTTCAAGCTTCATACAAGCAGTTCTACAAATACAAAAACCCGAATATGAACTAGGGAAGTAATAACTTCACAGAAACCTACAACAATTTGTAGACCATATAAACTTTTAATACGACAAACAAAGGAATTAGATACTGAGTTTAACAGTCACTAAAACAAATATACACAATACACATAGGAGGAAACAGCAATACCGTACCCTTTTCTGATATAAGCTTTGATCAAGGCAGGATCCAACTCAATAGCTTTGTTCGCATCTGCCACGGCTTCTGCTCATTGAGAGAAACAAGTCAGACCCAAGACTCTAATAGGACCACTACAGTTTTATAACACTATGTCAACCAAAACAATGGGAAGGAAAATGCAGAGGATTGATTGTAACATACAAAGCAGATACTGATTGTAAAACGAAATTCTCCAGACTCATCATAATCAAAGGATCATAAGACTAGCACATTTAGACCAAGAATGTGTACAATAACCAAACTCAATCAACCAACGCATTTAGACCAACGCACTCACTGCTGATCACAGAACAAGACACTCAATTTCGTTCTCATGAAAGTAAAGTCAATTCCTTTGAGCGAGCGATATATGAAACAAGGAACCGAAGACATGAAAACCCAGAACCCAAAAGGCAATAAAAGACGAAGCTTTCATGTTCTCCTTAAACAAAATTTAGTTTTACCGGTGAAGTTATCGAGTTTGATGTTCGCCTGAGCACGATCGGAGAAGAAATCAGCGCAAGTAGGATCCAAGTCAATGGCTTTAGAGTAGAAGTCAACAGCAACATCGAAGTCGTCGTCTACAAAAGCCTCTTTAGCCTTAGCCGCAAGTTCCTTAGCCATGGATTGGGTTTTGCTTAAAACTGGAGAAGATCGAAGAACAAAGGAGAATGAAGTAGAGGTCAAGGTTGTCTCTTTGATTACCCCCAATGGAGGAAAGTATATAAAGATATTGATGATATCTTTCGCTTCTAGATTGTTCCTTTTATGCGAGTTAAGTTGAGGGATTTTTCTTTACCTTTTTTTTTTTTGACATTTTATTTGAGGGGTTTTTCAAACAAAAATCTTTTCCTTCGAAAAACAATTTCCAACTTTGTTGTGTGAAATTTTTTTTTTGTTAAAGATTGTTGTGTGAAATTGTTCCTAATTTATCTTTTTTCTATAAATTAAATTTATAAAGAGAAAAGGTTGGTTTGCAATTTTGTCTTTGCATTTATGATATAACAAAGTAACAAACATAGATGTGTTGAAAATAAATTTCACTTATACAAGATCGTTCAATTACCATTGGATACTTAGCATTCAGAAATTTCAATAAACAATAATTAGTTATAACATAACATGCAATAATTAGTTATAATATAACATGTAACATGCAATATGCGGGTTCCAATCGAGATGGTAACACAACAGCGATATTATCATAAATCACTAAATTATATGTTATGTATATATTTTACAAAATATGTTAATTATATAAAAAAAATGTTGAGACGGTGTCTGGTCCGACTTTTAAAACATTGATGTTGGTCTTATACTTTCATGTGGAATGTCTCCAAAAACATTAAGTTCTAAAATATATTTTTTAAATGATAAATAAAATTTATATATATATATATATATATATAATTTTTTTAGTTGATAAAAAAAATATTAAAAAACTTTATTTATCAATGTTGAATGGTTTTGAATGGTAAATTTTATAATGTTGTACTGCTGCTACAAACCTGTATTATTTCGTATGTAAGAATTACGAAATGTAGTTTCACTAATTTTTTTTGTACTGTTATTTGTATCACTATTTATACAGCTTCTAAATATACTATTATCATCTTGTACTTCTATCCATATCATCAAAAAAATTGTATTATTTTGTGTTACCAATTTGACCTATATATTTTATATTTTCATCACAATTACTTGGAAAAAGATGACAGAAACAAAACAAAAAAAGGTTGATTGGCATTTTTGACAATGTTGTGGTTTGTGCCGATGTATCAAGAGGGAACCGAGCCTTGCCTTCAACCTTTTTTCATCGCGGTTTCTTGGAACTTTATTAGAAGATGCAAATACGTGTGGACATTGGAGAAGTCAACTTATTTTTCATCAAGTTGATGTGATGATGAAGTAAATTTAAATAGTACATCTGTATTTGTATCTGAAAAAATTAAGATAACGACAATAACAAGAATTTTAAACAGTTAAAATATCAATGAGATTTGAAAAGGAAAACAAAGAACTCTAAGCATCAAAATAAATTGTTATAACTGGACATTAATGGGCCATGTATCATGTATCATCAATTTTGTTTTGTTTTTTTTCCAGCTGGATCAATGCAGCCAAGTTCTTGACTGGTGCTTAGCAGTTGAAAGAATCGCAATACCTTCGATTTTAAAACACAGTGGACTCATCGGTTGGGGCGCATTAGCCTTTGATCTCTCGTCCTACGTTGTCTTCCTAGTCGCTATTCTATCTTACATTTGCATTGGAGACGGCAATGACGAATATTACAGCTTCATTTAAAACAAACACACAAATACATCATTATTAGTTTTAAAGCTCAAAGTCTCAGCCTTTTACCACTACCAGGTTTGATTGATGCTTCGCAACGAAAACCTCTTGTTGGAACGGATTGATCAGCTGGTTAGTCACAAGAACTGATATGATTGGATTTTCATGAGTTTAATGTTTCTTGTTTAAGATTATATATGTGAGTTTTACCATCAAATAATATACAGTTTTTCTACAACACAACAAATTTTTATTTAATAGAGTATAGTTATAAAATGGTTAAAGTAATAATTACATTAATTTATTATAAGTCGAGTTTTATTTAGAGATCTATTTGCCTCTTCATCGCGTGTGTGGTATTTATTTTTTATTTTTTCAATTATTATGCTAATGTGGTTGTCAAGTAACGTTCTTGGATTTGTTCCCATACAGAGTTTTTTCTATTAATCAATCATCATTACATATCATTGATTGATATTTAAATTTTTATTTTCTAAAATGATGTAATTACATTTACACATATTAAAAAATAACTAATTTGATGTCGTTAATAACAAATACTACTAAAAGGCAACAAACACTTACAAGACAATATAATTTTATATTTAGACAAATGAATCATGTTAGTGAAAAAAAAATTTCCTTCCACACGTATTTCACAGACTAGAACCATAGCTTTTGTCTAACCAGTAGAATAATTTTTGGATTTGTACGCCATTTAAATCAATTTATTTGTAATTTGGCATATTTAAATCGTCCAATGCATATAAAAATGCAACTCTTGCAAATAACCATATAGCGATTTTTGTGAAAAAGACGCAACCCTTGAAAATAACAATAATGCAATTTTTTTGAAAAATTCGACCCTAAAATAAACTTATAAATACAAGACGGTTTTCCGAGAGGATAACTTATAAATACTTCGAAGGTTTTGGTGAAATTGAAGTTCGGATTCCGTTTGTCGGCTTCGAAGGTGTTGGTTGGTCGAGGGAAGAAACAAATTTGGGGCTTTTTTAGTTTCACCACTTAGTTGGTTTTGGTTGGAGTTAGTCAACGGTGGAAGCATGAGCAATCTATCTGGAGGTTCGAGTGGAACATCAAGTGGCGGAGAAAGACAAAGAGAAAGAGTGGTTGGTGTGCCTAAGAGATGTTGGTGTGGTGATGAAATCGTGGCAAAGATCTCCAAATCGGTGCCAAATCCATATAGGAGATACTATCGCTGTGCGTTTGCTGCATCACGTAAGGTAATGTTAGTCACTTTTTTTATTTGTTTATCACGTAAGGTAAGGTAACGTAGCTCATTGTTGATGGTTCATTTTGTAGCTTATTGGTGATGACCACACTTTTAAGTGGGTTGATGAAGCAATGTTGGATGAGATAGAGTCTTTGACTGTGCGTAGAACAAGATTAGAACAGCTGACAACAGAGCTTGAGAAGATCGTGTTCGAGAAGATGGAAATGAAGATAGAGAAAGAGGTCTTTGAGAGACTAGAAGAGGCATTGGTTGAAGCCAAATGTAACATGAAGAAGATGATGGTTCTTGTATGCTTAGGATGTTTGATCATTGTTGTGTGTGGTAAGATCGTAGGCTAAGACAAGATTCAAGCTTGTGTGTGTTTGTATTTTTTTGGTTTGTGTTGTATGGTAAGACAATATTGATGTTAGTTGTGTTTGTTTTGAGTTTGAGAAGCAAATCAAATGCACATTACCAAAACACAAATGCCATAAGAAGTAAACACAAAACATTCTTAATGCATCCGAAAGAGATATAAACATTCCATAAGAAGCAAACAAAAACATTCCTAATTGTATCTTATGCATCCAAAAGAGAAGTAAACATTACATAAGAAGCAAACACAAAGAGATTGTATCTTATGCATCCAAGGATCCATTAGGAGCTTGACTTCCATTAGGAGCTTGACTTCTAACAGGTTGAGAAGAATGTGCTCCATTAGGTTGAGAAGATTGAGAAGCATGAGGATCCTAAACCACAAAGATAAAATCCAAAAAATCAGTTCAAGATCTTTTAGAAACAGCTTGAGAATCGTAAACCAAAAAATCAGTACCTTATCTTTTTTGTGAAATCTAGCGTTGTGGGTTGTTGCTTCACAAACACTACAATGCATGATCCTTTTGTTTATTTTAGGAGCTTTCTTTGTAGGAGACTCATTCTTCTCCTTTTTCCTTTTCTTATCCTTCTTATCTTGCATCATTTCGGGATTTGGAACCACTCTTCTTTCACCTGAATCTGGCCAAAATTTGCAGCCTCGAGGTGGAACTAAACCTTCTTCATACGTCGTTCTCCACAAGGCTGTCCTAAACCAATGGCTCACATAATCCTCAACCATAATCTTCCTATCAAAAATCACTCCATAAGCATGCTCACAAGGAATTCCTGTAATCTGAAACCTCTTACAAGTGCAAGTCCTATCCGCTTGTGGTGGTGGTGAAGTAGGTGGCCCAAGTGGTGGTGGGGAAGTTGGTGGCCCAAGTGGTGGAGGTGGTGAAGTAGGTTGCCCAAATGGTGGTGGTGAAGTAGGTGGCCCAAGTGGTGGTGATGAAGTAGGTGGCCCAAGTGGTGGTGATGAGTGAGCGACCAAAATTTGTGTGTTTAACTCTAGACTACTATGTACTACTGGTTATTGTATTTGTACAACTAAAGAGTGTTTACTATTTTGTGTGCTTGAATTGGGATCCGTTTGAATTGTGTTATGGTTATTATAGTGTATCTCGTTTGAATTATATGTGGGTTTGAATTTGTCTTCAAATTGTCATTAAATAATTTTTTCAAACATAATATCAATTATGTTATTTATCTAATAAATATGTTATTTATCTAAAAATTTTTTAAGTAATTTAAAAAAAAAGACAAATAATTAAATTTAATTTCAAACTTAAAGATCAATTCTGTTATTTATCTAAAATTTAATTTCTCAAATATAAGTAAATGAAAACGATTTCTCGAATACCATTTTCACAATCTTCCATGGATCACATTACACTTTTAAGCATAGTTTGATAGTGTTGTATACCTTTTGATGCAAATACTGACAGGAAATGTGATATTTAACATATTTTGACATGGTAACTAAAGAAATGTGTTTCTATTTCTAAAAATAAGTTATACAACTTAAAATTTGTTTTTCATATTATGGTAAAACTAAATATTAGCTAAATCATCAAAAGTACAACTATTAACAAATATGCACAACTAAAAAAATTGTAAAACTATGTGTTAAATGACGGCGCACATGTCCTAATAACGGCGCACATGACTTAATTAGGTGGCATTCTTTGATTGGGTTAAACTCATTTATGTGTATATTCTTGTTTTTTTTTTAATTTTCAAATATTAAAGAAATTAAGGATACGGTTTTTTAATTAAAACCGTAAACTCAATTCTCATCCCCCCCCCCAAATATCTAGGGTTTATTATCTCCACCTTTGAACGGTGACGGTGATCTGAACCGAAGTTCGGATTTTCGACAGCTTCCATTTTCGATAACGGTAAGTAAATCAACCTTCCATTTCGTGTTTCATCGGTAAGATAATCTTATTTTTTTGGGTTTTAGTTTTATGATTTAGATCTTCGATTGTAGAAATCTTCAATTCTAGAAACATGGGTCGTTGGAAATATGAGGACATATTCGGCGAGTTCGATACTAGGTCCAACAATAGCAACTCATCATATTTGGATGACGAACTCATCCTCCCCAAATATGATTATATGGCATATATAACTCCGACTCGATTTGCTCCGACTCCGGTGACATGGGAGCCCTCACCTATTGGCATTCCGACCATATTTTACTGTGGAAAACCAGCTATGCTTAAGACTCAAACAATTGGGTTATTGACTGGGACCAAATTCTACTCTTATGCTGGTGATATTCGTGTAAGGAACTTATATCATTTTGCTAAATGTCCTTATTTTTACCATTTTGCTAAATGTTTGTTACATATCTAATTAATTGGAGTATAGGATGAAGACTGCCACATTTACAAATTGTTAGATGACGCAATCTTGGAGGAGATTACTTTAACCAAAACCAAATTGGGAGAAATAGAAGGTCGCCTATTTGAATTGCGCACCACTGTTGAAGAAGAGAAGAAGAAGCTTCAGGAGATGGTCAACCTTTGCAAGGAACATAACGACAAACTCATTGACATGGTAACCAAAGTTGTAAGAAGTGACAAAGAAGTCAATGACATAAAGGAGATGGCTTTCGAATTTCAAGCAAATGTGACGAATTTGGAAACGGATTTGAAGAGATGAAAGGGAGACGAATTTGGAAACTTTTCTATTATACTTGTTTGTTTTGCATTGTTTTGTTGAACGAGTACTTGTTTGGTTTTATTGTACTTATATGTTTTGGATTGTTTTGTTAAACTAGTTTGGATTGTTTTGTTAAACTTGTTTGGTTATTCTGTTGTACTTTTTTTTATTGGATTGTACAAACTAGTTTTGTCTTCAATTATTGAACTAATCAATTTCGAATCAAACATACGTTCACAGTTTTACCTAAAAGGACTTGTAGTACAAACATAAGTTCACAGTTTTACCTAAAAGTACCAATAGTACAAACACCCGTTCACAGTTTTACCTAAAAATACGAGTAGTACAAACACTAAAATCCATTTTGGAAACAAAGATATGTTCACAGTTTGTCATAAAAAGAACTAGTAGTAGGGAGTCCTTAAACCAAATTGCATAAAAAACCAAAATATAATAGATATAGTTCAAGAGGATGAGTATCAGATCTTTAATTCTTCTTGCTTTTCTTTGCTGGGTTCGGGGCTGTCGGGGTCAGATTTCACCTCCGTGAGATCGATATAGCGACGAGGTCAACTCTGCAATGTCCTGACGAATTCACAACAAGTCTACAGAGACCCAGTCTGAATCTAGGCCCAAAATGACATTAAGCCCATAAGCAAAATAGGCTTAATGGAATAATGGGCCTAAATTAGGAATATTGTTTAATGGGCCAAGCCCATTTTATTAGCTGGCCCATTTTAGATATTTCTCTATATATAGCTCATTGTACTCACCCAAAAAGGGGATCCAGAACTTTTGGCACAAACACTTAGCAATAAATCAATAAAGCTCTCTTAACGCTGTTTTCGGGTTTTTGTCATTGTTCTTAGTTATTCTTGTGATTCTTTCCAGAGATCTCGTTCCCTCAAAAACCCTTGACAAATTCAATTGAGTTGGTTTCGACCTCCACAATTTGGCACCGTCTAAGGGGATCATTGAGACTCTCTTACACAAAAGAATCACACCACAACAAGACCACCGCGTAGAGATCAGAAGAGATGACCATCGACGGAGACAACAGCGACAACAGCACGAAGGAAATTGTCGCGGCTGGATCTACATCAAAAGACACCGCTGCAGACAGATCTACGCAAATACAAATGCCGCCAGCCACGAAAGAAAACGTCGACCTTCTGGCTCAGATAAATAACATGTTCGAAGAAATCCATAAAAACTCAAAGGAGCAGAATATCTTCAATAACACGGTGATAAGCCGACTGGACTCCCTCGCTACAGCTAGCAGCGGCAATAGCAGCGAGGACTCTTCGGCATCACTGCCAGACAACATGGCCAGTAGCGTCAGCAGCAGCAGCGGCATCACCAGCGAGGACTCCTCGGCATTGTTGCCAGACAACATGACCAGCAGCGGTATAAGCAGTGATGACTCTTCGGCGTTGCAGCCAGACGACACGGGCACCAAGAGCAACCAGGCATGCAACGGCACTGTTAACGTTACCACGACGAATGCGGCAGCTTTGGACGATATGAAGGACATGCTGAAGACGATCCCCAAAAAGTCAGCAGAGCAGGAGGACAAGCTGAAGGTTCTCACAACGGCAAGTAAGGCGCATAAGACAGGTAGAGCGCGACTATCACTTGGGCGGTTCAAGCCGCACGACCTCAGCTTCTCGGTGCTACGCACTACACGAAGAACCAGAAGTTACCAGCTACCGCCATCGTCGCTGCGAATGGCATATCCAACTCCAGAACGAGCCAACAGAACAACAGACACAGGACCAGCAAATTCAGGAGAGATCGCGCAGGAACGCCAAGCTGCTTCGGAAGAGATCGCGCAGGAACGCCATGCTATTTCAGGAGGGATCGTACGAATGGTTGGCACAGGCAACCCCCGTAGGAAACGCACCTCAAGGACTTGCAGTGCACATAGAAGGAGAGATAGATCCCAGGCTCGTCGGAACAGCGCAGACATCGAGCGCGACCAAGATATCGCTAACGAAGAAGGAAATCTCTACTGGACCAAGCAGCTCGAGCTCGAACAGGAGCGCAAGACCCTGCCCCAAACTCAGAACGACGAGATGGCCAAGATGCAAGCGCAGCTGGAGCACGCCGCCTCTGACTTAAGGGTTACACAGTCCCAGATGCACAAGTTTAACACCCAAGACGTCCAAAGCAACGCGAGATATATCTAAAGTCTCGAGCACAGTCTTGCTAGTATTTGGGAGAGTTTTGAACAAATGATTACGAGCACTAATGAGGGCATTGCAGAGCTTACAACGTGCCTTAACGTCACTGCAATCAAAACTCATCAAGTCGAGGCACTGTTGAACAGAATAACCAACTAACGATACACCGCGGCAAGATACTACAACTCTAACGTTCGTGCTCGCCTGTTTCACGAAGGAGCCTCCGGAAAGTCTTCCAAAACACAGCCGAATGGAATGCCAAAAAGCTCGGAGAAAACTGGGAAGGACCTTACAAAATAACCAAAGTCATCAAACCAGACATATATGGGCTCGCCAGCATGACCGACGTCCCAATACCACGGTCGTGGAACGCGACGCACCTAAAGAAGTACTAACATTAGATTACTTCACTTGAACTACGGGGCGGCTTGATCCCTGCAAAGGGTACGTAGGCAACCCATTTTTGGATGGGTACAGTTGCCCCCCTCCTTAAAAAGGGGGGGGGGAATGGGTACGTATACTCATATACTCCCCTCTTTGTACACGGCTTGCCGTATCGAATCAATCAAAAGCCAAGTGTTTACTTACAAATTTATCAACAGCCAAGTGTTTACTTGCAAACTTATCAAAAGCCAAGTGTTTACTTGCAAACTTATCAAAAGCCAAGTGTTCACTTGCAAACTTATCAAAAGCCAAGTGTTTACTTGTAAACTTATCAAAAGCCAAGTGTTTACTTGCAAACTTATCAAAAGCCAAGTGTTCACTTGCAAACTTATCAAAAATCAATTATCAGAAGCCAAGTTTTCACTTGTATACTCATCCAAAGTCTTCTCTAAAACAGACTTCTTCTCCTTGTTAACTCGCTGCTGTTGGCCACTGTGATGAACTCTCTACATCCCCTTCGATGAATCTATCCAAATACTACAGATCTGACAAACACATCCTTCGTAGGATTAATAGCGCGCTATACAAATAAAAATGTTCATTATCGAGCGGATATGTTCAAAGAGGAACATATGCGTAACCCGGAATGATCATTCTCTAAACCCAACTCACAAATCGTTGGTTCTATCGCATATATGTTCATTATCGAGTGGATATGTTTAAAGAGAAACATGTGCGTAATCCAAAATGTTCACCTTAAACCCAACAAAAAAAACGTTGGTCGCTACGCGATACATGTTTGGCTTGGAGCAGACTTGTCAATAAGGACTCGTCTGTAAACCAAAATGATCATCCGAAAACCTAATAATCTGACTATTGGTCCTACCCGCAAAACGTGCTCATTTCCTGGAGCAAGGTCGTCAATTGAAACTCACCTGTAAACCAAAACTCGGAGTCACAGAATAAAACCCAACTCACAAAACGTTGGTCGCATCACAAGTCAGACATCTAAGTTATTTTTGGAGTGGACTTGTTAATGAAAACTCGTCTGTAAACCAGAATACTTAGCCCGAAACCCAATACACAAGCTATTGGTCGCCTCAAACATCTAAGTTATTTTTGGAGCGGACTTGTTAATAAGAACTCGTCCGTAAACCAAGATACTTAGCTCTAAACCCAGCACACAACAAATTGCTGGTCTAAAAACGTGTTCATTCTCGGAGCGGGTGTGTCGACAAAGGCTCGCCCGTAAACCAAGAAGTTCATCAGAAAACCCAACAACTTAATCGTTGGTCATTACGCAATAACGTGTTCATTCTTGGAGCGGGTGTGTCGACGAAGGCTCGCCCGTAAACCAAGAAGTTCATCAGAAAACCCAGCTAACCTATCGCTGGTCCCGACTCTAATATAGTTGAACTTTGGAAACGAACAATTCAGCGTCATCAAAATCTACTTTAATTCTTCAAGTCGATGACTTCGCCCCCAGTTTTGCCATGATCAAATCTACTTCGCTGAGTGAGAACTTGAATTTTTCATCTTCGAACTCATCGTCAACATGAAGTCACCTTGTAGACGTCAACACGACCCCACCTCAGTGTCAAGTCAATACAAGACCGCTTTGGCTTCAAGTAAAAACGATCACCTCGTCGCCACCGCGAATCTCGGCATCGTTAACACGAGTCTACCTCGACATCAAATAAACAAGTCCGCCTTGATTATCCTTCCTCACTAAGACAACCTTGTCTCTTATCTCAAAAAGTCCTCGATCAAACTTCGCCTCATCGTCGCATCGAACAAACTTCATCTTGTTGTCACATCGAAGAAGCCTCATCTTGCTGTCGCATCGATCAAGCTTTGCCTCGCTGTCGCGTCGATCAAGCTTCGCCTCGCCATCGCGTCACTTTCGATGACTTTGCTTCTTTGTCACATCGATCAAAATTTGCCTCGTCGTCACATCGAATAAGCTTCGTCTTGCTGTCACATCGATCAAGCTTCGCCTCACCGTCGTGTCTCTTTCGATGACTTTGCTTCTTCGTCACATCGATCAAAATTTGCCTCATCGTCGCATCGAACAAGCTTCTTCTTGCTGTCACATCGATCAAGCTTCGCCTCGCCGTCGCGTCTCTTTCAATGACTTTGCTTCTTCATCACATCAATCAAAATTTGCCTCGTTGTCGCATCAAACAAGCTTCGTCTTGCTGTTGCATCGATCAAGCTTCGCCTCGTCATCGCATTGATCAAGCTTTACCTCGTAGTCATGTCACCTTC
The DNA here is from genome assembly GCA_964056655.1 of Arabis hirsuta. Lineage (NCBI taxonomy): Eukaryota > Viridiplantae > Streptophyta > Magnoliopsida > Brassicales > Brassicaceae > Arabis > Arabis hirsuta. The sequence goes on along the minus strand of OZ053303.1, from coordinate 7,139,237 downwards.
ACTGGCTTCGCTTTGTCATCACATCGATCAAACTCCACTTCAACTCGTTGCCGTCGCGTCATCTCATCGAAATTAGCTAAGTCTGAAGCGGTCTCCACGATGTCCTTGTCAACTCTGCTTCACCAAACAACAACGATCTGTGTCAATGTCGCTTCACGAAACCAGTCTTGTCACTGAGACGCCGAGAAACAAAAAAAATTGACCGAGTCAACTCAGTGAGTCAACTCGACCGAGTCAACACACTGAGTCAACTCGGTCAGATAAAAAAAAAACTCTCTGTCGAGTCAACTCAGTGAGTCAACTCAGCAGATTCAACTCACTGAGTCAACTCGGTCAGATCTCAAACCACCGCTTTTTGTTCCTCGATCTCACCTCGCCTCGCCCCGCCTCGCCTTGATCCGCCTTGCCGACGTGCTCTCTGCCTCTCATCGCCGATCTCTCTCCACCTCCCTCGATCTCAAGCCGCCGATATCTCTCGAACCGTCGCCGATTCACGAGCAACGAACCACCAACGGGAGAACCACGAACCACGATTCACGAATCCGACGATGGCGAGGCGGCAGTGAAGATGACGGTAGGCGCCGCCGGCGGTGACGTTGATGGGAGGCGGCGGCGTTGTCGAAGAAGAAACAAAAAAAAACAAACAAACAAAAAAAACAATAAAATAAAGAGGTGGGAGATGATTTTTTACCTTTTGCTGAGGAAAAGTGAGTTGGTGGAAAATAACTCAAGGGAAGCAGACTTATTTATACTTGGAGAATTTCCTAAAATCACATTGTTTTTGGAAAAATTTCTGAAACTTTCCACCAGGCCTCAAAGCCCACTAACGCAACAAGACCATCAACCTCCTCAGTCTCCTAAGACAATAAAAAGAAAACAAGCCCAGGAAAACACGCAGACATCAACTCGATGCGGAATAACAAGAACTTCCCGAGTTCGATGACAAGACGTCCACGCCTGGCAACTTCGCAGTCCAACATATCGATCTCAGACTCCATAAACTTTTACCTTGGCATCATCATAACTCGATACTACCAAGCTGGGGGGCTAACTGTTGGGGTCAGATTTCACCTCTGTGAGATCGATATAGCGACGAGGTCAACTCTGCAATGTCCTGACGAATTCACAACAAGTCTACAGAGACCCAGTCTGAATCTAGGCCCAAAATGACATTAAGCCTATAAGCAAAATATGCTTAATGGAATAATGAGCCTAAATTAGGAATATTGTTTAATGGGCCAAGCCCATTTTATTAGCTGGCCCATTTTAGATATTTCTCTATATATAGCTCATTGTACTCACCCAAAAAGGGGATCCAGAACTTTTGGCACAAACACTTAGCAATAAATCAATAAAGCTCTCTTAACGCTGTTTTCGTGTTTTTGTCATTGTTCTTAGTTATTCTTGTGATTCTTTCCAGAGATCTCGTTCCCTCAAAAACCCTTGACAAATTCAATTGAGTTGGTTTCGACCTCTACAGGGGCCATATAGGAAGTCCTTATTGCTGATGTTGGCTTCTTAATCCTCTTATCACTAACAACTTCATTATGTTCTTCTGCCTCCGGCTCCTTCTCCACTTTAGATTCTGCCTCTGGCTCCTTATCCACTTCACTCCCCTCCCCCTTCTCAACTTCTGCCTCTGCCTCCTTATCCACTCCACTCCACTCCCCTCCCTCTTCTCAGCTTCAGCCTCTGCCTCCTTATCCACTCCACTATCCACAAAATTTTCGGCTTCCTTCTCCACTTCAACTTCTGCCTCTAGCTCCTTCTCAGCTTCTGCATGTCTCTTCTTCTCCACTCCACTCTATGGATCCTTCTTAGATGGATCCTTCTCTAGTCCAGTCTTCGGATCCTTCTCTAATGGATCCTTCTCTAGTCTAGTCTTCGGAGCCTTCTCTTATGGATCCTTCTGTCCACCACCACCACTAGAGCAATCACCATTAGTCCAAAACCTAGATCGAGGGCAATAATCATCAACACCAAAATCACTCCTATCATTCCATCCCTGAGAGTTCACAAACGATTCCACAGCCTTGAGCCTTGTTTCATGCCCACCAAACGTATTACTCATCATTTTTAAACCATCTTCCATAGTTTTATTCATCTTTACCATTCCATCTTGTAACTTCATCAACACATTCTTTATCTCTTTTATTTCATTACTATCCACCTGAGGACCTACACCCTCATCATCAGCCCCATCATCCAAAGGTTGGGATCTATCTGCCACATCAAATTCCAACTCCGTTTGCCAGAAAACAGGCTTTCGGTCTTTTAAAAGGTGATCCATCCAACTATCAACCATTTAACAATCAATATCACGATGGTCCTCCTCCTCATCACATAGATAGTATCTTCACCTTGATTCGGTACCAAGATATTATCTATGTCTTCTGGATATAAAAACAATACAATTAGGGGAAGATTACAACTTAAAACAATTTTTGCTACACAATATGAGAAAAGTGCTACACGATTCGGTTGTACCAAGTGTTTCATAGATTTCATCAAGAGGAATCCCTTTCATAGGACTATGTCTGAATAGAGACTTGCACATCCTATGACAAAAAAGGGTTGGATCATAAAGATCTCTGCGGAACACCGCCTTCAGAACAGGTATTGTCTGAAACGCGAGAAGCTACAACATACATATATAAGACATGAACAGTTTAAATAGATATAGAAAATAAAATATAGTAAAGGAAATATGTTTAGTTTAAAAATTATGAATCAATTACCTCTAGAGGAATAATGAAAGTTAGAAAGCACTATTGCTCTTTCTTGATGACTCTATTGAATTTGAGTTGTACATCATTGATGTGGCAAAAATTATCATAAAATGACAATCTTCCCCACGGAAATATCCGGCACAACTCTAACATTGCAAGCTCTTAGAAAGAAACTCTCCACAGACGATGCATCCGCTCAGTCTTCTTCTTTTCAATTATCACATAGATAAGAAGTAGAAGACAACCATATTCAATCTATCTCTACAATTTCTTGTCGACAACAACTTCTTCTTGACATTCGCAACCTAATTGTTGAACCAACTTTGAAGTGCATTTCAATAAACTCACTTCCGCCCATCTTTTCCCAGTTAAGTGGATAATTGTGACAGTACAATCCAGAGATAATCCCATGTTCTTTGATGGAATAATGGCTGGGAACTCCATTCACCAATACCAAGCTTCTCGGATCTTTGATGTACACACAATACGAAGAAGAAGCATCCACATGCCCATCGACTTATGGTTTTTAAGCTCAAGCATGTGGAAGAAATGCTTGAACTGAGAATACTCTTCAAACCATTTCAGTTCCTTCTTGGTAAACACCCTTCTTAACATCTTTAGTGTGTTAAATAGAGAACACCTTGTTTCAATCTTAATGGCCTTCTTATACTCCGTTGTTGGAAAGAACATGTCCTTAGGTCGCAGTCGCACTGGTACGGTTTTCTCATCTGATCTCTGTAATAATAAAACAGTTTTATATCACAGTATTTCTCCAGTTGTACCAAGTATTACGTTTTCTTTTTAACAACAACTTCGACTTTCGATTTAAACTTTACATACCACGGTGTTTTCAACGGAGATTTGAGTTCCTTCCACCTCTTCCTCAGACCCACCTTTTGACCCAGTTTCCTCCGTCTCTTCCTCAGATTCATATTCTGACCCAGCCGATTCCTCCACCCCTTCCTCTGAACTCGTCCCATCAAGTATCCGTGGAACTCTTTGGTTTATAGGAATTCCCTCTTCCGAAACAGATGCTTTTTTGTACGCGTCATTTCTATTACAAAATCGACAAATTTTTAATCTAATTAAGCCATTACCTACGAAATTGAAAAGAAAGACATAATTACAACATACCTTCTCTCGAATTGCAAGTTAGTTATTCTAGTTGTGCGATTTTTAGAGGGAATTTTCGGCTTAAAAGTTTTGAAACTAAGAAGAAGAAACGTCGTGGTCATGCTTCGTTGCGGATTTGGTTTAAATCCAATTTACACGGAATGGGTCGGGTCAACAGCTGGTTGGAATTGAACTTATCTGGTTATTTTTTCCGCCAGTTTCGAATAAAAAAAAAGAGAAAAAAATCGTTATTACTATAAAGGTATTTGTTATTTTGGTGTCAGTTGAAGGGTTATTTGAGGTTTTAATCTATTGTTCTCTCACTTTTGATTTTCTTCTTTAACTGTTTTAAACCTTTGAGACCACTAATCGATCCATTAGGAGGATCAAATTTTTATTAAACCCTTTCTCCCAACACCAAACCTCAACACCAAAAAAAACCTAATATAACCCTCTAACCTTAATGAAGTGTGAAAAGACCAAAAACACCCTAAACTGATAATTAAAAGAAAAAAACAAAAAAGAAAAAAAAATAAACCAAATCTGGATTTGTTCACCATCGGACTTCATCCTCTTCGTTCCGCGACATCCTCCTCACCATCACCATCACATTTGTTCCAGTGAAGCCCAATCCGCCATTGAAGCACCTTAGCTGAATGAATTGAAGTGCGTTCTACTATGTTATAGCTTTAAATTCAGTAGCTCGGATAGTAATGCAAGTTGGGGAATCTACAATTTGGAAAATATCCAATTGGATTTAGGATTATCTCCCATTATCTTGGATCCCATTATCTTATTCATTAGCTATAGTATCTGGGTCGATTAGATCAAATAATGTAACATCTCACAGTTATTGAATCGTAGAGTATTAGTGAATTTCAGCCATAATTAAAAAATGCAGACTTAGAACAACTGGGTAAAACTGGGTACTACTGCGTTTAGGAAACACTAGGTAGTATTGGGTACTACTGATAATAGGGAACACTGAGTACAACTAGGTACTACTGCTTTTAGGAAACACTAGGTAGAACTGGGTACTACTAATAATAGGGAACACTGAGTACAACTGGGTACAACTTATATGACTGATTTTGTTATCTTTTTGTTTTTTTAGGAGACAATGAGCACAAGCCTATATTTTGATTATGGAGGACATTATGTAGAGAACGGAGATGGGTATGAATGGATTTCAACAAAAGATTGCATATACCCACTATTGTTCAAGGGATTATCTGCGGAGGAGATTAGCTATTCAATGTTATTGAAAAGTGTATGCAAGAAGGTTGGGATAGATTCAGCTACGACAGAACTGAATTTGAGTTTCATACCATTGGACACGAGACCTTTGAGAAAATCATATATCGTCGATGATGATGACGTCTATGTTTATCTAACGTCGATGGATTCAAATAAATGTAGAAGTGTATTGCATGTGGAGAAGGGTAAGGTTCTAGTTTCAAGAAGGAATCAGTTTGAGAAGGGTAACGGTCTAGTTTCAGGTAGAGAGGAAGGTAGTTCAGTTGGTTTGAATTACGAAGAAGTGGTTCCAAGAGGTTGTGGCAATGGTGGTGCTCTTACTTTTTACGAAACACCATTGGAAGAACAGTATAAACCAGTGGATAATGATGGTCGTGGAGAAAATATATCTTCAAGTGATGATGAAGATAACATAATGGATTACTCTTCGGATAGGAGTATAGATAACAATATGGAGCATGAATATATTCCAAGTGAAGAGGAAGGAAGGGATCATTTTGCTCAGTGATGGGAAGATGGTATGGATTTGAAAGTTGGTCAAGAATTCAATAATAAGAAGGAAGTGAAAGCTTTTGTTGAGAGAGGTGCACATAAAAGTTGTTTTTCCTTCTCAACATGCAAGAGTGAGAGAGATAGATATGTGTTGAAATGTCGTCAATATAGACAAGGGTGTGAATGGTATTTATGAACTACAAAGGTCAAGAATTTAGAGAGCTTTCGTGTACAAGTATACAATAACTCGCACACATGCTCTCGGGCTAGTGCTAGTACAAGCAGCGAGAATAGAAACAAAGCCACATCGGGATTAGTTGCTGGTCTTTTAAGAGAGACTATCCAGGTATAATGAAGACCCCAAGTGCTAAACATCTCATGGGTTTGGTTCAAAGAAAATATGGTGTCCCACCGTCATATACTACCTGTTGGAGGGGAAAGAATGAAACTGTTAACGAGTTGCGTGGTGATCCAGAAGAAGGATTCAAGCAGTTGTACTCTTATTTGTATATATTAGAGCAAGTGAATCTTGGAACAAGAAGAGCTTTAAGTTGGATGACAAAGGAAGGTTCAAGTATGTATTCATCGCACTAAGAGCTTGTATTGAAGGGTTTATATCGATGAGGAAAGTTCTTATTGTGGATTCCACTTTTTTGAAGACTTGTTACGGTGGTGTGCTAATGATTGCTACAGCTCAAGATCCTAATCGTCATACCTATCTGATTGCATTTGCTGTAACGGATGGTGAAAATGATGCAAGTTGAAACTGGTTTTTCGAAACTCTGAAAACCGTTATTAAGGATAGTAATGAGTTGGTTTTGTGAGTGACAGAAACGCAAGCCTCATAAAGGCGGTGCGTGAGCTGTACCCCGAGTCTATACATGGGTACTGTATCTTCCATTTGTCCCAAAATGTAAGGCTAAAAGTTTCAAACGTCAACAAAGAAGTGGTTGCGCACATGTTCAGGGATATTGCTCAGATTTATTCTAAGTATGACTTCGTAAGAAGGTATGATGATTTTAGAAGATGATATCCTAGAACAGCAGAATATCTAGATGAAAGCGTTGAGGTGTCAAAATGGGCGAGGTGCTATTTTCCCGGAGACACAAGTAATTGTGTAGAGTCTCTGAACAAAGTGATTGAGGAGGCAAGACACTACAACTTGTTACCTATGATAGATGCGATAGTCAAGAAAATTTCCGAATGGTTTAACAAACATAGGAAGAAGAGCGTTATCTACGGAAACTCCGGGAGGGTCCTAGTACCACAGGTGAATGATATAGTGCACGAGAGATGTGCGGAAGCATGTCATTTGATTGCGACTGAGCTAAACATATACATGCTTGAATATAGTACGGTCGGACTGGATGGGAAGCATTATATGGTGGATTTTCGAAACAAGAAATGCACTTGCAAAACTTTTGATATTGACAAGTATCCTTGTGCCCATGCGATATCTGCAGTGTACAGACTCATGAGGGAATAATCAAGAAGGCATAACATCGAGATACATGAGTTGTGTTCGCCAAAATATTTCGTTGACCAGTGGGTTTCCATGTATTGCAAGACCATTTATCTAGTGCCGCATAGCTCTGAGTGGAATATTCCTGCAAATATAGAAGAAAAAAGCGTTTTACCTCCGAAGAAGAAAAAAACCAAAAAGGGAAGACGTCGAGTAAGAAGGATTCCATCAATAGGAGAATCACAACGAAAGAAGAAGGCGGTCCAAATTACAGACATTGAGAACCCAAGTGGTGGTGAAGTAGGTGGCCCAAGTGGTGGTGTTGAAGTAGGTGGCCCAAGTGGTGTCTGATTTAGAAATTTTCATTGTTACAATCTGTTTGGACAACTACGTACTACTGGTTATTGTATTTGTACTAGTATGTTTGAATTTATATTTACATGTGTTGCAATTATATATGTGTTTCAATTATTTATGTGTTTTGATTATTTATGTGTTTCAATTATATGTGGCATATGAACATTTAATTGTTAATTTTTCTTTACAAAATTAATTAAATAATTTGCAAAAATCAAATAATAAATAATAAATAATTAAATAAAAAGTTAAAATCTAAATTTGCAAAATAATCGTCAAAGATAAGATTAATTATCTTATTTATCTAAAATACCATATACTTAATATAAAACAATTTTTTGAATATCATATATGATTCTCCCATCACTCACTTTAGAACAACCTTACACTTTTAAGAAGAGATTGTTAATATCATATACATTATGAACAAAACTTGAGAAAAATGTGTTTTTGCAAATATGATGGGTATGGAATCATAGGAAATGTATTACAAAGTTTAAAAATGAACTGGACAATTGAAAATTTATTTTTCATAACATGGTATAACTGCGTAATAGATAAAACGTCAAAAGGACAACTATGTGTTTTATTTGTAACACTGAAATATTTGGGACAACTATATGTTATATAATGGCACATGTCTTAAAACGTGGCGCACATGTCATTAAACGTGGCTTACTTTGATTGGGACTGTCCGAAGTTTGGGGTTTTTATTTGAAGTTTGTGCTCCAAAGTTAAAAAAAAACAAACATAATTTTCTCCAAATCAAAATCTAGGGTTTCTCCGATTTTTCCATTACGACCAGGAGCTCGACGTCTCCGCCGTTTCTCCACCGTCTCGGTAAGTTGACTCAACCTCAATTTCTTCTTCTCTACTCGATTTTTTACCGTTAATCTTGTATTAGAATCTGAATTTGTTCTTGTATAGAAAATGGGTAAATGGAAACGCACTGACATGTTTGGTGAGGAGTTTGATATTGGGTCCAACAACAGCAACTCATCATCTTCAGATGACAAACTCATCCTCCCCAAATATGATTATATGGCAGATATAACTCCGACTCCGGTGACATGGGAGCCCTCACCTGTTGGCATTCCGGCCACATGTTACTATAGCAAACCAGCTATGCTTAAAACTCAAACAATGGGGTTGCAGACTGGGATGAAATTCTACTCTTGTTCTGGTGATATTCGTGTAAGTTATCTTATCACATTATCCATATTGAGATTATTTTGATATCGTTTTGCTAACAATATCTACTTAATTGGAGGTTAGGATGGAGAATGCCACATTTACAAAGAGTTGAGGGATGTAATGTTGGAGGAGCTTACTTTAACCAAAACCAGATTGGTAGAATTAGAAGAGGAATTGAGAATTGAGAAATTGAGAATTGAAAAATTTATGAACCTTTTAGTGTTTGTTTAAGTACCTTTTGGTGTTTGTTTAAGTACCTTTTATGTTTGTTTAAGTATTTTTGTCTAAGTACTATCATGTATTATTAGTTTTACCAGTATTACCAGTATAACCACCATACATAGTATTACCAGTATTATCAGTACAACCACCATACATAGTATTACCAGTATTATCAGTATAACCATACATAGTACTACCAGTATTACCAGACCTTAAACATCAAACCTAATATAAGTTCTGATTAAAAGTACTTTAAACCAGTACAACAACCAAACCAAAGCAACAAATTCAAAGTTGTGGTACATAACTAATTAAAAACCGAAACACATACTTCAAATATAAATAGATAGAGTTTGATAACTAGTTAAAAACTGGATCATTCTTTCTTGGATTATGCTTTCTTCCTCTCTTAACCTCCGTCATAGTGGTGTAGGGAGACTTCTTTGCATCTGATGGCTTCCTCGTCCTTTTTTGACCAACTACTTCATCCTTCTCACCTACTTTCTCACCTTCTTTCTCACCTAACTTTCTCACCTTCTTTCTTTCTCACTGTCCTCGTCACCTTCTTCCTCACTGTCCTCATCACCTTCTTTCTTACTATCCTTGGAACCTTCTCTCTCACAATCGTTGGAACCTTCTCCGCCACCAGTTGTACCATCATCACCACCAGTTGTACCATCACCACCGGAGCAATAAACGGGATCAAAACGACTATCACTCCAAGTTTGAGACTTCACAAATGAGTTCACTTCCTTTAGCCTTGCATCCTGCCCACTAATCAAGTTTAACAATTTTTCAAAACCATCTTCCATACTTTTATTCATCTTCATCATTCCTTCTTGTAGATCTAACATGTCCTTCTTTAGCTTTTCCACTTCATCATTCGACACCACCTGCGGTTTTTCCTCCACATTATCCGCCTCTTTTTCTGCACCCTCTTTCTCGGCAGCCTCTTTCTCAGCACCCGCCACTTGGGCAAGGACATCACGCTCGTACATGAGTGGAAGAAAAACCAGTTTTTTGTCAATAAAAAACCTATTCTTCCAACTTTGAACAATGTAGTCATCAACATCTCGATCGTTCTCCGTCTCATCAAAGATTTTATCACAAATAGTTCACTCACCAGAAGTTGGGACCAAAAAACTCTGTATGTCCTATGATTATACAAAAAATACTGTAAGATTTTACAACACAATCATAAATAACATGAGTATAACTAACTAACAAGAGTATTACTAGTAGTATTAATAGTATTACTAACCTTAGTTGTTCCCAGTGATTCATATAAATCATCAAGTGCAAAACCTGACACCGGATGTTTCTTGAATCTAGTCGTGCACATCCTCGGACAATCAGATCTTGCACCTTCGATACACTCTCGGTAATTCAGCTTCAAAGCTGGAATCGACTCAAATGCCAGAAGCTACAAATTATTTAAACAAAACACACTAGCAATTTCAAACTAAGATCTACAAAGTAAATGGTTCTTAATTACTGATTTACCTCCAAAAGAATAGTGAAACTTGGATAAACCCATTGTTCTCTCGTGACGAATCCATCGAATTTAGCAAACAACTTATTCATTTGCTTGAGATTGTCATCAAAAGAAAAACGTCCCCACGGAAATGACATACACAATTCAAGGTCGTTAGCCGCGCTGAGAAAGAAGGGCTCTACACTTGTTGCTCCTTTACCGGTTATTTTCTTCCCTTTCTTTGTCTTCCCAACAATCACTGAAGATAAGAAATACAAGACAACTATTCTCAACCTATCTCTACAAGGGTTCAAGTTCAAGAACTTATGCTCCACAACTTCATACGTTATGGTTGACCTTCTCTCGAAATGCCTCTTGATAAAGTCTAAATTGTCCAACCTATCCCACTCCAATGGATAATTATGACAGTATAAACCAGAGAGGATAGTGTGTTCTCTGATTGAATACCTTATAGGAACACCGTTGACAACAAACCAAGCTTCCCACTTTTTTAAAGTACGCGCAGCATGAAAAAAGAGCATCCACATCCCTTGAACCTTATGCTTATTCTCCAAACGCATGTGAAAGAAATGTTTAAACTGTGGATGCTCATGAAACCATCTTATCTCGTTTCCATTAAGTACTTCAGTAATTGTCTCTAATGCCTTCTTAAGGTAACACTTTGATGGAAGCTTGAGTTTCTTCTGATACTCGCTACGCCTGAAGTACATATCTGGTACTAATGGTTTGGTTTCGTTCATCCGAATCCTGCAAATCACACACATTCCAGTCATACCAAGTATTACATTCCAGTTATACCAAGTATTACATTTTACTCCCTTTCTCATTCTAGTCATACCAAGTATTACATTTTATTTGCCTCTCAAAGTTTGGAGTTACATACCATTGATTCATTTTCCTCTGTGTCCTCTCCGGTTCTGCCTTCTTCCTCCTCTGAACCATTTTTCTCTTCTTCAGCATCTGAAACTCGTTCTTCTTCACCTTCGGATCCTTCATCGTCCTCTGAAACCTTTTCTTCATCGTTTTCCTCTTCTTCGGAAATCCTTTGTTCTTCATTTTCTTCTTCATCCTATGGACTCGAGGGCGGTTCGCATGCAAGTGCGGAAGGAACCCGTAAAGGAATTCCATTTACTGGCATTGATGGATTCTTTGTACGTGGCATAGTATCTACAGCAAAATCAAAATCAAATTGATTTATACTCAATTCTATAGTACGAATCTGACGAAAACTACTTGACATTGAAAAGATTTAACGGATTCGAACATACCTTACTTAAATCAATCGCAGATTGGTAGAAATCGAGTTGGGCGGTTGTCTCTAGTTGTCCTGGTTTTTAAAAAAAAAAAATTGAGGGAAGTTGAATCCAGTAGAAATCAAGAGTTAGAGGGAGTTGGGCGGTTTTATCCGCTTTATGTGGAATGGATAAAGTTTCGGATCAGATTTTACTCGTTGGGTCGTAAATAAGTTGAGTTTGGTTTGGTTATTTTGTCTTTTCCTTCTGTTTCGATTAAAACAGAAAATAAAAAAAAATAGTTTTATGACAAGGCATTTATAAATTCATCTTATAACAAAGATCTCAGAATTTGATCCCCATTGTAAATAGAAAATGGAACAATTCATTTTCTATTTGATTGAATAGCATGAACAAGAGTTTGCATCGAGAGATATCACAATTTGAAGTTGTTCATATGTCGGTCTGACGTAAGCTCCTCCTCCATTCTCCACCACCTAATCCAACTTTCTCTCACCTTCTTCCCTTTTCATTAAAGTAAATCACATTTCACATATGAACAAAACTGTTATTAAACAAAAATTAAGAGTTAAAGCAAAATCGGTAGACCATTCGAGAAGAAAACGGACAACTCCTCGAAATCTAAAAAGATGTGGTTTTTTGGATCGAAAGGAGCATCTGGATTCTCGTCTCGTTCCACTGCAGAACAAGTCACTCATGGAGTTGACGGAACTGGCCTCACTGCCATTGTCACAGGTTTTTTGTCCCTTTCACGACTTGGGTTTGTCTAAATATGCAAACTTTTTTCTTTATAATTTCGCCGATTTTGGGTCCTCTCTGAATTCCGTCGTACAATTGATTGCAACTGTAAGCAAGAGATTTGACTGTTATGGGTTTATGATTAGGGTCTGTTTTTGTTATGGGTTTGATACGGTCTTCACTGTTTACTGTTCGAAAGTTGACTTTTTTTTGTCCCAAACTAAACACTAAACAGTCTTTCTTCACTAATTCTTGAATTGGTTTCTCTCTCTGTTTGGTGAATTCAATGTATACAACATGATTGGGACCATTTGCCTGACAAGGAAGATAGCTTCAGATATGCAAATTAGCATGTGCTTGTACTATATTACTTTTACAGTTATACTCCTGATTTCTGTCCAAGGGGGAAAAAATAAAGAAGATGATGTATGGATATATTTTTTTATCATATTCAAAAGGATCTGAATCAAGAACAATGTAATCATTGAATTGAACAAGCTAGTTATAGGCTCAAAAATGAATTCAAGTTAAGACATGGATATCAATTGTTGCTTTGTTATTTGGTGTATTGAGCATGTAGTTCATCAAAATTTGGGCTTCGATAGAGGATTGCACAAAGAATTGTTCTGTATCAGGGTATTGAAAAGCTTAGGAACAAGCTTAATTTGTTATTTGTTGATAGTACTTAAGAAAGTGGTGTTAGCCTGCTTTGATCGTTGTGGATTTGTTTGGTTCTTGATTTGTGTTCATATTTTTCAGGAGCATCGAGTGGTATAGGAGTAGAGACAGCGCGTGTTCTTGCACTGCGTGGTGTGCATGTGGTTATGGCGGTGAGGAACACTGGCTCTGGTGCTAAAGTTAAGGAAGATATTGTCACTCAAATACCAGGGGCTAAGGTTGATATTATGGAGTTAGATCTCAGCTCATTGGAATCTGTCAAGAAATTTGCATCCGAGTACAAATCTACGCGTCTTCCACTCAACCTCTTGATGTGAGTCATTGAAATCATGCAGTTGATGTGTTGCTATTTAGGATTATCTGACGGTTGATGTTTCGAATTGTTTTAACTTCTTAAGAAACAATGCCGGGATAATGGCATGCCCTTTTATGCTCTCCAAGGACAACATCGAGCTGCAATTCGCGACCAACCATTTGGGTAAGTGCATGAGATAATTAACTTACGATTATCGTGTTGTACTAGATTTCATGTTATCACAACTTTGTTTCATCTAATCATGGATCTGCTGAATCATCGCAAGTTGCATTTGATTCTAAATATCAGATATTGAGAGCTAAGTGACCTGTAACAGCATGATCTTTATATTTTCAGGTCATTTTCTGTTGACGAAACTTTTGCTAGATACAATGAAGAACACGTCACGCGAAAGCAAACGAGAAGGAAGGATTGTTAATCTATCATCAGAAGCTCATCGGTTCTCATATCCAGAAGGAGTCCGCTTTGATAAGATTAACGACAAGTCAAGGTACTACTACCCAAACAAAGGCCAAGTCGTTGATCCCTGCCTTTTATTCGTATCTAACACTCCTCCCATGGTCTCTGCTGCAGTTACAGTAGTTTTCGAGCTTATGGACAATCTAAACTCTGCAACATACTGCACGCCAACGAGCTTGCAAAGCAACTGAAGGTAAGCTACAAAATAAAAATGTCAAGAATCTATGTTTCCATGGACTACCTTGACTCAGTTCTGGTATGAATAAAAACAGGAAGATGGAGTCAACGTAACAGCAAATTCAGTTCATCCAGGAGCTATTATGACAAATCTTGGGCGCTACTTTAACAGCTTTTTGGCCGGTAAGTTCTTTTCACTGATTCCACACTCATCACTACATGCTTTATATGGTTAGACACATAAAAACAAACACAAATATATATACTTTGATTCGTCTTTGATCATGTATCTTACTGGCTTGATGCAGGAGCTGTTGGTGCAGTGGCTAAATATGTGCTCAAGAGTGTTCCGCAGGTATGCTTCTAATTTCTAAACTGTTCACAAGGTTTCTCCGGTTTATTTACACTCGAGGAAAGAACCGGTGCTGCTGGTTAATGATATACTGATCTAGCTTAAGGGGTCATTATGGTTTGTCCGGTAATCATGTTCTTGAGTATCGGTTTTGTAGGGGGCGGCAACAACTTGCTATGTGGCATTGCATCCTCAGGTTGCAGGAGTTACAGGGGAATACTTCTATGATAGCAACATTGCTAAACCATTACAACTTGCCAAAGATTCAGAATTGGCCAAGAAGGTTTGGGATTTCAGCACTAAGCTTACGGATTCGCAACTGGGAGAAACTAGTTCTTGAAAGTAGATTGTTCCGTTGAACTTTTACTTTTATGGCGTTTCAACTTTCATTCATGTTTAGATATATCGATGTAATGAAACATGGTTTCTATACTTCAGTCTGTGTTGAAATGGAGGATAAGGTTTTACCGTACAAATGCGTACGTTTTGGCAGCATCTCGGCGATCGGATCCTGAGTATGGATGTGCGACAAGTGTCCAGGAACTTAGGGTTTTAGAGTTTTGCAATCTCATATATATTGTAAATGAAAAGATAAATAAAGAATAAGAAGAGTTTTGGTGAAGAAGCTGATACAGGAGAAGGATGTGTATTGGGCTCGCTCGTTCACCCCAAGTCCAACACAGGACTATGAGCCTTGATACCACCGCAGAAGAAGTCACTCATGGAATTGATGGGAGTGGCCTCACTGCCATTGTCACAGGTTTTTTCTTCTTTCACGAATTGGGTTTGTATAAATATGTCGAGACTTTACTATAATGTTTTCGATTTTGGGTCCTTTGACTTGTCTCAGAATTGATTGTACCTGTATGTAAGAGTTTTTGGTTTATATGGTCTGTCTTTAATTCTGTCATTTTTTTTGTCGTTCCAAACTTGTCTTTTTGTCAATAAGTAACAATCTTTTTTCACTAATTCTCTTGTATTGGATTCTTTTTCTTTCTTTGGTGAATTCAATGTACAACATGTTTTGGGACCATTTTCCTCAAATGTACTTGTGTTTGTTTAGTTTGTGTTATATATCACAATTTATACTAAAATGATAATGCTTGTGGAAACGGTTTCAAAAAGAACTGAGTCAAGAACTCCTTGAATTGAACAAGTGAGTTACAGACTTTTTAAAAGTTGGAGTTAAGACATATTTGCACTTACTGTCTTGGATGTCAAGTGTTGTTTCATTATTTGGTATATTGAGTATTTGGTGTTCCGAACAAATGTTATTTGGTTGGTTGATTTGTGTTCATATTTTTAGGAGCATCGAGTGGTATAGGAGTTGAGACAGCCCGTGTTCTTGCGCTGCGTAGTGTACACGTGGTTATGGCTGTGAGGAACACTGGCTCTGGTGCTAAAGTTAAGGAAGATATCGTCAATCAAGTCCCTGGGGCTAAGGTTGACGTCATGGAGTTAGATCTCAGCTCAATGGAATCTGTCAGGAAATTTGCATCTGAAGTACACCTCTGCTGGTCTCCCACTCAACCTCTTGATGTAAGCTATCAAAATGTCGTGGTTCATGTTTCGCGGTTTGGATTATTTGACAGTTAATGTTTTGCATTGTCTGAATTTTTTAAGAAACAATGCTGGGATAATGGCATGTCCTTTTATGCTCTCTAAGGACAACGTCGAGCTGCAATTCGCGACTAACCATTTGGGTAAGGGAGATGATTATACCAACATTGTGGCTTTGTCCTAAATCTCATCATTCGTTTGTAATCAGTGCCATGGATTTTGTGATCCAATTATATTTCAGGTCATTTTCTGTTGACCAAACTTCTGCTAGATACAATGAAGAACACATCATGTGAATGCAAACAAGAAGGAAGGATTGTTAACGTATCATCAGAAGCTCATCGATACTCATACCAAGAAGGATTCCGCCTTGATAAGATCAACGACAACTCAAGGTACTAAATTAATGGTGACGGAAAGGCCAATTCTTTGATCCCTGCCTTTTATTCGTATCTAACATTCTTCTCGTTCGTTTGGTCTCCACTGCAGTTACAGTAGTATACGAGCATATGGACAATCTAAACTCTGCAATGTATTGCACGCCAACGAGCTCGCAAAGCACCTAAAGGTAACTTCAAAACAACAAAATGATGTATCAAGAATCTATGTTTCTATGACTATCTTGATTTTATTTTGGTATAAATAAAAACAGGAAGATGGAGTTAATATAACAGCAAATTCACTTCATCCAGGAGGTATTATGACAAATCTCTGGCGCTACTTCGACAGCTATCTTGCTGGTAACTTCTTTTCTCCGATTCCACTCTCTTTGATCCATGCTCTATAGGGATACACACATAAAAACAAACACACACACACATATAGACACTTTGATACCGGGCTCGACGCAGGAGCTGTTGGTGCAGTGGCTAAATGTGTGCTCAAGACTGTTCCGCAGGTATGCTCTGATATCGAAACCTCACACTGATAAGTGATAACGAAACAGCTAGAAACTTGTCAAAAAGGTTTATCATGTCGAGTATCGGTTTTGTAGGGGGCGGCAACAACTTGCTATGTGGCATTGCATTCTCAGGTTGCAGGAGTCAGAGGGGAATACTTCTCAGATAGCAACATTGCTAAACCATTACCGCTTGCCAAAGATGCAGAATTGGCTAAGAAGGTTTGTGATTTCAGCACGAAGCTTACCGATTCGCAACCAGGAAAAACTAGTTCTTGAGAGAAGACTGTTCAGTTGAACCTTTACTTTGATGGCATTTCACGTTTCAATGTCACTGTTGTTATTTCTATTTCAGTCTTTGCCAAAGGAAATAAAATGTATAAAAAAAAACTGAATTATTTCAATCCCACAAAAGGTGGTTTAGTTCTGGTTATGGACGGTTTGGTTCCCAGCTTTCAAATTCAAATAGAACTATAGAAGAAGCTACGAGGAGACAATACTGTCAATGCTTAGCGATAGGGATAGTTTAATTTAAGACTTTCTTAATTTTGTGGGTGCTTAGCAAGATTAACTAATTAATTAATCTTTGTGTTTTGGAGTTTGTCGACATGGAGTGTTTTTTATTTAAAGTCTGTATTTAATTCTTTTCACACTCTCTATGTAATACAATTGTCGGTCGTTACATGGCATGCTTTTATTTATTTATTTGATCTGGTCCAAACGATGTTGAAATGATTTGCAATATCTAAATTACAGTTTAAAGTGTCTGAAATTAAACGAGAACAAAATTTGACCTAGGATATTTATGAATTACGTATGTTAAAACAACAATCAATGCACTCTTATAAGCTTCAAAAAAAAAAAAAAAACCAATGCACTCTTAGTCTCTTACCATAAAAAAAACAAAAAAAATGAATGCAAGATCATGGAGAATTTTCACTGTCGATTAAATCCGGTCAAGCAGAGTAATTTGTGACTGTTACATTTGCGTATCTGAAATCATATACTCATAGTTAGACTGTTGATAATAATATCTATTTTGTGTACAAAGTGTTTTGCAGCAAATTCACATGCTCCAATATGAGATATAGTGTGTATATTGATGTGGATATTTTAAGGAATACTTGCAAAAATAACCCATATATTGAGGTCAAATGCAAAACTAACCTCCATTTTCTTCCATTTCATATTTTGTCATTTTCTCCCTCCTTTATCTTTAGAATCAACACATATTCACGAAAATGCTATTATGTTATGTTTTTTTTTTAATTCGGAAATATTGGAAAATACACAAAAACCAAAAGATCTCAACATATTTACGAAAATGCCATCTTCTTCAATTTTACCAACCACCATGAACAACCAATTTAGAGCTCTAAATGCATTCCCATCCGATTTTTTAAGTGTAAATGCTCAAAATCTTATCTCATTACCTATTATCTTCCATTTCCTCTCTAATTTCTTCCAAAAAACTCTTAAATTTGTACTTCAAAATTTTTTTTTATAAACATAACGATTTTCAATGGTTCTTGCATAACAAGGTCTTGGGTTCTTTGTTACCGGTGAGACTCAAAGTTAGAGGTGGTTGAAGAAGCTAAAAACGAGCTTAAACGGCAAAAAAGATAGACTTACTTGATTTTTGCATGTTTTCAGATCTGCTTCGCAAAAGTAGACTTCTTTTATAGTCTACTGGTCAACGGAGAGGTTATATTTGCAATTGGCAATTTTTGAAAATATTCAAAGTAGACTTCTTTTGCAGTCTACACGTTTTCTTTTGGAAACAAAAAAAAAGTTTGTAGACTTCGTATGAAGTCTACTTGAAGTGAGGTTAGTTTTGCAATTAACCAAAACTTTGACTTTATAGAGTAGACTGCAAAAGAAGTCTACAGTCTACTATGTCGAAAATTAAGGTTAGTTTTGCAATTGACTCAACTTTGACTTTTTAAAGTAGACGGAAAAAGAAGTCTACTGTGAGCAATAGGTTAGTTTTGCAATTGACTAAAATCTTGACCACGGTTCAATATCTTTGTAGACTGCAAAAGAAGTCTACAAACGAAGTAGACTTCTTTTGCAGTCTACTATTTAATTAAATCGAGATTTTGGTCAAACACAAAACTAACCTCTTTTTTCAGAGTAGACTTCTTTTTCCGTATACACAAATAGTCAAACTTTAGTCAATTGCAAATATAACCGGCCAGGTCAAAGAACTCTACTTTGAAAAAATGATTTTCCCGTATTTGTGTAGACTACAAAAGAAGCTACTTGGAAAGTCAAACTTTAGTCAATTGCAAAACTAACCTAAATGCTTTTTGTAGACTGCAAAAGAAATCTACACGAATAAAGTCAAAGTTTTAGTCAATTGCAAAAATAACCCAAATAGTTGTGTAGACTTCTTTTGCAGTCTACATACTTATGCTTTAATTGCAAAACTAACCTTCCAGATCAAAAAAGTCTACACACGAAGTCTACATTTGTAGACGGTTTTTGTAGTCTACATTTACGGTTTCACTAATAATTTGTTTATAATTCATTAGTAATAAATTTTATGGTTTTTGTTTTTTCTAAATGCGTGTTAATTATGGTGTTGTAATGTATAAAAATTTGATATGAAAATGTATAATATATATTTTATAAATTAATTTTCTTGTTTGATTGGCATCTAGCTCATATATGTAGAATTCTAAAGAAGCCTGCTCCGAGTAGACTTTTTTTTAGTCTACATTTACGATTTTACTAATAATGCATTTATAGTTCATTAGTAATAAATTTTGAAGTTTTTGTTTTTTCTAAATGCGTGTTAATTATGGTGTTTTGTTTTGTATAAGTTTGACATGTATATGTGTAATAGATACTCTTTAACTTAATTTTCTTGTTTAATTATCATATTTGTAGACTGCATCTGCAGACTTCTTGTGTAGTCTACATTTATTAATTCACTAAAAATGCATTTATAATTCATTAGTAATGAATTTTGTGGTTTTTGTTTTTTCTAAATATGTGTTAGTTATGGTGTTGTAATGTATAAAAATTTGATATGAAAATGTATAATATATATTTTATAAATTAATTTTCTTGTTTGATTGGCATCTAGCTCATATATGTAGACTTCTGAAACCTGCTCCGAGTAGACTTCTTTTTTAGTCTACATTTACGATTTTACTAATAATGCATTTATAGTTCATTAGTAATGAATTTTGAGGTTTTTGTTTTTCTAAATGAGTGTTAATTATGGTGTTTAATGTCTATAAATTTGGCATGTATGTGTTTAATATATATTTTACAAATTAATTTTTCTTGGTTGATTGGTATCTAACTCATATGTGTAGACTTCTTTTGTAGTCTGCATTTACGATAGCTAATGTGTTTTTATTTGCTCTTTGTCCACAGATAATGGTTTAATTTCTGGCTGTTTATGGAGAATGGGTTAAGGAAGATACGTCTTGACAATTTGCGATTGATAATCAGAGAGGAGGGAGAATGTTCTTCTTGCATTATGGTTGTACACATGGTAAATTTCTTGAAATGGTTGAAGATGATTATAAGTTAGACACAAAATCAGAGTTGTTGGACATCACTTATTCACTACCATAATCAATATTGCAACAGCTAGATCCGGATACACCTCCTATACATGTCACAAATGATAGACAAGTCCGAAATTTGATCGAGGAAGGTAATACGCATGTTATACGCATTTGTGTCTCAAGTCACTTTGAAAAAAAGCTCATCACTCAGCTATTATTAGCAGAAGGTCTCGAGCTCGATACCGAAGAAGAAGAGGAAGAAGAAGCAGCCAAGTAGAAAAGTAAGATTTCAACATATTGCTAAATCCCTCATAACATTCAATCAACAGATGAAAAGTGGATCAAGCCCGAATTATGAAGAGGATATATGGTTGCATCTAAATGCACCTAATGGAGGTAATAAAATATTCGACCAAATTCGTAACCAAAAAAACAGAATATTGAGTTTTAGCAAATCCCATTCAGGTTTTATACTAACACATTCAATTGAAGAAACCAAACTAAACAGAACTATTAACTCATCTTTTTCACAAGCAACTCCTCTGTTTAGTAACCACCATCACCACCTCCTCCGTATCCGCCACCGCCTCCTCCGTATTCACCGCCACCGCCACCACCATATGCCCGAGGAGCACTTGTCCTTTCGTTAGCAACATTCACTCGAATGTTACGACCATTCAAATCCTGAAATCGCAAAACCCAAACTCATGAACACAATCCTTTACACAAAACAAAAATTAACTAATTGAGCCATTCAATACAAACCTTTCCATCCATCTCTGTTATGGCAGCATTTGAGCAGTCTCATCAGAGAAGTTGACAAATCCAAAACCCCTCGACCTTCCCGACTCTCTATCGATGATGACTTTAGCTGCACAAGCAAAATAAAATGAAACTTTTGTTCATTTCCAGATACAAAAAACTCTTACTTCAACCAAACCCACAAACATAAACTCCTAAAGATTCATCATTTCTTACCATCAACAACTTCACCAAAGTGAGCAAAAGCTTCCCTCAAAAACTGATCATCAGTTCCCCATGAACGACCTGAATCCAAACCAAACAAACTCAGAATCAAAATCGCTAATTCATGTTAAAACAAATCAGAAAATCAAAGACCTTACAATCACATAAAGATTTACCTCCGACGAAAAGCTTGGTAGACATGTACCGGAGAGAACCGAGCATAGACGTAACCAGAACATTTTCGATCAGATTATTTGATGCAAAGGTTTCTTAGTTTATTTTTAGAGCTTTTTCTTACCCTCCAGCTGCAAACAAACCACCATCAAAAACCAGTAATGACCATCAAAACCTCAAATAAATCTAGAAAATAAACTAAGAAACCTTTGCATCGAATAATCTGACCGGTTGTAGACATTTTCAATAGTAAAGAACTTTGATCATCAGAACATTTGGAAAAGGAAAAGCACGAAACGATACCATCCATCTGTAAATTGTTAGGGCTAGTGTTTTTTTTACCTTGGAGTAAGCTTTTGCGTTGTCCTTCAATATATGCTTAGCAATGGAAGGATTCGACACAATCAAGAACGACTACAAACAAAAATCCAACACAAGAAAATGTTGAGGATTAGTTTCCCTGCGAATATAAACAATCCAGAAATTAACTAAAAACCAGCTAAAACACTAAAAAATTTGGTATGCACACCAAGTGTTCGACTAAATTACCTTTAGAGCTACAGAGAGATTTGAGGACAGATTTGTAACCAAGAGTGTATTTACCACTCTTCATTACAAGAGCCAACCTACTGTTGATACCTTCATGAGACTTCTTCTGCAATTAAAGCATAAACCCAGAAGCATAGTTTTAGACATTGTTGTGGGGGAAATACATTGAGATCGAAAACGAAGATGATGAAAAAAGAATGAAACTTTGATGAGAGAGAACAAGACCCACCATTTCTTTGCAGTCACCATTTTCACCGGCGATGGATGAGTTGGATCTGTGCGGTGGAGGAGAGAGATCGAGAGGAAGAGGAAACACAATGACCAAAAGGAAAAGAGCGCCGCTTGGTGAGGCGGTGGTTTTTTTAACAAACAATTACGGTTATAGAAACTATGAGTTTATATAGGCAGGTAAAAGCCATTCGGTTAGGTTAAAATTTCCGGTTTAGTAGACTTCAAACGAAGTCTACAATGCCCTAAACTCTAAACCCTAAATGTAGACTTCCCGAGAAGTCTACCAAAAATCTAGAAAACTATTTTCGATGAATTATTCAAAACCCTAAATAAAAACTTATTTCAACATTCAAAAAGTTTAATATATTCACAAATTAAAATTTTTATTCAAATTTGACATTTTAAATATAAAAATTATAAACCTTAAATCTAACCCTAAATATAAAAACATGTTTCCAACTTATGATATCAAACTATTGCCAATATTTTTAACTCTAAATATAACATACATACCTTCATATTTGTTTACAACATAGAAATCCCTCAATCTAAGTCATTACAACATAAACTTATGAAATATCAAACAAAAATAACTACCAACACAAAACATATGTTTAGTTTTCATTTCATTATGAATATGAAACCTAGTTTAGCTTTGTTTCTTTAATTTGTGAAATTTTGTGAAATTTTAATTTTTATACTTCATAATTATTTATACTTTAGTCATGAATACAAATGTTTAATCAAACTAATTTTTTTTAATTTATAAATTTAAATTTCATATATAATTAGTAAGTAGACTTCCATTGAAGTCTACTAGTATAGTATTTATAACATAATTTATCTTTGTTTCTTTAATTTATGAAATTTTGTGAAATTTTAATTTTTATACTTCACAATTATTTATACTTTAGTCATGAATACAAATTTTTAATCAAACTAATTTTTATTAATTTATAAATTTAAATTTCATATATAATTAGTAAGTAGACTTCCAGTGAAGTCTACAAAATATCCAAAGTAGACTTCTAACGTACAATATAGACTTCTAGAGGGTTACAACGGTAATTATGGCTTCCGTTTTTTTCTTTGGTCATAAGGGGTGTAATTGTAATTTCACTACCCTCTTAGGTTAGTTTTGCCAAACATGAGATAAGGGGTCTAGTTTTGCAATTGAAATGAATTTGTAGGTTATTTAAAGCAATTTTCCCATATTTCAAACTTTACCCCTATATAGATATGTTAATATTTATAAATAACTAAAGATATAATTAAATACTAACTACATGACGGGTTTAAACAATATAGTAAAGTTGGAGATGTTTATAGAAAGTATTACCCATCAAAATTTTACTTAGACCTATTGATGAGTGGTTTTTAGCAACATTTTAACATTAGCATGTAAACCTATTAAATAAAACCTAGCAAACTAACAATTTAACTCATAATTTAATTGTAACAAGCATAGGGTTCGAACACAAGGAAGACTAGGACTTAGAGTACTAGACCATGACGAAATCTCATTAAGCTAAAGCATAGATAAAGGGTTTGGTTGTGTGAGCTAAACTAAACAGAGAATGTACTAAAACGTAAAATGAGCAGAGCGAGAAACAAATGTAAATGTAAGGATGGTGAATGCATTGAGCAACAGGATGACAACTGATAAAGGGAAAATAAATCATGGTTAATAAAGTTAAGGGTTTTAAGATGAAGGTTCAGTTTACGAGTATGGAGCACGAAATCAAACCAGTCCACTTTCGTGACACTAATCACTTTGTTGAGTACAAAGATCTAACTAATTTTCGCTGCTAGATAAAAGTACTCTCCAAGCATAAACGGTCAAACCCCAATAAACTCAATTACCACCTCAACAACACTTTCATGATCGAGGGTCATTAAACCAAGCAAAAGGTCATTCAAGTATTCCCACAAACACCTTTCGGGCAGGGGAACGCTTATCAACATGATCCGAGAAGTTATTCAAGGATTGAGTTTTAAGCTCAACCTAAGACACTTCATTTATGACCCGAAACG
Source organism: Arabis hirsuta (assembly GCA_964056655.1). NCBI lineage: Eukaryota > Viridiplantae > Streptophyta > Magnoliopsida > Brassicales > Brassicaceae > Arabis > Arabis hirsuta. The sequence goes on along the minus strand of OZ053303.1, from coordinate 7,115,007 downwards.
ATGTTAGCCACTTTCTAAAACCCCTAAATCTACCAACCCGCAGCTCAACAAGGAGACTACTCACTTATGGCTACGGAACAAGCCATAAAATGCAGAAATGAATGCGATTCAAGCACAAAAACTCAAACTTTAAGCTAAAGGCTAAAACTTTATAAAAAAAAGAACTTAGAACATCAAAGTATCAATGCTCTAAGGGTCGATTACAACTACAACGTAAAAGGAAAGCTTGAAAGAGATAAAGGAAAGAAAAACAAGACTTATATTTATTTTGAGGAGCTAAGAACATATTTATAGCCCCTCATAACAGTACCCGGATCGACCCGGAAAGAAAACGGATCACCCCACAATGGTCAACGGTCGACCCAAAAAAGTCAACAAAATGTAGTAAGGATCGGTCACTCCATATCAGGGAAGTGACTGATATCCAGTGCCTATCCAGTGATCCATCCAGCAATCGTGTCGCGACATGGCATCCTCGTTAGGTGTAGGTTATTGGTCTTTTTCATCGGTTTGTGTCGAATAAGGAGATATCGATTTCTTCAGCTTATTCTTCAGTCGATATGGCGTGCCTGGTCTAATGGTCGGAAAGTCTTGATGCTCCATCATAACAAGGGGATAACCTCGGATATCTGTGCACTGGTTTGGAGGCACTGACTTCTTGATTCTCGACCCAAGTTACGAATTTCAATAGATTTGTTGAGACTCCATCTTTCCGCTGTTCCAGGTGCTTCGTATCGATGAGCCCTAATGATTGATGACCGAATCTGCTCCCATGCTTCCTTTGTTCACTCCAGAACCTTGCAGCTTCCCTTGCTTCCACTCCTCAGCAACTCACTCCAATCCTCTAGGCTCTGATAAGTCAAATAACTCCCGTTCAGCACTGATACCACATGAAAAAGGGTAAAAGAAGAGAAATATGTACAAACACTAACCTAAGACTCTAAGATGAAAACTTAAGCTAAACTAGAGCTAAATAGTTCCTAAATGATGTTGAATGAGGGATAATATAATGCAATTATATGCATAGAAAATGTAAAGATATAAATATATCAACTCCCCCACACTTGCCTTTTTCTTGTCCGCAAGCAAGCAAACAGAAGGCAACCGTAAAAGAGAGGTTTAAAGACAGGGACGTACTGCCAAAAAGGGACAGCAAAGGTGCTCACAAATGTGTCCTAAAGAGAACCAAATCGATGCCCAATAGACCTTACTTAAGATAACTTTTCCATGCCCATCACAAATCAAACTCCTACTCTAAATCCCGGAACTCACAAGAAATCGTGTCATTAACTACTGTTTAGCATGGTAGAAAAAGGCTGGAAAATGATATTCAGAGAAGGTTCAAGTCTGTTAAGGTGGTTAACTCTCAAAAACAAGTGTTACACTATGTAAAAGCAGGAAAGAAAATAAACAATTGATTCATACAAGGCTAGGAATCCAATGTCTACCATTTATCCCCTTGATGCAGTCTTTCACTCTCTTCACCTCTCAGTGCCCAAGTGTAACCACTAGCTCTTTTTGGCCAAATACCATTCCTCAAAGACTCTAATCCTCTATTTCTTTTTGAATCAAGACCCAAAGAGCTTCATTTTTTCGATTTGCTCTAGCTCTGTTTTTTAGTTTCCAGCTTAAACCCTCTAACTCATAATTTTACTTTTCTTTTGATTTGATCTATAAGAAGGCTAAACTTTCTTTTGATTTTTTTACTAGAGCTACTTTTTTTTCTTTTAAACTTTTCCCCCCAGACTTGTCTTTTTGTTTATCTCCAATCTTTTCTTTTTTCACACTTAACCACTAACCCTCAAGATAAAACAGTGAAGCACAACCCATTTTGTTTTGCATTCCCCACCTAAGACTAGCCTTAGACACAAGAAACTAGCCTATTAGAAGCTTTGCCTTGTCGTCTTTAATGCTTGCAAGATTTTACCCATGCAACACTTAAAAGAAAAAGGCCTCACTCAAGAACATATGTAAGGGTATGAACAAAAAGGTTTCAGTTTAAAGGGTGTGGTACCATCCTCATCCAAAAGATGAACTTGGATCGGGATGGCCATTCAAATCAAGAAGAGAGTGGTAAAAATGAGGCAACATGATTTGAACGTTAAGTGTTTATCCACAGTTATGATTCAAAGTCCAAAAGTGAGAAAACTTAATTCAATTAAGTTCAAATTCACATAGATGAGAAGTAGATCAAACAAGTTTCAAGCAAATAGAGACTTTCAGAGTGACTGATCAAAGCATTGTTGGCTCTCTACTTCAGCAATGTTAAAGCATCGAAACAGTTCTAATGAGGGCAACAAGTGTGAGTCCTAAACTGAAGCTTAATCATTGACTGCGGTTGTCCCCGTATGCATATGTAATTGCATACTACAATGTTTCTAGACTCAATCCTACATGAACCATGAAACTATAAGCATTTTCTTTTTGTTTTGTTTTTGAAATTTTTTAATGCAAATGGATGCAATGCAAATGAATGAAAGATGCATGACAAAATGTAATGCAAGTGGAAGAAGAAGAAGAGAAAAGAAATCAAATTGTGTATTAGCAATTATAGTGTGTGTGTGGGTGTGTTTTCTCTCCCCTAGACTTAGTTCTCACTGTGCCAGTGAGACAGAGAACAGAGCAAGAAGAAAAGAAACACACCAACACACACACAAAAAGGAAAATTTAAGGAAAAACTAAACTATATACAGAGATAGGTGGTACCTCTACTAGTATTAGGGAGTAAAGTTTTGAGGAGGAGGAAGGATTACTTGATCCCTTGGTAGTGAGAATTGCAGATTTCTGATGCAATCTGCTGCAAAATATTTATGTTGAGGAAGGAAGCACAGCAAAGGTGTATCTTCATGTTCCATGTAGCGATACACCAATGTGTTTGGATACAGCTTTCCTGCTAGGGTGTGAGTGTTCACCAGATAGTCGAAGTCCATCTTGGGAACGCTCTGGAAATACTGACGCATGTTCATATCAATCTCATATACCGAACGCACCTCTGCATCCAGGTGCAATTTATCGGCCTGCCGTGCTTGTTGTTGAGCCATCTTTGGGTGGCTTCATACACCATTCGTAGCTCTTTTTCTTTAGCAAAACATGGTTGCGGCCTTGGAAACATGGTGTGGCCGAGGAGCCTTAGAGCATAACGGACTGTCGGGTTCTTGACTCTTGAGATTTTTCAAAGACTAGGGTGGTAGAGGTCATCATTGACAATGTTCCTCCACACAAGATCGGAGTCATCCCAGCTAGGACTCGTTCTATAAGTGGCCCCAACTAATCTGTATATATCGAGGAACTTAGCATAGGACAAGGAGAAATGATTTTGCGCTATCTTGAACAAAATTCTTTTCGATTCAAAGAGTGAATCTTCCACCAAATAAGAGGCTGGCGTAAGAAATTGTCTGGCAAGAGTGGGGTAAGTGACGTACTCCATTATAGACAGAGAATTGAAGTTCATCTACGCAGCAAATTTATCAAGGTTGTCCCTTATTCCCATTTCAAACAACACTTTTCTGCAAGCGAACCTAGTCGGGACCATTGGGGTTTTGCTGAGCCTTTGCAATAAATTCCACTTGGAATCAGTCTACAGGTCGGCTTTGTAGAAGACTCCCTCTCCACTTGAAGAACTCGAAGTACTCATGCTTGAAGAAATCTGAGATTTTAACTGTCACTACTTCACAAAAAGGAAAATTGGTCACTGGAGTATCTCTACAAAGAGAAGAAAAAAGGAATCGAGGATGATTTAAACCGTTATAGTGATATAATTGAGCAAGAAGAAGTTCAAATGCTAGGGCGTAAGTGTACAGTTTCTTTCTTTAGCAAAAACCGACAAATAAAGGAACGAGAAGGATTTTTGAAGAGAGAGGGAGAGGATATGATATCGATGCAAAAAACCGTTTGCGTTAACCAAACCATAAATTAGAGTTCAAAAACCAAAGTTAACCGTAAATGTAAACATTGAAAAAAATAACCCGGTTTGTCGTGCCCGAAATCGGCCAATGGCAATTGGCCGTCTCATTCCGGTGGTCTTCGGTGTCCGTTGTAAAAAAAAATCAGAGCTTGACATTGTTGTGCACCAATATCATGCTCTTGGTTCATCTCTTCCCTTGAGCAACGTGGTTTTATCGGTTGAACCCACAAAGTGTTGCTAAAATCAATTCTCTTTCTAACTTCCTTCTTTTGTAACTCCTGCTGCTGGATCATACTTAAGAGAAGGATAATTTGAAGATAAAACATAATTGCATATAGATAAAACATAGATATATGTACAATAAGGATAGTCATGAGAAAGTCTCTCAAGTGCGCTTGTTTCATGTCACTAAGCTTGACATTGTTGTTCTTTTTAACTGAAAGAAGAGGGGACCCCTTGTTAGACTTTGGTCCCCAATCATTCATTGCTGTCGTCATGTTGGCTGCATCTGCCTCAAATCGGTCCTTAGCTGAATTGCAGTGTGCATGAAGAGAGTTGCTTGAGCTCTGACCAAGTTTAATCTTCTCCTTAAGGTCTTGAGGCTCTTCATATATCATGGGTGGTGGAGTCAAACTGGCTTCAATTCCTGCCTCTGCGATACCCTTGTTCCCAGTGGAAGGTAGAGTCTACTTGTCCAGAGCAGAGTCGCCTGACGGATCTCCATAATCATCCATAGCGGACTTTTCCTGACTCTTCACTGTGGAAACTGTTGTTATGTCATAGGTGACTCTAGCATCCACATTAGTGAGAGTTAGCTTCAGGTTTTTTAGGTCCATTACAGCTCCAGCAATCTTCAAGAAAGGCATTCCAAGGATGATTGGTAAACTTTTGTCTCCTTCCATCTTCATAACCACAAAGTCAGTTAGAATAAGAGCATTTCTAATTTGCAATGGATAGCTCTGAAGAACCCCAAGGGAATCCACTGAAGTAGAATATGCCATAGTGATGGAATATTCTCGTTTCTTTATCTCTTTAATACCCAATTTCCTCCCCATGAAGAGAGAGATTAAGTTGATACTTACTCCTGTAACACACAGCTCCTTCTCATGAAAATCCCGCAAAGAGCAGGGCAAGACAAATCTCCCTAGATTAGCTTTCTTAGGCAGTGTTCACAGAGTGGACACTCTCTCCTTCAGGTTGTTGTGTGTTTCAGCAGCATCCTTAAGCTTCTGTTGGTAATCTAAAACTGTGTCAATGAATCTCTGTTCTACGGTGTCTCTTGGTGAAACATCCCTCCTCTAGAGTGGTACTAAGAGTTCATTCATCATCTTGTGAACTGCAGGATACGCTTCCTCAAAGCTCAACTTCTTGGCAGACAAAACAGAGTTACCTGAGAGAGTCTCTTCGTTATTTTCAACATGTAGGGCTTCATCTATTTCCATGTCAACATCAGATTCCTCTCCTTGCAAGGGTCCCTCTATGCTCTCTTTACAACATTCGTACTCCAGAAAAGTGACATTACATGTTTCTTTGGGATTGGCTTCGCATTCTCCAGGAAGAGTGCCTAGAGTTCTTTGAGATGAAGAAGCAACCTGAGAAAGGCAGTCATCCAGTGACTTGAAATAAGAGTTCAAGCTTTCAAACTTGGTTTGGAGGTCAGTATATCCTCCATCCACATTGTTCTTTAGCTCCAAGATCTTCTTGTTGAATTCCTGCTGAGTTTTAGATTGGTCGTCCATTATCTGTTGTAGGACTCCCTTGAGATCAAAACTTGGTGGGACTTGAGGTGCATGAGCAGAGTATTGCTGGTTTGCACCTTGTTGTGGCCGAAATCCAGAGTCTGCATTAGGTGAAAACTGAGCTCTTGCCTGATATCTTTGAGGATTAAAGCCTTGTTGTTGCCCCTGAGAGTAATTATTGTAGGGGCTGGCTTGAATCCTTGTCCTTGAGGTCTTTGTTGTGGATGGTAGACTTGATCTTGCGAGTTCTCCATATTAGTGCTTTGGTATGAGAGGTTGTTGTTCCTGTAGTTGGGGTTGAAATTCTTGAATTGATACCCCTGATTTCCAACATAGTTCACCTCCTCTTGCTGCTGTTCATAACCCTCAACAGCTTCCTCTTGGTATCAAGGAGTAAAGCTATCAATCTCTCCAACAAAGTGGACTCCTTTCTGGTTTGCCATCAATACCTTACTCATTATGTCCAACCTCTCACTCAGCTCCTTGAATTTGTGATCACTGTGGTTATTAGAGGGAGGGAAGTTCCTGTCATAATCTCCTCCATACTAGGCATCAGTTTAATCAAAGTTCTCTATCAACTGCTCTGCTTGATTTTCATTAAGCCCACTGAAGTTTCCATAGCTGGATGTGTCAAAAATGGTGCTTGTGCTCTTTTTGACTCCACGATAGAAGATTCCCAAGAGATTATCCTTTGGAATACCATGATGAGGGCAGCTTCTTGTGTATTCTTTCAGCCGTTCCCAAGCATCGCAGAGATTCTTGCCTTCCTTTCATGAAGGAGTTGATATCACTCATGAACCTAGCAGTCTTCTGCTTGGGGAAGAATTTGCTCAGAAACTCCTTTTTGCAAAGCTCCTAAGTGTTGACAAACTCAAAAGGAATATTGCGCTCCCACTATGAAGCTTTGTTACCTAGTGAGAAAGGAAACATGATCATTCTAATGGTGTCATCAGGAACACCATTCATCTTGATTGTCATGCATAGCATGTCAAACTTATCATGATGGTCCAAGGGGTCTTCACTTGGCAGTCCATTGAATATAGAGTTTTACACCAAGTTGATAATACTGGACTTAATCTCAAAGTTGTTGTTTGGCACAAGGGGAGGGCATATCCCCCTGGTGTTTGGTTCATCAAAGGCTCCAATAGGCCTCAACTCCACCTGAGCAGCTCCCTGAGCTAGTGGTGGTGCCCTTGGTTGGTTTCCAGCCGCTTAGACTTGCTCCCTTAGTGGAACAGGATTGGGGTTGTTGGGGTTTACAACTGGTGGTACAACTTGAGGATGTTCTATATCCTCTCTTTCTTTCAACTTTCTAGCTAGTGCTTCTGCTTTACTCTGTCTTTCAAGTCTGCCAATATCAGGAACCAAGTCAAGAAGTCTTCCCTCTTGTCTTCTCCTTTTCATACACTGCAAGAAAAACAGAGGAGAAACAACAAACACAAAAACAGAACAAAATGCAGACAAAAATGAAAACTTTAGTCTTAACGAAATACTCAAATCTGATATCTAAATACGAAAACTTCCCTGGCAATGGCGTCAATTTGATAAGTGGTTTTTAGCAACATTTTAACATTAGCATGCAAACCTATCAAGTAAAATCTAGCAAGCTAACAACCTAACTCATGATTCAATTGTAGCAAGCGTAGGGTTCGAACACAAAAAAGACTAGGAATTAGAGTACTAGACCATGGAGAAATCTCATTAATATAAAGAATATATAAAATACTTGGTTGTGTGAGCTAAACTAAACAGAAAATGTACTAAAACGTAAAATTAGCAGAGCGAGAAACAGATGTAAATGTAAGAATGGTGAAGGCATTGAGCAACGGGATGACAACTGATAAAGGGGCAGTAAATCATGACTAATAAAGTTAAGGGCTTTGAGATGAAGGTTCAGTTTACGAGAATGGGGCACGAAATCAAACCAATCCACTTTCGTGGCACTAATCACTTTGTTGAGTACAATGATCTAACTAACTTTTGCTGCTAGATACAAGTACTCTCCAAGCATAAACGGTTAAGCGCCAATAAGCTCACTTAACACCTCAACATCACTTTCATGATCGAAGGTCACTAAGCCAAGCAAAAGGTCGTTCAGGCATTCCCACAAACACCTTTCGGGCAGGGAACGCCTATCAACACGATCCGAGAAATTATTCAAGGATCGAGTTTTAAGCTCAATCTAAGTTTGAGAACACTTCATTTATAACTCGAAACGATGTTAGCCACTTTCTAAAGCCCCTAAATCTACAAACCCGCAGCTCAACAAGGAGACTACTTACTCATGGCTACGGAACAAGCCATGACCAAGCTCGAATAATGTGTGTACGGTAAAATGCAGAAATGAGTGCGATTCAAGCACAAAGACTTAAACTTTAAGCTAAAGGCTGAAACTTTATAAAGAAAAGAACTTAGAACATCAAAGTATCAATGCTCTAAGGGTCAATTACAATTACAACGTAAAAGGAAAGATTGAAAGCGATAAAGGAAAGAAAAATAAGACTTAAGTTTTTTCAGGGGCTAAGAACATATTTATAGCCCCTCATAACAGTACCCGAGTCGACCCGGAAAGAAAATGGATCACCCCGCAATAGTCACCGATCGACCCAAAAAAATCAACAAAATTTAGTAAGGATCGGTTACTCCATATCAAGGAAGTGACCGATATCCAGTGCCTATCCAGCGATCCATCCAACAGTCGTATCGCGTTACGGCGTCCTCGTTAGGTACAGGTTATCGGTCTTCTTCATCGGTTTGTGTTGATATCTAAGGATATCGATTTCTTCAGCCGATATGGCGCGCCTAGTCCAACGGTCGGAGAGTCTTGATGCTCCATTGTAACAAAAGGATAACCTAGGATATTTGTGCATTGGTTTGGGGGCACTGACCTCCTAATTCTCGATGCAAGTTACGAACTTCAATAAATTTGTTGAGACTCTATCTTTCCGCTGTTTCAGGTGCTTCCTATCGATGAGCCCTGATGATTGATAACCGATTTCTGCGCCCTGCTTCCTCTGTTCACTCCAGAACTTTGCAGCTTCCCTTGCTTCCACTCTTCAGCAACTCACTCCAATCCTCCAGGCTCTGATAAGCCAAATAACTCCCGTTCAGCACTAATACCACCTGAAAAAGGGTAAAAGAAGAGAAATATGTACAAACACTAACCTAAAACCCTAAAATGCAAATTTAAGCTAAAGTAAAGCTAAATAATTTTTATATGATGCAGAATAATGCTAAATAAGAGGTAATGGAATGCAATTATATACATAGAAAGTGTAAAGATATGAATATATCACCTAATCGAGTAATATAAAGAAATGAGAATTCTTAAAGATACAAACAAATATCTAATGAGCACAACACACCAAATTTTCTAAGAATTAAAATGACTTTAAAATCATGATTACATAACGTATAAGTGTTTTGTCACTAGATTCAGTGACAACGGAACAAAATATAAATCGTTGTTATCGTCAACAACAACAAAACAAACGAAACCATCAAATCAAATATGACATGAAGCAACCTTGCATTTACATTTCATTTGAAATATTTGTACACAAAATGATCACAATCATATATGGATGGTTGGGGTTGGGCTAATAATGAGTATGTAATGTTTCTGAAATCTGTGAGCAGCCACCAAACCACTTAGAAAAAGGATCTAAGTTCACACCTTTGTTTTACACCTTTGTTTTACTCTATGCAACTAATCCGTGGTACTACATTGTAATTTAATTTCTTAAAAATGATTTCCATATTCATTTTTTTATTATTACCAAAAAGTCAATCATGTTGTGTTAACATAAGTACATGTACATATTGGACGCTTTCTTTGTATGCTTCTGACATGTATACATTTAACTTTAATAATTGCACTTCTCTCTCCCAAGTGTACATTTCGATTTCCATGCATATACTCATAATTTCAACATGAACAAAATTATCATAAGTTCTTGGACTTTCATGGCACTAAAAGGTGATTTAAATTCATTTAAGCTTCATACTTGGTTTCACTTGTAATCAATGATTAAATTTGCTATGTCGAGTAAAAACCTAAATTCACAAGGTAATAATGGATACATGAAACTAAGGAAAAAATGGTTTTTTTTTTTTAAACTTCAATTAGAGATGTTTAATCTGAATAAACCGATTTGATTCAATATGAACTGAACCAAGCTAAAATAATTTTGAAAACCAAACAATTACTTAATATATTTTAAATAAATATGGTGATTCTCTCGCGTATACGCAGAAAAATTATTTATGTAATTTTATTTTTAATTTTAGTCATTAAAAATATGAAATATGTAGTTTTTTATTTTTGTTATAGAAATTGTTGTTGATTCTTTTGTTGTTCATTTTTTTGGTTAATAATATCGCTTTTATTAATAATATGAATTTCAGAAATTTAGTTTTACCATTTAATAATTTTATATGTGTAAACGTGTCAAATCAAAATGTATAATAATTTAATATATTAGAGTTAAAAACTCATGTTAAATTTTGCTTGTCCAAATATCTTAAGTAGAATTCAGAATACAAATAAATTATTTAATATTTTAAAACATGAAAATATATAATCATAAATTTTATAAATGAAACACATATTAAAAAAATTGTTTCTTTTGAATTTAAAAAATATTTTTATTGCTTTCAAATTATCTTACGTGAAAAAAATATTTCAAAAGAATAATTATATTTTTTGTTATAAACTTGGGAAGTTTTTCACAAACATATCAAAATCTCTTTTAAAAATTTGGTAAGTCTTTATTATTATTTTCAAAAAGAATATATATTCTATAAAAAAATTTCTATAATTTTATTATTACAATAATCAATTTCTAAACTATTTTTAAATGAGAAACCAAATTTTTGTATAATTTTTAGAATAAAGACGAAAATCAGATAATATATTGATTAAAAATTCTTTTTGTTTATTTATGGTAACAATTATAAATTTAGTTGTAGAAAATTTTATTATTGATTCAAAATTGCTATGTCACAATTTTGACAAACTATATCACAATTATTTTAGTGAGAATGATTGTGGAGATGACATATGAGCATCTTCTCACAAATCACTCCCCAATTAATATATAAGAGATTCATCAGTCGAATCCATTAATTAAAAAACTGATCTCAAAATCTAAATTTGTTTAAAAATTTAAGTACCCTATTGTTACTTTAGCAAAAATTTGCTTAAAAATTAGTGACATATTTAACTTAAATCCGATTCCAAACTAAAACCAAAATTTTGCCAAACCATTTATAATAGTTTAAATTTTACTTTTCTGAGTATTATTATAAATCGAAGATTCTGAAAGATAAAATTTTTTGATTGCTTGTGTTGTAATCCAAAATTAAGTTTAATGGAATATGAGTTTGTACCCCAAAAAACTCATTTTGAAGTTAGTCTTTTTGGTTGGCCCATTTATTTCTTCGTTCCTTCCTTCCAACCTTCTTTCGGATGAAGCTAAGTATTGATTTCAATTTTCTGTTAACCTACCTAATCATGGTTTCATAATGATGGGCCTCGATTGTACTTAGCTTCTAAATTAGATCCCCTTTTTTTTTTTTTTTGAGAAAAACAAAAATAGATACCATTTCTACTTGCAAAAATTAGATCCCTTAAAAGGCGAAATAAATCAGTTCGTAGGGCGAGTGTTGGAAGCACGCTAAATTGAAGCCGTTGATGACACGTGTGAAAACCAAGTGAGGAAGTCATCAGGACTGTACGTTATAATCACGTGATGGCACGTGGGGAGCAAGCATGTACAAACAAAACTGTGATTTGGACCGACTTAGGAAGCAACGAGAGAAACATACATCATTCGGTGTACCATAAAAACAGCACATATCATTGAGTTTGTTTTGTTACTCCCAAAAAACATATGGTCTTAAAACAAAGACTATTGTCTCTTATGATGTTATATTATTGATTTCAATCTTAACTTATAATCATCTTAAGCTTATCAAAGATTCGACTTAGGGTAGACATTAGTTAATTATCAAATTTTTATATAAAAACCCCCCACTGGATTATGATTTCGACAAAGCGATAATGCGAAGAAAAAAACAATATTCATGTGCAAATGTTGTAATACATCTTCCATTATTTATTTATTATCATATATATTATATATTAAAAAATTTTGCAGAGTAATTAATACCTATTTTCTTACACGCCAGAGGAAAAATTATGCGCTCATTTTTAACTCGATTCGAATTATCCTCGTCGGTTTTTTTTCTTTCTTAAATCATATTCAAGCCATGTTCCCAATTATAGGGTTTAGCCTACATATATTACAAATATCCTACCATTAATATTTGGAATTGATTTTTTTTTTTTAAACTCAATTATTGCTTGGGAAGGCAGAGAATTGAACTATGTTCATGGGAAGGTCTACGTCTTCAATCATTGACCTCCACAAAAGCATTGGTCGTGAACACGACTAATACCAATTAAGTACGAACCAAATTTGATTTTAACTAATGAACCAGACATATATATATAATATTACATATATGTATATAATTTTTGTAACCGGAAGATATATACAATAGCCAGCCATAAGTAGAAACTTTTTTAACCTATGTGTATATATAGCATATCTTCATATTATGGACCATCCTGTTTGGGTTTTCTTTGAACCTTTTTTCCATTTGTGCGTAATATCATTACATACAAGTACAATGTTAAATTAAATGACCATCAAGACTTATATTGAAATAATGTTACTGTTTTTTTTTTTGAAAATAATAATGTTACTTTTACGATCATATTATTCACTAGAGAATTCTATTATCACACATGAAATTTCGATCACAGTGGATATATCGAAATATTGTGTGAACTTTACAGTTTAGATTACATTTCTTAAAAAAAAAAAAAAATCCGATCAACTACGTATACCTTAACATATAAAATTGGGGTATGGATAAATCATATACGTATGATAATTATAAATTCGTATGTGAAGAATTCTATTATACTGAATCTGAATTAATTCAAATGAACAATTGGAATGACCAATGTTAATCACTATTTAACAAAAAGAATACTATATACTTACAAATTTTAACCTTTGTCTTAATAATTAAAATAATGTGGTTTAATCAGAGCCGGATCTGAAATTTTGGGGGCTTGAAACAAAATAAAAAATGGGGGCCAATATAATATATCAAAAAAAAAATTTTCATATATAAAAAAGGTTAAACCATTAATGAAACATCAGTTTTCTCAAAAAAAAAAAAACTAATAATAATCTACGGCTTTTTAAAAATATCCCTTCTTACATTTTTTGCGGCAAAGTCATTCATCAAACTTTGATAGTCAAGTTTTCCAACCATGTCTCTCTCAATTGACAACATCGCCAACCCATTCAATCGCTCTTCTGACATACTTGACCTCAAATAAGATTTTATCAACTTTAACTTGGAAAAACTTCTTTCGGCTGAGGCAACTGAAACTGGAACCGTTAGCATCACTCTATATGCAAGCCATGTATTCGGATAACAACGACCTTCATACCTTTTCAAAAAGTCTAACACTTCAATGGCCTTCTCGATCTCAATTGGTAAAACTTCTCTTAAAATCATGATCTCTAGGAATAAATGATTTCCATCAATGTCTGAAGTATCACCATGTTTAAGAGAAGTTTCAAGGTTGATACATGCTGCCTTTAAACTATCACCTGTTGCCAATCTGAGCTTCTTTAGATCAAACAAAAATCCAAAAATCTTCTCATATTCTTCAAATTGTTCAAACCTCACCTGAAGAGATATTATAGCTTGATCCACGATTCTCAGGAAAAAATCAATTTTAAACTTCTCTTCCTCGCTTAGCATCTCAAATTCATCATCCCTTCTTCCAATCTGTTCATCAAAATGTATTTTCCTTTTAATAACGCGCTTTCTTTTCATAGGAAAATCTGGCTCTATATCCATAGACTCTGCAATAATCTTAGCTTCTGCTTTTGCTTTTTCAAATCCAGTTTCCCTGTAGTTTTTCAAATATGAAACAAGTCCTTTCAATTGAATAATGGCATTATCAATATCAATATGCTCTGATTGCAGCGCCTTACTTACCGTATTAACGGTAAATAGAAGATCATACCAAATAACCATACCAAATAAGAACTCAAATCCTCCAATTCCATGAGTTTCACTTGTAGCAAGAGATTCAGCTTCGCTACGAGCTCCAGGATCAGCACAGTTTTCAGCCAAGTAATCCAACGCATCTCTTATTTTTGGAGCCTGGAAACGAATTGTTCTAACACTTTCCACACGACTTTCCCAACGAGTTTCTGATAATGACTTAAGTGTGAGACCTCCTACCATCACCTTGAATAGCTCCCACCTATTTGTAGATGATGAAAACAAACAATAAATCCTTTGAATGATTCCAAAGAAATCAATCGCTTTTGTAGATGATTTAGCCATATCAGAAAGTGCCAAATTAAGACTATGACAACCACAAGGTGTATAAAATGCTCTTGAGTTGATATCCAACAATCTTTTCTGTACCCCTTTGTGTTTTCCTCTCATATTAGATCCATTGTCATAATCTTGCCCTCTCACATCATCAATATTCAAATTTAGACCAGCCAACGTATCACAAAGCAATTCAAAAAGTCCTTCTCCAGATTTATCTGCAACTTCTAGGAATGTCACAAAAAATTCTACAACTTGTGTTTTCTCCATAGAGACATCCACACATCTGATAATAAGACTCATTTGTTCTTTATGACTCTTATCTGGAGTGCAGTCGAGAATCACTGAAAAATACTTCGCCTCTTGAATTTTATTGATGATCATAAGTTTAATCTCATATCCTAGCATAACAATCAGTTCATCTTGAATAATGTGGCTTAAATAATGGTAGTGAGTCTCACCTTCCTTAACTCGTCTGATATGCTCTCGCATGACTGGATCAAACTCTCCAAATGATTCAACAAAAGTCAGAAAGTTTCCATTGTTTTTTTCACCAAGCTTCTCATTAGTCCCACGAAATGCTAAATTTTGTTTAGCAAGAGTTGTTACCAATGAAAATATTCTCAACAAAACCTCTCTCCAATGGTTTCTTTCTCTATTGATTTCTTCTTGGAGACACTTATCAATGGTATGATTTTTCCTTAGTCTCAACTCTAATTCCATCCACTGACTCATGCACACAATATGACAATGACTGGTTTCATGTTGGCTCAGTCTTATCCTGACATTCTTCCAATCATTAAACCCCTTGCTTGACAACTGATTGGCATCTTGATCTCGACCAAACAACTTGCAGCAAAAACAATATGCTCTATGCGATACTTTAGAATAAAGTAGCCAGTTCCTATCTTGTTTATCTCCATTTTTCATCTCTCTTTTGTAATACCTATGAGAAAAATGTCTACCAATACTATCTTTTGGAAAGACGTAGTTCTCATGTACTCTTTCCATAGGACCCTTTTTCACTAGAAAATCTATCAAACTCTGATCAATTATTTTCCAGCTTGCAGGATCAAGTTTTTCCAGAATCCTTTCTTGTTCTTCAACATTCACTTCATCTTCTCTACTCCTTTTTTCCACATTCTCAGACTTATCTATAACTTCCTCAGTCTTATCAATAGTTTCCTCTATCTTATCATCCTCTAAATCAGTAGGATTTTCATCACCAGCTCCACCACACTCATCACTTTCAAGAGTTTTTGATTTTTTAACAAACCTTAACATAGAATTGGCTAGAGATTTATCCTCTTCTTCTTTTCTTTTCTTCTCTCTTAGCTTTTGGGCTCCTGATTTGCATTTTGTTTTTCGTGTTGGAATTCCTAAAAAATTTGTATAAAAAAAACAAACATAGTAAGAATTATTTTTTCTGATCAAATTCTCAACTCTAACACAAAATTTAACATAATCTTAAAATTAGTTACCTGACATGGTTTATGGCTAGGATTTTGATATAAAACAGAACCAATTGAGATGAACTTGTGTTTGAGATTGAGAAGAATAGAAGAATGGAACTTAGAGAAGAAGGAAGAAGGAAGCGTCAGGAAGGAGGAAGCTTAAGCGACGAACAAGTCGCGTAGGTTTTTTTTTTTTTTGGTTTTTGTTTTATTGATTTTAGTTTTTAATTATTTGGACATTCTATTGGGCTTTTTTAATAGCCACGTTTTTAAATTTGGGCCACATAGAAAATCAAACATTTTTTTGTCTTTATATTATGTATATATATATTTAAAAAAAAAATATTTGGGGGCCTTTAAAAAATGGGGGCCCTAGGCGAATGTTTCATCTGGCTATGCCTAGATCCGGCCCTGGGTTTAATATTATTGTACCATAATGTAGAACGTGTGATCTATCTATTTGAATTGACTCGACCGTTAGGCAACTTAACAAAGACAAATGATCTAAAAAGTATATTGTTTAAGAGGCAACTATGCAAGGTTCGGCATGATTCTCTTCTAAAAAAAAGATTAAGCATGATAATAATATAAAATATTAAACATTTATCTATTTAATATAATTAAGTTTATTGATGAAGTCCTACCACATATATTCTATATCTAATGGATAATTCATGCAAGGATTTATCTACGTCATGGCTTTTGGTCTGGACTCTAGGACTTGCACGTCACAACTCACAACGTTTCATTTTCTTGTAATGTCAACTCTTGATCTTGCAGATATATACTAACAGCAGAATCTGCCATGGTAGAATTTTTAGTAATTTTTTACGGAATCAAACGGAATAATTTTGAATTCAAATAGTAACAGTTGAATTTTACAGAATATAGTTATTTTTTTAAATATATAAATAAATTAAACTTATAAAAATATTAACTAAAATTGTAATTGTCAAAATAAATATTAATGTTTATAAATGTACTAAATTTTATAAAATAATAATATTTTATTAAATTATCTCTTAAATCCAACTTATTTCATTAATATTTTCATTTTTATGTTTCTGTAGCAAAATTTACAAGTAGTTTTTGTTATTAACTACTAAAATACGATGTATCGAATATGTATGACTGACAACTATATTATTTATGACTTGAACGTTAACATGTAAATATTTTTAAATGAATATTTAACATAATATTTGAGAATTTTGAAATGATTTTTTTTTTACAAAAATCGACACAATTGCAAACCATAAACTTAACCGAAAACAAACTGTGAATTATTATTGTCCATCGTTAAAAGATTATAAAAATAACTAATTCATGAATAATTATAAGATAACATAAAACTAGGTAGGAATCAATAAATAAATAAACATTTGCATCATGTTTTACTTTTTCAGCCACTTCTATTCAGCCACGTACATTCTTCTAAGCCAACTGATGAAATATTAGTCTTTTCTACAACAATTCTGCACATTCCACAACAATTCCTCAATTAAGCTGTTACGAGTTACAATATGTATTTTCAAAATTATGTATATACGATCATATTAATATTAATTTTAAATATAATTTTATAAGCATTCGTTGGTCAAGTAAAAAACAACGTTCCATTAAGCCCAAAAAACAACAACAGCAACAACAACGTTTTTCGTGGTTTCTTGTCCAATCTGATATTAGTGCGGTATATAAATGAGTTAGTATCTGCCAAAACATGGTTATTCTTCTTATAGCGAAGCCAAAAACATGGTTAACGTACAATTTCCCGGCTAAAAAGTGCAAATGAAAACGATAAACCAAGCCAAAAGTAAAGTACATGTATCTAAATAAGAAAGTACTAGTTAATGATCATAATCACAATCTTTAACAAACAAAAAATATGATCATAATCACAATTCCCCTGAAAAAATATAAAGCGATAAAATACTCATCTTTTTCCGTTCATTTTCTTGAATAATAAGTATATTTGTATGGATTTTATTGGATTTTTATTTAATTTCATAAAAATCTCCTCAATGTATCATTCTATTTTTCACTTTGAAATAGAGTTAGATTTTGCTGTAATATATTACTCTATTTCTTACTTCAAAAATATAGTTTAAGTATATTTCATTTTTTATTTTTTATTAATTGTTAATAATACACTTTATTTATAAGATTACAAATTAACCTCATTATTTTTTTGTTTTATAAATCAAAGTTTTTTTTTTTGAACTTTTTTTCTTTTTATTTAATCTAAAAATGAACAAAAAATAGCAGACGTTTTTTTTATACAGCAACCATATATATAAATCAAAGTTGTAACATTAGAATATTTAATCCAACCCATGGGCGAGACGGTTTACTTCAAACTTTCGGTCAACCTGAATCAACATTTTTAAATGCACATATGCGAACTAAAACGAAACTAAAGCATTCATTTGGTCGATCAATCATCGGCACAATTTCCTTGCAGTTTGTTCGGAATATAAGATTAAGAGAGATGCATTCCATTTAGATAAGAAAGTTTCCAAATCAGTATGGAGAAACTATAGCCTATGGAATTTATACCATTGCCCTTTTGACATCTTTTTATTTTATCTAAAAATGAACAAAAAAATAGCAGACGAAAAGGCACAGTGACGCCCATATCCTGGTCGGGGGGACGTGACAATGAACCTCTGTTCTTTTGCAACTCACAGAGACTAAATTTATGAAATTTTTCTTATCAGGAAACATTGTTCATCAGAAGATCAAGTCAGAAGTAAAGAAAAAATAGGAAAAACAAAATTAAAAAGAAAAACAAATCTTTTTTTTTTGTAATATCAAAATTACTTGTGAATGTGGAGCCCACAAGCCATACCTAGTTTGATCTCTCTCTTTCGTTTAGAGGTCTCAGTTCTTTCTTTTATTCTTTTTTTTGTTGTAATTACAAATTTCGAAATTTCACTTCTCCCAATCTGTGTCTTCTCTTCTCTTCTCTTCTCTTCTTCATAGAAAGATCTCTGAAATAGAGAGACTTGTGTAATTTTGTGTTTGTGTGTTTTTCTTTTTCTTTTCGTGATTTGACAGTGCCCATGTTTCTGTTTTTCGGATAAGGACTCCTAAAATTACTTTCTCTAATAGAAATTCGAAAAATCTTACTATTATCTCTGTCTCCATTCTTCAAACTCAAAACGGTAAGAATTCGCTATTTCCTCTCAAAATCTCACTCTTTTATGGATTTTTCCACTTCTAAGTATTGATAAACATTTCTTGTTCTCTTCTGGGTTTTGATCAAAATCTTCAATATTCCATTAAAAAAAAAAGTCTCAACTTTTGTGTGCCCATTAAAAATTAAATTAGAGTCCTTTTCAATGTATATCTGTAAATGGTGATGCATTCGACTACTCTATGAAAGCTCTAGTGTTCATCTTCTTATTCTTTTCTTATCTCTCACTTTCAACTCCTTTCTCATTCATTCATACACTCTTCAAGTAATTTTCTATCATTTCTTCCCAAAACCAGTAAAAATCTGGTTTTTAGGGTTCTTCATTCTCCCCTGAAGTACCTGGGGTTTTCATTGATTCTGGGGAAAAAGATCTCGTTGTAAGTTCTCAGATCTGAATCCTTGTACGAATAAAAAGATTTTTTGTTTTTGTTTTTTTCATTTTTATAAAAATTATTATTTTATTTCCCTTTCTGATTAGATCTGCAACGTCCTGAAAATCATTTTATTTCCTTAAAATAAAAATCATGATAGCTTCTTCCAAGTAGTTTTTTCCCTTATGTGTGAAACCATCATTTACTACTCTATTCCTTCAAGAGATTTTTTTCAAAGTCATTCAACTATTTCAAGAATCCTTATGGTAATATATATTCTGCAGAATTCCTCATTTCATTTCTATTACCAAATTTTATGCTCGAATTGTTTGATTTCAAAGTTGTAAGCTTTTCTCTCTAGGGTTCTTGAATCTTGAATCTCTAAACCTCGCTCTGAAATATGAATTTCTTTTCTTTGTGTTTGACTTTTTTTGTGTTGTTGAAATTGTTCAGATTGGGTGCTTTGATGGATTCATAAGCTTGCATTTATGGGATTTGATAGACTGTCAATAAAGGAAAACTTGTGGTTATGGATTCTCGAGGTGACAGTTCCAGGTTGGGACAATATCCGACAAAACCTATTAGGAACATGTCTTCATCTTCATCAGCTGCTTTCTTCTCAGCTAATCAGTCTCCTTTTTTCTCTCCAAGATCTCCCAAATTCCCTCCAGAAGTATCCGAATCCACTCGCTCTGATGCTCATTGTGATAGCTTCGATCCTCTTAGCTCCAGTTCCGGTTTCCAAGACTTGCCAGCCGCACCGAATATCATCGAGCCTGATCGAATAGCTTCGAGTAGTGTGATCTCTTATACACCTTCTAGATATGGAAGAGGGCATGAATCTTCGTCGTATACTCAGACATCTTCGGTTTCTGTTTCTTATAATAGGCTTAGATGTTGTGATGTGTTCGTTGGATTGCACGGTCAGAAGCCTTCTTTGCTTCGGTTTGCGGATTGGCTTAGAGCTGAGTTGGAGTTTCAAGGGATGAGTTGTTTCATGTCGGATAGAGGACGGTGTAGGAGTTCTAGGAAACAGAGGATAGTCGAGAGAGCGATGGACGGTGCATCGTTCGGGGTTATAATTCTAACGAGGAAGGCGTTTAAGAATCCTTACACGATCGAGGAGTTACGGTTTTTTGCAAACAAGAAGAATCTGGTTCCGGTTTTCTTCGATTTATCTCCAGGAGACTGTCTTGTGAGAGATATAGTTGAAAAGAGAGGAGATTTGTGGGAGAAACATGGTGGGGAATTGTGGCTTTTGTATGGAGGGATTGAGAAAGAATGGAAAGAGGCGGTTCACGGGTTATCGCGGGTTGATGATTGGAAGCTTGAAGCTCATGAAGGTAACTGGAGAGATTGTGTATTCAGGGCGGTTACGTTATTGGCAATGAGGTTAGGGAGGAGAAGTATTGTGGAGCGGTTGGCGAAATGGCGGGATAAAGCGGAGAAAGAGGAATTTCCTTATCCGAGGAACGAGAATTTTGTTGGCCGGAAGAAGGAACTATCCGAGCTAGAGTTCGTTTTATTTGGAGATGTTGCTGGAGATTCGGAAAGGGATTACTTTGAGTTAAAGGCTAAACCGACGAGAAGGAAGAAAAATGTGACGCTCGGGTGGAATAAAAGCAGTTCAGCTGAAGAAAGACGGAAGAAAGGCAAAGAGAAAGTTGTGTGGAAGGAGTCGGAAAAGGAGATCGAGATGCAAAGTACGGATTTACCGTCGCGGAATCAAGTAAAGTTAGGACGGAACACGAGGAGAAAACGGTCTATGAAGGTTGTTTACGGGAAAGGTGTGGCTTGCGTCTCGGGTGAATCGGGGATTGGAAAAACCGAGCTGCTTCTTGAATTTGCTTACCGGCATTATCAGAGGTATAAGATGGTTCTTTGGATAGGTGGTGAGAGCCGTTACATTAGACAGAACTATCTGAATCTTTATCAGTATTTGGAAGTCGATGTCGGGATAGAGAATTGTTCTGATAAAACACGGATGAAGAGCTTCGAAGAGCAAGAAGACGCTGCGATTTCTAGAATCAGAAAAGAGCTTATGAGGAATATACCGTTCTTGGTTGTGATTGATAACTTGGAGAGCGAAAAGGACTGGTGGGATTCGAAGCTCGTGATGGATCTTCTTCCTCGGTTTGGAGGCGGGACTCACATTTTGATATCTACGCGTCTGTCCCGAGTTATGAACATGGAGCCATTGAAACTCTCTTACCTCTCTGGTGCTGAAGCTATGCTGTTAATGCAGGGGAACGTTAAAGATTACCCGGTTTCAGAAATGGATGCGTTGAGAGCGATTGAAGAGAAACTCGGGCGGTTAACGTTGGGATTAGCGGTCGTGGGAGCTATTTTGTCAGAGCTACCAATAAACCCGAGCCGGCTTTTGGATACTATAAACAGAATGCCGTTAAGAGAGATGGTATGTAGCGGTCGGGACGGGAATCTTTTGAGAAGAAGCACGTTTCTGTTGCAGTTGTTTGAAGTGTGTTTTTCGATCTTTGATCATGCGGATGGACCGAGAAGTCTGGCTACGAGAATGGTTGTTGCAAGTGGGTGGTTAGCTCCAGCACCGGTTCCAGCCTCTTTATTGGCTTTGGCTGCTCATAAACTCCCTGAGAAACACCGAGGTACGAAACGCCTATGGAGAAGACTGAGACGCGCAATAACCTGCGGTTTTACGTCATCTAACTCAAAGCGATCAGGAGCTGAAGCTGCTTCTATGCTACTTAGATTCAACATTGCGAGAACCAGCAGCATCAAGCTAGGGTTTATACAAATCCACGAGCTCGTGAAACTCTATGCGAGAAATCGAGTACTGGTGAACGAGAACGCTCCTGCAATGGTTCAAGCAGTGATAAACCGCGGCTCGGCCGTTGAAACCGCAGAGCAGATCTGGGCGGTTTGTTTCTTGCTATTCGGTTTCAGCAACGAAGCTCCTACTCTTCAGCTAAAGATTACTGAACTTCTGATTCTTGTAAAGCAAGTAATCTTGCCTCTAGCAATTAGAACGTTCATAACATTTTCACGGTGCAGCGCCGCGGTAGAGCTACTAAGAGTCTGCACAAACGCTCTTGAAGCGGCTGACCAAACGCTAGTGACGCCAGTCGAGAAGTGGCTAGACAAGTCGCTTTGCTGGAGACCGGTACAGACAAGTGCACAGCTAAACCCTATTCTATGGGAAGAACTTGCTCTAGCTCGAGCCACGGTGCTAGAGACTCGAGCTAAGCTGATGTTACGAGGCGGGCAGTTCGGTGTAGCTGATGATCTGATCAGAAAAGCGATCTTCATAAGGACTTCGATCTCAGGAGAGGATCATCCTGGGACTGTGTCGGCTCGAGAGACATTGAGTAAGTTGACTAGACTTTTATCCAATGTTCATCAGATTCATAACTCTTCACCGTAATAGACAAAGTTTTTAGGACTTTCTTGTTGTAAAAGTTATAAAGTTAGAGTTTCTTCTTCTTTTTATTATCATTATTTTTAGCCATAAGATTTAGATTTATACAGAGGGTTTAGTAATAAAAAAAAAAAAAACTGTTTTATGTAAGAAATTTGTCAGAGAATCTCCTTTTATTATCATAGTAAAAAATCTCTGAATTTTCAGGCTCTTCTCTAACTGTTCTTTAGAATGGACAAAACAAATCAACAATGTAAAGTTTTTCAAAGAATATCAAACAATCAATTATAATTCTGTGTATATATATGATATGAATTTGGTATCCTAATTTTATAAAATAATGAAAAGGAACTCCAAGCTTGTGAATGTAGTAGAGCAACAACAATGTTTCATCATACCAACCAGACTAAGAAGACCTAAATAATCCCAGTTTAATCAATTTTTCTGTACCTATTTTTCGCACTTCTTGTTTTGTGCTCTCTCTGTTTCTTGTTTTGCTTTGCTTCGTATTCTCGATTATGATTCAGGGAGTACCAATTCCTGTGTAAAGAGTAGAAAAAACAGAGACTCTATTGTTAAGTGACTTGGAGAAATCGAAAATATGTAATGTGAAAAAGGCGGTTTTTTAACTGACACAAACCTTGTCACAAACCGGACAAGCCTCGCTTCTTTCCATCCATTCAAGTATGCATGCGAGATGAAAATCATGACCACATTTGGTAAGCAATCTCGGGTTCTCGGATTCATATTCTGCGCAAACCAAAACAAATGAATAAGACGATATATATAACAAAAGCTATGTATCTTTCAATGATAAAAAGAGATACCTTCTAAGCAAATTGGACACTCGTCGATTGTTTCTCGATCCTTTTTCTTTACATCGAAATCAGATAGATCATCAACAGGCCACGATGTTTCCTTCTCGGGAAGGGCGTGTGTAACTCCAGGAGCTCCTTCGCTCGAATTGCTCTGAGTTATTGGCAATTTTGGTGGAGTTTGAAGGTTTCTAGGTGAGAATACTAAAGGAATAGGCGGTGAAGTGTATAGATCAGAGACTAAGTTTCTATTTCCAGCTCCAGGTGATACCACAGCAGAGGAAGGCGGGGCACGAGATAAAGGAACATGCTCATCTATAGTTCTTGAACTCTGCAGAGAAAAAATGAAACATAAGAAAACCAAAACAAAACCTTTTCCTTCGAAATCATAAGTCCGGCTTCAATTCCATTTCTGATCTTTTAACATATAAAGAAGAATCGAAGGAAACGAAGAGAGCGAAAAACACGTAAATATTTACTTCGGGTATACTCGGGAAACAACAGCAGCAGCAATCCATTCTTTGGACTGTTAAACAAAGTTTGGTTCACAGATCAGTCTGTTCCAGCTCCTCAGATTACAAAAGACCTGAAATTTCAAGACCAAAGTTAAGAAGGAAAATCCAGCTCTGGAATCAAAACTCTGTAATTTAGAAACAACATTCAAACACTTCAATGTAACATAGCTGTACATACATACACAAACTATGAGAGAATAATCACTGAGATTATATGAGGTTCATTAAGAAGAAAGTATTCAAATTTCATCAAGCAACAAAAAAACATAAAGTATTCAAATTTCATATATAGTCATGGAAATATCACACGATCATTAGAACATCTTGAACTTACAAAAAAAAAAAAAGTAGCTTGATTCAGCACAAAAGTTAATGAAAAGCCCCAATTAGGTTTCACCACTATAGTATCAGCAAAACCAAATCCAAAGCCCTAATAGAAGAAGAAGAACAGAAAACAGAGACAACAGAATCAGAAACTAAACAAAGTGGGTTTGAAACCAAATAAAAGAACAACCTTTTCCACAAAACTACAAAGAAATAGAGAGAAAAAAAAGAAGAAGCGAAGAAGGAACAGAGTTCGTGAT
Organism: Arabis hirsuta; assembly: GCA_964056655.1. NCBI lineage: Eukaryota > Viridiplantae > Streptophyta > Magnoliopsida > Brassicales > Brassicaceae > Arabis > Arabis hirsuta. The sequence continues at coordinate 7,090,599 of OZ053303.1, read as the reverse complement.
CTTAAAGAAACAAAAATGAAGGAAATTTTTGTAACGGACAAGAAGAAGAAGAAGAAAATAGAAAAAGATGATTAATTTACCTTTTAAAGAGAAGAAACTCGAAACACAGATAAGGAAAGCTTTGATCTTTTCCTTAATTTTGTTAGGATTTCTTGAGGGTTTTTGTGTTGAATAAGAATTTTGAGAGAATTTTCTGAAACCAAAACAAAAAGCGAGAGAGAGAGGAAGAAGACCCGCTGCGAAGCGACTTTATCAAAGATGATATCAAATTTAATTTAATTTAATGGTTAATTTTGGTTGTTAATCAAACTTTTTTGTATTTATATTCGCAAATCACAAAACCATATCGTACAAGGAAACTCCTGATTTATGGACCAATTAATTTAATATCCCATTCAAGTAATTTTGTTGGATTTCATGATCTCAACACCTTGAGGCTTGAGTTTATCCTCTCTTTATTATTATTATTATTATTATTATGGATATAATAAATTATTTAAAACATCTTAAATTATGTTTTATAATTTCCTTATCATATGTATTAAGTTCAATAACAAAAAAAAATAAGGGGGGAAATATTAAAAAAATTGAAATTATTAGTAAAATATTATTGGATATGAATAGATTTGGAAAATAAATTTATAGAGAAACTAATTTAAGATCATTGTGGGGCCAGAGGATAAATTATTCAATTAGAGAACATATCGTTTTTTTCATCTTCAAAGCCCCAACTATAAAAAACTTTTTGAAGTGTAACAAAAACACTATTAAAATCAGCCTAACTTTTGATACGCAAGAAATATTAAAAGGAAAAAGAAGTTGTCAATAAATCTAGATGTTACGCTAAGGTCCATATACTTATAAGTATATAATATAGGGTAAATTTGCTAGATAACCACAAATTATATGGAAATTAGGAAAATAACTAAAAGATTTGGAATTTCTTTGAAAAACCATAGGTTGTTTTGCAAAGCTTTTGGTTAGTTACGTAATATCACTAGGTTAACCAATGCAAATACTCTATAATATATCAAAAAATAAAATTTTGGTCAATATCTTCAACGAATATAAAACAATTACAGCCTCTATGTATACTCCTTTTATGTGATGGTATATAGCGCCTGCCTTAACTCTTAGACTCGGTGGCATTACTTCAATCTCACGCAACTACTTCCTAAGTTTGGAATTCAATAGACAATAATATGTTTTGTTTCTTTTTATTTTATTTAGTAATATTCTTTTTGCTTACTTAGAACTAATAACCCCTCAAATCAACGATGACACACTAGGATTCGCATTGTTACGCTACGTCGCATAACGGGGGCCCAAACGTCTATATGTATCCATCCATACGCATACCTATTGCGAGGAAAGTACCAAATTTTCAAATTAGCTAGCGTGTACGAATCTGGTCGGTCCACTTGGGGAGCTTGTGATTTCACGTCGGTCACTAAAATATCATTTGCTGATAACAAGTCATAATCACTCGGTTTAAACAAAACCAAAAGCTCTTCCATTCCAATAGAGAAAAATATTAGAAACACTAGTAGTAGAATGTAGATAGTGAGCCAAAAGCGAGGGAATAAAAAGAATAATTACTTAACATAGATGATGCTGATCAAATCGAGGGAGGGAATAAATGAATGAGCTGCTCTGTTCAGTTGATCGGAGAGGGATGATGGCGTGAAGTGTACCACACAAGCTGTGAAAGGCTTGTGATAAAACACAATTCTCTATCGACAAGGAGGTATTGGACTTAGAGATAAAGCAAGAAAACTTAAGTTTAAGAAAATTCAGAAAAGGTGAAAATTTACAAAGCTGCAAAAGAACCTTATATAATGGTTCACTAGGTACGGGTAAATTATGTATGTAATTTTGTTTTTAATTTTAATTTTTAAAAATGTAATATATGTAGTTGTTTGATTTTATTATAGACATTGTTGTTGATTTTTTCGATCAATAATATCGTTTTTATTAATAATATGAATTTCATAAATTTATTTTTACCATTTACTTATTTTATATATGTAAATGTGTCAAATCAAAATGTAATACATTAGAGTTTAAAAAAATATGTTAAATTTGGCTTGTCCCAATATCTTAAGTAGTATTTAGAATACAAATAAATTTTTTAATATTTTAAAATATTAAAATATGTAATCATAAATTTTATAAATAAAACGCAGATAAAAAAAAATTATTACTTTTGAATAAAAAATATTTTATTACTTTCAAATTGTCTTGCCTAAAAAATTTCAATATAATAATTTTTTTTTTGAGAAATGCCACTTTTCAAAAACGACACATTTTTAAAATCTTTGCAAAAATACCAGTTTTTTAAAATTATTTACTCATTATATCATTTAGGTTTAGGTTAACTATGTTGTAATAAGGTTTAGTTTTGGGGGTTTAGGGATTTTTAGGGGTTAATACATTTTTTACAGTTTAGAATTTTAAGATTTAGGCTAAAAAAATTCATAATTAATGGCATTTTTGTAAATGGACAACTCATAGTGACATTTTTGCAATTATCCCAAATAATAACTACATTTTTTTTTATAAACTTGGGAAGATTTTTTCACAAACATATCAAAATCTCTTTTAAAAATTTGATAAGTCTTTATTATTATTTTCAAAAGAATATATATTCTATAAAAATGTTTTCTAATTTTATTTTTATAATAATCAATTTCTAAACTATTTTTAAATGAGAAACCAAATTTGTATATAACTTTAGAATAAAAACGAAAATATGATAATATATTGATTAAAAACTTTTTTGATTTATCTATAGTAACAAATATAAATTTAGTTATACAAAATTTTGTTATTGATTCAAAATTGTCATATCATAATTTTGTTAGCCATGTCATTATTGTTTTGGTGAGAGTGATTGTAGAAATGACACATAAGCATCTTCTTACAAATCACGTCTGTGGAGATAAATAATTGAAATCGTTAAGATTATCTCCACAAAATATACGATGTATTTTAATACATTTCCATAGAAATATTTTCGAGACTTTACTACCTTAACGATTTTCCTAGTTTTCCAATTATAAATAATGGTACTAAAATTTTGGATTTTGTTAACGTCAATCAATTAATCAGAATATGGTAATTCTTATTTAATTGGAATATTTCCACAAAATTGTTCTTGTGTAGATTTTACTAAAAATTTTTATATTTATAAATTTGGAGTTGATGATACATAAATTCCGGACCATAATAAGTCAATTATTAATTAAATATAAAAAATTATTAATTTTTTTATTGAAAGTTTTTAATATTTCTAATTATCATAGATTTTCATATTTGAAAATTAGAATTGATGATACATAAATTTTATAGCAGCCAAATTCTACACTTTTAAATTTATAGTTGCTCATACGTTTTATTTCTGAGATATTCGTAAATTTCAGATAGGCAAATTTGTGGAGATAACGATTTCCATAATCTTGTAAACGTCAGATTAATCTTGTGTAAATTTTACTAAAGATTATCATACTTTTAATTTGGAATTGATGATGATACATAAATTTATATTTGGATCGAAACAAAATGTAATCGATTTATTTAATTGATATTTTTGATTGAATAGACTTTTTGAAAATAAAGTAAGATCCATTAAAATCTAAAAAAAAATTATTTTTAAAAGTAACAATAACTAAAATCCCTAATCAAATAATCGAAAGAAAGAATGTAAAAATAATCTTCTATTCCATGAGATTATTTTTGGATAATTACTTTTTAACTTCTATCAATGGAACCATCATTCTCATCTTCCTTTTGAACTTGGACTAATTTTAATTATTGAGTTTGGACTAATTTTAATTAGAGATTAATGAGCTAAATTAGAGAGACATCATGTCATATTTTAAGGGATGTCATGTCACATTAAAATAGAGAGAGTGATTTTGGTGAAGACACCTAAGTTTTTTTTTGAAAAATCACTCTCTAGTCTTATTATTTAAAATTTGATGCATCAAACGTGATAATTAACAAGATCATGACATGTGTCAGCTAATCGATTAGATTTTGACACGTGTTAAAAAAATTCTAATTAGATTTTACCACATGTCAAACAACATTTTAAAATAAAAACTTATTTATTTGTATTTATCAATTAAATATTTTAGTTTTAAATAGAAATAGATAAAACAATAAATCAAATACATTTTCCTATTAAGATATTATAATATACATGTAACTTTTTTTAGTTTGAATAGATTTAAGTTTAATATCCAAATTTTCACATTTATTTATATATTTTTATGCTTTCTCCATTCAACGCAATTTAAAACTTCAATAATATTTTCCATAAAACTTATTTGTTTTGGCTTTTTATTATAAAAGATAGATTATTATATTTTTTGATATGCAAAATAGAATACGATAATATATATTAGTTTTTTGAACTTAATATGATTCATTCTAACTCGATTTTTTTTATTAAAAACATTGATATGAGGTGTAGTAATTTATTTTTCCACTTTTTGCTTTTATTTTTACATTTAATAATTACTAAAATGGTAAAAGTAAAATTCAGATTTTTATATAAAGTACTTAATCTTATCGAATCATGTTTGAGTCAATCGGTTAGATTTATACAAGTATAAAATATTTTTTTAATTAGATTTAGCCACATTTCAAAAATCTATGTAAAAATAATAATATCTTAATTTGGTAAATAGTAAAATGTAATCCTACTTTAAATAGAATTAGAAATATTTAACTATTTAAATATATGTGATAAATTTAGTTGAAAATCAAACAATATAAAAATAAATTATAAGAATACAATAGATAAATTTTGGGGCAATTGCAAAAATATCACTTTTGGTGTGTACATTTGCAAAAATGCTACTTAGGAATGTCTATTTGCAAAAATACTACAAATTATGGATTTTAAATCCTAAATCTTAAAATTATAAACCCTAAAAAATATTTTTACCTTTAAAACCCCTTAAACCCTCAAAACTAAACTTTAATACAACATAATTAATCTAAACATAAATGATATAATAAAAACTAATTTTGAAAAATGGCATTTTGCATATTTTTTTAAAAAGTGGCATTTCTTAAAATTTCTCATAAATATTTGATAGACTTCTATATAAATGATTTTGTAATAACGTTTTCAATTTTGTTTTATTATTTAAATAGAGGGATCTAATTTTGTCTTTTGTATTTTCCTCTTTGATTTTTGCAAATTACAAAATATTCAAGAGTAAAAATAGTTCAAATATAAATATGAGAAATAATCTATCAACATTTTCAAAAGTAGATATTTGAATAGTAAAATAAGATTAAAAGTAAAAAAAATTACCAAATTTAAATAGGATTAAGAAAGACTAATAATTTCAAAAAATACGATAAATTTTAGTTATATATCAAATAATAAAAATATTAAAAATTAATAAATAAATGACATTGTTCTCGATCAATAATTTTGCAATAACATTTTTACTTTGATTTTATTTATGTTAACAAATAATCTAATTTTGTTCACAACAATTAAACATTTTTTTTTTATAGATTTATAGAAGATCAAGTTACAAACCCGCATATATGCGGATCCTTAATCTAGTTAATATATAAAAGATCAGCTTCAAAAAAAAAAAGGATTACAAAAATTAATAAAATATTACAAAGAAACAAATTAAATGAAAAAGTAATTTATGTGTCTAAATGAATAATTAAAGAAAGACAAATGTGAGATTAGTCAAGGTAAATGATAATGAAAATAACTGAAATACTTTATTTTTGTTACCTTGGTCGTGGCTGTCTAGGAGGAGAGAAAGAGAAGCTGTTGACTTGATTTATCTTGACTTAGAACTTGAGTTTTTAAGTCTCTTGTCCTTCACACGATAAGAGAAGAGAAGCTTCCATACTTGAAGAGATTGAATGATGACTTGTCTTATGTTGAAGTGCTCTTGTCATTGCTCCTTCATATGTGATGGGAACTTCAACATCTTATAGTTGTGGCTCGGTTCTGCTTCAATGGATTCATCACCAATGATCCCCATCTGTAGCATCAGGAGGAATTGGAGAGACCATATTCACTAGTATAGCAAGAAAGCGCTACTCCATCGTATCATACATACACTTGAGATGTTTGCTGTGAAAGAGTCTGGCACTCTATCATCCTCAGGCGCTTGATAAGATGGAGTAGCTCCTTCCTGCATACGCTGGTAAATATGGTCTCCCTCCACTTCCTACTGCTGATGCTACATATGGAGATCGTTGGGCTTGGATGGTAGAGTCTCAGAAGACGAACATCTAGATGATGCAAAAGTTTGGGGAGGGCTTGCAAAGCTCAGATGTTTGAGACCACCTTCTTGTTTCAGAGCTTCTAAGGCCAATGGAGCAGATGAGGACATGCCATATGCCACTACATCTATATACATGTGCTTGAATCGATTTGGAGAGCAATAGGTGTTCCCCATAATGGTCAAGGCAAAACCTGAATCATTTGTTGCGGGCGTTCAGTTGGCTTCTTCAAAAATAGTTTGACTATCGCAGTAAGCTTTGCTGGTTCCTCAAGAAAACTCTCCAGGAAGCTTTTGAGAAGTTCATCCGCATTTTTTATTCTTTTGGCATATTCACCAATGTTCCAAATCATAGATGCCTTTCAAGATGCCAACAAATGCAAGAGTATGAGTTCCACTGATTTGAGATTTATGTCGGATGGGTAAGCTTCAAGCTGTTTCATCCAATGTGTCTAGACTCTCAAAGAGTGTTGTAAAAACCGACTCATACATGTAAAGATATCTTTGACGACTATAATGGCCTCCTGAACAACATAGTTTACTTTGATCTTGATCAGGTCAAGTTAAACATTGATGCACCGTTCAGCTGCTCTATCTCGTTTGATGGTACATCGGCCAATTGCACGAACAGCATCCCGAACAAAATCAACATCTACTTCCGTGGCATATTCTTTGAACTCCACAGGAACCTACATTAGCATGTTCCAGAAACCATCATGATATGCGCCAAAACAAAATAACTTAGACAATCCCCAGATGGTAAAAGTGTAGTAAGAATCACATGGTCTATGTTTCAGTCAGAAGCAAGTTTTATCATAATCTCTAACTTCTCCATCTTGACATAAATTGGATCATTATACTTGCAGAAGAACACCTAAAAGTACAACATGAAGCATTATCAATAAATAATAATAATAATAATATTTCAATCGGTTATTCTGAGAGTCCACAAGACAGAATCAAGCTACCTTAATGTCATGGACAAGAATAGTGGGTCTTTTTGAACAATAAGATTATTGTTACGAAGTGCAACATATTGTCTTTCAGTTTCTGCAGAAAGCAATGTAACTAGGGGAGGAGCCATCTTCTTGCAAAGATTTCGAATGACATATGTACTAGTAATAAGCTCCATCTGCTGAAATATCATCTTGAAAGCTCACTGAGAAACAGAAAAAAAAAAAGCTTTAGAAAACTATGCAAAGGCATATATAGTTGACATTTTACAAACAAGTTTGACTGACAAACAAATGACAGTCCAGAGAAATATAATTTTTTTTAAAGGCATCACCTTAACATCTGAAAGAAAAACAGCACAGTTGGCATGTTGCAATCTTGGAGTGACTCTCTCAACAATATTTTCAGCTTCACGAGGATCAGCTGCTTTGTACCTCTTAATTTAAAAAATGGGACTAGTACTGTTCTCTTGTATCTCAGCAAGAGCTGCTACAGCATTTGCAACAACCATAGGATCATTGTCTGATATTAAATCCAACAAAGGCTTCAAGGAAACCCTATCTTCAACTAATTCAGCATTTATGTAGCAAAACAAACAGCTGCTGACTTGCGGACATATGGAACATCATCCTGAAAAAAGGAAGATTGCAGACGGCCAGGAGATACAGAAATATTTCATCAGTCAATATAATAAAAACGGTTCTTGAGGGACATAAAGATATTGATACAAGTTCCACTGGCAAGGTAGCATTGAAAAAAACTCAACCTTCAGGCATTTCTGAAGAGGATGACACAAATATTCAGTGATGTTATCAACACGAATACAGTCCATTGTTCACGCAATTGACTACATCAGTGAAAAGTGATGAAACATCCTTTCCAACAGTCATTGCCGCAATAACCTTCTTAACAAAATCTATCCTCTTATCCTAGGAACACAAAGAAGAAAAGATAGGTTAATGATGTGCTCAAATTTACCCTTGAGCTACTCTCTCAAATTAAGAGATCGTAGTAGTACTTAGGGATCGAATCCACAGGGAAAAGAATTACACAATCAATCTAAGTGTTCGAATTATGCTAAGCTAAGTAATATAAATATAATGCAAATAAATAAAACGACGAAATAAAGCAACAGATGGTGATAAAGGTTCTTGAAATCAATGAGACAAAGAGCTAGGCTATGGGTAATTCTTCAGGTATGAATCGAAATCAAGGATAAACTACTGTCAGGGTTTGATAAAGAACCGTTCTAGAACTCAAACACTAAGGTAAAGCCAATCAACTTCCGTTGCAGAGACTATCTATACCTAGATCCCTAAATTCCAAATTCCTTTGCAAATTTATTGAATCTAAGCAAGCATTAAGCTCAAGTTCAATTGTTCACAAAATCCCTAAGCCAAATTCCTTTGCGAAGAGGTAATTCTGCTCATCTAAGACTAGTTCAAGTTATTAATAACACTTCCGTGTCTATTAAACAACCTAAGATCTAGATTCTAGGTGTACAGGCTAGATCTAGCATTGGAAACAATCTAGATGAAGAACCAGAAGATAAACCCTAACAGATTTAGAATCCTAACAATTTCTCATCAAAACCCTAGAATTCCCCACAACCTAACAAGCAAACTACTCAGACATAGATGATGAAATCATTCTCATATATGAATAGAATTGCATAAATAAAATAGAGTTAGAGATACAGAGGGTTTTATATGAAGATCTGAGAAACTCTGTAAATCTCTGTAAAAGCTCCCTCTCTCAAAGTCTAAGTTAAAAACAAGATGTCCCTCATGAAAACCTAAGTAAAACTATATATAGGGTATAAAAATAGGATTGGGCTTTAGGGAAAACGTCTGGAAACTTCAGGCCCGCGAAGGATTTTTCTTTATTAATGCTCGTGTCGATCGACAGCATAGAGCACTGTCGATCGACAGTCATGCCTCTGGAGAACTTCTTCGATTCGTCAAGTCCAGTGTCGATCGACAGCATTGAGCACTGTCGATCGACAGTCATCCTTCTGTTCGCCCTTGACTGGATCTTTTCAGCATTTCCTTCCTCGAAGCTCCAAAATGCTCCAAATGCTTCTCTTAAACTCCAAACGACCATTTACCTGCAAAAGACTCTAAAAGGCACAAAAACACCAAAAGACTCTACAAAAATGACTTTATATCATGGTTGAAAATGGGTAAAAACCATGATATATCAGTTAAGCAAAAAGAGAAACGCATGCAACCATCTTGAATTAGTACCATTGGCATCTTGTTAAACAGTAAACTTGTACGAAGAAGATAAGAGTTTAATCAACAATCAATCTCTGATCTTCCAAAACATGCATTGATGCAATTTTCAACACAATTGATCTATCAATCCCCCCGCATCAACCATTGACCACACATTACCATAACGTACACCAATCATCACTAGATAGCAATCAATTCGAATCCAAAACCTTGTACTGTGAATTTGGATCTCTCCTTTCTTCGTTGTCGAGTAGTATTTGGAATCATGGACTCTTCAGAGTGACGGAGAAAACTGGCCTTTTGTTAATTTTCGCTTACTTCAGATTTGGGTGGTTTTAGTAATTAATGAAAGTAAAAGGTCGGTTTTAAAAATTAAGATAATTTCAAATTGACCGTAATGTTTTCGATATTTCTCGAAATGCCCCAATAACTTCGTCTACTGGTCAACGCCAGGTCATGCCTAATTGTATTCTTTTTTGACGATTTGACAAGCATGAAGTTTGTGAGAGAGAAGATTTGATCAAAAGACTTTTTTCGTCTTTTGAATCAGACCCCTGCGAAAATGGCTCCGACACACGATGTGGAGAAGATGCAGCAACGCCAGAATTTCCGTAACGTTTGGCATACGGATCTCTCGCACAGTATCCAGGGCGATACTCCTTGTAATTTCTCACTCTTATCTTTTCGAAATTTTGTGTTTGATCGATTTTAGGTTTTGATCGAACATTTTCTGTGTTGTTGTTCTTCTTCTTCGCAGATTGCTGCTTCGCGTTGTGGTGGTAAGTTACCGCTCGATCCCAGATTTTTCCTGACTCTATGGCTCTTTTTGTATTTGGAATTTGAATAATTCGGAGTATTAAATCTTGTTTATCTGAATTGACGACGATTTGACTTCGATTAATGCTACAGATTGTTTAATAGGACTGTGACATTGTACGATCTGTATCTCTTTTGGTGTATATGCTTTGTTCCATTCACATGTAAACGCCCTGTGTTTTTGCTCCTTGCAGTGCTCCTTGTGCATCGTATTTGCTCCGAAAGCGTGCGCTTTACAATGACATGTCAAGGTATTTTACACCTTTCTCGTAGATCCATCCGTTCCAGTTCGATCTTCGTTGTTTAAAAGGATCATTCTTTGTTTCGCAGGTACACGTGTTGTGCCGGTTACATGCCTTGTAGCGGTAGGTGTGGAGAAACCAAATGTCCTCAACTTTGTCTTGCCACTGAGGTTAAAATCGAATTAGTCTAAAGCTTTCATTTCAACATCTAAGTACATTTCCTCTTAACATTTGCATACAACAACAGTCTTGCCTAGTTGTGTGACTCATATGAATTGTTAGATAGTTTCCGGTGTTCTAAATAGCAGAACAATCGCAGGTGTTTTGCTGCTTTGGAAACTCTGTGGCCTCAACTCGTTTTCTTCTGCAAGATGAGTTCCAAATTCAGACGACGCAGTGTGACAACTGCATCATTGTAAGTATCCTCATTACCCAAACCAAGTGGTTTGTGACACAGAAGAAAATTAGAACTGAAACATGAAATAAAAGTGTCGTAATCTATGTTGTCTTCTTGGCTGTGTAGGGTTTTATGGTTTGCCTCAACCAAGTTGCTTGCATATTCTCCATAGTTGCATGTATCGTCGGCATTGATGAGCTTTCAGAAGCTTCTCAGTTGCTCTCTTGTTTAGCTAACATGGTGTACTGCACGTAAGAATCTACCCATCTGTAATATGCTAATTTCATTCCTCAGAAGAAGGAAAAAAAAACTGTTTTGATCAACTTATCGTCCTGATGATCTTATTTATCCTCACTTGCAGGGTTTGTGCGTGTATGCAGGTAAGAATGATGATATAAACTCAATTTCAATCTCACCGAATTTCAATAGGCTCCTGAATAAAATCTTATAATGCTCATGTAGACACAACACAAGGTGGAAATGGACAAGAGAGACGGTAAGTTCGGTCCACAACCAATGGCAGTGCCTCTGGCTCAGCAAATGTCAAGGTTTGAGCAAGCTACTCCACCCGCAATAGGTTATCCTCCACAAGGCTATCCGCCTTCTGGTTATCCTCAAAACCCACCACCAGGTTATCCACCTTCTGGCTATCCTCAATACCCTCCTCCTCCTCAAGCGTATTCTCAATACCCTCCAGGGGCTTATCCTCCACCTGGGGCTTACCCAAAGTAATCATTCTTTGGTCCGGTTTCTCTTCGTGACTTGGGAGTTTTGATTTCTTCTCTTTTTTCTGATTCACTTTAGCGTCGTTGATATATATCCTCGGTGTGGTTACCGGTCAAGTGTTGAAAAGTTTGCGAATTGTTTTGAGGTCATTGTTTGTATAAGATTTTTACCTCAAATGTTGTTGTTATCTGAGTCGTTCCTCTTGGACCGAGGATTTGATGAATTCTTCGCTCTTTTTGAATTCTCTATTTTTCGGAAGTACAGAGTCCAATACAATTTACTAATTGTACTTGGGAAAATGTTGCATTTTTTGTGAACCATCATATACTGAGAGAAGAACTAGGATGGGGATCTCAATGAATAAAATTTTAAATAACGTGCGAAGAAATTACTAGGTATCAAAACAGCCTAAAAAACCTCTAATTTTTCTTCCCTTTCAAAAATTAAATTATTACAAAAATAATTTTTACTTAACTTCGGTGACTTCACCTGCTCTACATACACCAACATTGATCCACAACGTATTATTCCTCTTCGTTTGTAATACTCTGCAACAGTTCCTCCTCGGTGACTGTCCAAAACACAAGACCCGAATGAGTACTTACCAATATTCACATTTTAAACCATATGCTAAAAGTTATAATAATGTTGTTTACTTACCCTTTCCCATAGGTGAGGGTCCGGTTTTTTGTAAACAACGATGGTGTTAATCTCAGCTGGGTTTGTCATCTTCCACCGGCAAGACGGATGCTTCACACGGTGTCTCGAGTATTCATTGACCGTTGTGTTTAACTGCGGATCAAATTTCGTGCTCGACATATAAAATACAAACGGTTTTTGACACGGGTTACGGCTAACCGGCCTGGTGTTGAAAGCGTAGGCAGTGTAATCCGCTCGTTTGTACCAATTCAAGAAAGTTCTAGAAGGCATTTCCATTTCCCGGGGAGAAATTACTCCGCGGAATATTTGGACCGCATAGCCCCACGAGACCGAGATGGTCCAGCTCTTGTACTTGTCGTAGCATATCGACTGCTGGAGAAGCCCGGCTGAGTCGAGCTTCATAGATGCGGTTAGCTTCTTGAGAGCACGGACACGTGTCATGTTCGGGAATATTGGTTCCACTACGTCGAGGTGGTGCATTGAGACGAACGGTGTTACTGGGTGTGCAGCGAGGAGGCCAAAGAGGTTCCCGTAAACATCGTACTGAAACGGGAAAACAAAAACAAAACTACAAAATTTAGGATGTTACAAAGAGAGTGGCTTTCACGCGCCACTTGTGCGTGTAGGGGATAATGAGAGGAACAAGTCATTTAAGTGTAAAAACAGAGGAGCGGGTCCCACTCATAAACCTGTGTTCATATTTAATAATTTAACAATGTAACTAATTAAATGGACGACATTGAGCTACTCACGCGCCGATATGTCGGTACCAAACCACGGAAAATTTAGCCAAAATAGAAACAAAAATAGAACCAATAAAACGAAAATGAAATCGTTTATCAGCTTGAGAATAATATTAGAAGCTTTCTTAGAAAAACATTAAAACATTATGAAACTTTTGAAAATTTAGTAGTTTTCTTCTGAAGAACCAAATTTGTGAAAGTTATGTAGTACTAAAGCCAATTGTCTATTCCAAATCTTTCTAAGGAAACTCTAAAGCCAAATCTTTGTCGAGTAGATTCCATTCCCAAATTAACTAATTGATTGAAACCCATTTCAGTTTAGATCAATACTTTCAATACCCATGTCACAAACTCATTAAAAAAACACCAATTTTTGCCACTAAATCATCACCAAAGTTGCTTATATTTTCTAAACTAAACAAAAGAAAAACACCAACTAAAGATATCAAATTTAAGTTAAGAACTCAACATCATTAATTCCCTTTTCATTAACTCCTCAAGAATCTCTAATTCCATCCAACCAAACCATACTAACAATTACAACCAAAATCAAACCAAATGTGACTAAAATTCTCCGACCAAAATATCAAATCTTTTTACCTGGTGAAAGCCAAGTTCTTTAGTGAGTGGAACACCAAGTTCAGCCATACAAGCTTGCATGCGATCATCTGATCCATACAATGCTGGATACCTTTGTATACACCGATCTTGCATCTTACTCAAAGCTTTAGCCAGTGGATAACTTATAGCAAATCCACCTCCACCATAAGCCATACCGTACGAGAAAAATATGTTCTGTAAATGAGATTCCGACAAGCTTCCAATGTAATACATCTGCTCATGGTCGTACTTCCTCAACACACGAATCAGATTATCCGTGACGAAAACCGTGTCGTCATCACCCATCACGAACCACCTCACGTTCTTCAGACCTAAACGCATCATTTCCGACACGATTCTTGAGATCCGTAACGCAGATCTTTGTCCTTGTTTGTTCGTGTAAGGGAAAGAAGCAGTGTCGCCGGAGATTTTCACCGGCGGAAGAAGCTCATCGTCGTCGTCGTCGTTGAGGCTTTTCTTGACTTCTTTGTCTAACCAAACGTATCCACGCATGTGTTTTGGTTTATACCAGATCTTGATATACTCTTTCCTCTGTTTCCATAGCTTTGAAGAAGCAGCGATCCCGAACACCACGTGTCGTAGATCGGTCGGGTCATCCACCGCTTCCTCCTCTTCCCAATCTTGTCGCCGTGAAGATACGGAGGAGGAGGAAGAGACATTGGAGGAGGCGTTGGTGGAGATGGCGGAGACGAAAGAAATGGAATCGTCACAGGAGCGTGAGGTAGAGACGAGTTTAAGCATGTAGATAATGTAAGTGAAAACAATGAAGCAGATTAACCAAACCATAAGTTTTGGACTGGGTCGGGTTAACGACCAGATTCCGGGTATAGAAGTACTTGATGAGCTTCGATCCCATATGGGTTTCTCCGACGAATCTTTCTGGTTACCTTTCATTCAATTTTCTCTTCAAAAAAAAAAAAAATCAAGAACAAACCCTAGGGAGAAAGAACAGTGTGTTTCTTCTAAGTCTTGATTTCGTAACCAAGAGGAGAGAAAGAACCGAAAAAATTGGATCTTTCTTACTCGGAAAGAAAGATCAATGTGAATGAAATTGTAGATACCATCGAGAAATTGAGGGAAAATGCGAGAGAATGAGGGAATTTATTTTGTTTTGTTTTTTGGGTGGCTTTCTCAATGGGAAGAACAGAGAAGAGGGATTGAAAGACAGATAAAAAGGTGAGAGAGAACGCAATACTCTCCCACTAGAAACTCCGCAAAAAAATAAAATAAACAAAAGAACAGAAAAAAGGAGAATATATTATTAAAAATTTACACAAAATGGGGTTGCTGTCGTTATTTTGTTTTTATTATTAGATTTTTAATTTGGTGTTCAGAAAAAGAAAAAAATACTCCTATTTTACAAGTTTTCTGTGTGTTTAATTGTTTGTTTTTTAAATTGTTTATTTCTCATCTTTCCACGTGGGTCATATTGGGGCTATCTACGTGTCATTTTCTGCTCATAAAATGTAAAGTCCAAAACTATGTCGTTCGTAGGCTCGTTGATGCTTTTTTACATTGTCTTTAATGGCTGTTCCGAAGATGCTGTTCATCGTTCAATGTATTATTATTAAAAAAAATTTAAAACATTCAATGTATTATTCAGATTTTGGTTACACTACTTTTATTTTGGTTTTGTAGTAAAAATTGTTAGATTCGAGTCAATTCACCGTGTTTGTATATTTATTTCATCAATCTAGATTTGGCTCTCTTTTGTTCTATAGTAATAGGTTTTAGATTTTTTTTTCTTTTGTTTTTGAAAAAAGGCTTACTATTGTATTGAAAGAGCATGAGAATTAAAACTTACAAACCAATCTTGGGAGGTTTTAGATTTGGTTATTGGAAATTAGGAATTTTATATAATAAAATAAAGTTTCTCAAAGTTCAAACCATGAGAAGCTGTCATGTGTCTTTTAATTTTTTAACATTTATTTTTAATTTATTTATTAAAAAGAAATCTTATATAATAAAGTAAGGTTTCTCAAAGTTCAAGCCATGAGAAACTGAATCCAACTCGCTTCCAAGCTTTCTCTCTCTAGACTCTCTCTCTGTTTCTTCTCTCTCTGTAACAAACTTTTCTTTGTCTATGTTTCGCGATTGAAGAAGAAGAAGAAATGTTGACCCCTTTAAAGCTGTTGACCGAACTCGAAATGGGCCTTGGGCCAAAACTCGTTTTGCTAAAGCCCAACTCAATTACTCAGCCCAACTTGTTCTCGACCCAAACGACAACGTTTCAACAAATCTCCACCTTTGTCGAGTGTCGAGATCAAACCTAATCCGCAAAACATCTTCTCCTCTTCTTCTCTCTCTGACTGCGAACTCGAACCCTTTTCTGATAACCGAGTCACCGCAACCATGGCTTCACCACCATCATCACCAATCCTTCTACCGGATTCCTCTGCTTCCGCTGCATCAGAAGCCATGACTCCCAGGAAAACACGAGTTCCCTACTCCATAGACTTCACTGCAAAACCATGTAAGTCTCTTCGACTTCCTCTGTTCAATTCAAACCCTTTCTGATTCAGAACCCACTCACTGACCCTTTCTTCCTTTCTGCATGAACCCATCTGACGCCTTTACCAGCTGATCAAGAGATCTCAGACTACACGCTCATCGGAGGAAACCTGATGTAAGTACCCTGAACCATATGCCTTCTTTGAACAAAACCTTTTACTGCTTAATCTGTGTCGATTTCTTTTACCAATCTCTTGTCATTAGCAGTACTGACCTGAGACTTCTTTTTCTTTCTGCTGCGAGATGACCAATCGACAGGGCCATCGACAGCTATGCCCATAGGCATTCAAACCTTGGAGAGGACCTTGAGGTTTACGAGGCAATTGTCAAACGAATTACCAGGTAAACTTTTGGTCAACATGTCTGCTGGGTTTTGTGTTGTGTGAATCTTTAGAATCTGAACTAGGCCATCCTTATGAATGTCTCTGATAAAATGAATCTTGTTAGCAACATGCTTAGTCCTGTCATGAAATGTAGCATTCTTTGCTAAGCAAATAGCACTCTGTGAATCACAGTGTAGCTTAAAAGACTCCACCTTGAGGCCTAGCTCCTCACAAAACTCCCTTAACCATAATCCTTCCTTGGTAGTTTCTGATAAAGCCATGTATTCAGCTTCTGTCGTAGACAAAGCTACTACATGTTGCAATGTAGACCTCCAACTGACTGTATTACCACCAACCTTGTACACATAACCTGAAATAGATCTTCTCTTGTCTAAATCTGTAGCATAATCTGAATCACTGTAGCCTTCAACTTCAAACTTATCTGATTTAGTAAAAGTCAAGCATAAATCTGAAGCTCTCTGAATATACCTTAGAACCCACTTCACTGCAGCCCAATGATCTCTTCCTGGATTAGCCATAAGCCTGCTTACCAAACCAACTGCATATGCAAGATCCGGCCTTGAGCCGATCATTGCATACATCAAGCTGCCTACTGCACTTGCATATGGAACTGATTCCATAAGGCCAACTTCAACAGCTAGTTCTTTCTCTGTTAGGCTCCTCAGTTTAAACTGAGAGTTAGTAGGAGTAATAACTGGTCTGCTTTCACTCATGCTGAAAGTTCTGAGCACCTGCTTAAGGTATCTCTCCTGAGATAACTTGAGAGTGCCTCTCTTTCTGTCCCTTAAGATATCCATCCCAAGAATTCTTTTAGCAGCTCCCAAATCTTTCATCTCAAACTCAGAATTCAGACTCTTCTTTAGTGCTTCAATCTTCTTCATGTCTCTAGCAGCCACTAACATGTCATCAACATATAACAACAAGAAGATAATGTCCTCAACAGTTTTATCTTTGAAATACACACATGGATCCTTCACACATCTGTAGAAACCCTGTGCCTTTATGAACTCATTAAACCTTTGGTTCCACTGCCTTGGAGATTGTTTCAATCCATAGAGAGACTTCTTAAGTAGACACACCTTATTCTCTTCTCCCTTCTTAACAAACCCTTATGGCTGGTCCATGTATATGACTTCATCAAGATTACCATGAAGGAAGGCAGTCTTAACATCCAGCTGTTCTAGTTCCATGTCAAAGTTAACCACAACTGATAGTATTATCCGAATAGAAACATGCTTCACCACAGGAGAGAATATCTCATTGTAGTCTACTCCTTCCACCTGTGTAAACCCCTTAGCAACAAGTCTGGCCTTGTACCGTTTATCTTCAACCCCTGGAATACCTTCTTTCAGCTTGAAGATCCACTTACAGCCCACTGTTTTCTGATTTAGAGGCTTATCAACTAGAACTCATGTCCCATTCTTCAACAATGACTGCATCTCTTGTCCCATTCCTCCATTCCACTTTAACCAGTCTTTACTTCTTCTAACCTCAACAACTGTTTTAGGCTCATCAAGCTCAATCTCTGCTGCACAGTTCAAGGCATAAGCTACAAAAAACTCTTCACTACTGTACTTGGAAGGAACCTTCTTAGTTCTTTTAGGTCTATCCATAGCAATCACATGCTCTCCAATAACAGATCCTTCATCTTCATCATAATCAGAATCCCCTGGACTAAAGTCAGGATCTGACTTACTTCCCGTTCCATACTGAGACTCACTCTCTGAAGTGTCTGAGTCATCAGAGATTACTCCACCTTCAGCTGTACTATCTGTAGTTCCTTGAGCTACACTTCTGTCAACTGACTCTCTCTGACTTCCTCTACTTAGTCCCTGTATTAGATTATGACTGAATGAAACTCTCTTCCCTTTATCAGTCTTTGAAACCTCACTGTCTTTCTTGCCAAAATACAAAGTCTCTTCATCAAAGACAACACTTCTGCTTATGGTAGATTTGCCCTCTTCTGGTAGCCACACTCTGTACCCTTTAGTACCCTGAGGATAACCCATGAAGATGCCTTTTATTGCTCTAAGACTTATCTTGTCCTGAGTAGTATGAACATAGGCTACACAGCCAAACCTTCTGATGAGATGCTAAACGATGATCATTCATGTTCTCATGCAAATAAAAGATAAGAAACTAGCAACCTACTCATTTTGATCAATTGCAGTAACTTACGGTTCGAACACAAGGAAGCAGGGACCTAGAGTACTAGGCTACAGAGGGCTTTAGCTAATCTAAGGCATCAAGAGAGAGTTTGGTGGTTTCTAACAGCTAAAACAGAGGGTAAGCGTAAAAACAGAGTAACTAAGCTAAGAGTGTGTTCAATGTAAGAAAGCATCGAGCTTTCGGAATAGCAACATGAAGAGGAGTGATAAACAGTGGCTAGCTCAGCTAAAGCCTCAAGCTTTAAGCACAGATCTTGAACGTGAGGCACTAAAACAGGTCATCCTGCTTTCGCGATGCTACTAACCTCTTACTCGGAGTTCGAGCATCAAATGAACTTTCGTTACTTGATACAAGGACTCGTTGTGCATTAAGATCAAGCAACACTAAGCTCACTCGTCGCTCTCGATCAACACTTTCGTGGCCTAGAGTCGACGAGCCAAGCGAAGAGTCAGTCAGACATTTCCACAGTCACCTTTCGGGCAGGGAAACATCTCAGGGTAGAGATCGAAGCCGTAGCTAAGATCAGAGCTTTACGCTCAACCCAAGCTTGAGAATCTAAGGATCCGAGGCAAAGCTCAGCCAGCCACCGTCTAAGGCTCCTACTTCTACTACCCCTAGGCTCGATGAGACGACTACTCACACATGGCGACCGAGAGAGCCATGGATGAGCTTTGAGCGCAACGAAACTAGAATCTCAAGAACAAAAGCTAAAAAATGAGTAAAGGTTGAAACTTTAAACTAAAAATGGAAACTTTATAACGAAATAAACTTAGAGCATGAAGTCTGGTTGCTCTAAGGATCGATTACAAGCTACGATGAAAACGGAAGTTAAGAAAAACGAAGAAGGAAAGTAATATAAGCTAAAAACTAAAGCATGAAAGAAAACATAAAAGACTTAGGTTTTTTAGCAAGAGGCAAGACATATTTATACCCCAAGCAAAGAGTATCCGGGTCGACCCGACGCAAATCAGGGTAAAGAGTACTGGTCAACGATCGACCCGGAAAGTCAACTAAAACGTTCATAAATTATCGGCCACTCCCATCAGGCAAGTGACCGATACCCGGTGCAGGCTGTTCCTTTCTTCTTCTTCTGTGCAGATACAGGACATCAGTCTTCTTCATCGACTATGCTGATATCAGATGCTATAAGTTCTTCATTTCTTCCTTTGCTTTTGTGATGCTTCCGGTTCAACGTGGGAGAGGCTTGACGCTCCATCTCGGCAAGGGAATAACCTGGGAAGTCTTTGCACAAGGTTTGGGGGCATTGACTTCCTGATTCTCGACCCAAGCTTCGAACTCCAAAGTGTTTGATAGTTTCCATCCTCACGTTGTTCCAAATGCTTCACATCGGCTTGTCCTGATGCTTCAGATTGATCCTTGCTTCCATTGCTCTCTGTTCTGCACTGCTTCCTCTGTTTCTCCTCTTTAGCTCCTCTGCTCAGCTCTCCTCTTGTCCTTACTCCACTCCTCAAGGCTCTCGTAAGCCAGATATGTCAAATCAGCTCAAGTACCACCTGAAAAAGGGTAAAAAGAAGGAAATATGTACAAACTCTATCCTAAGGACCTATGATGCACAACTAAGCTAAACTAGAACTAAAATGGTCCTAAATGATGCAGAATGATAAAAATGAATGAGAATGGTATGCAAATATATGCATGCAAGACACAAATATCTAAGCCTATCAACTCCCCAGACTTGCCTTTTGCTTGTCCTCAAGCAAACATTATGAGACAAATATGAGAGAGAGGTTTGAAAACTGGGACGCAGCACTGAAAAGGTACAGCAAAGATATTCACCAATGTGTCCTAAGAAGAACCAAGTCGATGCCCAACAGATACTTACTTAAGAAAACTTTTCCATGCCTCATCACTCATGAATCTTTTACTCTAAATCCCGAGACTCAAGGGAAATCCTGCAATCATATACTAACTCATCTCCCTAACATTCATTAAAAGTGTTTGGTGCAGTCTCACAGTTGGAAAATGAATCAATACCATTTGGCTAGGTAAGAAAAGGCTGAGAAAATAATGTCAGAGAAGGTTCAAACTTTTAATGGTGGCTAACCCTCAAAAATGCAAGTGTTACACATATGCAAAAGCAAGAAAGCAGAGAAACAATTGACGCATACAAGGCTAAGAATCCAATGTCTACCCAATACCCCTTGATGCGATCTCTCATCTCTCTTTTCCTCACTTCCTCAAAGCATGACTCTTTGGCCCTTGTTGGCCGGATATAAACCACTCACCAAGCTCACTTCTCTCACTCTCTTAAGGCTCAAGACTCTGGGGGTTCTCTTTTTGTTTAACTCTAGCTCTATTACTTTTTAATTTCTGGCCTAGCTCCTCTATATCTTACTGTTTTTCTTTTGATTTTCTTAACTTAGAGAAGACTAGACCTTTTACTTTTCTTTTGCTAGAGCTATTTTCATTTTTCTTTATCTCCCCCAGACTTATCTCTTTCTTTCCTTTTCTTTCTTTACACCTCCCTTTTTAAACCACAGATAATATCCAAGAAGCATAACCTCTACTCACTCAATTCCCCACCTAAGGCTAGTCTTAGACTCAAGAAACTAGCTTATTGGAAACATCGCCTTGTCGTTTCAGATGCTTGCAAGATTTTTACTAATGCAACACTCAAAGAAAAGGCCTCACTCAAAGAACATATGCAAGGGTTTGAATGAAAAGGTTCGGGTTAACAGGGTAGGGTACCATCCTCATCCAAAAGATGAACTTGAATCGGGATGGCGATTCAAATCAAGAAGAGTGGTAAAAATGGGAAGAACATGATTTGAATGTCAGGTGTTTAATCCACAGTTATGATTCAAATTCCAAAAGTGAGAGAGATTAATTCAATTAAGTCCAATATTTACAGAGATGAGCAGCAAATCAAGCAGGTTTCAAATGAGTAGGGACTTTCAAAGCAATGGATCAAAAGCATGGTTGGATCTCTAATTCAGTACTGTCAAGGCATCGGCCTAATTCTAAATGAGGGCAACAATGGTGAACTCTAAGCTGAAGCTAATACTATACTGCTAAGGTCCCATTATGCAAATGAATGAGCAGAACAAGATGCTTCTAGACTCAATCCTACTATGCCAACAGATATGAACAAATGATGCAAATGAAGTAGGGCCTAAGTGCCTTGTTTTTCACAAAAGTTCAAACAAAAATTTGAAAAATTTATGCACAATGCAGATGATATGATATGCAGATGCAAATGATATGATATGCATGACATGATGAAAATGCAAGAGAATGAGAAGAAAAAGAAAACTAAAATGTGCATTAGTAATATGTAGTGTATGTGTGCGTGCCAAATCCTCCCCCAGACTTGAGTCTCACTGTCCCAGAGAGACAATGAAACTATCCAGAGGGGAAGAGAACAGAACACACAGACACTACTCAAGAAAGCAAACTAAAGTAAAGCTAAAGAAAAGAAAGATATGTACAAAGAGGTTCAGGTGGTACCTCTAATAGAATGGAGGAACATTGTTATATTGGAGAGGAGGAGTGAAAAAGTAGGATCCATCAATGTCGAGCTGCAGGTTCTCATATGATATAGCTTCACTGGCTATTGGGTGTGGAAGCGGCAATGCTCTCATGTTGTTGTCTGTGTTGAGAAACTGATGCATCACTGCCCGTGGTTGAGTGAACTCCCCAAGTATGTACCATCTGCTGACCAGTTCGAGTTCCCCTAGTTTTGCTGATTCGTCCTAGGGACCGTTATACTGGAAGAACTCGAAATCTACTTCTCTGAAAAGACGAGTTAGTAGAGCTCCAATGTAGACAACAGGGACTGCATCTGACTGGTCCCAATCAAACTTGTGTTTGAGGAGGCTGCGCAGAAAGAGAGACCCTGGGTTTGGAGGAGGGAAGTAGGCGTTGATCATATGATCTGGGGCTACCCTCATTGTTCCACTGATTCCGTGATACAGCAAGCCAAGTTCTGTCTTCGTAGGATTTGAGCAATCATGACGGCCAATGAGTATGGTTGCGAGAAGCTGGAGGATATATCTGATAACCGGGTTCTTGACAATGGAGAGCCTTGATTCTCCTTCTATGAAGTCTGTGGGCAAGGCTATATTGCGCCAAACATTGGATGATTGGTAAAATCATGGCTCAGGTTCAAATGGTTTATCAGGGAACCCGTATAGTTGGCAAAAGGCGCTC
Source organism: Arabis hirsuta (assembly GCA_964056655.1). NCBI lineage: Eukaryota > Viridiplantae > Streptophyta > Magnoliopsida > Brassicales > Brassicaceae > Arabis > Arabis hirsuta. Next base: position 7,067,737 of record OZ053303.1, on the reverse strand, counting down.
AAGGACAGCTGGTACTTCTTCTCTTCCAAGAAGAACTCGATGAAGAGCACCCCATAGTGCTCAACCAAGTTCACAGTGGAGAGGAAATCTTTGCACAAATCAGGGTAGAGTTCGTAGTCCACCTTAGCCAGCTTTCTTAGAAGCATATCCTCCAGGAGATCATCAACTCCCTTTGCAATTCCTAACTTGATGAGGGTCCTTCGATAAGCAAATTTGGCCGGAAGGAACTCAGCTTTCTCGAATATTCCCCTGAAGTGCTTATCCTCTTCCGTCCACAGGGATCTGTTTCTCCAACGTCTTGGCTCATGAATAAATCTGGCCTCAGGGTCATAAGTGACGCTAGACTCAGTTGCGGAACTCATTCTTGTACCTAAGGAACCAAAAATTTACCCAAAGTTTAGCATAGTACAGTGAGGCGCGCAATTCTATGACAATACAAGGTGCTACAGTGACTACCCTAAGCTACAGAGTTAAGGGACATACCGTTCTTCTTTAGAGAAAGAGATGAAGCAAGAGAGTTGCAGGGTGTTTAAAAGTTGAAAGATTAAAGCAGCTAGAGATGTATTTAAGCAACTAGAAACTTAGCAAAACAGAACTGAGGTAATCGCGTAAGACAGTTGCTAAGAAATAGGGAAGGTTTCGAGAAAGGCGAGGAAGTCGGGGAGAGGGGTCCAACAGTTCAAACCGAATTAAACCGGTTAAAATTTTCTATTGTTAACCATGTTAACTCGAAAGAAAAAGGTAAAATAGAATTGGAATTTTAAACCGGTTAGATTCGCGGATTGAGCTCATCGGTTGAGATTTCATCACTGTGGCCCGATTAGCGCTTCACTATGTACCATCCTCTGTTCTAAAAATTGCGAAAAACATGTTGACGACATTGCGAAAAACTGAAAATGTGTATGTACAAAAAGGATATTCATGGGACTGCCTCCCAAGTGCGCTTGTTTAATGTCACTAAGCTTGACATGGCTGAGCAGGACCTTACGAAGATGGTGGGTCAAAGTGGGGAAGCTTCCCTGCTTCTTCAACGGGTTCATCAGCAAGATAAAGCTTGACTCTTTGACCATTCACTGTGAAGCATCCTCCAGCCGGATCCCACAGTGTGACTGCCCCGTACGGTCGTACTTCCTTGATTTTGAATGGTCCAGACCATTTTGATTTAAGCTTTCCAGGGAAAAGTCTGATCTTTGAGTTGAACAGGAGGACACTGTCTCCTTCCTTGATTGTTTTTTTCAGAATCTTTCTGTCGTGCCATGCCTTTGTTCGTTCTTTATAGATCTTTGCATTCTCGTATGCGCCCATCCTTATTTCGTCCAATTCACAAAGCTGAAAGAGACGCTTTTCAGAAGCGCTTTTGATGTCGTAATTCATGAGCTTGGTTGCCCAAATAGCTTTGTATTCCAGCTCCAGAGGCAGGTGGCATGACTTCCCATAAACCAAGTTGAACGGTGTGGTCCCAATTGGGGTTTTAAAAGCGGTCCTGTAGGCCCACAGAGCTCCATCCAGTTTGGTAGACCAATCTTTTCTAGATTTGGAGATGGTCTTCTGCAAGATGGACTTGATCTCTCTGTTAGAAATCTCCACTTGGCCGCTAGTCTGTGGGTGGTAGGGACTGGCTACCTTATGACGGACGCTGTACTTGGCCAATAATCTCTCGAAAATCCTATTAATGAAATGGGAACCACCGTCACTAATTACTGCTCTTGGAATTCCAAACCTGGGAAAGATGATCGTCTTGAATAACTTCTCAACTGTTTTCGAATCGCAGACTGGGCTTGGTATTGCCTCCACCCATTTAGAGACATAATCTACTGCCACAAGGATGTACTTGTGTCCATGAGAAACAGGAAAGGGTCCCATGTAATCTATGCCCCAAACATCGAATACTTCAACTTCCAAGATGTAGTTTTGACGCATCTCATTTCTTTGGCTAATGCCTCCTTTCCTCTGACAGACATCACACTTGGAGATGTAGTCGTGAGCATCCTTGAAAAGAGTTGGCCACCAAAATCCTACCTATAGTACTTTTGCGGCGGTCTTAAAAGTTGCAAAATGTCCTCCGTACTCAGAGCTGTGGCAGTGGTGCAAGATGTCAGGAAAATCCTTCTCAGGGATGCACCTTCTAAACAAGCCATCCTTGCATCGTCTGTATAGGTACGGCTCATCCCAGTAATAGCTGAGCACTTCCCTGAGGAATTTCTTCCTCGAGTATTGTGTAAGCTCAGGTGGTTCGACTCCATAAACCAAGTAGTTAACGAAGTCCACATACCAGGGTAGTTCACCCTCTGAAGCTTCACCCTGAGCAAGGTTAGTAGAGACAAGCATTGACTCAAGGTAGTTGGTGCATACCGCATTGAGTTGTTTAGGAAAGGAGTCGTCGATAGGCAGGTCTTCCATGATCCTCAGCCTAGACAGGTGGTCAGCTACTCCATTCTCTATTCCTTTCTTATCCTTCACCTCTATATCAAACTCTTGAAGTAGCAGAATCCAGCGCAACAGGCGAGGTTTGGCATCCATCTTCGCCATTAAGTACCTTATGGCAGCGTGATCTGTGTAGATCACAATCTTTGAACCAACCAGGTACGACCTAAACTTCTCCATTGCAAATACCACGGCCAGTAGTTCCTTCTCAGTCGTTGCATAGTTCATCTGAGCGTCATCAAGCGTCCTGCTAGCATAATAGATGACGTTGACCTTCTTATCCACGCGCTGCCCTAGTACTGCTCCGACTGCGTAATCACTGGCATCGCACATCAGCTCAAATGGTAGAGACCAATCTGGAGGTTGAACTATGGGTGCACTGATGAGTGCCTCTTTGAGGTTGTTGAAGGCGCTCATACAGTCATCATCGAAGTTGAATGGAGTCTCCTTGCACAGTAAGTTAGTCAGAGGTTTGGCTAACTTTGAGAAGTCCTTGATGAAGCGCCTGTAAAATCCGGCATGCCCCAGGAAACTTCTGACTTCCTTAACAGTGGAAGGGGGAGCAAGCTTAGTCATGACTTCTATCTTTGCTTTATCCACTTCAATACCGTCTTTTGAGATCTTATGTCCTAGCACAATTCTCTCTTGAACCATGAAATGGCATTTTTCCCAATTAAGAACCAAGTTTGTCTCATCGCACCGTTGGAGTACCCTGCACAAATTAGAAAGACAGCCAGCAAAAGAGGGCCCGTACATGGAAAAGTCATCCATAAACACCTCCACCGCATCCTCAATCAGCTCTGAAAATATAGACATCATACACCTTTGAAAAGTGGCAGGTGCATTACACAGCCCAAATGGCATCTTTCAATAAGCAAAGGTGCCATACGGGCATGTAAATGTCGTCTTTTCCTGATCATTTGGATGTATGGGGATTTGGAAAAATCCCGAATACCCATAAAAAAAACAATAATATGAATGATTGGCTAACCTCTCTAGCATCTGATCAATGAAAGGAAGAGGGAAGTGATCTTTTCTAGTTTGAGAATTCAACTTCCTATAATCTACACACATTATGTGCCCTGTCACTATTCTAGTGGGAATAAGCTCATTCCTATAATTGGTTATCACAGTAACACCACCCTTTTTAGGAACAACATGAATCGGAGAAACCCAAGTACTGTCAGATATAGGGTATATAATTCCTCCATCTAATAACTTCAGGATTTCTTTCCTAACAACATCTTTCAGATTAGGATTAAGTCGTCTTTGGTGCTCAACAGATGTTAGGGTTTCATCCTCTAAATGAATCCTTTGCATCCAGAGTGAGGGAGATAAACCCTTGATATCATCCAGAGAGTAGCCTATAGCTTTTCTATATTTTCTAAGTTCAGTGATGAGCAAGGTTGATTCCTCAGTAGAGAGTTTATCATTTATTATGACGGGGTAGGTAGAATTGGGTCCAAGGAATGTGTACCTTAGTCCATTTGGAAGCGACTTGAGTTCGACTGCAGGTGCCTGAAGCTCACTCCAAGGATCTGCATTGGCTTTCCTTTCTTCGGTCGAAGGGGAAAGCTCTGTTGTTACCAGGGCAGCAAACTCTACCGTTGTCTCTGGAGTTGAGTTCAACATCTCTGCCAGGCAGTTGGCTGTAGGATCTATGTACCCATGGTCACCTAGGCGTATTGTTAGTGCTATTTCCAACGGGTCGGTCATTCTGAGCTCCTCATTCATTTCTTCCTCTGTAATGTCCAGTGTCTCAACTCAATAGCATTCCCCATTGATGGCTGGCTTGTCCATTATTGACTTTACATCGTAGTTAACTGAATGCTCCTCTACTTGGAGTACAATTCGTCCCTTCCTGACATCAATCAGAGCTCCGACAATGGCAAGAAAAGGTCGTCCAAGAATCAGGGGATATTTTGGCTCATCGTCCATTTCCAGGATTACGAAGTCGAAGTGCCCCATCTTAACAGGGACATATTCTATGACTCCATCTTAACAGGGACATATTCTATGACTCCGACTGGGTGTCTGATTGACCTATCAGCGAGTACAAGGGATATCCGGCATGGTCAGAGATTATTCATCCCCAGCCTTTGTGCAACAGACAGCGGCATGAGGTTAACACTGGATCCCAGATCGCACATGAATTTCTGAAATGTGCTTTCTCCAATGGCGCAGGGCAGCATGAAGCTCCCTGGGTCTCCAAGCTTCTCGGGTACCGGCAAGGATCGTTGGATGATGGAACTGCATTCTTGATTTAGCACCACCAATCCCTCCTCAGTGTGCCTCTTCTTGGTCATCATATCTTTGAAAAACCTGGAGTAGATGGGGCTGTTGTTGATGGCGTCCATCAGTGGAACTATTATTGTTACCTTCCCAATAAGCTCCTCGAACTTCTCCCTCTGTTTTGCCAGGAGTTGCTTCTTGAAACGCCCTGGAAAAGGCAGCCTTGGCTCATATGGCGGGGGGTATTTCTTAGCTGGGGTAAAAATATGCGGTACCTCAGCAGAAGGTTTGGGTTACACATTGCTAGGAATGGGGACGTCCTTCGCAGTAGGGATATCAGAAACTTCAGCCACAGGTGGTTGATCCTTATCAGCAACAAGGGGTTGGAGCTTTTCTCCTCTGGAAGGTATGTCTTTACCGCCCCTTAGATTCATGACCTTGCAGGATTTGACTGAACAGACTTCTTGAGGACAAGTGATGATCGCTTTTTCTAACTGATCAGAGAGAGTAATGAATTTCCCATGAAGGTCATCGTACCTCTTACTAACATCATCCTTAATATTCTCAACGGTTGTGGTCATGTTGGTGTTCAAATGTTGCTGCCCTTCCATTATAGATATTAGCATCTTCTGGATGTCAAGTCCCTCGACCTCAGGGTTATTGTAACTTGGCACGTGCTGATGAAATCCGTAGGGGACATGAGGAAAGGGGGCAGCCAATGGGTATCTTTGGATAAAAAAGAGTTGTCTACGGGAAGGATTTCCATAATATGGGTAGTTCTAAATGCCTACATAGCTGCAATCGGGGTATTGCCTAATATAGCTTGTTGAATCTTCTTCATGAGAAAAAACGAGCCCCATCTTTTGTACCCACGGAGTATACTGCTCTTTGATTTGCTAGCAGAGCCTTGCTTATTTGGTCTAACCGGTCGCTCAACTCCTTGAGCTTATCATCATTTCCTCCACCAGAGGGAGTGTAGTTCTGGTCATAATCACCACCATAACAAGCATCAGACTGGGCCAAGTTCTCTATTAGTTGCTTAGCTTGGTTCTCGTTCAATCCACTGAAGTTGCCATAGCTGGCAGTGTCGAGCAGAGTACTTGTGGTCTTGTTTACTCCTCTGTAGAAGATACCAAGGAGGTTATCCTTGGGAATACCGTGATGAGGGCAGCTCCTTGTGTACCCCTTTAGGCGCTCCCAAGCTTCACTGAGAGACTCCTGGCTTCCTTGCTTGAAGGAGTTGATGTCACTGCGGAATCGGGCTGTCTTCTGCTTGGGGAAGAACTTGTGGAGGAACTCTTTCTTGCACAACTCCCATGTGCTCACAAACTCAGAGGGAATGTTCCTCTCCCACTGTGATGCTTTTCCCCCAAGAGAGAAAGGAAAAAGGATCATCCGGATGGTATAATCAGGGATACCATTGATCTTGATAGTGCGGCAGAGACGATCAAACTTGTCCAGATGGTCCAATGGATCCTCACTAGGCATCCCATTGAACATAGAGTTCTGGACCAAGTTGATCATGCTGGACTTGATCTCAAAGTTGTTGTTGGGGACTGGTGGAGGGCGAATTCCCAGCTCAATGCCTCTTGTGTTGGGCTCATCAAAAGCTCCAATGGATCTGAGCTCAGCTGCAGGGTTAGCTCCCTGAGCAAGAGGAGGAGCTCGTGGTAACATTCCGATAGCCTGAACATGGTCAATAGCAGGCGCCTGAGGTGGTTGGATCGGATTTATGACTGGATGAACAGCAGCAGGCTGCTCTATTGTGGAAACTCTCTGTAGACGCTGAGACTGAGCCTGAGCTTTGATCTGCCTTTCCCAGCGGCGTATGTCAGGTACAAGATTAAGGAGACCGCCTCGTTGGCTTCTCCTTTTCATACACCTACAAAACCAACAAAGGAAAACACCACAGACCAAAGCAAAACACCAATCTCACAACACCACAGGTCTCAACAAGTTGCAGACCAATCTCAACAATCACAACAAATTTTCAACAACCACAGATCAATATAAGCCAAAAGGTGCAGAACAAAAGATAAAAATCGCAGAAAGTAAAAGCCTTAGTCTCAACCAAGAACTCAAACCTAATATCTAGATGCACATGCTTCCCCGGCAACGGCGCCAATTTGATGAGATGCTAAACGATGATCATTCATGTTCTCATGCAAATAAAACATAAGAAACTAGCAACCTAGTCATTTTAATCAATTGCAGTAACTTACGGTTCGAACACAAGGAAGCAGGGACCTAGAGTACTAGGCTACAGAGGGCTTTAGCTAATCTAAGGCATCAAGAGAGAGTTTGTTGGTTTCTAACAGCTTGATGCATGCTGGGTTGTAGGGTTTCAATCTAGATACAAAGCAAGTTTTAAATTTATAAACCCTAGGAAACTGCAAGTGCACAGTTGACAATTGTAGTACTTAGGGGTCGATCCACAGGGACTAAGTGATGAATACGTTACAAACTAATGATTCGAATTAAGCTAAGGGAAAACTATTATTTTGGGTTTTTCGGTTTTATGGGAAACAAATAACAAGCAATAAAACAAAGGGATAGATATCAATTAAGAAGAGAAATCAAGCAAATCAATATATCATGCAATAGATCCAAATTCGATTTAGGGTTTCTTAGACTAAGTGTTCTAGAGCTCATATCACTAATTTAAGGTTATCCCACTGTCGTGATGCAACTAACCATCTATGTTTACACCCTAATAGACTCAACTATCGCAGGTTATTACAATGTGGAAACATGCAGTTTGCTCAAGATTGATTGTTCATTAGAATTATTAACTAACCTTTCGAATTGTTAAAAACCCTAATCCATCAAATACTAGTTCTGGCAATATAACAAGCTTTTGGAGAGTATATCAACCTATGATCAGATCTTGGTTAGCTAAGCCAATTTCATGCATTGAGATCGAATAGAGATGGAGAAGCAATCCTAGAATGAAACTCTAATGAATAAGAATATAAAAGCATAAAGTAAAGGAATTGCATAGAAATCAAATCAAAGCATTACTCTACATGTTTTGCAACATGAAGCAGCTAGAGTAAGCACAAAAACAGTATGTAACATTCATCTCCAAGCGTAAGGAATTAGATCTCATGTCTAAGCACTTTTGGGCAAAGATCGATCTATCCTTAAAGGCTTGTAGAGAATCAATAAAGCATTAAGAACAAGAGATAAACGAAATACATATTTTGGTATTGATTTAGGCTGATAAGGCCGGCTGCTCTTAGTTCCTAGAGAGGCTAAAAACAGGTATATATAGGGTCTTGAAGTCGGCTAGGTCTTCTAGAACTTTCCCGGGCAAAAACGTCTTTTCCGTTGAAATTAGGGCAAACGCCTTCTTCTCATTGATCAGACTTGGTGGCCGGTCTTGGAGGCTTCTAGATGCTTCTAGAATGTTGGTTAAGGCTCTGATAATCGGCCCCTTTAAGTGGGCTTCGAATTGGGCCTTTCTCCACATACTTCAGCTTGAAGGCAGCTTGACATGTCTTCAGTATTTTGGGCATATCTTCCAGTGTACAACTCCATTTGTCACGATTCCAACTTTGTTGGAAAGCTAACTCAAAGGGATATCTCCATACCAAGTTTCGTTCAATTCCAAGCTGGTTTGATCCTCCGTCCTTCGTCAAACTTCGGGTGCAGAGTTTCTGTCCAGTTTGGGCAATCGCATATTCTTCAAGATAAATGACTTGGCTTGGTTCATTTGTCTTGGATAAGTAGCTGTAACTTAGAAAATACTATTTTTGCTCCTTTTTACATCCTTTTGATGATAAAACCTATAAAGACTCAGAAAACTACAAATACGAGAAAACTACCTCTTTGGGTCTTAAAAGCATTATTATTAGTAATAAAAACCATAGTAAATATAGATAAAAAGTGGTAAAATATGAGGTATATCAACTCCCACATACTTAAACTTTGCTTGTCTTCAAGCAAACAAAAGTCAAGAATAGAGAAGAGGTTTGAAAACAAAGAGAACTTACCATCCTTTGGAACAATGAACTATCCTTTCCAAACTAGTAATCCACATGATACCGAACCTGCTTCAAAAATCAGACCACCATGTACTTCTCCGTTCGACATTCGCAATCTTCCGGATCGAATCACCACTTCAAAGATAATTCGTTAGCCCTCATCGCTTGGCTTCCATGATCTCAATGTCATAAACTTACTCCACACCATACCATAACAATACAACTTCACAACACTTGGTACTTTCCTCTCCCCCAGACTTATTTTATTCTCTCCCTTTTTCTGAGATTGTTGAGACTTAAAGCAGTGCATATTTCACTAGTGTTGTTCCTTGTGAGAGACAGGGTCGTGACTCACTATTGTTGTTCCTTGTTAGGAGACAGGTTCATGAGAGTGCTCGTCTTCTTCATCCGTTCTAAGGGACTCAGACTGCTGCTTTTAAGCTCTGGGTGATCACTTGTTAAGTATTAACTCACTGGAATTTTCCTCATCCTATACTTAAGAACTATCACTTCACCCCAATCTTATATATATATATATATATATATATATATATATATATATATATATATATATATATATATATTTTAGAGAGAGTAGAGAGAGAATTACCATTACTTTTGTTGGGTATGAATGAGAAGTTAGCCTTCTGAACATCAATCACAAAGAAGACCGTGCAGTAGCTTTGACTTGGCGGATTATAGTGGAAGTAGCAACGTTCCTGGTCAACTGGTCAGTCTAAGGATTTTTCATTAGTCTGACTCCTGAAATCGATCCTGTAAAAGCGGTCACAAGCTGGCAAAGAAAATCCACTAAACCAAAAGAAAGTTAGTTTCTAAAAACTTTTTGAAAATCTTTTTATTTTTTATTTATTTATTTTTTTTTATTTTTTCGAATAAGATATGCAAATGCAAATGCAAAACACTAGCAAACGAGTTAGCAACAACAATCCCCCCAGACTTAAATTACACCGTCCCCGGTGTAAATAAATCAAATTAAGGGAGTAATGATGAAATAAAAAGAAAGGGTTTAGAATGATAGTACCGTTAATTGTTGGAATATCTAAGCTCACCGGTACTTGAATAATTTTCGGCAAAAATCTTAGGTTATCGCGAACAAACCAAGATAATTGTTGTCTTTGAATTGAAATCGATCCTTTGAATCGAAACCAAGGGTTAAACTCCAAGTTCTCCTTCTGAAAACACATCACTTATGATGGTGGATATGTCTAAGATAATGGAATCATGCGTCCATGAAAGAATAATCTTTGAAATCCTGTTTAAGAACAACATACCTTGCAAAAACACTTGAAATCACACATTAAATTCATCTTGAAACAAAGTGGAAACCAATACTTTCGTATTGATGACTTTGTTCAAGGGAAGGAAAAATAGATAAGTAACAATTAAAATCAAGCAAATAATTTAAATTGTCAAAAACTATCTAACCAATTAAAATAATGTTTAGATATGTAAAGATGTGAAAATTAAATTTTAAACCATTTAAATCTAACCAATTAAAATAATTTTAATGCTAAATTCCATGAATAATTGATTTTAAGGTAAATAATCATGAAATAAGCACAAATAATTGGTTCATAAAAATTTAGTGTGAAAATGGTTCAAAAATAATTTAAAAGGGTAAAATTAGAAAAATTAACCTTTTTGGACCAAATGGCTAGGTGGGCGGTTCGGTGGTTCAGACCGGTGGTTTGGTTGGCTCGGACCGGTTGGTCGGGTGGTTCGGTTCATCGGGTGGTCTGGTGGCTCGACGGTTCGGTCCGGTGGTCAAGTCGGTTCGCCGTGGTTCGGGTTGGTGGTCGGGGCGGTTAGGTGGTCGATGGTTCGGTGGAGGGCGGTGGTGGTACGGTGGAAGGGTGGCGCGGTGGTGGTTCGGCGGTGGTGAACTGCGGCTGCTGGCTTGATCGGGGGAGCTTGGCCGCGGGGAGGTTGTGGGTCGGGTCACGGTGTCGGTCCAAGGTGCCGGTCGGCACGGTGGTCCGGTATCGGGCCGTGTGGTCGCCTCGCGTCGTGGTCAGGTCTGGGCCATCGGGCTGCTCGCGTCGTGGTCAAGGGGGAGCATCGGGGGAAGGCTTCCTGCGGGTAGGTCGGCTATCGGGAGATCTTACCCGCGGGTAAGATTGATGATCGGGGCAAAGCTTACCGCGGGAAGGATCGATGGTCGAGGGAGGTTGACCGCGGGACGGGTGGTCGATCGGGCCGGAGGTGACCGCGGGAAGGATGGGCTATCGGGAGCTGCGTGTACCGCGGGAAGAGTCTTCATCGAGGAAGGCTTACCGCGGGAAGAAAGCTTCCAAGGAAGAAAAGTCTTCCTGCGGGATGGGTGGGTCGGGACGTGGGCTTACCGCAGGTAGAAAAACAGTCGGGCCGCGGGGCAAAAATCACCGAGTACCGGTCGCGATGGGTAGGCCGTTACGCTGGGCCGGCACTCAGGGCTTTTTGACCGCGGGAAGAAATCTCTCGGTACCGGTTCGTGGTACCGGTCGGCGTGTCCGACCGGTATCGGGTCGCGGGTAAGTCGCGGCTCGGGTGATTTTCGACAAGCGTTTTCTTCATGAATACACATCGGAATTGAGATCCGAAAATTGCTACGGACTCGTGAGAGTGAGCTATTTCGAATGGTATGTAGATGGTTGCCTGGTTCTGGTGGCTTGAACTGTGAAAAAGCTTGAAGTTGCTCCTCCGGGAACTCCTTAGACGGTCTTCTTTAAAAGGTCATAACTTGCTAACCGTAATAGCAAATCATGTTCTTCTTATTTCTATAGCTCCATAAGACTTTCTTCCTTGTGCTTACCAAGTTTCAAAGACATCCGTGCAAGTATCATGCTCCTTTCATTCTATGGACTGACTAGTATGTCCTAACTCCTTTTTATCGTTTCTTTTAAAAACACGTTTGCATTTTAAAAAAAAATTCTAAAAAATTCCTGAAAATTTCATAGATATGCAAAATGAAAAACAAAGTTTAGAAAGTAAAAATCAAAATCAAAATCCTAAAATAAAAATCAAAAACGAAAATATGGGTTGCCTCCCATAAAGCGCTTGTTTTAAGTCTTTAGCTCGACTCCTTGGGGGTTTTAGGATCGTGGGGTGTCTTCTAAAGGCTTGAGGATGCCTTTAGCATGTGAATTGGTGCTCCTCTGGTCGTGGTCTCCATCTTCAACGAATAGGTTAGGCTCGTTGATCAACACTTCTCTTTTCTCTGAAGGGATGTATCGAGTGTGTTTGTCTCGAAATCCAGGCGGTGCGGCATAGAAATAGACTCGTGAGTCTATGTTAGTGAAGGATATCCGGTTTAGGGAGTAATCCATGAAAGCTCCAACAGTCGCCAAGAATGGTCTTCCGAGGATGAAAGGTGTAGAACAATTCTCCATTGCCGCCACTTCGAAGTCTACCGGGACAATGCAATCTCCAATGATCAGAGGGCAATTGATCATTTCGCCCAATGAGAAAGTAGATGCACCATTGGCGAGTGCAATTTGAGTTCTTGAAGGCCGAAGGTTATTGATCTTCATCATTCTCACAAGAGATTCTGAAAGAACGTTGACTCCGGCTCCGGAATCGCAAAGTGCATCATCGAATTTGAATCCACGAATAGAGCAAGAGATGGTGAAAGAACCTGGATCGGGCATCTTGCAAACAATCTTAAAGTACTTATGAGGATTCCTAGCTCGATCAAATAGCTCCTCAATCATGAAATCTTCTTCTTTGCTTTGTGAGAAACACTTTCTCAATGATGGTCTTTCTTTCCAGGCTTCTTCAAAGGTTAACTCGCGAGGGAGTTCTTTCACAAGTGAATTGAATACTTTAAGCATCTCATCACTAATGAAGCGAGTCCTCTTTGCTGTCCTTTCGGCAAGCTTTACTATTTTTGGGAAAGGTTTAACCGAAATTCTTGCGGTGAGTTTGCCTTTGCTCGTATTCGCCTTCTTTAGAGGTCTCGAGGCTTCGTCTTCTTCTATGGTAGAGGTTGACTCGTCCTCTTCAAGGGCAGTAAGAGTGCAGCAAGTAGCCTTAGGCGTAGACTCTTCTTCCATTGATACCAATTGAAAAGGGGTTTCCACCGATTCTTCGATGTTCTTCAAACGGTCGTCTAGTTGCTTCACTTGGTTAGAGGTGTCGATTCCTTCTTCTTCCAGCTTGATTTGTTTGGCCGTGAGCTCCTTGGTGTGGTGATCAAGGTCATAACAAATAGCATTAAGGGTTTGTATTGTTAGCCTTGAATCGATCTCCAATTCTTCTACTCTTGAGGTGATTCCTCCTTGAGTGGTCTTGACTTCTTCCATTGCTTGAACAGCTTGATAAGCCTTGATGGCTATTGAATTTAGCTCTTTGTTAAGCTTCCCAACATCTTCCTTGTTGTCCTTGGCCGTGACCTCCAATTGGTCAAAGGTTTCTTCAATCTTCTTCTTGATACTATCAATATCATCATGGTCTTCATGGAGATGTCTATGGTGAATCTCCGCGGTCTCTTCCAAGTTGGATACACGAATCTCGAATTTATCAAAGTGAGATTCAAGGGCAGCAAGTCTCTTCTCCATAGGAAAGATATTGGTTTTAATTTTCTCGTGGATGTCATGGATAGCTTTCTTTGTCTCCTCCATGAATCTAGTCATCAAAGCTTCTCCGTCTTCTTTTCTTTGGGGTTGGCGTCGGATGTGTGGGGGTAGTGGTGGACGAGGTTGTTGTTGATGATGAGGACGTTGACTCTCTCCTCCATAAATCTCCCAAGGACGATACATGGTGGGATTGTATCGGTTTTGAGAAGGTGGCGGTTGATGGAATTCATGAGGCATCGGGATGTAATCTTTGGTGAAATCACGAGGTGTAGTGCTCGTCATCTTCTTGGTGTTGTGATGCTCCATCGAAAATCCTTATCAAAAAAATTCTCTGAAACACACAAAAGAAAAACAAAAACAAAAAGGAAAAATCAAAATCAAAGAAAAACAAAAGAGGGGAAAACAACTTAGACTTAATTCTTGTCAAAAATTCTGTAAGCATTCAAACAAAAGTCCCCGGCAACGGCGCCAAAAACTTGATGCATGCTGGGTTGCAGGGTTTCAATCTAGATACAAAGCAAGTTTTAAATTTATAAACCCTAGGAAACTGCAAGTGCACAGTTGACAATTGTAGTACTTAGGGGTCGATCCACAGGGACTAAGTGATGAATACGTTACAAACTAATGATTCGAATTAAGCTAAGGGAAAACTATTATTTTGGGTTTTTCGGTTTTATGGGAAACAAATAACAAGCAATAAAACAAAGGGATATATATCAATTAAGAAGAGAAATCAAGCAAATCAATATATCATGCAATAGATCCAAATTCGATTTAGGGTTTCTTAGACTAAGTGTTCTAGAACTCATATCACTAATTTAAGGTTATCCCACTGTCATGATGCAACTAACCATCTATGTTTACACCCTAATAGACTCAACTATCGCAGGTTATTACAAGGTGGAAACATGCAGTTTGCTCAAGATTGATTGTTCATTAGAATTATTAACTAACCTTTCGAATTGCTAAAAACTCTAATCCATCAAATACTAGTTCTGGCAATATAACAAGCTTTTGGAGAGTATATCAACCTATGATCAGATCTTAGTTAGCTAAGCCAATTTCATGCATTGAGATCGAATAGAGATGGAGAAGCAATCCTAGAATGAAACTCTAATGAATAAGAATATAAAAGCATAAAGTAAAGGAATTGCATAGAAATCAAATCAAAGCATTACTCTACATGTTTTGAAACATGAAGCAGATAGAGTAAGCACAAAAACAGTATGTAACATTCATCTCCAAGTGTAAGGAATTAGATCTCATGTCTAAGCACTTTTGGGCAAAGATCGATCTATCCTTAAAGGCTTGTAGAGAATCAATAAAGCATTAAGAACAAGAGATAAACGAAATACATGTTTTGGTATTGATTTAGGCTGATAAGGCCGGCTGCTCTTAGTTCCTAGAGAGGCTAAAAACAGGTATATATAGGGTCTTGAAGTCGGCTAGGTCTTCTAGAACTTTCCCGGGCAAAAACGTCTTTTCCGTTGAAATTAGGGCAAACGCCTTCTTCTCATTGATCAGACTTGGTGGCCGGTCGTGGAGGCTTCTAGATGCTTCTAGAATGTTGGTTAAGGCTCTGATAATCGGCCCCTTTAAGTGGGCTTCGAATTGGGCCTTTCTCCACATACTTCAGCTTGAAGGCAGCTTGACATGTCTTCAGTATTTTGGGCATATCTTCCAGTGTAAAACTCCATTTGGCACGATTCCAACTTTGTTGGAAAGCTAACTCAAAGGGATATCTCCATACCAAGTTTCGTTCAATTCCCAGCTGGTTTGATCCTCCGTCCTTCGTCAAACTTCGGGTGCAGAGTTTCTGTCCAGTTTGGGCAATCACATATTCTTCAAGATAAATGACTTGGCTTGGTTCCTTTGTCTTGGATAAGTAGCTGTAACTTAGAAAATACTCCTTTTGCTCCTTTTTACATCCTTTTGATGATAAAACCTATAAAGACTCAGAAAACTACAAATACGAGAAAACTACCTCTTTTGGTCTTAAAAGCATTATTATTAGTAATAAAAACCATAGTAAATATAGATAAAAAGTGGTAAAATATGAGGTATATCAACTCCCACATACTTAAACTTTGCTTGTCTTCAAGCAAACAAAAGTCAAGAATAGAGAAGAGGTTTGAAAACAAAGAGAACTTACCATCCTTTGGAACAATGAACTATCCTTTCCAAACTAGTAATCCACATGATACCGAACCTGCTTCAAAAATCAGACCACCATGTACTTCACCGTTCGACATTCGCAATCTTCCGAATCGAATCACCACTTCAAAGATAATTCGTTAGCCCTCATCGCTTGGCTTCCATGATCTCAATGTCATAAACGTTTCAACACATAGTTTTTTCTACTAATAATTTAAAAAAATTTATTATATTATATTTAGTTTAAACAAAATTAATTTCAAAATTTATTGGCATAACCCATTGATTGTATTAATTTTTAATCATGTTTTTTAATTCAGGAATTTATGTTGATTCTTGTGTATAATTGGACGTAGGTTATGTATATAAAAAATGTTGCAACAACTTCATGTTTATATTTTTGTTTAAGCTTAAGCTTAATATTTTCAAAACAACACTAAATCAAGAGAACGTGAAGCCAATTATTAATAAAAAAATATTATAATTCAATAACTAACCAACTCACTAATTAAGATCTTGTGGCTATGATATTGTAGGTGATTGATTCGGCTATAGGTGTAAAATAATTGTTGTATAATTTGGTCTGTAGAAGTTTTTGCTGTCAGGGACGGTCCAACGAAATATGTGGCCCAAAGCAAAAAAAATTCTTAAATATTTATTATTTAATTTTTTTTAATAATATTAATTTACAAAAACATAATAGTTCATAAATCCAATATATTTTTTTATATTTGTAGTCCAAAACATCTTTTATTTGTGATCCAAAATATTTTTTCCATGTGACTCAAATATTTGTTTTACAAAAATGTGGCTCATAAATTGACAAACAAAATTGGTGGTCCTAGGCCATGGCCTAGCCCGCCTACCCTCTGGGCCGGGCCTGTTTGCTGTAGCTGTAAGATTTTATCTGTAACTATTTAAAAGTTAAAGTACGATTGGTAAGTATTAGATTTATGTTGTAAAATAATTTTTATCACAAAAAATAAATGACATTTTTAATCATCATCATATATATAAAATATTTTAACTAAAAGAATGTAATAGATATATAAAAATTTATTTATATACGTAGTATATATATAATATTTTTTTATATACAAATATTACTGCACTATACATATTGTATGTTAGGGGGTGACACATATTTTATATATGATTTATATATATATATATATATATATATATATATATATATATATATATATATATATATTGTATGTTAGGGGGGTGACACATATTTTATAATATAATGAAGTGTATATATATAAATCATAGGGAAAAAATGAAGAAAAGGGAAAGAAATCGTACAATCTTTTTTTTTTTTTACAGCATCGAAATTATGGTTGTAGCAAAGATTAGGAAAACGTTTACAATAAACTTGATCTTTTACTTTCTAATGCAAAAACGTGGGAGAAAAGTAGTGTTTTAAACTTTAAGTAACAAACTTAGAGCATCTCCAATGTATCACTCTATTTTTCACTCTAAAATAGAGTAACTCCAAAATGGAGTTGGGTTTTACTCCAATGTATTACTCTATTTATCACTCCAAAAACAATATTTTAATTATATTTCATTTTTCTATTTACTAATAATACACTTTATTTATAAAATTTACAAATTGACCCTAATATTTTTTATTTTATAAATTAAAGTCGTAACATTATGTTTTATTATTATTAATTTACACATACATACACAATAACTTTAAAATATATATTTTTAAAAAGTTAAATTCGTAATAACATAAATTGACTTAGACGTACATACACATTTTTAACAAAAAAAAACTTACATATAATCACAATTTCACACATTATAATATAATATAACTATTTTGTTGCAAATTCTTGTGATTTTGACAAATTCGTAAAAATTTAATTGATAATATCAAACAAATAGAAAATCATCACCAAAATAATTAATTACCTCTTAAAATTAATTTATTTAAAATTTGAAGGACCATTTTATAAATAAAAAAGTTCAACTCCAAAATGGAGTGGAAAATGAGATTACTCCATATTTGGAAGAAAAAATGGAGTTACTCCATTTTGGAGTTGAAAATGGAGTGGGGTTAGAGAGGATTTTACTCCAAACTCTATTTTGGAGTAAGATATGTAGTGGGGTTGGAGATGCCCTTATTGTTATGACTTACGAGTTACGAGGAAAAAAGAGAAAAAAGAAAAGCCTCAAGCTATTGTCACGGCCAGTTTTAGGGTAGAGCAAGTGGTGCATTTGCACTACTTTCAACCAAATTTTGCAAATTTTTATTAAGTTTTACATCCATTTTTTTTTAAATAGGGTATTTTCGCAAATTTTAATAAAATTTAGAGGTTTTTTTGCAATTTTTGCACCATGTCCATTATGTTATTTAGAAAACACCGATAATATGTTTTTTCACAAGTATTAAATAGATATTGATATAATTCTTTCTTTATCTCTCGTGCACTCCACCAGTATCGATCAAAATGTTTGGTCGGTTGCTTCGAAATTTCCCGTGACTTGTGTATATCGTTTCTCCCTATTATTGTTTTACCAACTCCACTTTCGTTATACATAATCCATTTTCCCAAAGGACTCAAGATTCTATATCTGTAAAAGTTATGTCAAATTATTCCGTCGTATTGATATCATATATTTCCACTATGCTTGTTATGTACGTTTATATGCACATATAGCTCATATGATTTAGAAGAAAAACAAACAAATAATAGAACTACACAAAAGAAAACGTAAATTCTCTTCAAAATGTCGAAAATGTCAATCAAATTGGATAGCCGTGTATCATACAATATGGAAAAAGGTATTTAAAGATGAAGAATTGTTGGGATATTAATTGAATTTCAACATGAAAAAAATTTAAAAAATAATTATTTTATATAAGTCGAGTTCATTTTCAATTAGTATCAAATGTTTTAGGAAGAAGCCTAAGATAAATGTGTGGATATATTAACTTGGTATAAAACGGACAATACTAATGGATGTGGAGTTAGAAATGGATTTGCCGAATCCAACAATTCGTTACATTGATTGGTAACCTGTACTTTTGTGTTATAAAATATATAGTTTTAATAGTTATCACTGACAAAGCAATACCAAAAGTGTTGCTACTACCTTTTATAAATTCTAATTATTTTGGAATCATTTATAAATCTTTTAAACTTTTAAAAGTCTTACCGTTTTAGATCACTGATCGAACTCAATATTAAAACCAAGTTTAGAAAAAATGGATTCAGAGAATTTTGTGTGGGAATATATTTAACCGTTAAAAAGCATACTGATATTTCCGTTTCTTGTACTTTTATCAAAACTATTATTATAAGAAGTGGGGGAAAAAAATAGTCATGGGTTCATGCTGTTGCTGAGGTTAGCTCACGGATAATGGGCAGAGTAATCATGGCGTGCAAGCCGACATAAAAAGCCACATCATTATCTCTATCACTTGCGGTCCCTTTTCACACAATACTTAACTAGTCCCACTTCTAATGTTGCAGTTTCTCATATCATATTCATTCATCTAATCACTTTTGTAAAGGTTGTTTTAGGGATAAAACCGAACATTTAAAAAAGGTTTAGTTACAACAAATCGGATGTATATGATTAAACATTGTTGATACATACGATATATATATATATATATATATATATATATATATATTTATCTCCACAACATATAATGCATATTTTTCAGGTCTAAAGTGTATTTGAACTAGAATTTAGAAAGAACTAGCTTACTAATCACATACTTGACAATATTATAGTTTTCTCCATAACATTTTTAATACAATTTTACATTATTTACTGTCATTTTCACTTTTTGTACGCCATTTAGATTGATTAGGTTAAATTAAGTCTATTAGGTTTAGTTTGGTGTTCTTTTTGACTTTTGTATTTTGACAAGTTTTTGATAGGATTGGAAGGGTTAGTTAGAGATTCAGGCCTGGAAGCCTTAGTTAGAGATAAAAAAAGTCTCGAAGACCAATATTTTTTTTTTGTCAACAAACGCCATATATTAAATCAAAGTTGGTCAGTAAGAGGTACTTCAAATAGAATCACTTCTAACGACTCATCGAGATCTACATGGAAAAAAGATATTGCCACTAGTACGTGCCTCTTTTGCAAGGGCATTAGCACGAGCATTGAATGAACGTGGGATAAGAGATAGTTGAAAAGTTACAAAGCTATTTTTCAGCTCAATAAAATAGTCCAACTCAGACCGAAAGGCTGGCCAATCCAACGGGTCATCGATCATCTTAAGTAGATCCAAGTAGTCGATCTCAAATTGAACCAAAATAATTATACGACTTTGCTTTATACATCCCATTGCTCAGGTAAGTCCTTCCACCTCTGCGTGTAGCGATGATAGAGACATCTGACAACCTCGCTTGCCTGTGTGTACATGTCCTGAGCTATCGATAAAACACCATCCAAGACCGCTATTGGGTCCTTGATCCATCCATGATGCATCAACTTGGCATACCGGGAGATGGGTATTCGCGGATGGTATGTTTGTTGCGGTTTGGGGAAGGCTTCCATTCTCTTCGTCGTCCATATCCTCTAAGTTAGCTGACCGCCTATAACGTCCCCGATCCGCGGTAGGATCGGCAAGACGGACCATGGACGGGAACGTGGAGTAACTCGATGAGAAATCAAAGGGGAATCCGTTCCATGGTCCTAAAATGGCTAAGTCCAATATGTGGAAAGGACTTGGCCAAGATAATGATGTCTAAAGGGAAGAATTGAGCTGAAATGAGCTGAATGGCCGAGCTAAGTCAGCTCGACCAGCTACCGAGCAGCTCGACCTAGCTGGGAAGAGTGATCGGCAGTTGAGGCAGCTGGGTGATGTCTGCTTAGTGGTCGCACGTGTCCAATGTGTGGGAACGGTTACAAACGGTTGGGCAGTTACTGCCGAGCGGTTACAACTGCCCAAGGCACAACCGTTCGCGGAAAAGCCTATAAATACACGGTCTTGGAGCGGATTTCTGCCCACGTTCGCTTAGGGAAAATTCCCAAAAATTTCTAAGGAAAGAATTCGAGAGAGAAACACAAAGAGAACTGATATGGCGGAAAGCTTACTGGAGAAGGCTTGCGGGAACTAAGGATCGACGTGTTGTTCGGGAGAGATCGCACCGAGATACCTAGTCACTTGGAAGAGGAGACGCGGTAACGCGCCCCTTCAGAACGCGTTGCTAAGGTTGGTGCGAATCCTTGGCTTGATGCTCGAAGTCGAGATTACCGTTGATTCGGTGAAGTCCGGCTCGGGCTAAGGCTCTCTTAGGATAGACTCGATGATATTCTTAGATCCACTCGATCTTGGTCGGATTTTGGGCTTAGGCTTGAGGATGATCTGCGGTAAGGCGAGTCATTTGGGGATCTTGACGGATTCGGCAAGCCGGAAGTGGTGAACTTCGGTGCCAAGTTCTGGATTCGTCTAAGTCTTTAGACCGCATGATATAGGCATCCCGTCATTTGCATTGATCCGATCGCTTAAGCGACCGATGGATTACTTATGTTTCCTTTGGTTTTCAGGAAAAGATGGTGATCGCGGGAAAGATCATACTCAGCCGCGTGAAGACTCGAGGCGGGTTGCGATGGGTGGTGTTAACCGGATAAATAGGATTGAATCGTTGTAATAACATAATGAAAACTGATCAATGTATTCGAATCTTATGATAATATCTAATAAAGATACTATTATTGCTAGACTCTATCTATTTTTGCATTATTATGAAGGAAGTCATAGAACAAACCTTGAAAACAGATTGTTCAAGGAATGAGCCCTAAAACTGAACTAAGTGACTTGGATTCACTTAGTGATCCGAGTGGGAACAACCACCGCAGACTTAGAGTCCGGGTCGGGGTGTTTCAAGTTGGTATTAGAGCATGCTTGTCTTTATATCATAGGACGGTTAGATGTCGGGTTTGGGGAACACCACTCATCTGCCACCGAGTATCGCGCAGAATAGGCTTTTCTTTACCCATTGTCGGATTGGGAAGTTAGCATGACGAGCTAACTTGTTATTTTGTTGACAGATGGGTAAAGAAACAAGTAAGAAGAGGAAGAAAGACAAGGGCGTTGCTTAGACTGATGTTGCGAATCCATCCGGACCTGTGGGTGGGAACGACGGCACCGAGACTATGATTCCAATCGGGGAAGTGGAAACAATGCACGGCTTACAATTCCCTGAGGAAGTGGCCAAATCCTCGGCTAATACTTGCCCGCTTAGTGGAACAAGGAACAATGTTCCCATAATGGCGAAAATGTGGAAAACACTTAGGGATTTGATGGAGCAGATGAAATCCATAACAGATATCGTGAAAGCAACCGAGGAACCGGCGGTAGTGCAAACAACGATTCCCACCGCGATCCCACTTGGGATAATTTCAGTGGTGAGGATTCCAGAAGCCGTGGAATTAAGGTCTCCGGGACCAAAGACCACCCGTCGCAAGGTGGACTACTTGAGCGTGTTAGAGCATGTCTCGAAGCTTGGAACTCTGAGCTTTAAGAGAAGTGCTGATCCGATAGAGGCGGATGAGTGGAGGGGCAGGCTAGAAAAGAATTTCAGTTCCACTCGATGCCCGGATGATTACAAGAAGGACATCACAATTCACTTCCTGGAAGGTGACGCGCATAACTGGTGGATTGCGGTGGAGAAATGCATGGGTAATCGTGTTATCACTTTTGCAGATTTTGTAGCTTAATTCAACAAGAAATTCTTCCCGACGGAAGCTTGGGACAAGTTGGAGGCTGATTTCCTCGACTTAACCCAAGGAGACCGATTGGTCTGAGGATACGAAGAGGAATTCAATTGCCTAAGGCGATACGTGGGTAGGGAACTCGAAGACGAGTCGGTGCAAGTTCGTCGTTTCATTAGGGGCTTAAGGGTTGAACTCTAAACTCTCTGCAAGGTCCGCACCTTTGGCTCAGTTACCGAGCTAGTAGAGAGGGTTGCCTTGCTGGAGGCAAGTCTTACGGAGGAAGACCAAGTTAAGTTCAAAAAGAACCGGTCCCGCTCAAGCGGAGACAAGTACTGCGGATAAAAAACGAAAATACGACCAAGTAGATGATGGAAAATCATCAGGAAGTTGCCGCCAATGCGGTACTTATGGAAGAAGGCACATCGGTGAGTGCTGGAAGACACCAAGTGCTTGTGCTAGATGCGGCAGTAAAGAACATAAGGTCCAAAACTATCCCAGCCGGACCAAGGATCCGCAAGGGCAACTGGCTGTTGTGAAAGGACTTGCTACTATTGCAAAAAATTAGGGCATTTCAAGACGGATTGTCCGAAGCTTCAAGTAGAAAGGCAAGACGGTTAGGTACTTAGCATTCTAGGCGAATGTATAGGGACCTTAGACATTGGTGGTGTAGCGACCCACACAATATTTGATACCGGGGCATCACATTTTTTTGTCTCTCGAGATGATCGGTAAAGGAATGTTTTAAATGGATCATCTCAAGAGACACAAAACAATATGATGCCGTAGGCAGACAGATCATGCATTCCTTGGGCACGGTCCGAGACATTCCAGTGGAAATAGCGAGCCAAAGTATGATTGCTGATCTTGTCGTTGTCTCACTTAAGCATTATGATGTGATTTTGGGCATAGACTGACTTGGCAAATACAAGGCGACTCTGGATTGTCATCGGGGCCGAGTGCGGTTTGAAAAGGAAGGAGCAAGGATCGAGTTCCAAGGGATAAGATCAACTCCGGGGAGTCTAGTGGTCTGGCAATCCAAGCGGGATGGATGCTCAAGAAGGGATGTGAAGCATACCTAGCCACTATCTCTGTGACGGAAGTCAGAAATGATGCAGAGTTAAAGGATATACCAGTGGTCAAGGATTTCGCAGATGTGTTCGAACCCTTGAAAGTCTTACCACCTGAAAGGTCTGATCCTCTCACGATTGAACTTGAACCTGGTATGACTCCGCTCTCCAAAGCACCTTATCGGATGGCTCCGACATAAATGGCCGAGCTAAAGAAGCAACTGGAAGAGTTTCTGGAAAAGGGATTCATTAGGCCGAGTAGCTCACCGTGGCGAGCTCCGATGCTTTTCGCAAAGAAAAAGGATGTAAGCTTTAGGCTTTGCATTGATTACCGGGGGCTGAATAAGGTTACAGTGAAGAATAAGTACGCACTACCCCGGATAGACGAGTTGCTGGATCAACTTAAAGGAGTAGCATGGTTCTCGAAGGTAGATTTGGCCTCGGGTTACCATCCAATTCCGATAGATCCAGCGGATGTTTGGAAGACCGCGTTCCTGACTAGATATGGTCACTACGAATTTGTTGTAATGCCGTTTGGGTTGACTAATGCCCCGAAGGCGTTTATGAAAATGATGAATGGGATCTTCCGTGATTGTTTGGATGAGTTTGTTATCATTTTCATCGATGACATACTTGTCTATTCGGAAGATCGGAAGGCGTATCAGGGTCACTTGCGGATTGTGATGGAACGGTTAAGGGAACATAAGCTCTATGCGAAGCTAAGTAAGTGTAGCTTTTGGTAGTAGAGTATTAGTTTACTTGGACACATTGTGTCAGATCAGGGTGTTTCGGTAGATCCGGAAAAGATACGGGCCATCAAGGATTGGCCAAGGCCTAAGAACGCCACTGAAATAAGGAGTTTCCTTGGGTTGGCTGGATACTTTAGGCGATTCATCAATGGATTTGCGAGTCTGGCCCAAGCAATGACTCGGCAACTGGGGAAAGATGTGAAATTCGCATGGTCAGAAGAGTGTGAGAAGAGTTTCTCCGGGTTAAAGGACATACTAACAAGTACACCGGTCGTGGCCCTATTAGGACATGACGAGCCCTATACAGTGTATACGGATGCATCGATAACAGGTCTAGGGTATGTTTTGATGCAACGAGGCAAGGTGATCGCAAATGCCTCAAAGCAGTTGCGGAAGCACAAAGGGAACTACCAACCCACGACCTGGAAATGGCAGCGGTGGTGTTTGCCCTTAAGATTTGGCGATCCTACTTATATGGGGCCAATGTACAAATATTCACCAACCATAAGAGCTTGAAATACATCTTTACGCAACCGAAATTAAATATAAGGCAAAGACGGTGGATGAAATTTATCGCAGACTATGACTTGGATATCACCTACCACCCGAGAAAGATAAATCTTGTCGCAGATGCCTTGAGTACGAGTTGGACCGAGGTAGCAGCGGGGAAAGATGACGAGGCTTTCGTTCATATGACCAGGACGCTGCAGCTTAATGCATTGTCGCATGATCTAGAACCTTTGGGCTTGGGTGCGGCAGATAAAGCCAATTTATTAACTCGGATTCAGATCGCTCAAGGGGAAGATGAGAATCTGAACAAGACAGTTCAAAAAGACAAAGCTGAGTACCAAACTTCGAACAATGGGATAATTGTAGTCAATGGGCGTGTTAGTGTGCCGAATAACAAGGATCTTAAGGAAGAAATACTTCGAGAGGCACACCAATCTAAGTTTGCGATCCATCGAGGTCTCACCAAAATGTACCGCGACCTATAAAGGTACTACCATTGGGTCGACATGAAAAGAGATGTGGCCGAGTGAGTCTCAAAGTGCCAAACATGTCAGTTGGTAAAGGCGGAACACCAAGTCCCGAGTGGATTGTTGCAAAGTCTGCCGATCCTCGAATGGAAGTGGGATCATATTACGATGGATTTCGTAACCGGGTTACCAATGATAAGGAATAAGAGATATGCGGTCTGGGTAGTAGTGGACAGATTGACTAAGTCAGCACACTTCCTCGCGATCAAGAAAATTGATGGGGCTGACGACATCGCGGTCAAGTACATCAATGAGATCGTCCGGTTATATGAAGTTCTGGAAAGCATAGTTTCGGACAGGGATTCGCGGTTCACGTCTCATTTCTGGAAGGCTTTCCAAAAAGCCTTAGGAACGAGGATCAATATGAGCACCGCTTACCACCCACAAAATGACGGACAGTCGGAACGTACCATTCAAATTCTGGAAGATATGCTGCGAGCATGCATTCTGGATTGGGGCGGCTCATGGGAAGGATACTTACCCTTGGCCGAATTCTCTTATAATAATAGCTTCCAGGCTATCATCGGAATGTTGCTATATAAAGCTTTATATGGACGGCCGTGCTGAACACCGCTGTGTTGGACCCAAGTAGGGAGCGGGTTGTAATCGGCCCGGACATTGTAGAAGAAATCACAAAAATGATCAAGCTCCTAAGGATTAAGATGAAAGAAGCACAAGACAGACAGAAAAGCTATGGGGACAAATGACGGAAAGACGTTGAGTTTACGATAGATGATCTAGTATACTTGACTTGAAGGCAATCATGTTCAAAGGAAGGGCAAGAACATCACGTAAAGGGAAATTGGACCTGGGCCGTTTAAGATCGTGGAAAGGGTCGGGGCAGTCGCTTACAAGTTAGACTTGCCCGCTGCGATGGCCGCGTTCCACAACATTTTCCATGTATCGCCACTAAGAAAGTGCTTGACAGATGAGGATGTTGTGGTGCTTGAGTTGCCTCCAGAGCTAAAGGAAAACCTCACCATAGAGGCGAGGCCTGTTCGAATCATTGATCGGATGGAAAAGGCAACTAGGAGAAAAGTGATACAAATGATCAAGGTGGTTTGGAATAACAATGAACATGGGAAACAGAAGCGAGAATGAAGGCTGCTTTTCCTAAGTGGTTCGAGGAACAACTTGGTCTGGATTCAGGGACGAATCCAATTCAAGTGGAGGAGACTTGTAACGTCCCTGAACCGCGGTAGGATTGGCAGGACGGACCATGGATGGGAACGTGGAGTAACTCGATGAGAAATCAAAGAGGAATCCGTTCCATGGTCCTAAAATGGCTAAGTCCAGTATGTGGAAAGGACTTGGCCAAGATAATGATGTCTAAAGGGAAGAATTGAGCTGAAACGAGCTGAATGGCCGAGCTAAGTCAGCCCGACCAGCTGTCGGGCAGCTCGACCTAGTTGGGAAGAGTGATCGACAGTTGAGGCAGCTGGGTGATGTCTGCTTAGTGGTCGCACAGGTCCAATGTGTGGGAACGGTTACAGACTATTGGGCAGTTACTGTCGAGCGGGTACAACTACCCAAGACACAGCCGTTTGCCGAAAAGCTTATAAATACAAGGCCTTGGAGCGGATTTCTGCCCACATTCGCTTAGGGAAAAATCCCAGAAATTTTTAAGGAAAGAATTCGAGAGAGAAACACCGAGAGAACCGATAAGGCAGAAAACTTACCGGAGAAGGCTTGCGGGAACTAAGGATCGACGTGTTGTTCAGGAGAGATCGCACCGAGATACCTAGTCGCTTGGAAGAGGAGACGCGGTAACACGCCCCTTCGGAACGCGTTGCTAAGGTTGGTGCAAATCCTTGGCTTGATGCTCGGAGTCGAGATTACCAGTGATTCGGTGAAGTCCGGCTATGGCTAAGGTTCTCTTAGGATATACTCGATGATATTCTTAGATCTACTCGATCTTGGTCGAATTTTGGGTTTAGGCTTGAGGATGATCCGCGGTAAGGCGAGTCATTTAGGGATGTTGACGAATTCGGTGACTCGACCCAAGCCGGAAGCGGTGAACCTCGGTGCCAAGTTCCGGATTCGTCTAAGTCTTTAGACCGCATGATATAGGCATCCCGACATTTGCATTGATCCGATCGCTTAAGCGAACGACGGATAACTTATGTTTCCTTTGGTTTTCAGGAAAAGATGGTGATCGCGGGAAGGATCATACTCAGCCGCGTGAAGACTCGTGGCGGATTGCGATGGGTGGTGTTAACCGGATAATTAGGATCGAATCGTTGTAATAGCATAATGCAAACTGATCAATGTATTCGAATCTTATGATAATATCTAATAAAAATACCATTATTGCTAGACTCTATCTATTTTTGCATTATTATGAAGGAAGTCATAGAATAAACTTCGAAAATGGAATGTTTAAGGAAAGGGCCCTAAAAATGAACTAAGTGACTCGGAATCACTTAGTGATCCGAGTGGGAACAACCACCGCAGACTTAGAGTCTGGGTCGGGGTGTTTCACCGCCAACTCTCTTCTTCAAACTTTGCGAGTTGCAGACAAGCCCGACCCTGAGGGCAAGCAACCCAAGCTTAGGCTTGCGGCCAGATTTTTTATATATAAAATATCGGCCGCTTCTTTTCAGAAAATTATATGTAGTCTAGTGGTAAGTCTCTTTTACTTGACCCTTGCTGGTGCCGAGTTTGAACCCTGAGCTTTGTTTTTAGTGTTTTTTTTTTAAGATTCAGGCCAAAAAATTTTTTTTTGGCTTGTGGCCTTTACTTGTCCAAGGCCGGCTCTGGTTGCAGAGTATCCAAAGGTGATGTCTCTTCCGTTGAAGAGCTTATCGTTCTTTGCTTTCCAAATGTACCATATGATCCATTGATAGATATCCCGTTGGAGTTTGGGGATCCCCTTTTCTCTGTCCTCCAAAATAAGAAAGGCATATTTTAGAATATGGACGTACTAGGAAAATCTCCTCCAACGACCAATAACTTATTTCGTTTAATCTAGGGCTTTTTTAGTGATAACCAAAAAAAAATTAAAAAATTAGGAAAAATGAGATATGTGACAAATTGTAGGGCATTGAATTTAGAGTTTTTTTTGTTAGTTTTCAAATTATAATTTTTTATCGTATTTTTGACAAATTTTCTCTTTAATTTAATATATTACACAAAAATATTCACATTGACCCATGTGCATATCTACGCAATAAGATATTTTAACCGTTACAGAGTTTGGGAAACTGTATTACTCTTTGACGATTTAGGTGATATGCATATACTGTAGGAATCGTATACGAAGATTTTTTTTTGTTTAATTTTTTTATAAAGACTGTCTATAATTAAGTAACACCTCTTATAAACTATAATTCAAAGGAGACAAAGTACTTGGCTCACATATATCTGCCAATGACATGCGATCGCTCTGAGTTTGAAGCAACAGATGTAAAAAATAAGTTACAAGTAACTTATTTATGACAAAACTAATTTTTTTTTGTAAGCTTTTTTTCTTTCTTTTACTAACATGATAGTAAAGAACAAGGGTTGGTCGATATTCTTTTAGTAACGTAAGGAAATAGCCAAATGCAGCGTCGTAGTAAAGTAACGAAGTTATCGTAGTATCGTAGCAGGTAGCACTATGTATATGAGGAAATAATCCCTCTATAATATGTATATTATTATCCTCTAAATAATCCCTCTACCGCTCTACATGTATATGTTAATTAAAAATCTAAATTTTTATTACTTTAAAAAAAAATTTCAAAATAAAAATAAATTTTTTTTTGCCTCCATATTGGCATCCACGTATATTCTTGAATTAATAATTGTTAACAAGTACTCTATCTGTTTTACAATATAAGTTGTTTTAGCTAAAAACGCAGATATTAAAAAACCACTTTTCTACTAAAAAGTATCATTTAATGTATTTATTAAAAATAATTTGACCAATCACACAAAAAACTGCAAAATATTAGTGGTCACACAATATTTAATAAAATTAAAAAATATCTAAGATTACCAAAATAATTTATATTATGAAACGAAGGGAATATATTGCCATCATCATTTGGGTAATTTGGGTAATAGACACTTTTCTGAACTTAATAGCCCACTACCTCCATCAACCACAAATCCACAATACATAAATATCAAAGCCCTATTACTTTATAATTTATATTAATTTATGATCATGAGTCATGACAAACATTGTAGTTGAATATACTGTATTTAGCCAATGTATCATCATCCATTTTTATCCAATTTTTGTTAAACTTCGATCTAAGCGTATTTTTTTAGGTAGTTTATGACATGCTTAGAAAATAAATTTAGTAGTCGCTCTTTAACTCTTAAGAAGAAGAAAACAATAGTCTAATAGGTAGAGATCGAATAACAAAATCGTCAAAGTTAAGAGCATGATTAATGGTGAACTTTTGTGGATGTTTTTAAATATAAAATTATTAAAATTTGAGTAAAAAGAAAAAATAAAGTATTTTTGGTTGAAATAGTGGGGTGTATTGAAATATAAAATTAATAAAATTTGAGTAAAAAGAAGAGATATAAAGAAACTTTGGAGAGAGGATGTTTATATGGAGACACTTTTGACACTTTTGGAGAGTGTTTTTTGGTGGGTTTTGTTGTGTTTAAATATAAAATTAATAAAAGTTGAGTAAAAGGATGAAAAAGAAAGTATAAAGTTGAATAAAAGAAAAAGAGAGTGTGTTTTTTAATATTTGTTTATTTAAAAAGCCTGCCACTAACATAATCGTCAACACAGTTGCTCAAATTAGGGAAGTCTCATCCTACAATGATTAAAAAAAAAGTGAGTGGTTGCATATTCCAAATTTGTGCTGCTCATTCAATTGAAACTTTACCCATTAGAGGACTAACAACACTAATCTTTAAAAATTAATTAGTTTTTATCGTTGTATGATTATTACGTATAAACTTTATCAACTTCAATCTTTCAGACTATTTCATTGGCAGTCGAATCCAAAATTTGCATCATTTATAGTGTAATGTATTAAAATAATGTTTGTGTGTATAACTTAGAAAATTATACAACCTCAATCCAAAATTCTACTCATTATTATGATTGAACAACATTCTCTAAAATACGTATACGGTACCATTTTCAAAAAAAAAAAAAAAAAAAACTAGTGCTATAAGATATTTGAACTATTTATGTTGGGTTCGGTCTGTTCTACCATTTTCTCTAAAAAAATTAGTGCTATAAACTCCTCCTTTCATACCAAAAAAAATAATACTCCATTTTCATTTCTCCTCCTCCAAAAAACCGCCATGCCAACCATTCTCTCCACCTTCGGTTTCCTACTCCTATTCCTCCTTATCAGCCACGACGG
The DNA here is from genome assembly GCA_964056655.1 of Arabis hirsuta. Taxonomy (NCBI): domain Eukaryota; kingdom Viridiplantae; phylum Streptophyta; class Magnoliopsida; order Brassicales; family Brassicaceae; genus Arabis; species Arabis hirsuta. Next base: position 7,037,497 of record OZ053303.1, on the reverse strand, counting down.
TGGCTTTACCCGAGCCGCCGATGGCGAACATAACCTCAGAGCAACCGATTTCCATACTCATCGCCACCGTCGCCACCGCGGTCACCGTCGCGGAGAAGAGTTTGAGTACGCAGCCGTATCGTGTAGAGCTTACTCAGCGTCTCTTGACGAGTTTGGAGCCGTAGGTGACGGTGTGACCTCAAATACGGCCGCGTTTCGTGACGCAGTGTCACAGCTTAGCCGTTTCGCAGACTACGGTGGCTCATTGTTATTTGTTCCCGCCGGTCGGTGGCTCACCGGAAGTTTTAACCTCACTAGCCATTTCACGCTTTTCCTCCACCGTGACGCTGTTCTCCTAGCCTCCCAAGTAAGTTATTATTTCTATTATATCAACTATTTAAGTTATGAAAATTAAATAATTAAATTAGAAATATCCCGTGACACAAAACTCCATAAACGTCTTTGATGAATTATTTTGTTTATGTTGCAATTTTTTGTTGTTGCAATCCATACATACATGTAAACACGTGACATTTGCTGGTTAGCTTTCTGATGATATTTGGTTGGGCCATCCAATTCATGCTTCTTTTAGGTAAACAAATTTGTTTCTGTAGATAAAAGTAGCACAAAATTGAAATTGTGATTAAAAACTGGGAGATTTGGAAAACTCGAGGGTCTTTGAAAGGGAATAAATTGACCTTTAAGACTGTTATTTATTTTTATGTTTCTACGAAAAGTAACCTATTCATTAGGTTTACAATGAGTTACCCTAAAAAGTAGTGGGTAGAGTAAGATGGGAGTTACGCAAAGACAACAAAATAGGCAAAGACGCAACAAAGTTAGTGGGGATCAATATCGGACGGTTACAAGTGTCTTGTGACCCATTCTTGTGAGGAAGATCTCATCCGTCCAGTTCTAGTCCAAATCTCAGCCACATATTACTTTTTTTTCCCTCCTTAGCCTAAATTATTAGCTCTTTCATCTCTTAAACCAACAAATCCCAAACACAAGATGAGACCCTTTTATGTTTCTCAATGTACAATCTTCTTGATAATGGTTTTAGGTAGAACAAACCACGGAAAAAGAGTAGAATGTTTCCTCTGAATTATTAGTAGGGTTTATCTTTGGTGATGCTCGTTTTGGTAATTGTAGCGATAGCGATAAATGACAATCATAAAAAATATTGTTCATTTTGTTGTGTAAGCAACTAAATGTGGTGATCAATTGCGGCGTAAGATATAATGACATATTTTTTTAGTTGTGTTGTAGTGATCCAGCTACAACGACGAACATGATCTATATCTCCTAGCACATGATTGCTAAAAGATTTGGTTGTAAATTTGTAATATAAAGAGAATTAAGACCGTGCAAAAAATTTGAGGCTCTAAACAACCACAAAACAAAACCAAATTTATATTCTTGTTCTTTTATTAACTCAAGTGAAGAATTAATAGTCTATAAATAAGATGAGTTTCTATCAAAGAAAGTTTGACTAATTCTAATCTAATTATTAAAATTGTTTGTCCTAACGTTATTGGCAGGAAGAGAGTGACTATGAAGTGATAGAGCCATTGCCTTCGTACGGACGAGGGAGAGACACCGATGGTGGAAGATTCATCAGTCTACTTTTCGGTTCAAACTTAACCGACGTGGTTATCACCGGTTAGTAGTTTAATTCATTTCGAATTAATTGAAATATCTGAATTGACCCGGACCGATCATTCTAATTCAAAGTGCGCGATTTTGGAATTGAAAGGTGAGAATGGGACTATTGATGGACAAGGAGAGCCATGGTGGGGAAAATTCAAGAGAGGAGAGTTAAAATACACAAGACCCTATTTGGTTGAGATTATGCATTCTGATGGTATCCAAATCTCCAATCTCACTTTCTTGAATTCTCCTTCTTGGCATATTCACCCGGTTTACAGCAGGTAAAAAACTCACCCGGTTATTAAACAACTCGGTTATCAAATTATAAGCTATTTAACCGGTTTTTTTCATTTATAAAAAAAAAAACGCAGCAACATTGTTATCCAAGGTTTGACGATATTAGCACCGGTCACGGTACCAAACACCGATGGTATTAACCCAGGTACGAAATCAATCATACCGATAAATTATGAAAATACCAATAACCGGTTTGCTAAACTTTGTTCCGGTTTATTCTAGATTCTTGTACAAACACAAGAATTGAGGATTGTTACATTGTTTCCGGCGACGATTGTATCGCCGTGAAGAGTGGATGGGATCAGTACGGAATCAACTACGGCATGCCTACGAAACAGCTCTTGATCCGACGGCTCACATGCATTTCACCGGACAGTGCCGTGATCGCTCTCGGCAGTGAAATGTCCGGCGGAATTGAGGATGTTCGAGCTGAAGATATCGTCGCCATTGACTCAGAATCTGGAATCAGGTATGTAACCTAAACAAAACCGGTTTTGCATATTATCCGGTTTAGTTTGGTTTACTGTTTAACCGAATTTGAATTGTACAGGATCAAAACAGCGATTGGACGAGGAGGATACGTGAAGGATGTATATGTAAGAGGAATGACAATGAAGACGATGAAATACGTTTTTTGGATGACCGGAAGTTACGGTTCGCATCCGGATGAGCATTATGATCCGAATGCTTTACCGGTGATTCAGAACATCAATTACCAAGATATGATCGCAGAGAACGTGACGATGCCGGCTCAGCTGGCCGGAATATCGGGAGATCAGTTTACTGGAATATGTATCTCTAACGTGACGATCACGCTTTCAAAGAAACCTAAGAAAGTGCTTTGGAATTGTACGGATGTTTCGGGTTACACGAGCGGAGTGACTCCTCATCCGTGTCAGTTGTTGCCGGAGAAGGAGCCGGGGACTATTGTGACGTGTAATTTCCCGGAAAGTCCGATTCCCATTGAAGAAGTGAAGCTCCAACGTTGCTACTCTAGAAGAAGGAATATGTGAAGATCGGAAGATATTTTCGTTTCTACTAATACATTTCTTGGATTACAAGTAAACACATTTTCAAAATGGCAAGGATTTCACTGAATAACATAGACAATGCTTCAAGGTAAAAGACATAAAGTATCAAATATGTGTATTTTTTTTATGTCTGTCCATCTTAGTCATGTAAGCAAAACAAAACAAAACAAAACAAAACAAAACAAAACAAACAAAGGCTTAACTTGAAACCCAAGTAACAAAAGAAGAGCTGAGAGTACTTAAAACAGAGAGATTATATAATGTGGTAGGCAAATTGAACTTACTAGGAATTTGGACCGGGAAATGGTTAAATGTGATCTAGGAGATCCTGAGATGAGACAATAAGAAAATTATCATACCATTTTCTGGAGTGATAGGAGTCTAATGCCAAGAACATAGTAGGATCTTCAAATCTGTTGACATCATAAAGCAAAACCCTGCAACGTGAATATAGCTAAAGAATGTCATGAGAAGCCACAAAAGTCGCTTGAGATTACAAGAAGAAAATTTGGGTTGATAAGAGACCTCTTTAAGGAAGTCGAATGAGTCGGATGGCTGAAACCGAACTAGATTTTCAAGAGAAGTTAGGGAGTAGAATAAGTCACCACCATACATGGAGACTTACCTTAGCGCATCATTATTGGTTAACTTTTGTGGTTGTCTTTAGGTGTGTTTAAATATAAAATTAATAAAAGTTGAGTAAAAGGATGAAAGAGAAGGTATAAAGTTGAGTAAAAGGAAGAGAGAGTGTGTTTTTAATAATTTTATATTCGATGACACCCTCAAAAATTCATGGTTAATGGTGCTCTTATATATTAAACAATCTACTATATAAAAGTAGAAGGGACTCTCTCCCACGTGTCATTATTGATTCTGTCGAAACATCTTTCAACTCCATCGTTCATCGGCTCTCTTCACTTCCCCTTCCCAGTGCTTTTATGGTTCATAATTCCAAACGTCACATAATTCTGAAACTTCAAATTCTGAATCTTCTTACGCTTCCAAAACGTATAATTCTCATGCCTCTTCTGCATCTTCTCTTTAATTAAAAACTTCGACTCAAAAGCTTCGACCTTAAGATTCGTTCTTCAAAGTGAAATCTCAAATACGAAACCCTAGATTTCTTAGCACAAACCAACAATTTTCGCAAAATTCGTTTTTCTCAACTCCATCTCGCCCCCAACGCCAAGGGAAGTCCACTATTCACTTTGGCCGAAGGCAGCTCTGTGAAGAGAAGGTTTTTCCGAGAGAATCAGATGATGTGGACATAGTAAAATCATCCGTAATTTGGAATCAACGATTACCTGCCGTTTGTCAATTGTCGTCGGAGAGGCAAAGAAACATATCGGAAGGACATAACAAATAATTTGATGCTAATCTTCCGACCCAGGTGATTTCTTAAGATTCTTAGAAATCGACGAATTAGATTTAAAGCTTTTATGTGTTCTCCTCCAGGTTGCGATAAAATAAGTCGTCTCTTAGCAAACATCCATCAATTTTTTGAGACCTTAAACAGGCCGATCTAGATCCAAAAGAAAAAATATTGACAAGGTTCTCAAATCACACCATCGTATCGCTTTCGCCTTGAGGTACATTGTAATGCGTTTAGGAATTCTCAAGCGAGACTCACCAATATGTGAGTTATGTTATTATAATCAACATGCATGTAAGATTATATATATGCATGAAAGCAAAATTACATGAAACCTAAGATCTTAAAACATCTAGAAAATCACATGATAAATCATGAAGAGGGTTAGCGGAATACCTCCATTCATCTTGATGGTGAAGTCTTCTTGATCTGTTTTACGAACGAAAGATGAAAGCTAGATCATTAGATAAGAGATGAGGCTTTCTCTCCCCTTGCCCACAAAATTTCTTTAAGGTGTTGTGTTTTTCTCTTATGATGAATTGTGATGGAGCAAAACATCTATTTATAGGTGGGGAGAGGACCTTATTCCTCATTAGGGCTTTTGCCATTGATTCAATCTCAACCATCCATCATGGTAGAGATGAACACATTAGTGACAAGTGTCTTGCTTAGCTTGGTCACTAAGTAGTTGTGATCTATGGTATATGACTTAACACTTGTTCTCTTATGATCATAACTACTTGTCCTCTTATGATCCTTACTCACTAAGTAGTTGTGATCTATGGTATATGAATTACCACTTGTTATGTTATGATCATAACTACTTGTCCTCTTATTGTCGTTTAACTTTATTAAGAATTTAACTCCTTATTAATCACTAATTTTATTGGTTACCAAATGTTCATAATAATCCCATTAGAAACAAATTACTATAAGACCACATTTAGGGGTTAGAAAATATTTTTCTAACATTCTCCCACTTGGTTGTTAGTATAGTTCTTTTGATAGTTTTCAATCGGGAATCATAAGGCCGGCATAATATGTTATATCTCTATTTTCATTTGGTCATCATTAGTGTCTTGGCTACTCGAGTAATCAATGGTAGTCATGGCGGTCGCATATCATTTTGCAACATGATTCCTTCCATGTACTACTGCATTGACTACCTTCATAGTTAGACCTTTAACATAAGTAGGAGTTATCTTAATGGTCCTTTTAATGTTTTAAATAAAACTGTATTCTGTTACCATAAATTTATCATCAATCATAAGAGTGCACATTAGTTAACAGAATATATATATAAAGATGTAAAAGACATATAATAGCTCAAAAGAATTGTCAAAATAGGCTAATCATAGACATTACAATTAAGAGCTACCCTCAAGACCCATGCTTTCAGCATGTCTTTGAAAGGTCGTTGGAGGTAATACTTTCGTAAATATGTCTGCAACCATAACTTCAGTGCCTGTGTTCAATGACAAACTTTTCTCTTTTAACATCTTATTTCAATGATAGATATTTAAGGTCCATGTGTTTGGATCCTTTCGATATCCTGTCATGTTTAGAATTTTTAATATGATAAAATTTTCATTCACATACAAATTAAAGTATGTAAGAAAATTACATGCATGTATATCTTTAACAAAATTTAAAACCGTAAAATTCTCTAATTCAAGATAATTTGGTTTAGCATACTTGAAATAAAATTTAATTTTAGATCAAGAAAAATCCTTAATTTTCATATATCTAACTTTCAATATTTCAAATCGTAAACCTCCTATTATACTTAACGGATTATACATAGATGTTTAAAACCTAAGCTCTGATACCACATGTTATTATAATCATCATGCATGTAAGATTATATACATGCATGAAAGCAAGATTACATGAAACCTAAGATCTTAAAACATCTAGAAAATCACATGATAAATCATGAAGAGGGTTAGCGGAATACCTCCATTCATCTTGATGGTGAAGTCTTCTTGATATGTTTTACGAACGAAAGACGAAAGCTAGATCGTTAGATAGGAGATGAGGCTTTCTCTCTCCTTGCCCACAAGATTTCTGTAAGGTGTTGTGTTTTTCTCTTATGATGAATTGTGATGGAGCAAAACATCTATTTATAGGTGGGGAGAGGACCTTATTCCTCATTAGGGCGTTTGCCATTGATTCAATCTCAACCATCCATCATGGTAGAGATGAACACATTAGTGACAAGTGTCTTGCTTAGCTTGGTCACTAAGTAGTTGTGATCTATGGTATATGACTTACCACTTGTTCTCTTATGATCATCACTACTTGTCCTCTTATTAACCTTACTCACTAAGTAGTTGTGATCTATGGTATATGACTTACCACTTGTTCTCTTATGATCATAACTACTTGTCCTCTTATTGTCCTTTAACTTTATTAGGAATTTAACTCCTTATTAATCACTAATTTTATTGGTTACCAAATGTTCATAATAATCCCATTAGAAACAAATTACTATAAGACCACATTTAGGGATTATAAAATATTTTTTTAACAGTTAAACAAACCAAGTCATGCTGCCCTTGATTTGCTCCTCTGTTCTAGAATTAAATTTGATTTAGTTTCATGTATAACCTATTTCATTCTCATCTTTTTTCATCTCACTTCTTTTTATTGTCAGTATAGCGCCACTTGCTATGGAACGGGCTATCAAGGAGATTGCGTCTGGTTTTGGTCAACTGAGTTTGCATGCCAAATAACAAAGGAGCTTCTCTTCAAGGTTAGGCCATACTAAACCTTAACGCTCTTTTTCTTATCTTCACACAAACCTTGGTTAATTTATTGAGTTTCACTTTCTGCTTTATTTTCTGCATTTCTCTTATCATTTTCTAGCTTCTATTCTTCCTTTTCTAAAGTTTTCTGTTTGGCATTATTTATCAGTATTTGTTTGTTCTCTTGCTCAGGGGCCTGCCTATTCTTTTACGTTTTGATAGAATATCTCGGCCTTTTTTGAATCATGCATAAAATTCTTCTTCCTTTGCATTTTTAAAGGAGTATATCTTGGAACCAGATGAGGCACGTATATATAATGCACCTCGCTTGATAGTTGTTAGCTTAGCTGGAAGTTTGTCTCATGTAACACGCAACGTTTTGTTTCCTGTGGCTTGTTTTTTTTGGCTATTCTATTTCGTTCACACTCATACTGTGTTCTATTTCTTGTGTTAAGCAGACCAACTGAACACATTTTCTCTTCTGATTTTTGTCCTATGTTAATTTGAGAACCCTCGCCCACTTTAGTCCTGGTTCTTTTCGAATTTCACTTGAGAGTTTATATGCTTCGACTTTCTTTGCACAAGTTGTGCAACTTACCACAGATGACAACCTGGACTTGGGTTTTACAAGCTACGTGGAGGGATTTTGAAGCGATAGATATGAGCCGCGTCAAAGGGTTGCATGCTGAATCTGTGCATTGTATGTCTTCAAAGGAACGACTTTGCTTAGTCCAATCCATGTAAGTCTTCCCCAAGTACGCTGAAATTTTGAATTCTCTGCCAATTATATGCCCTAAGCCTATATACATTTATCATCTCCTTGCGTTAGTTCATCCAATCTACAAGGTTAAGTTGTTCAATTTGAACACTCTTTTGTCTGATGCTCATAATTTCCAATATGATTTAGAGCCTTTTAAGTCTCTATATATGTATGATTTAATGAAACAAATTAGGAATGAAAGAGTAAATCTTCATTTTGAAAAATAAATGTTCTTGGCGGATTAGTGACCACAATTAGATTTGAAACTGGGTGTAATTTTTTGCTGGATGAACAAGGGTTCTTGGGTTATAAACTGCTTAGTTTCTAAGCAAATTTGTTTTTCCTGTTTCAATACCATGTCATAAAGGGTAATAACTTGAAATGATATCCACTCTTTTTTGCTGTAATTTGTGATAAAGAAACTTTAAATGCTTCTGCAGCTGCATAGAAGAGATGAAATGTCAGTGATCTTGACATTGGAAGCCAAAATATCAGTCATGTTTACCTAGCGAGAGAAAATCGTGCCAGTATGCTTTCGATTCTTTATCTTTCATTGAATAATGCTGGACAAATATGTTTAATTTGTTGTTATGCTGTAGGATTTAATCCAAATCAATTACATGTATTATCAAGATATGTCTGCATTTTGAAGAAGAGGAGGTAAGTGATATATTTATATTTTACCTCTTTTAACACTTGTTTCATCATGCTTTCAATCCGTTTCCCATATGCATTTAGGCGTTTGTAGGTGCATTTGCATTGATTTTATCTTTGTAGGTGAGAATGGTGATGAATCTAGAAAGAAGAGGTGTTAGAGCATAATTGGACCAAAAAGAGGATACAAAAGAGGAATCAATGGAGTTAAAGTGCAAAGGGAAAGATAGAGAGTAGAAGAAAGATTTCAACCCGGAAAAGCTAATTTCGACACCCCAAATTTCGATAGGAAGCACCCCAAAATTTGCAGATGAAATTCCCATTTTCGCCCAGAAGAAATTTCAACCCCCCTAATTTCGAGGGACAGGGGTCCGAAATTGATCCAGTCTTCTCTCAACTAAAAGATCCGACCCGGTCCAAATCGGGTCGACCCGGTTCTGTTTTGAGGACTTATAAATGCAACTTTAGAAGAAGAAAAACCTAAGTTTTGTTTGCTTTTTCCCCCTTGGAGGCAAAACTCTTGTGTTTATGATTTGTGCTTGGATTCTTGCAATTTTTCATAATTAGTGAAGTTTTTTTAATCTTTATCCTTTTTCTTTTGTGAAATGTCTTTGATTATGATTATGATTGTGTTTTGCATCATGATTAGTGAGTTGTCTTTTAATGGGTTATTGGGCTTAGTAGATTAGAGATGTTTGATGGATGATTAGTGATGTCTAGGCCTAGATTCTTATGATTTCCAAAGATTAAGGTATACTTAATGCTAGATTAGACTTGATCTATCAAAATCTAGAATTTGGATATTTTATGCCCGGAAGATGTTCGATAAAATGTCTAGAAGAACTTTAAAACTTGCTTTTCATTCTTAACCAATGAGAATTGATGTTTAAGGTGTTTAGTTGGCTCTATGAACTTATGCTTAATGATTATTGATCATTTAATTGCAATTGGAAAATTAGCTTAATTAAATGGTTAATAAATGGATTATTGTCATGAGAATGAATTAGTCTACTTTGTGTGATTCAAGTCATGGAATTGAATTTGAATTGTTAGTCATAACATCATTAGTTAGTCATTAAGCATCCCAAGTCAATTGCTTTGCCCAAAGCCCATTCTTTTCCATATTTGATCAAGTTCTTGTTTGTTGACTTTATGGTTGATTTTGCTTTGACTTTTTTGTTGACTTTTGCAATTGAGTTTGTTTATGCGTACTATGGTTTGTTTAGGTCTTGTCTAGTTTCTTTTTAGCATTTTAGTCTTGTTTATCTTTATTTTGCATTTTCATTTGCTTGTTTCCTTTAGTTGCATTGTTAGGACTTAAAAAAAAAACCAAATACATTATTTAGCTTAGATTAATCGATTTCTTGCATTCTTAGTGTTTTATTCTAACTCCTTGTGGGATCGACCCTTAAATACTACCTCGGTGTACCATGCACTTGTGGTTTTATTTGAGGCTTTATAAATATTGAAGCTTCGATCGCCTATTGTATCTTTGGTATTTAGCAAAGGTAAAATTGTGTGCATCAAGTTTTTGGCGCCGTTGCCGGGGAGTTTAGCAATAGCCATTAGGATTTGGTATTTGATTAAGACTAAGTATTTATTTTAATTTTGATACTAAATTTTCTCTTTTTTGTTTGTCATTCAAATTTTGAAGGTGTATGAACTTGAGAAGTAGAGGACCTACAAATCTTCAACCACTTGTTCAAGACCTTCGCCGTTTGGAAAGAGAGACGAGAAGAGAGAAGGAACGACAAGATCATTTGAAGAGGTTGAACATGGAACCACAAAGGAATGATCAAGAGCAAGAGGCTCATGGAGTTGGACAACAAAGGAATGTGGGAGCTAGAGAGCCCATTCACCAACCTAGAGAGCCAAGATGGATAGGTGATTACGATGTGCCAATCACCAATGGAGAAAGAATGGGTATTAGAGCTCCACCTTGTGGAAACAACAATTGGGAGATCAAGTCAAGCTTGGTTAACATGGTCCAAAACAATCGGTTCTTTGGGCTACCAATGGAGCATCCAATTGAACATCTCGACAATTTTGATCGACTTTGTGGAACGGTCAAGATGAATGGTGTGTCCGAAGATGTGTTTAAGTTGATCCTCTTTCCTTTCTCACTTGGTGATAAGGCCTCTCAATGGGAGAAGACCGTTGTTACATCTTCTATTACAACTTGGGAAAAGTGCAAGAAGTGTTTCCTCGCCAAGTTTTTCTCAAATCAAAAGACGGCTAAGATAAGGAATGACATTGCTACTTTCAAGCAAAGAGGCAATGAGTCGTTATATGAAGCTTGGGAGCGTTTCAAGGGGTACACAAGGTCTTGTCCACATCATGGAGTGTCAAAGGAAGCTTTATTGGGATTATTCCATCGGGGAGTACACGAGAAACACTACGATTCATTGAATACCGCGAGCAATGGAAGTTTCTCGAGCATCTCCGTTGAAGAAGGAGAACAATTGATAGAGAACCTAGCTTAAAGCGACCAATGCTATGGTGGAGATTATGATAGAACCATAAGAGAACCCAAGGGTGATGATGCACGGATCACGGAGATAAATGCTAAGTTGGATAAGTTTATCTTGTCTACACAAAAGGGAATGAACTATGTTAGAGAATTTGATGGGAACAAAGAAGGTTGTGTTGAAGTTTATCAAGAAGGACAAGAAGAGGTTAGCTACATGCAAGGAGGATACAACAACCAACAAAGAGGCTTTAACCCCAACTATAGGAACCACCCTAATCTTTCTTATAGGAGCACCAATGTTGAAAATCCCCAAGACCAAGTCCACCCTCAACAAAAACCTCAAGGACAAGGTTTTATACCACAACAAAACTTTCAACAACAAGGTTACTATCAACCTAAGGCTCCATTTGTCTCTAATCAACAAGGTTTCCAACCTCAAGGGAATCAAAACTACCAAGGACAAGGTAGTTCATCTCAACCACCACTTAAGGAAGATGAGACAAATCGTCTTCTTAAGCAACTTTTGGAGGGACAAGGCAAGGGAGCTATTGAGTTGAACAAGAGGATGGTGGAGATCCACAACAAGGTGGATGGTCAATATAATGACCTCAATGCCAAGTTTGAGCATCTCTCTACTCACATGAAGACTTTGGACAACTAAATCGCTCAAGTCGCTTCAAGTTCAAAGAGACCCGTTGGAACTCTTCCGGGTAAAGCCGAAGCGAACCATAAGGAATTTGTTGGAGCTATTTTGCTAAGGAGTGGAAAAGAGATTGATGCAAGAGCACCTCCTCTCAAGAAGAAAAGTGTTGATGAGCTCGAGAAAAGTCAAGAAGTGGAAGTTGATATGAAGGGAGAAGATGTTGAAGCGGTGGCTCCAAGTGAACCAATTCTCATTGACGAAGAGAAAGAGACACAAGAGAAGCCCAAGGTGATTACTAAGAAGAAAACTCCTTTCGTGCCTCCAACTTATGAGCCAAAACTCTCATTTCCCGGTAGATTCAAGAGGAAGATGCTTGACAAGAAGTATGAAAAGTTTCAAGAGCTAATGGGACCGGTTAAGGTAACTATCCCTATCATGGACTTGATGATGGATTGTCCGGTATATGCCAAGCTCTTCAAGGAGACACTTGCTAAGAGAAAGTTGGTTGAGAATTCAATGATTATGGTTAATCATGAGTGTAGTGCCATCATTCAAGGAAATACATGTACGAAGGTTGAAGATCCGGGAAGTTTCACCTTACCTTGTTCTTTGGGTCCATTGGTCTTCCCTCGATGCTTAGTGGATCTTGATGCAAGTGTGAGCTTGATGCCTCTCATGGTCTCAAAGAGGTTAGGATTCACAAAATACAAGAACACGAGGATTACTTTGGTGCTAGCGGATAGATCTCTTCGTTTTCCAATTGGTGTCATTGAAGATGTGCCTCTAAAGGTGGGAAACTTCATAATTCCCACGGACTTTGTTGTACTTGAGATGGATGAAGAACCAACCAACCCCATTATATTGGGAAGACCATTCTTAGCTACCGCCGGAGCATTGATTGATGTAAAGCGAGGTATGATTAAACTTGATTTGGGGCAATATGAGCTTGAATTCAATATGGAGAAGATGACCAAGAAACCTACCATTGAGGGTAAAGCTTTCTACATTGAGACTTTGGAGGAGATGGTTGATGAGTATCTTGAGGAGTTAAATATGGAAGATCCTTTGGAAGTTGCATTGACCATGGATAGTGAAGAGTGTGGAGTGATCAATGAAAATGCAATTGGGTATGAAAGACTTCTAGACTACCACAAGCCTTGTGAAGAAAAGACTTGCTTTTTGGAGTTGATGGATGATGAGGAGAGCAAGGAGATTCAAGAAGATGCTAGCAATGGTAAGACTAGCGAGTAGGTGATGCGGTTAGAATCGAGTTTTACCTCTAACCAACTTTCCTGCAAGTGCACAGCAATCACAATTAGTATAGTTAAGGGATCGTATCCACATGGATTTCTTAACCATACTCCAAATTGTAATGAGTAAAACTAAGCTAGAACAAAATAGGGTTGTCGTTTTAAGTGATTGAAAATAAAGAGAGCAGTGTGTATAATTTAGAATGAAAATCAATAGAAAGAAAAGCGCTAGGACATAGGTATTTTCGCAGAGAATCATGCAAAGATAATGATTGATTAATTTTAGGGATTTAGGAATTATGAACCGTCTAGAACACAAAGCAATATTGTAAGGTCATCCCACTGTCGTGACGTAACTAACCATCTACGTTTTAACACCCTAATAGACTCAACTGTCGCAGGTTATTACAAGGTGAAAACATGCATTTAAGATTTAAGTTTGATTGTTCACCTAACTCCTTAACTAACCTTTCGAATTGTTAAGACGTTTGGCTCATCAAATACTGGTTCTGGCAATATAACAAGCTTTTGGAGAGTATATTAACCTAAGATCAGATTTCTAAATGCGCGGTAAAGAAATCATGCATTGAGATCAAGTAAAGATGAAGACTCTAATGTATTTCCTAAACAATCATCAATCAATTATCAAATTATGAAACTCATTGAAAACCCTAGATCCTAACAAGTGAATTACTCAGACATGATGCACGAAACACAGCAAGTAGAAGATGAATTCATGATAAATAAACTTGAATTAAAGAGTAAGGGTAAAAGAAATCTTCTCTATATCGAGATACAAAGGGAGATCATCCACCGGATTGCTCTAGAATCCAAATCCTATGAAGAACACCAAGGAACTTGCGGCTGCTGTAAAAACTTAATCTATTGTTTCGGAATATCCCTAACAAAAGGCTAAAAACAAGTATATATAGGGCTAGGTTCTTCTAGGGTCTTCTCTTTGGTCGAAACTGTCTTTTTACGTCTAAAGATGGTCAAAGTCGGTTTGGAGAAGGGGCCAAGGCACACGGCATCTTCTGGGCTCCAAAGTGACTTTATTTGTGCTAAAAAAGGCCTGGGAAATCGGTCCACTAAGTGGTCCAACGTTTGGGCCGAATCTTCACTTGCTTCATCTTCGAGGCAGTTTGATATGTCTTCAGTAGATCGGGTATAACTTTCTGCTCACAGCTCCAATTGAGATAATTCCAACTTTTTTGTAAATCTGACTCAATGATCTATCTTCACTTCAAGTTTCATCCAATTCCAAGTTTTTTTGATCCTCCGTTTATTGCTAAACTTCCGGCATATGTATTCTGTCCAACTTGACAAATTGTGGCACCATGCGAAATCTTGGGTCTTGATAGCTTCTTTGGCTTGGGAAAGTTGCTGTAGCTTGGTTTACACCATATTAATCTCTTTTTGACCATTTTTACTTGATTTCCCTGAAAAAACTCTAAAACTACAAATACGAGAAAAACTACTTTTAAAGACATAAAACCGTAAATAAATACTTAGAAAACTTAGTAAAATATATAGTAAAATAGGTAAAATATGGGTTATATCAACTCCCCCAGAATTAAACCTTGCTTGTCCTCAAGCAAAATTCAAGAATAGAAAAGAGGTTTGAAAATAATCGAATAAGAAAAACCGTTTTGAAAATAACGTTGATACTAAATACCGTATGTAGCATGATCGATCCAAGGGTATCCTCATCATATGCCATTCATAACTTTCGCAGCCTTCTCCATGTTTAATCACAATCCTGCAAAAATCTAATGCCACTTCATTTGACTCTCTAAGTTAGTTAAAAGTTAGGTGGATTTCTCATCAAGGAAATCATTCGGGGTAGACGAGGCTAGGTATTAAAAAGGGTTAATATGAGTGGTGAGGTTAAAAGTGTTTAGGGTTACCATAGACTCCGGGTGCGAGATAACGGACCTATTGATATCCACAATTTCCCAACCACTTTCTTGCGTTTCTCCTCTTCTTTCCTTTTCCCCCAGACTTAGATCTTTCCCCGGGAATCACTCAAAATCTCTTCTACTCGTTTCTTCCTTTGTGTCATGACTTCTCTGGGTATTCTTTTGCCATAAAAACTCTAAGATAACCGTTTTCCTTTCCTCCTATTTTAGATTTTTTTTTTTTTTTCATGAGGGGAAAACGGTATCTCATTGATATGAGTTAGGTATAGGCACGAAAATTACCATGTTTAAACTCCCAAGTTTCGACCAAGCTTTTGAAATATGCTCCTTGTACTCCTTACTTCCTTTACCGGATCTTCGCATCTCTAGTGATTGGAAAATTGCGTCGATCCTTTTCTCTCCGACGTTTTTGCACATATCTGCAAGTATGAAACTAAAAAAAGAATGCATGAGGTCTGAAAAGAGGTAAAGGGTTTAAGGTAGGGTACCAACTAAAGATGAGCTGGCCATTCATGACAACAAAGAGTGGTAAAAGAGGATAAGATGTCATGAATGTGTGATTCGTTTCCCTGATCTAACTCCTTAATGAGAAATAATTAGAAGTCAAGTTAGTAGTCGAATAAAATAGAGTCAAAATCAGATTCATCAATAATTTAAGCAAAACGGATTAAATGGGGCGAGTTCCAGTCATGAAGGTTTCTGAATCGTATATCCTGGACAAACCCTATAACAATGGTGATTAGATCATAAAAACTACGAATATATAGTTCAAAACACAAGTGTTCGACTCAAAGAAAAATCATTAAAATGACTCAAAACTTAAGAAAATAGAAAACGGACGTTAGTACGATAAATCCTCCCAGACTTAAATTACACCGTCCCCGGTGTAAATAGTCATAAAAGGGTGAGATGACTCAATTAAATAAAAATGAAAAATAAAATAAAATAAAGTGAAAGGGGATAGAAAAAAAAATGGCCATACATCTGGCTCAAAAGACTGGTGAGAGAGACTCTGGCGAATCCGGAACTATAGCATGTGTGTTCTCCTCATCGGACTCGTAATGGATAAGCTCGGTCTCATCAGAATTGGCCTCCTGGACTTGGGTGTGGTGTCCTTGCTGGGCTTGGGTGTAATCATCATAGGCGTGAAGGTGGCTTGAAATGTCATCATCCTCATCCTCATCATCCTCGAGGAATGAAAGGCTACCGAAATCATCGCTACTAGTTGTGACATTCTTGCTTCGAGAGGAGCGCTTGAAGAAGTGCGGGACTGATTTCTTCACCGCTTTTACAAGCTTGGAAATCATCCTACCTTGCTTAGAAACCGTAGCTTCAAGAGCGACTCTCTTCTCTTTTTCCTCCTTGTAACTAGTGTGAAGCCATTCTCCGAAATTGTGTTGTGTTGGGGCCGAGAATGGTTGGTCTTGGGGCGGCTCATGGGACGATGATGGTTGGAAATTTCCAGCCTCTAGGTGTCTCCTAGAAGTCTCCACTCGTTGCAAACGAGCCTTGGAATGATAGTAAAGTGCAACTCCAACTAATGGACATCCGAGAAATCGATGAAACCATGTAAGGCGAGTAGGGTCAAAGTATGTCATACCCTCTTGTAGTGGTGGAATCTCCTTGTGGGGAAGCAAAACACACTTAGTTTCCTCTTCATATGGCGGCGTGAAAAGGTAACCAAAGTTGGCCGAGTGTTCATACCACCCGCAAAGGTAATGCTTCCTTTGAAGCGAATGTAGATCAAGTGTGCTCTCCGCCATTAAAGGAACTTCTAAACCGAAATCAACTCCACAAGCGCGGCGTATAGCTGTGATTGTACCACCGAAATCACTAGAAGCGCCTTTTGGAATTCTCTCCTTGGTTGCATCGTGCTTAATGTGAACCATCCTTCGAGCTAAAAGCGAGGCTAAGTTAACCTTCTCCGGGTTCTCCACAAATGGCGAGATGAGAATGTAAAACTCCTCTTGCTTTACCACACCATACTCGTGTCGACTAAAGATACGTTGTGAGAGCAAGTAATAAACATATCTAAGCCGGGTGTGTGATCTTCGATGCTTTGGATGCTCCGGGTTTTAGCCTATCGCTTGCAAATTTCTTCCACTCATCATAATGTAACTCACTACCACTGAATTTAGTCTTCTCGTGACATTCAAATCCTAGAATATCACAAAGCTCCTCAATACTCAAAGTATATGTCTTCTCTTTTACCGTAAAAGTGATGATACCATCCTTGGCGTTTGGTGTCTTCGTCTTCGGATAGGACAACTGAACCGTGGCAAGGAATTTTCTTGCTAAATCGCCATAGGTGTGATGATAAAGACTCACAAACTTTGTAAGGCCTAGAGCTTCGAGATGCCACTCCACATCCTTTGGAATACCGAGTAAATCAAGTGTCTCAAAATCAATACCAAGCGTAGGAAGCATAGCGAACTGTTGTAGGCCAGCCATGTAATCCACATTAGCTTGCATTTCGGGTCCAATAAACTTCCTTGGAACACTCGGTTCTTGCGTGATAATCATTGCACTCTTTGCACGTGATTTCCTCTTCTTCTTCTTAGGTGGCGAAACGTGTGGAGTTGTTTGTGTGACTTCCACAAATCTCATTGGTTCTTGAGTAAACACATCATCCTCATCTCTCAAGTTGTAACCTTGATCTTCTTCATTCTCAACCAATAAATCTTTCCTATGCTTCTTCGAAGTCTTCTTCGAGTGTGGTTTGGTTTTGGTAGGCCGAGAGGGTTCAACGTGATCATCAATGGACACGTGATGCTTCTTGGATTTGTGACCTCTGTTAGACTTCCGTGGAACAAGTGTATCCTCCATTGAAAGAATCCTACAAAAGAAAAGTGCTCGAAAAAGTTTGTTAAAGTCTTGAAAAATCACAATCTCGAAAAGATTAGATTTCCTTACGAAATTGAATAAAAATAATGTATATCAAGACATTAGAAACATGATAGAATGATATCCAAAAGATAAAGTAATTTTCCCTAATTAAATCATAATTTTCGGATTTAACACTAATGACATGTGAAAGACTCTAAAATTTTGCAATTAAAGCTCTAACATGTCAAAATTCACATTAATCCTATGTATATATGATAAACCCAAACTTATTGATGCATTAACTAGCCATGAAACACTCTAATTCGTTTTTAATGAAGAGTTCCAAGATGTGAAAATCTAATTAGAGAATGCAATTAACTTATCAATAAAGCTTATATGATGTCTAAACAAGTATTCCTAAAGTAATTCTCCAACAACCTAGCTAAATTAAGCTAAATCCATGAGAATTGAAAAATATGCATAAACTTGAAATTTAGACAAAAAGAGGGTTTAGAGAGAATTTACCTTGGTTTTGGTGAAGTATGAGATAAGAAATAGAAATCCTAGTGAAAAACTAAATCAATTTTAATGAATTGAGCAAAAACCCCAAAATTAGATTTTTAGGGTTCTTGAGCTCAAGAACACTTGTTAGAGAGAAAGAGATGATGTCTTATCTTTAGGAGACAAAAAGTGGTTGTATAAGCATTTAAAATCAGATTTATGATGTATGTGGTTTAATTTTGGTTAAAATCAGTTTAGAACCGGTTAAATATTTAAAATAAACCGAAAATAAAAAACTTACCCGGTTTGGTCGGTGTACCGGTCGGGTTGGATGACCGGTACACGTGACCGGTACTCACCGTGGTCGCGTCGTGGGTCGAGAAAAAGCTTCCCGAGGGAAGGAAAATGGATCGGGGGAGGTGGACCGCGAGAAGAAAAATCGTCGAGGGGGCTATCGGGTTGCGATACCTGTCGGGGACGTCAGCTGATATGCTGGGCCGGTACGGGATGGGATGGGTCGGGGCACATGTTGCCGCAATACCGGTCTGCGGTACCGTCCGGTACGCGGGACCGTTATGCGGCCCGAGTCGTGGGCAGCTCGGATCATCGAGGAAAATGACCCGCAGGACGAGGGGGTATCGGGAGAGAGTTGACCCGCGGTAAGGTTGGACCACCGAGCGATCTTGCCTGCGGGACGAGTGGACTATCGGGGGATGTTACCTGTAGTAAGCTCGGAGCATCGAGAGGTTTTGCCCGCGGGAAGAAAAATGAGCCGAGGGGCTCGAGCATGCGAGAAGGTCGCGGGAAGGTTTTCGGGGCACTTTTGCCCGAATGTCGGTCGCGTGGGCTTGACCGGTACGCGTGGTCGTTATTGCGGCCTGTCGTGCCACGACTCCTTCGTCGCGATACCGGCCAAGGTCGCCGGCCGGTACCTCCGTCCGGTACCGGTCCTTGGCCGGCCCAAATTTTTTTTTTTTTTAAGTCTTTATAAATCCTGTAAAAGAAAAATAAAAATAAATTAGCATATAATAAACTTATAAAAACCAAAATTAAAAATCAAAAACGAAATCAAAACATAAAAATTAAAAATGTGGGTTGCCTCCCACAAAGCGCTTGTTTAAAGTCAATTAGCTCGACTCCTTTGAAGATTTTAAACTTCCGGTGAATCCACTAAAGGAATTTGGGTTCCTTTAGCTTCTTTAAGCTTTGGTCTCTTGTCTCCTAGAGCAGCTCCAGGTGAATCTTTAGTGTCATAATTGACAACTAGTGCATCCGGGAAAAGCTTCAAAGTGTTTTCAAGCTTTCTTCTGATTAGGTCCTTGTCAATATCTTCTCCTCTTGGAACGAGAATTTTGACCACCATGTTTTCACAAACAAATTTCTCCTTAGCTTTGTTCCCATTCTTAGCATCATCTATGGATGTCGAAATTGGTTTGACATCCTTATAGACTTCTTTAAGATTCTCTTTAGGCGGTTTTGCTACCATCTTCTCCTTAGCCTTAGGATCTCCTTTGTTGGCTTCTTTCTTAGCATCTCCGGGATCAATACTAGGCTTCAAATTCTGTATGCCAATAGAGCTTGGTACATACTTAGCATCTACTTCTTCATAGAAGAAGTTCTTGTTGATGTTAGAAAAAGATATTCTCCGGTTTGGAAAATCAACAATGGCTCCGGCGGTTGCTAGAAATTGCAATCAAAGTATCAATGGATTCAACTTTCCGGTCTTCATCTCCAAGACTTGAAAATCAGTAGGGACAATCCCTTCTCCTACTTTGATCATGACGTTTTCAAGCACTCCATAAGGTGTAGAGGATGATAAATCGGCATACTCTATGTAGACTTTGGATGGCTTGAAATCGGCTAATCCAAGCTCCTTTGCCATGGCTAGTGACATGACATTGACATTAGCTCCAGTATCACATAAGCAATCATGGATTACCTTTCCGTTGATAGAACATGGGAAAACAAATTTCCCCGGATCATTGATCTTCTCTAGAGGAATCCTCTTTAGCCTTCTCTTGTAAGCTCTCTTAGACTCGCCGGGAAGGCGTTTCTTTTTAGGTTCTCGGACCGAGATGGTCTCCTCTTCATGTGGTTTAGGAGTCACGGTCTCCTCTTCTTTAGTGGCAGCAACATTGCAAAATTTCTTTGCCTTCTCTTCTTCTTGTCTTTTGGCAGCTTCCGAGGTTTGTGAGAGTTGGGTATCCATCTTAGAGAGATGGGTAACAATAGACTCAATCCTATTGTTAAGCTCCGAGTACTTACTTTCCACCATGTGATTTACCTCCTTCTTGTGTTGGCCGAAGGCTTCTAGCATTTGGTTCTTCATATATTCGATCTTTGCATCGAATGAAACCGGTCCAGTAGGTTGGGATTGGTTGAATGGCGGCTTCACTGGATACATTCCCTTAGAATAGAAGGGTTGCTTGGGCTGGAATTGTCCTCCTTGGTTGTTGTTTTGGCATGGATAGAATTGATCTTGAGGGTTCTCGACATTGTTGCTTCGATAAGAGAGATTAGGGTGTGACCGAAAGTTGTTGTTGAAGTTTCAGTTCCCATAGTTTCCTCCTATGTAGTTTACTTCCTCTTGATTCTCTTCCATTCCATCTCCAATACGTTCCATGTTAGGATTATAACTTGTGTCATTAACTTCTTCAATGGCATGAACTCCTCTTTGGCTTCTAAGTAGTTGCGAAACCATGTTCTTGAGTTCCGCGATTTGAGATGAATCGGTTGATGATCTTGTAGTGTTGATGGTCCTATTGTAGTCTTGAGAACAATTAGCATCACTAGCAGCTAGGTTCTCGATCAAAAGCTTTGCCTCCGGTACAAGCTTAGTCATGAAATTCCCATTACTCGCAGCATTCAAAGATGTTTGGTGCTTGTAATCGATTCCATTGTAGAAGATATTCCATAGGTTACACTCCGAGAAACCATGATTAGGGCAGTCCCTAGTGTACTCCTTGAATCGCTCCAAGGCTTCAAAGAAAGACTCGGTTGGTCCTTACTTGAAACTTGAGATCTTGTTCCTTATAGAATTCGATCTTTGCTTGGTGTAAAACTGGTTCAAGAAGGCTCCTTTGTATTCGTCCCAAGTAGTGATGGATCTTGGGGGTAGAGACTTCATCCATCTAAGTGCCTTATCGTTTAGAGAAAACGAAAAGAGCTTGCACTTAAAGTAGTCGGCGGGAACTCCATTAGCACGAGTGGTACTACAAATTTCTTCGAAAGTATCCAAGTGGTCTAAAGGATGCTCCGTGGACAGCCCATGGAATTGGTTTTGTTTAACCAATGTGATGATTTGAGGCTTGATCTCGAAATCATTCCTTTGAGGTAGAGGTGGGCGGATTGGGTTTCTATCAAAGAAGACAGCATCAGACGAATCGACATCTCCAATGGTTTGATGTTGAATCGGTCTTTGCCTCAAGGGTTGTTGAAAGTTTTGGTTCCCTTGAGGTGGCGGATGGAGAGCTTGGCGTTGGGCTCTCATATTCCTAGGTGGAATAAGATGTTGGTCCTCCGGTATCCTAGCAATGTTTTCCACAGGATTGTGGACAGCTTCGTCTCGGATTAGGGGGTTGTTGTGGACGCCTCCTTGTGGCTCCACGGGTTGGTTTCCTCCAGCGAGGACAACAGCAGCAGAAGCAGCAGCAAGGGCTTGCTCTTTTTCGTTCATGACTCGCTCGTCAAGTAATTCGGCCATCCTTAGTTGTCTTTGCTTCCTAAGGACACGCTCAAGCTTATCGATTTCTTGCTCAGGTTGTACTAGACTTTTCTTGTTAGAATTTCTAGTACTAGGCATAAACTCCTGAAACACACGGAAAAAGATAAAAGAAAAACGAGATCAAAGTAGAAAAAGAAAGAAATAAAATCGAAACAAAAAGAAAAAGAAAAACTGAAAGTAAAGCGTTATAGACTGAGTTTTAGTCAAAAATTCGAAGGTGATGTTCTTCGAAATCCCCGGCAACGGCGCCAAAAACTTGATGCGGTTAGAATCGAGTTTTACCTCTAACCAACTTTCCTGCAAGTGCACAGCAATCACAATTAGTATAGTTAAGGGATCGTATCCACATGGATTTTTTAACCACACTCCAAATTGTAATGAGTAAAACTAAGCTAGAACAAAATAGGGTTGTCGTTTTAAGTGATTGAAAATAAAGAGAGCAGCGTGTATAATTTAGAATGAAAATCAATAGAAAGAAAAGCGCTAGGACATAGGTATTTTCGCAGAGAATCATGCAAAGATAATGATTGATTGATTTTAGGGATTTAGGAATTATGAACCATCTAGAACACAAAGCAATATTGTAAGGTCATCCCACTGTCGTGACGTAACTAACCATCTATGTTTTAACACCCTAATAGACTCAACTGTCGCAGGTTATTACAAGGTGAAAACATGCATTTAAGATTTAAGTTTGATTGTTCACCTAACTCCTTAACTAACCTTTCGAATTGTTAAGACGTTAGGTCATCAAATACTGGTTCTGGCAATATAACAAGCTTTTGGAGAGTATATTAACCTAAGATCAGATTTCTAAATGCGCGGTAAAGAAATCATGCATTGAGATCAAGTAAAAATGAAGACTCTAATGTATTCCCTAAACAATCATCAATCAATTATCAAATTATGAAACTCATTGAAAACCCTAGATCCTAACAAGTGAATTACTCAGACATGATGCACGAAACACAGCAAGTAGAAGATGAATTCATGATAAATAAACTTGAATTAAAGAGTAAGGGTAAAAAAAATGTTCTCTATATCGAGATACAAAGGGAGATCATCCACCGGATTGCTCTAGAATCCAAATCCTATGAAGAACACCAAGGAACTTGCGGCTGCTGTAAAAACTTAATCTATTGTTTCGGCATATCTCTAACAAAAGGCTAAAAACAAGTATATATAGGGTTAGGTTCTTCTAGGGTCTTCTCTTTGGTCGAAACTGTCTTTTTACGTCTAAAGATGGTCAAAGTCGGTTTGGAGAAGGGGCCAAGGCACATGGCATCTTCTGGGCTCCAAAGTGACTTTATTTGTGCTAACAAAGGCCTGGGAAATCGGTCCACTAAGTGGTCCAACGTTTGGGCCGAATCTTCACTTGCTTCATCTTCGAGGCAGTTTGATATGTCTTCAGTAGATCGGGTATAACTTTCTGCTCACAGCTCCAATTGAGATAATTACAACTTTGTTGTAAATCTGACTCAAAGATCTATCTTCACCTCAAGTTTCATCCAATTCCAAGTTGTTTTACTCCTCCGTTTATTGCTAAACTTCCGACATATGTCTTCTGTCCAACTTGACAAATTGTGGCACCATGCGAAATCTTGGGTCTTCATAGCTTCTTTGGCTTGGGAAAGTTGCTGTAGCTTGGTTTACACCATATTAAGCTCTTTTTTACCATTTTTACTTGATTTTCCTGAAAATACTCTAAAACTACAAATACGAGAAAAACTACCTTTAAAGGCATAAAACCGTAAATAAATACTTAGAAAACTTAGTAAAATATATAGTAAAATAGGTAAAATATGGGTTATATTAACTCCCCCAGACTTAATTTATAAAATAGTCCTTCAAGTTTTGAACAAATCAGTTATTTTCGTTTTTTTTAATTATTACAATAAAACACATTTAGAACGAACAATCTTAACATAACATCAAATTGTATTAAATAAATTTTTAACCTATATAAAATAAAATAAAATATATTTAACACAAAAAAACATAAATCAATAATAAAAATAAAAATACATAAATTATAAAATTTAAAGATAACATAAGATAGATTTGATACAACAACTACTAGTGATTTAATAACGTGGGAAACCACTTCCAGATCTACGTAAAATTTGGTTCCAAGATTTTCTCGCTCGGTTTAGAGAAATAAAAAATAAAGACGCTCATTTCTCACTTCGAAATGCTTTAGTCGATCATTTATGGGAAAAGTATTCAAGTGGTAGTAATTAAATTAAAATCTAGTTTGTTTCGTTATTTCTATGTGTGTTATTTATTTTCCTTTCAATTATAAATGTTAAGTTTGAATAATATTAATTTATGGACGTTTTAGATAAGAAAAAGAAAATGAGGTTGATTTGTAAATTTTATATATTAAAAGTATAATTAGTAATTCATTATAAAATAAGAAAAAGAATATATTTAAAATATTCTTTTTGGTGTAGAAAATGGAGTAATACATTGGAGCAAAATACAACTCTATTTTGGAGTTACTCTATTTTGAAGTAGAAAATGGAGTGATACATTGGAGATGCTCTTACAATGCAATGTTAGAAAAATATTTTCTAACCCATAAGTGTGGTCTTATAGTAATTTGTTTCTAATGGGATTGTTATAACTTTTAATGAACATTTGGTAACCAACAAATTTGGTGATTAAGGAGTTAAATTCCTAATGAATTTAGAGGACAATAAGAGGACGAGTAGTTATGAATAACTCCTAATGAATTTAAAGGACAATAAGAGGACAAGTAGTTATGATCATAAGAGAACAAGTGGTAAGCCATATACCATAGATCACAACTACTTAGTGAGTAACTTGGAGGCAAAGCAAGACACTCGTCACTAATGTGTTCATCTCTACCATGATGGATGGTTGAGATTGAATCAATGGCAAAAGCCCTAATGAGGAATAAGGTCCTCTCCCCACCTATAAATAGATGTTTTGTTCCATCACAATTCATCATAAGAGAAAAACACAACACCTTAAAGAAATCTTGTGGGCAAGGGGAGAGAAAGCCTCATCTCCTATCTAATGATCTAGCTTTCGTCTTTTGTTCATAAAACCGATCAAGAAGACTTCACTATCAAAATGAATGGAGGTATTCCGCTAACCCTCTTCATGATTTATAATGTGATTTTCTAGATGTTTTAAGATCTTAGGTTTCATGTAATTTTGCTTTCATGCATGTATATAATCTTACATGCATGTTGATTATGATAACATGTGGTATCAGAGCTTAGGTTTTAAACATCTATTTAATCCGTTAAGTATAATAGGAAGTTTACGATTTGAAATATTGAAAGTTAGATATATGAAAATTGATTTTTCTTGATCTAAAATTAATTTTTTTATTTCAAGTATGCTAAAGCAAATTATCTTAAATTAGAGAATTTTACAGTTTTTTTTTTAAATTTTGATATGCATGCATGTAATTTTCTTACATACTTTAATTCGTATGTGAATAAAATTTTTAGCATATTAATATTCTAGCTAAAATCGATCTATACTTATTCTACGCATAACTTGCGTAGAATGGTGTTTTTCGTATAAAGTGCAAATATATAGAGTTCGTAAATCACCACAGTGAGCTTACTCTAGAATGGTTTGCAAATTTGAAATATATTTATGAATTAATTAGTTACCCACAGGTAGACTAAAACCATAAAATATGATCAAATTATTTATGGAGTTTTGTATATGTGTAGACAAAGAATATCCACATATAACTTTGTCTAAATAATTCAATACATCGCTCACTAATTGATCCTGAATTATATGAATTTTATGGAATTATGGTGACTACCTACAAGAGCACTATAATTTCTTGTCATATACATTCATTAATAGAAAATTTATGTATGTGTTGTAAAAGTTTATAAGCCTATTTAAAAACTTGTCGTATCTCTAAAAATTGCAGCATCGTTTCCTGCTAATTTGTCATCTATGGTCTCTACTGTTCCACTCCTCACGGGAACCAACTTCTCAGAATGGAAAGAGAAAGTTGAGTTCACATTAGGAGTACTGGAATTGGATTTGGCGCTTCGTGAAGAGGAACCAAATCCAGTAACTGATACCAGTACTGAGGAGGAATATATTTTCTATAAAGCATGGGAAAAGGCGAACAGATTGAGCATTATGTTCTTTAGGATGACAATAGCTAGCAACATCAATCTTCCCTTCCAATTATAGATAAAGCGAAAGCTTATCTAGAAGCAATAGAAGAACGGTTAAGACTGCAGACAAATCTCTTGCTGGAAAACTTATGGCAGATCTTACAACCATGAAGTATGATGGCACAAGGTCTATGCATGAACATTGCATTGAAATGATCAACCTTGCGGCTAAGCTAAAGAATTTAGGAATGAGTGTGGACGATTCATTTCTTGTCCAGTTTATCCTAAATTCTCTACCTCCTCAGTATGGACCATTCCAAATTAATTATAATGCCATTGATGAAAGATGGACATCAAATGAATTGACTAATAAATTGGTCCAAGAGGAGGCTAGACTTGGTCGAGAAGACATTAAAGTTGCTCATTATGTCCAAGAAGTTGGATCTAAAGTTGGGAACAAGCATCAAGGTAACCGTAAAAGAGCATCATCTCAAACGAATAGCTCAAACCAAGCTCATGAGAAGAAAAAGGCAAAGAAAGTTAACAGATGCAACTTTTGTAATAAGATTGGTCACTTTCAGAAATATTGCGTTAAAAGAAAATAATGGTTCGAAAAGAAAGGTAACCTTATGGGTTTCGTGAGCTTTTTCGAATCAAATCTTACTATTGATTCTTCTAAAACTTGGTGGATAGAGAGTGGTGCTAATGTGCATGTATCCAATTCCTTGCAGGGATTCCTTACGACCCAAACCATAAAGTCAAGTGAAAACTACTTATTGATGGGAAATCGAGACAAAACACCAGTTGAAGCTATTGGCACTTATCGTCTTATTTTATATAGTGGATTTTGTTTGGATTTATTTCAAACTCTTTATGTTTCATCTATTTCCCGTAATTTAGTTTCATTAAGCAAACTTGATATTGTTGGTTTTAATTCAACTCAAGGAAATGGATGTTTTAATTTATTTCTAAATTCTGTTCGAATCGGTTTATGAATATTAATTGATGGCCTTTACATGTTAAAATTGGCTGATCAAAATTATAACATACATCTCACCTTGCATGCTAAAAGTGGTCTTAAAAGCAAATCATGTGCAAAAGACTCTTATTTCTTGTGGCATAAAAGACTCGGACACATTTCCAGTGAAAGAATTAAGAGATTGGTAAAAGATGGAGTCATTCCGAATCTTGATTTTACCAATTGTAAAGAGTGTATAGATTGCATTAAGGGTAAGCAAACTAAACACACTAAGAAAGGAGCCACAAGAAGTACACAGCTTCTTGAAATCATACATACATATATTGTGGACCTTTTGACGTTCCAAGTTTTGGAGGTGAAAAGTATTTTATTACCTTTATCGATGATTATTCATGTTATTGTTATCTCTATCTATTGCATGAAAAGTCTCAAGCTGTAGATGTTGTACAAGCATTCATAACTGAAGTGGAGAGACAATTAGATAGAAAAGTGAAAATCATTAGGTCAGATAGTGGTGGTGAATTTTATGGCAGGTATGATGAAACAAGACAACATCTTGGACCTTTTTCCAAGCTCCTCCAGAAATTAGGAATCATTGCGCAGTACACAACGCCTGGTTCTTCATGGTAGAATGGTGTAGCTGAAAGGCGTAATCGTACATATATGGGAATGGTTAGATGCATGATGAGTCATGCTAACTTATCTATATCCTTGTGGATGGATGCATTACGTACTGCAGTCTATATCTTGAACATTGTTCCTAGCAAAGCAGTTCCAAAGACTCCTTTCGAACTGTGGAAAGGCTGGAAACCTAGTCTGTCACACCTCCATACATGGGGATGTCCAGCTGAAGCAAGAATATACAATCCACATGAAAAGAAATTAGATTTTAGAACGATCAG
Organism: Arabis hirsuta; assembly: GCA_964056655.1. Classification (NCBI taxonomy): domain Eukaryota; kingdom Viridiplantae; phylum Streptophyta; class Magnoliopsida; order Brassicales; family Brassicaceae; genus Arabis; species Arabis hirsuta. Next base: position 7,009,669 of record OZ053303.1, on the reverse strand, counting down.
TGGTTTCTTTATAGGTTACCCTGAGAAATCTAAAGGATATAGATTTTACTGTCCAACCCATAGTACGAGAATAGTAGAAACCAATAATGCCAGATTTTTTGAGAATGGCGAAATTAGTGGGAGTGATAAAGTTTAAGATGTGATTATTCAGGAAATTCGGGTTAATATCCCATTACCGTCTATTCCAAATGTTGTTGGGAATCTTCCTGTTGTAGAACCGTTACACAACGAGGAAACCCCAACGAATGATCATACACCCCATGAAGAGAATATCGCCAATAATGATCATACACTTGAAACTCAAGAGGAATTAGCATTAAGAAGATCAACTCGTCAAAGGAGATCTGCTATTTCCGATGATTACATCATTTATCAAGTGGAGTCTGGAGAAGGGAATATTTATGATCCGGTTTCTTATTCACAAGCCATGAAAGATTTAATTCTGATAAATGGGTTGATGCCACAAAAGATGAAATGGAATCTATGGCTAAGAATGAAGTTTGGGATATTTTTCAATTACCTGAAGGACATAAAGCAGTCGGGTGCAAGTGGATCTTTAAGACCAAACTCGACTGTGATGGTAATATTGACCGATATAAAGCCAGACTTGTAGCTAAAGGTTTTAATCAGAAAGAAGGCATCGATTATAATGAGACTTTCTCACCTGTGTCTAGGAAATACTCTTTCAGAATTATCATGTCATTAGTAGCTCATTATAATCTTGAGTTACATCAAATGGATGTGAAAACTGCTTTTCTTAATGGAGACTTGGAAGAAGAAGTCTATATGCGTCAACCTGAAGGCTTCATAATCGAAGGTCAGGAAGACATGGTCTGCAAATTAAAGAAATCAATATATGGACTGAAACAAGTTTCGAGACAATGGTATCTAAAGTTTGATGAAACCATTACGAAATTCGGTTTCAAAGAAAACATAGTAGATCCATGTATATACCTCAAGATGAGTGGGAGTAAGTTCATATTTTTGATACTGTATGTTGATGATATATTACTGGCGAGTAGTGACCTTGGTCTATTACATGAGACAAAGAAATATCTCTCTAAGAACTTTGAGATGAAAGACATGGGTGAGGCATCTTATGTGATAGGAATTGAATTATTTCGTGATCGATCACTTGAGATTTTAGGATTGTCTCAGAAAGCATATATTGATAAAGTTCTTGAGAGATTTGGCATGATGATGTGTTCTTCTAGCATTGTTTCTATGCATAAAGGTGACAAGCTTGACCTTTCGCAATGTCTGCAGAATGAAATGGAACGTAATGAAATGCGAAAGTATCCTTATGCATCTCTGGTGGGAAGTTTGATGTATGCGCAAGTATGCACAAGGCCTGATATCAGCCACGCAGTTGGCATGTTGGGTAGATTTCAGAGTAACTTAGGACTCGCTCATTGGAAAGCTGCAAAGAAAGTGTTGAGATACCTAAAGGGAACAAGAAACCATATGCTCACATATAAGAAATCAACACATCCACAGATGTTTGGATTTTCAGACTCAGATTTTGGTGAGTGCCATGACTCTAGGCACTGCACTCTTAGATATGTGTATCTCCTTAACGGAGGTGCCATATCATGGAAAAGCTAGAAGTCACAGTTGATTTACACATCAACTATGGAGGATGAGTATGTGGCATGTTATGAGGCATCTATTCAAGGAGCATGGTTGCGGAACTTCGTCTCTGAGTTTGGGCCTCTGAGTTTTGTTGACAAGCCGCAGTCTTCTTCTCTAAGCATGATAGGATATCGAAAGGATCCAAGCACATGGACCTTAAATATCTATCATTGAAACAAGATGTTAAAAGAGAAAAGTTTGTCATTGAACACATAGGCACTGAAGTTATGGTCGCAGACATATTTACGAAAGTATTACCTCCAAAGACCTTTCAAAGGCATGCTGAAAGCATGGGTCTTGAGGGTAGCTCCTAATTGATGTCTATGATTAGCCTATTTTGACAATTCTTTTGAGCTCTTATATGTCTTTTACATCTTTATATATATATTATGTTAACTAATGTGCACTCTTATGATTGATGATAAATTTATGGTAACAGAATACAGTTTTATTTGAAACATTAAAGGGACCATTAAGATAACTCCTACTTATGTTAAAGGTCTAACTATGAAGGTAGTCAATGCAGTAGTACATGGAAGGAATCAGGTTGCAAAATGATGTGCGACCGCCATGACTCCCATTGGTTACTCGAGTAGCCAAGACACTAATGATGACCAAATGTAAATAGAAATATAACATCATACGCCGGCCTTATGATTCCCGATTGAAAACTATAAAAGAACTATACTAACGACCAAGTGGGAGAATGTTAGAAAAACATTTTCTAATCTATAAATGTGGTCTTATAGTAATTTGTTTCTAATGGGATTGTTATAACTTTTAATGAACATTTGGTAACCAACAAATTTGGTGATTAAGGAGTTAAATTCCTAATGAATTTAGAGGACAATAAGAGGACAAGTAGTTATGATTAACTCCTAATGAATTTAAAGGAAAATAAGAGGACAAGTAGTTATGATCATAAGAGAACAAGTGGTAAGCCATATACCATAGATCACAACTATTTAGTGAGTAACTTGGAGGCAAAGCAAGACACTTGTCACTAATGTGTTTATCTTTACCATGATGGATGGTTGATATTGAATCAATGGCAAAAGCCCTAATGAGGAATAAGGTCCTCTCCCCACCTATAAATAGATGTTTTGCTCCATCACAATTCATCATAAGAGAAAAACACAACACCTTAAAGAAATCTTGTGGGCAAGGGGAGAGAAAGCCTCATCTCCTATCTAACGATCTAGCTTTCCTCTTTCGTTCATAAAACCGATCAAGAAGACTTCACCATCAAAATGAATGGAGGTATTCCGCTAACCCTCTTCATGATTTATAATGTGATTTTCTAGATGTTTTAAGATCTTAGGTTTCATGTAATTTTGATTTCATGCATGTATATAATCTTACATGCATGCTGATTATGATAACATGCAAGACATTCTAAATCGTTCCCCCTTAATTCAAAGTTTCTAATGTTATGTTCAAAACCATTATTCTCCATGTATATGTGGAAAAGATAGCTCTACAAAATAGTTACTTAACTTAACGAACAATGTAATATCTTAATTCTTTAATTTAACTTCGTTGTGAACCATAGCAGAGATGAAGATCTACCTGCACTCATCGGCAACGGTTTCAAACTGTAGCAAAAGGTGAGAAATTTTTGACTTCATATACTCTTATACACGTGTTTCATTTCTTTGCTTCTCTTCCAACTAATCATTCTTTTCTCTTGAACGAACAAGTTTGTCTTCAACGAATCTATAGGATAATTTTTCAGATGGGAGCTAAAATATTGTGAGGACCAAAGGAAGAGCTACCTACAAGCAATGGAGTAAGTGAGAGGCACTATCAAAATTTCCAGATATTTGAGTAATTGAGAAATTGAGTATGTTTTCAAATCATATTTTACTCGATTGTACTATAATATGATATAAATTCACAAAAAATTATGAATGAAATAAACCCGCGCGTATGCGCGGGTTTTCACCTAATATTTTTAATAATACCAACATTCAATATGACCACGTCATGAATGAGATAAATTATTTAAAAGAAAACTTAATTTGGTTAACAGCATAATGGTGAAGGATCAAAGCATTATAAAATTGTATTAAAAAAAAAAATATATATATTCAATTTGATTAAGGTTCTTTTAGTAAATTTAATATCTAAGAAGTGTATTTTAAAAAAAAAATCAAAGGGTATATTTTTCAAATTAAAAAACATAGAAATGAATTTTTCCAAATTTCTTCTAAAGTTATTTGGTTTTTGACTATATTGGTCAACATTTAACTGGATAATGATCCGTTATATTTTAAGGTAATTAAATTTATTTGGTTTGACTATACGAGTCAATCATTTGACCATATATCTTTTTAATGTAAATTTATTTGGTTTGACTGTGCTTGTCAACTATTCAACGCAAATCTCACTGATTCATATTTATGTTTTAATTAATTTAGGTAAAGCCGAAAATATTATTTACTAATAAAAAGAAAATTGGATTTCACATTTTTTTTATAAATACTAGAAATTGTTGTATTTATTATTCCAATAATGATCATGTATCTAATAAAAATGAATTATCTCATACTTTTTATGTTGGTTCTTACTACATCTTTTATGCTAAATGAAGCTTGTGATAAAAATCGTGTACTAATTCAAAACCAACTTGGTTCGGATAAAATTCTTGGAATTCATTGTCGTTCTGATAAAGTCGATCTAGGCATGAAAAGTTTAAACTCCAGTACGACGTCATACGTCATTGAATTCCATGATGAAGTAATAAAAAAAACAAGATGGGCATGTATTCTTAGGAAAGGGCCTAACATGAAATGTTTTTATGATGTTGAAGTATACAAATCGGGACTTAAAATTATTCCTGCATGTGGCCAGCTACGCTTATGGGTAGCAAAAGAAGATGGGATATATTTTTCAAGAAGAATGATGGAACCACCGTTGTTGGCACTACGATGGATGTGCACTTCTTGATCCTAAAACTTATCAAATGATCATGTAATTGGGTTTTTATGTTTTATGAACTAAGACATAAGGGCTAAGTGGCAAATCCTATTTTCTTATAAAATATAGCAAAATATCATAATAAAATCAAAGTTTATTTAATATCTATATTATATGTTTACTTTTGTCAACAATATTTATGTTATATGATACGAGTATTTTAAATAATAACATAATATATTTTATTGACAACCTAGATCCATATGGTTTTCTTACAAGAAATTGTCTTCTTTTGTCAATCCTTTAACTTTTCACTAGAGGAGAAAACCCGTTCGGTCCCCGAATGGCGGTGAAACCAACGCAAGGTTATAATGTTTATGTATATCTCATGTATTATTAAGGAAACAACCTAAAGTTAAGAAATTTTTTTTTTTCAAAGACTGGAATATCTCCTACAGATTTCGAAGACATATTGCTAAGCAGCTCTTATATATGTTTATAGTTCTTAGAGAAATAATAATTTATCTTGAGAAGACAAATAAAATAGTTAACGACTGATATGATGAATGAAGAGAGTAAATTAATAAATATTTAATATGATGGATGTAGAAAAGACTAAATGGAAAGATATTTGTCAAAAGAGGTGCCTATATATAGTCCTTAGACAAATGATGATTTATCTTTAAAAAACAAATAAAATAGTAAATGATTGATATGATAGATGAAGAAAGTAAAATACAAAAGTAATTAATATGATAGATGAAGAAGCAGTTAAACGGTAATTAAATATAAATTATATATATTGTAGTGATGTGATAATTTTGGTATAAACATAACACGATTTTGGTATAAACATAGAGGAGAAAACCCGTTCGGTCCCCGAACGGCAATGAGAAAGTTTTTTTAAGAGTGTTGGTATTAATAAATTGAAGAATAGGTATAGGCATTGGTAGTATTGGTATATGTGAGATGTGTGAGGAGTGTATCAATCTATTTGTAGCATTAGGTGTAGTACGAAAGAAAGTCTTCACAAAAAGGGTTTTAATTGAGCTGATATAATTAAAACCTGCGATAACTTCTTCTGTAATATTATCAACTTCAGAGTTATTGCCTGATAGTGCATCATCAGTATCTTCATCAGTGTATATCATATTGTCACCATTAGTAGGTAATAGGTGTCTTATATAGGAAATGAAAATTAAGAAGTTGACATTTAGAGTAACCGCAATCTTCAGAAAAAAATCTTTCAAAAAAATTCTTTTTTTATATACAAATTTTAATGAATATTCGTTAATCATTTAATTTTGTTGAAGATTTTCTCTATTATCGCATCAGTTTTCCTAAAATTAAAAATTTAATGATTGTAATTTCATAAATATCTATAACTAATTGTTAATTTCTTTTCTTGTTTTTCCATTCAAGACTATGTTCATTTGCATCCCTAAAACTCTATAATATGTTTAATTATCTCAAAACTTAAATACTTTTCTAATATCAATGTTATATTAGTATTGTTGTCTATGTTGTAAGAAGTAGATTTTTAGTTACAAACACAAAACTAATATTGTATCACGATTTCCATGTATGCAACTCTACCATATTATAAAATGTGAATAAAAATTTTACGCATAAAACAAAAATTACCGCACAAAGTGCGGGTGAGAATCTAGACATCGCAGGAAATAAATTTAAATACTTTACAATTATTTCTATAATACCCGTTTGTGAAGACTTTCTTTCGTACTACAACAATAAACTAAAACATTGTAAACTTTTTAACAAAGACATAAAAACTGAAATATTTTAATTCGATAAAAATATTAAACTTTTCATCCCTTTTCTAATATTGATAAAAATTGTAACGCCCGTGAACCAAAGTGTGACTTTTGGAGGCGTGTTGTGTGACACGTGTGTGTTTCGCGAAATTTGGAAGTTTCAGAAGCTGTGTCGCGCGACACATGCAATTTTCGGTTCGAGATTTTTGGTTTTCGACCGGTTTGGTTTGGTTCGGTTAGGGGGATCCCTAGGTTTCATATAAAACGCAAAAGCTGCGTGGAAAGGTCTTTTGGCCAACTTTTTGAGAGAGAAACAGAGTTCTGGGAGATTTCTGAGTGATTCTAAGAGGATTTGAGCTTTCCAGAAGAATCATCGTTGATTTCTTCGGATTCTCGTTCCTATAGTGTTGTTCTAGTGACTGGGAATCGTTGGGTTGCTGGGATTTCAGATTTGGAGGCGAAATCAGAGGCTGTGCATGAAGTTTCTGGGTTTCGTTCTTCGTGTTCTTCGTCTGTTCTTCGTGGTTTCACCTTTTCCTTTCCGAAATCGAGGTGAGTGCGCAACCATAGACTCTCGGGAAGTAGAATTATGCGATATGATTGCTTGTTGTCGTTCCTTGTTGGATTGTTGTTGTTTTTGGGTCGATTTGATACAGGTTTTGTGATTAATCGGATTGGGATTCGAGTCATGAGAGGATGAGACTCGCTCCTAGGTTCTGCGCGATGTGTCGCGCGACACATGCATGTGTTTCGCTCGACACAGAGGCGTGTCGCGCGACACACCTCACCCGTGTCGCGCGACATATGTTGTTTTCTGCGTGATGAGTTTCATTTGCTTGACTTTGTTCATTGCTGCTTGATCATCCTGGTATTGTATGTTTTTATTACCGAGTAATTAGTCTGTAGATGGGAGGACCGTCTCACTGAGTATTTGTGATAGTACTCACGCATCTTGTTTTGTCATGTGATGCAGGTAAAGAGAAAATGTGATCGTGGAATCGAGACAAGGAAGAGGAGATGATCCAGCGTCTCGTTTGTTTGCTGTTGTGTTTGGCATGCTAGGTTGCTAGTGAATTCTAGAATTGGTTAAGTTGTTGGATTGATATTGACATTGTTCTGGTTTTGATTATTTGGTTATTGAAATTGAATGATTTGGTATTGTTCTGGTTTAATCGCTTTATCGGTCTGTTTGGTAATTGATTGGAGATTGAGAGTTAATGTTTATGGGAACATTAATTCGATTCCAATGTTTAAAAAAAAAAAAACGGGTTGGGTTGTTTCAATTTGGTATCAGAGCCCTTACGGTTCTAGGGCAGGAGAACGTAGTGATTGCGTGTGATGTAATTGTGGAATTGTGATTGATTGATTATGAGTAGTTAGTCAATTGATTGTTGAGTGGGTTTGGGGTCCTGGATCATCTTCTCCGAGCCTTCAATGAGATTTCACGGTAAGTGTGTTTTTGACTTTCTGGTTCTAATGTATTAGTCTGCTGTTAGTAGTGCAGCTTGAGATGGCTAGAGGTGGTAGAGGCAGAGGTCGTGGTGCCCGTGGGGGCAGAGGTCGTGGTCGTGGTCGGGGACCAGTGGCTGAGTCTGTGGATACGAGTGTGGCTCAGGAGACTACACAGGAGCAGGTGGCGGATTCGCAGGCGCCTCAGGGGTCCGTGAGCGTGCACACTGTGGGTGTGGAGAGTGCTGGCGTGGCTGGCGGTGCGTAGGGCCCGAGAAAGGGTGCTGGCGCAGGTATTAATCAGGGCCGGGAGGATCGCCTGGCGGACTTGCTACAGTTGCCGGGAGGGGCGCCGGCTCAGGGTCCGGCTCCGATGGTGCAGCCAGAGGTGGCTAGTGTGCAGCCGGTAGCGGCGAGGGTTCAGCCAGGAGTGGCTGTTGGGCAGCTAGGTGTGGCGGCTGCGGAGGAGCTTCCATCCTACCTGAGGATGATGGAGCAGATGCAGAGGATTGGCACCGAGTTCTTCTCGGGTGGTTCCAAGCCTGAGGAGGCGGATATATGGAGGAGCAGGCTGGAGCATAATTTTCAGTCGCTAAGGTGTCCAGAGGGATACAGGGTGGACCTTGCGGTTCATTATTTGGATGGTGATACGCATCTCTGGTGGAGAGGTGTGGCTAATAGGAGGTCCCAGGCGGGTATGAGCTGGGCAGATTTCTTGGCTGAGTTTAACGCCAAGTATTTCCCGCAGGAGGCGGTGGATCGCATGGAGTTGCAGTTTCTGCAGTTGACTCAAGGGGAGCGATCGGTTCGGGAGTATGAAGAGGTTTTTGGGAGGTTGCTGGTTCATGCTGGACGAGAGTTTGGGAGGGAGAAGGCTCAGATCAAGAGGTTCTTGCATGGACTTCGACCGGTTTTGAGGACTCGGTGCAGGCCGAGTAAGTTCGCCACGAGGGCGGAGCTGGCTGAGACTATGGCAGCGATTGAGGATGACTTGAGGGCTGAGCAGGCTGCGGTGGTTAGTCCACCGGTGCAGCAGCAGCCGTAGAGGAGGCCGCAGCAGCAGCAGGTGGGTTCGAACCGGGGCGGTAAGCCAGCTCAGGGACAGAAGAAGAAGTGGGAGAACTCTTCGGGGTGTGGTCAGAGGGGCCTGGGTAGTCAGAGTGGTGTTGTGTGCTATGGGTGTGGGAGCACAGAGCACCGGGTCGCAGATTGTCCGAAGAGGAGAGAGCTTCGGGCTGCACGTGCGTGTTTTCAGTGTGGGGAGACGGGGCACGTTAAGGCTAGGTATCCTTAGTTGTAGTTGGCAGTGGCGGTTGTGCAGCCAGTGCAGGAGAGGGCGGTTGATGCGCAGCCATTGAGGCAGCTTACGGCGCCGCGGGTCTTCACTTCTGTTGAGACGGGGGGCACTAGCGCCAGGCCGATCACAGGTACATTCTGGTTCTGTGAATTGTTGTTTTGGAATTTTGTGTATCTGTGATAATACTTTAGGGCTCTTTGGCACATGAATTGTGTAGGGACCTTAGTGGTAGGCGGGTGTGAGTCCCATGTTTTGTTCGATTCTGGAGTTTCGAATAGCTTCATTACACCGGAGTGCGCGGAGAGCAGTGGGATCCAAAGTGATTCCGGGGAGCAGCCGGGAGTGGTTAGAGTGGTTGGTGGGAAGACGTTAGCTACTTTCGGGTGGGCTCGGGGAGTGGATATTCTGGTGGCAGGAGAGTTGATGCCAACAGATTTGGTTATCAGTCCGGTGGTGTTGTACGATGTTATCTTGGGGATGGACTGGCTGGATCGGTACAGAGTTCATCTGGATTGTCATCGGGGGCGAGTTGTGTTCGAGCGGGAAGCTAGGGGGTTGGTTTACCAGGGTGTGAGACCAACTTCTGGAAGTCTCGTGATTTCCGCCATTCAGGCTGAGCAGATGATTGAGAAGGGCTGCGAGGTATATCTGGCGACGATTGTGATGCCAGAGTCTGTTGGAGAGGTTGCTTTGGGAGATATTCAGGTTGTCTGGGATTTCCAGGATGTGTTTCAGTCACTGCAGGGGTTACCACCGTCGAGGTCTGATCCTTTCACGATTGAGTTAGAACATGGGATGACGCCAATATTCAAGGCGCCTTACCGTATGGCTCCGGCAGAGATGGCAGAGCTGAAGAAGCAGCTGGATGATTTGTTGAGTAAGGGTTTTATTCGGTCGAGTAGTTCACCGTGGGGAGCGCCGGTGTTGTTTGTGAAGAAGAAGGATGTAGTTTTTGGATGTATATCGATTACAGGGGACTTAACCGAGTAACTGTGAAGAACATGAATCCTCTGCCGCGGATTGATGAGTTGTTGGATCAGTTGCGTGGGGCTACTTGGTTCTCCAAGATTGACTTGGCTTCGGGATATCATCAGATTCCGATTGATGAGAGCGATGTGAGGAAGACGGCGTTCAGGACGAGATACAGGCATTATGAGTTTTTGGTGATGCCGTTTGGGTTGACGAATGCGCCAGCAACATTCATGAGGTTGATGAACGGGGTGTTTCAGGAATACTTGGATGAGTTTGTTATCATCTTCATCGATGACATTCTGGTGTATTCGAGGAGTCCAGAGGAACACGAGGTTCATCTGAGGCGTGTTCTGGAAAAGTTGCGAGAGCAGAAGCTGTACGCGAAGTTGAGTAAGTGCAGTTTCTGGCAGCGAGAGATGGGGTTTCTTGGCCATGTGGTGTCTACAGAGGGAGTTTCTGTAGATCCGGCTAAGATTGAGTCCTTCAGAGATTGGCCTAGACCGAGGGATGCAACGGAGATTAGGAGTTTCCTCGGGTTTGCTGGCTATTATCGGAGGTTCGTCAAGGGTTTTGCGAGTATGGCACAGGCATTGACGAAGTTGACGGGTAAGGGTGTGCCGTTTGAGTGGTCTTCAGCTTGCGAGGAGAGTTTCGGGAAGCTGAAGGAGATGCTGACTAGTACACCAGTTTTGGCGTTGCCCGATCTGGGTGAACCTTACGTGGTGTATACGGATGCATCTGGGGTTGGTCTGGGTTGTGTCCTGATGCAGCAGGGGAAGGTTATTGCTTATGCTTCGAGGCAGTTGAGGAAGCACGAGTGCAATTACCCTACTCATGATCTGGAGTTGGCTGCAGTGATCTTCGCCTTGAAGATTTGGCGATCTTATCTTTATGGCAGGAATGTTCAGGTGTTCACAGACCATAAGAGTCTGAAGTACTTCTTCACTCAGCCAGAGCTGAACCTGAGGCAGAGACGCTGGATGGAGTTGGTAGCGGATTATGATCTGGAGATTGAGTACCATCCGGATAAGCCTAATCTGGTTGCAGATGCGTTGAGTCAGAAGAGGGTTGCTTCAGACCAGGAGCGTGATATGGAGGAGTTGGTGAGTGAGTTGAGCACATTGAGGTTGTGTGTTATCTCACAGGAGCCATTGGGGTTAGAGGTAGCTAACCAGGCGGTTTTGTTGAGCAGGATTCGGGCAGCTCAGGAGGAGGATCGGAGTTTGGTTGATGCTTCTCAGGTTACGGGTTCTGAGTATCTAGTCTCTGGGAACGGGACGATATTGATGAGAGGTCGGGTATGTGTACCCAAGGATGAGAGTCTCAGACAGGAGATTCTGAGGGAGGCTCATTCGAGTATGCTATCAATACATCCAGGAGCGACCAAGATGTACCGGGACTTGAAGAGGTACTACCATTGGGTCGGGATGAAGAAGGATGTAGCGAGTTGGGTTGCGAAATGCAACGCGTGTCAGCTGGTGAAGGCTGAGCATCAGGTTCCGAGCGGCTTATTGCAGAGTTTACCCATTCCGGAGTGGAAGTGGGACATGATTACCATGGACTTCGTGACAGGGTTGCCGGTTTTGCGGACTTATGACGCGATTTGGGTGATAGTGGATCGTTTGACCAAGTCAACACATTTCCTGGCCATTAAGAAGACCGATGGGGTAGCGGTTCTGGCTAAGAAGTATGTGAGGGAGATTGTGAGGCTGCACGGGGTGCCAGCTAGTATTGTGTCAGACAGGGATCCGAGGTTTACATCTGAGTTCTGGAGGGAGTTTCAGGCAGAGATGGGCACGAAGGTGCATATGAGTACAGCTTATCATCCTCAGACGGATGGGCAGTCTGAGAGGATGATTCAGACATTGGAGGATCTTCTGAGGATGTGTGTGCTGGATTGTGGTGGTCATTGGGCGGATCATCTGAACCTGGTAGAGTTTGCTTACAACAATAGCTATCAGGCGAGTATCGGGATGGCTCCATATGAGGCATTGTATGGGAGGCGGTGTAGGACACCATTATGCTGGACTCAAGTGGGGGAGAGGAGCATATACGGTGCGAGTTTTGTTCAGGAGACGACAGAGAAGATCCGAGTCTTGAGGCTGATCATGAAAGAGGCTCAGGATCGGCAGAAGAGTTATGCCGATAAGCGGAGGAAGGAGTTGGAGTTTGAGCTGAGAGATGTGGGAGCCTAAGCTAGCACAATTAGATTTGTTAGGGTTTCGAGGAGATAGAGATTTCTAGGGTTAGCTAAGGTCGCAAGAGATATGAAAATAGGTTTTTATTGCTCTGAATGCGTTTGAGTACAAAAGTTGTGAATGACCCTTTAGGATTTATACAAAGTTGTATATATAGCCTTTCAAGTCGGCTAGACCTCCTTCCTAAAAAATGGTAACTTTCCTAAGTCTTCATGGACTTCCCTCCTTAAGTCGGTTGGACCGCGACGGGCTTTGTGTTTGGACCGGGCTTCACACTTGGACCGGGCCTACGGGCAGAGAGCCTTGAAGCCCTTTTAGACACTTCGGCCAGTCTCCAGGAGTCATCGTCCGTTGCCATCAAAGGAGGGTCTTCGTCCACTGCTATAAGGAGGTCATCGTCGCTGCTGTTGGAGTCATCGTCCGCTGAGGAGGGGGAGACATCGGCCATGGGCACAAGAGGGGACATCGGCCTTAAAGAGAGAGAGAGGAGGAGACATTGGCCTCCAGGAGGAAGAATCATCGGCCTCTGGAGATAGAGACATCGGCCTCTGGGGGTCATCGGCCACTGAGGTCATCGGTCCACTGAGACAGGCGGGTCTTTGTCCATTGCTGACAGAAGTCGTCGTTCCGAGAAATGACCTAGGAGCCGTCAAAAGGCGTAGACGGTAACCCATGCACAGGCGTCATTTCTCATATGGACGAGACTTTGAGCGTGGGCGTCGAGCGGGTGGAATCCGACCCCAACAGTTAGCCCTCCAGTTCGGTAGCGTTAGAAATAACGGTTCCGAGTTAAAGACTACTAGATATCGGCGTTACCGTTCAAAGTCATGGTGTTTTCGGTAGCGTGACGCAGTTGGCTTGGACCGCTCACCCTACAGTAGAGGATGCTCTCCATTCTGGAGGTTTCAAGACTCCATGCTTGATTGAAGATTTTAAGACTTCCAGCTCCGCTTGCTGAAGCCGCTGCGTTGCTGCAAATTTTTTTTTTTTTTTTTTCCCGAAGGTTTTAAGACTTCGCGTTTTCTTATGAAGATTTCAAGACTTCGTTTTTTGAGTGCCGGCGTCAAAGACGTTCTCTGGCGATTGGAAAGTGGCTTCGGAGAGCGGAAATGTTACTAAAGGAGCCGAGACCCGCTTGGTAAGATGGGAAGGGGAAAAAGATTCCATTTTTCTTTGCAAAGAGATAAGGTTTCCCCTTTTTCCTCTCTCTCCTCTCTTCCCTTCTTCTCCACTCATTTTCCCTAGGGTTTTGCCTTCATCAAAATTTTTTTTTTTTTTTTTTTTTTAAAAAACCTGCCGCCGCCGTTGGAACCTCCAGAGCTGCCGCCGAGAAACCGCCGGAGCCGCCGCCACGTCTTGCTTCTTTTTTGGGTGAGTCCTTTTATCAAAGCTCCTTAGACTTTCCATAGCTTTTGCTTAAAAACTCAAGCTTGCTGATGTTAGAATTTGGTGAAGAACAAGCTTGATTGTAGTTGATTTGTAGGAGAAACCCTTGAATCTTTGATGTTTGTTGATTATCAAGTCTTGTTTGATGATGGATTGAACTTTGGTTTTGAGGAGATGCTAGATCTTTGCTTGTCTTTGAATGTGGATTTGTTGAAGATGATGAGACTCTAGGCTTTTTGGTTGATAAATGTTGACCTTAAATCTTTGATTTTGCCTTGTGTAGGTGGTCTTTTGTTATGGAGAAGACAAAATTGGGCGATTTGACCGGAGCCCACGGCGTCGTTGACCGCCGGAAACAGTCGCCGGTGCCGCCGCCGGAAACAGTCGCCGGTGCCGCCGCCGGAGTCGTCTACCTCCACCGTTGGATCCTTCGGCGCCGATGACTCATGCCCGAGACGTGAAGCCGAGGACCCGTGCCCGCGTCGCCAAGCCGTGGACCCATGCCCGCAACGCGAAGCCGAGGTCCCGTGCCCGCGACGTGAAACCGAGGTCCCGTGCCTGCGTCGCCAAGCCTAGGACCCAGGGAGCCGATGTGTTGATGGCGAGGGGACCGAGGCCGAAGTCTCACGGGCCGAAGTCTCACGGGCCGACGTCACGAGGGCCGATGACATGAGGGCCGATGACATTTGGGACAGCGACGGTCGGGCCGATGTCTCTCAAGCCGGCGATGATGTGTCCCGCGTCAGTGTGTCTCGCGACGCTAGGGAGTCCCGTGTCGTTGAGAAGTTGCCCACGGTCGAATACTCCCATGTGGCCGAGGATTCTCGTTTTGTTGATGATATTTTTGAAGACGATCGCCGGTTCATTGATCCCACTAATCCGAACCTTCCTCCGGGCAGAGCCGGCTTTTCTCTATCGGTGCACTCCTCTTCGTCGCTCAACTCTCGAGCATCTAGCCCCGAAAGAGATGACGATGGTGCTCTTGCTGAGGTCGAGCGACCGGCTAAGAAGAAGCAAAAGGGACCGGTTCAACCAGATCCCCCTGGGTCTTCCCTTACAGACGAGGATGCGTTGCGACTTCTCCGGAAGAGATGTGGGATTCCGAAGGAGATCGTGTTGATTGCTCCTACTTCTACTGACAGGGCCAATGCCCCGCCTCCTGGGTACTTCACTCTTTACGAGTCCTTCTTTGACGCGTGCTCAGTGCCCGGATGCCCTCTCCACTTTCTTGCGGCGAATGGGATTGCCCTTGCCCAGGTCAACCCCAGGGGCCTTAGGCACCTTCTCGGCGTCTATGTGCTAGGCCGGGAGCATGGTGTTGAAATCAGTGCCGAGCACCTGTCTAGTTTACAGGAGTTCCGACTCGTGGTCGGACGGAGGTGCTTAAGTACAGCGTCACCCCCGTTGCGGGTCGGTCACTCATCGATGATTTTCCCAGTAAGGACAAGAACTTCGAGTGGCGTTTTTTCTTTGCTGAGATTTCGGAGAGGACCGTCGGAGCGGACTGCATCGCCCTAGTCAAGACGAAGTGGGCGCGGCGAGTTAACTGACACTTAGTTTTTTTTTGTTATCCCCCTTTGTTTTTGCATGTTATGTTGAATATTTTTCTTTGTTTCGCAGGGAAGTCAGAGCTCCCCGTGATCAAGGCCGGAGCTGCTGCTGCGATGCATAGAGTCCTTTCCTCGGGAGAGGGCCACTTGCGAGGATCGTTCACCCTTGAGAGGGTTGAGACAGTGCTCTCTACTGCGGTTGTTCCAGGAAAGGTTCTTGGAAGAGGGGAGCCAAGATTTTCGTCCCGCAGGAAGGCGGAGATAGCGAGGACTACGGGGTCAACGAGTGTGGTGACTCCGTCTGTCGTGCCGACGGCTACTTCCTTGCGGAAGAGAGCTCCGACGACTACGCCGAAGACTCCTGCTGTCTTGGTCCCGCGTCCCCGTGACCTTCATCTTTCTCTTGAAAAGAAGGAGAAACGGCATCAACTATCTTTGAAGAGAGCCCGCTTCTCCAGTGGCAAAGGAGGCAGCGTTTCTGATGACGTTCCCCCGAAGAGGGCGAGGATCAGCACGCCCCCTCTGACCGCAGTAGAGGAGAGGGAGCAGCTTCCGTTCGGCAGTCCAAGGCCACTGAGGTTTGGCTCCTCGTCTTTCTTAGTGTTTTTTTTATAGCTTGGCCGTTTTTGTGTTGGTAGTATATCTCTTTTTCCTTTATGCAGCTCCTTGTCCATCTGGGCCAGCTGGTTGATGATTACGTTAAGGATGCTCATGCTAGAGAAGGTGAGCTTAGCGGAGTCAAGGAGGTCAATGTGGAGCTGCAGTCGAAGCAAGCTTGCTGAGCGGAACAAGGTTCTTGAAGATGACGCTCTCTACGAGTAGAGCTCCAAGTTGGCAGAGGTTGAGCTGGCGCGTGCCAAGGATCTTGAAGAGATAGCTAAATTGAAGGAGCAGTTGGAGTTTGCTCACAACAACCAGGACAGCCGGATTGACGAGGCCATTTCCAGGACAAGAGAGGAGATGACTCGCGGCTTCGATGGCCGACTCGGTGAGCTTTCTAGGTTGCTTACGGAGATCGATGGCAAGGCCAAAGACGACATGTTGGATCTTGCTGAGATTGATACGAACTTGGAGTTCATCAAGCTTCTGCAGAAGCTGAAGCCTCCCGTTCTTAAGGATGAGATCAAGGACCTGTGTGAGCGCCAGGCCCCGATTTACGATGCCCGTGACGTGTTTACTGATCTCGTCGCCGAGGCAAGGAGGGTATTGGAGGCTCTTGTGACCACTACTGGAGCTGATGACGATGAGGCAGTTGCCTCCGAAGGCGATGAGGATGGTACAGAAGAGAGTGACGAGGAGGGTGATGAGTGATTCTCCTCTTTCTGACTTAGATTATTTCATGACTTTTGCCTTTAAGACTTTGTTTGAATTTGATGACTTTCCGGTTGTAGCATTGGATGGTTTGTATCCTTGCTATTATTTTGGATCCTTGCATTGTGGTAAATGCAGGATGACTATGAATACAGCTTTTGTTTCTCATGCTTTTATTGAGTTTAGCTCGCTTTGTCTTATGACGACCCTTGAGGGTTCTGGCGTAGTGTACTCGCTCAAGATGCCTTTCTACACTTAGGAGCGCTTCAGGCTGTTGTGCGTTTTTGCCATGCATTTGCCAACGCTGCTGTTGGGCTTTGGGGACTGGTGCTGTTCTCTAGACATGTCTGTCCGAGAACGAGTACACCCTAAGTTTTACCAGAGTGCATGCTGGGTTTTCTGAATGACCATTCAGGGTACATGCCGAACAAATCATTGGCAGCTGCGTTTTACCAACGATGCTTGTTGGGTTTTTGAATGACCAGTTGGGTTCGTCCGCCCCAATACTGAACATTAATACTTATATAGCGCGCTTTGGATCTGATGCTGGATGTCATTGTGTTCGTATTCCCGCATCATCACTGTGGCCAGCAGCAATGAGTGCGGAACGACTTTACTTGACTGAAGCTTTGATTAGCCCACGAAAGACGTAGCTATTCTCATGATGAGGTTTGGGTCAAGTGTTTGAAGTTTCTGGTGATGTTGTCAAGGAATGGAGTACGGGTACCCCACTCCCCCCTCATTAGACAAATGAAGTTGACTGAGTTTGTTTAGAGACATGTTGATGGAAACGCTGAAAAACACTTACACCCCCCCCTTGAAGACGGAAGAGGTCAAGCGAGCTCATCCGGAGATAAGGCTTGGTAAAAACACTTACTCCCCCCCCTTTAGGCGGAGGAGATCATGTGAGCTCGTCCGAAGACAAGGCTTGGTAAAAACACTTACTCCCCCCCTTTAGGCGGAGGAGATCATGTGAGCTCGTCCGGAGACAAGGCTTGGTAAAAACACTTACTCCCCCCCCCTTTAGGCGGAGGAGATCATGTGAGCTCATCCGGAGACAAGGCTTATGAAGCGCGTAATCCCCCCCTTTTTGACCGAGGGGGGCTACTGAACTTGCCCGGAGACAAGCTGCCTACGTACCCTTTGCAGGGATCAAGTCGCCTCGTAGTTCATTAAAGCACTAACTCCCCTTCTTGTTTTGAAGGGGTTTAACTGAACTCATCCTTAGCCAAGCTGCCTACGTACCCTTTGCAGGGATCAAGTTGCCTCGTAGTTCATTTTTGAGAGAAGACTAGTGATAGTACTTCTTCAAGTGCTTGGCATTCCAAGAGTGGAGGATTGGAGTGCCAGTCATGGTGGCGAGCTCGTAGACGCCAGGACGAATAACTGTTGTGATCTTGTATGGGCCTTCCCAGTTGGCTCCGAGCTTGCCTGCATTTGGCTCTGCTGTGTTCTGGAACACCTCACGCAGGACTAAGTCACCTTTGCAGAAGCGTCTTTCTCTGACTTTTGAATTGTAGTACCTCGAGGCTGCGCTCTGATAGTTGGCAATCCTGACAAGCGCTTAGTCGCGTCGCTCATCGAGGAAGTCCAACACATCAAGCAGCATTGACCGGTTGATCGGTTCGTTGCTAGGTAAGAGCTGACATCGTACTCCAGGCGAGCAGAGTTCAGACGGGATGATGCTTTCGGTTCCATAAACAAGGGCGAAAGGCGTCTCGCCTGTTGCTCGGCAGGGAGTGGTGCGGTGGGACCACAAAACTCCCTCTAGCTCGTCGGCCCAGCGACCTTTCTTTGCCTCTAAGCGCTTCCTAAGGCCATCTAGAATCGTCTTGTTGATAGCTTCTACTTGACCATTGCCCTGAGGGTAGCGGGGTGTTGACTTGCTAAGTCGGATATTCCATTTTGCACAGAATGTCTCGAACCGGTTGGATATGAACTGTGAACCGTTATCTGTAACGATCTCATATGGAACTCCTTGATGTTAGTATAGGCTTCAGCTTCTACCCACTTTGAGAAGTAGTCTGTTAGAACCAGTAAGAACCGCTTCTGCTTTGATGGGTGCAATGGTCCAACAATGTCCATGGCCCATCTCATGAATAGGTAAGGCGAGGTGACAGAAGAGAGCATCTCAGTTGGTTGATGGATCTTTGGAGCGTGTCGCTGGCACTTCTCACACTTGGCTGAGAACTTCATGCAGTCGCCTACTATAGTAGGCCAGAAGTGACCATGTCTCTTGATTTTGATCGCAAGCGCTTTGCCTCCTGAATGATTGCCGCAAGACCCACTATGGACTTATTTCATTATTTGTCTTGCTTCTTCTCCTTCCACACAAGTGAGCATAGGACCGGAGAATCCTCATCTGAAGAGGTTACCATCAAGTAGAACATAACGAGCGGCTTGCTTCTGTAACTTGCGGGCTGCCCACTTGCTGCTGGGTAATTTGCCATCGGCAATGTACTCTCGTATCTCGCCCATCCATAACTTATCGCAGCCGTACTTTGGTTCTTCAGCGTCTTCGTCCATTGGGATCGCTTTGGGGTGATGAGAGCTGCTGGCGGCAGAAATATCAGTGACGAGGACGTCATTGACAGGGATGTCAGCGTCATGCATGTCAGCATCTGGGACTTCGGGAGCTTCTGCCATCTCTATGTCTTCGTTGGTTGCTTCAGCAAGGGCGCTTGCTTGTTTTGCTGCTTGAGAGCGTGTTGAGATGGCGAGTGTCACATCTTCTTGAATGCTGGGGAATTCAATGAACTCGACTGGAATGTCGGATCTTCTGGCGTAGCAGTGGCGGAGGCAAGGTTGGCCAACGCGTCGGCGTCCATATTCTCACCTCTGGGAATCCTTGTAAGGGTGAACTCATGGAATGAAGAAGCAAGGTTCTTCACTATCTTCAGATAAGCCTCCATGCGATCATCCTTTGCGATGTACTCGCCGCTGAACTGACTGGTTACCAGCTGTGAATCGGAGAATGCGTGAATGTGTTCGATTCGTAGTCCTTGGGCGAGCCCCATGCCAGCGACGAGGGCCTCATACTCTGCTTCGTTGTTAAAAGCTTTGAATCCAAGTCGAAACGATTGCTCAAGGACCTCTCCAGTTGGTGACACTAATCGTATCATAACTCCAGAACCATTATTTGAGGATGAGCCGTCCACGTACAGCTGCCAGATCCCGGGCTGTACCTCCTTGGAGTCTTTGTCTTTTGGGAGTTTTATGAGGAAATCCGCCAGCACTTGTGACTTATTGCATGTTCGCCCTTTATACTCGATGTCATACTCGCTGAGCTCCACAACCCATTTGGCCAGCTTGCCAGATTGACTTGGGCTATG
The DNA here is from genome assembly GCA_964056655.1 of Arabis hirsuta. Taxonomy (NCBI): domain Eukaryota; kingdom Viridiplantae; phylum Streptophyta; class Magnoliopsida; order Brassicales; family Brassicaceae; genus Arabis; species Arabis hirsuta. Next base: position 6,989,848 of record OZ053303.1, on the reverse strand, counting down.
TAAAACTGAACGTAGCGGGAAAGTACTAAGGACAATAATTGAGTGAGATTGAAAGTAAGGCCTTAGCTTTCTTGATGCCATGAGGACGGACAGTGCCAGCTTCTCCAGTTGGGGGTATCTTGTCTCAGCGGCTGTGAGCGTTTTGCTCACATAGAAGATAGGCCTCTGCTCGCCTCTTTCCTCCCGCACAAGGACAACACTGACCACTGTTTCCGAAACGGCAATGTAGAGGAAGAGAGGCTCTCCTGTCACTGGCTTAGCAAGGATGGGAGGTGTTGCCAGGTACTCCTTGAGCTGCTTGAAGGCGTCTTCACACTTCTCTGTCCATTGGAACTGCTTGTTCCCTCGCAGAGTATTGTAGAAAGGGAGACACTTGTCAGTTGAGCGTGAGATGAACCGATTGAGTGCAGCCACTCTCCCAGTTAATCTCTGTACTTCTCGTTTATTCCTTGGTGAAGCCATCTGGATCAGTGCATCGATCTGTTTCGGGTTGGCTTCAATGCCCCGGCGAGTGACTAGGTACCCAAGGAACTCACCAGAAGTCACATCAAATCTGCACTTTGCTGGGTTTAGCTTCATGTTGTGGAGGTTCAGTTGGTTGAAGCATTCTTCCAAGTGGGCGATGTGGTCTTCTTCCTCGAGTGACTTGACGAGCATATCATCAATGTAGACCTCCATAGTCTTTCCTAACTGGTCCTGGAACATCTTGTTCACCAGCCTCTGATACGTTGCATCGGCGTTCTTCAGGCCAAAGGGCATCACCTTGTAGCAGTAGATGCCTCGGTCTATGATGAAAGCTGTCTTTTCTCGGTCCTCCGGGTGCATCAGAATTTGGTTGTAGCCAGAGAAGGCGTCCATGAAGCTAAAAAGCTTTTTACCTGCTGTTGCTTCCACCAAGCGGTCAATGTGAGGTAAGGGGAAGCTGTCTTTCGGGTAGGCTTTGTTAAGGTCTGTGAAGTCGACGCAGACGCGCCACTTTCCATTTTTCTTCTTTACCACGACTGGGTTGGCAAGCCAGTCGGGATACTTGACTTCGGTTATAGACCCAACTCGCAGAAGCCTTTCGACTTCGTCATTAACAGCCTTTGCCCGTTCAGGACCCAACTTCCTCCTTTTTTGCTTGACTGGTTTGAATGTAGGATCAACATTGAGTTCGTGGCTGGCGACATTGATGTCTATCCCAGGCATGTCTTCAGCGGCCCAGGCAAAGGTGTTGACGTTCTTCTAGAGAAACGCCACTAGTTTTGTTTTGAGCACTTCGTCAAGGGTAGCTCCGATCTCGACGCATCTCTCTGGGTGTTGCTCGTCGATGCACACAGAGATCACGGGTTCGCAGGTAGGTCGCTCTTCTTCTGCATGACCGTCTGCAATCTGTATTTGCTATAAGAGGTTAGTCAGGTCTTTTACCTGATTAGAATTGGTTCTTGCTTTCTTTCGTGGCCCCTGTGAGGTCGAGTCGTTCTTTTTCTCTTCATGAGTTCTTGGGTTCGAGTCCTTGGTCTCTTCATGATTGTGCAGCTTGTGCTCTGCTAAGAAACACATGCGGGAATCCTTTTGGTTGCCAAAGATTGTCTTTACGCCGTCACTGGTTGGGAATTTTAAGCACAAGTGGTAGGTTGATGGCACAGCTCGCATCTGGTTGAGCCATGGTGTTCCCATGATCACATTGTAGATGGCGGGATGATCAGACACCGTGAAGTTCACCATCTTCTTGACGCCTCCAGCTTGGACTCGCAGGCGAATCATTTCCATTGTCAACGTTGTCTCGCCAGAGAAGCCTGTTATAGGCTTTGGTTGCCCTCTGATGAGTGATAGGTCGATCTTCATCTTTTCGAGCGTGTCTTTGAAGATAACGTCCACCGAGCTTCCAGTGTCGATGAGGACTCGAGCAACGTTGAAGTCGAAGATAGTCAGGTTGATCACCAAAGGATTGTTATGTGGATGGTCAATACCTTCGGCATCCTCCTCATCAAAAGTGATAGGATCGCTGGCACGCTTCATCCTCGGAGTGGTGGAGATGTTGGCGCAGACTTCGGCGCGCCTCTGGTAAGCCTCGATCGCAGTTACATTATCAGCACAGTACTGCGATCCTCCCATGATCATGTAGATGGTGTCTTGTGGGAACCCGCTCTCGGAGTTGTCGCCACGACGCTGTCGCCTGGGATTTTCTGCCTGAACCTCGGTAGCATCTTGAGCCTTTTCTTCTGGGTTGAAATATGACAGGCTGATGTTACCTTTGAGAGTGCCCTCGGCCAGTTTAGCAGGCAGCTGTCGTCCCAACTCGCGGCACTTCGTAGTCGAATGCCCTGTCGCCTTGTGGAATTCACAGTACAACTTCTCGTCGTACTCCTCCGGGTCTCTCACCAATGTGTAGCTTCCCCTGCCGCGTCCACGACCGCGGCCTCGACCTCGGCCGTAGCCAGGCAATTCAACCTGGTAATTATGGGCTCCACCTGCTCCCCCTTCGAACTGGATGAAGGCGGGATTGCCTCTCTTTGGTGCAGCGGGGGTTGGAACTTGAGAAGGTTCGCCTGTTTGTTTAGCCTTTCCGCCCCTCTTGGCGCGGAGTTCTTCTTCACTTCGAGAAAAGTCAGCTGCACAGTGAAGAGCATCTTGAATCGTTGTTGGCGGGTTGATGGTGAGTTCTTGCCAGAACGGAGACGGGCACCGAACTGCTCCTCTCAAGGCTTCCAGAGCAGACGTGTTGCTGATTCCGTCTACCTTCGACAAGGTATGCTTGAACCTTGTCATGAAAGACCGCAAGCTTTCGTTCTCTCCTTGCTTGTTGGTCCACAGCTCTGCATCGTAAATCTTTCATTCAACAAAGATGTTGTATTGTTGCACAAACATCTCAGAAAGTTGGTGGAAGTTGTGGATCGAATTATTCTCCAGCTTGTAGAACCACTAGAGGGCAGGCCCTTTGAGGCTTTCCACGAACAGCTTGCAGTAGCCAACGTCCTTCTCGGCTTCCTTGAAATTTGCCCTCCCTAGGGCTACCTCGAACTCCATTAGATGATCAGTGGGGTCAGAGGTTCCTTCATAGCTCGGAAGCTTGATTCTTCCTGGATCGGAGATTTTAGCCCCCGAGATGCTTTCAGCAAAAGGGGTGTTTCGTGCCTTCTCCAGCACGTAAACGACCCCAGGAGCCTTTCCCGTGCTCCGGTACATCTGCAGCTTGGTAGTCCTCAGGTCAGAGACGACCTGGTCTAACTGGGCTTTCAGCATAGCAACTTCTTCATCTCGGGAGCTTTGGGGGGCTCTGCGCTCCTGCTCCCTTCTATAGAGCTCAGCGATGGAGGGATCTCCTTCTCCATGAGCCCTAGTGTTGTCAGCAGCTGTGTCAGCTCGGGCTCGTCTCCGAGGGGGTTGATCTTCGTCCGATTCTTCCATCACGCGCTCAGGAGTTTCATCATATTCCCGACGAGGAGGTGGTGGAGGCAAGTCTTCTGCGCCTTCTGGACCCGTGCGTCTGGTTCAAGGCGTGGTGAAGCTGAGACATGTTGGACGGACGTGGTTCCTCTTGCGCTTTTTCCTCTTGAGCGCTTGCAACTCGCTCGTCGTAGCCTCGTTGTACTTCTCCTGATCCTGCACTTTCTTGACGAGTGTCTCACGGTGTTGATCTTCATCTCCGTCACGTCCGCTGGGATGTCAGCGGTGTTGCGTGCAGGATTTTCCACGGGGTTCTCTCTATCCTCGCCGTTCCTGTGAGACGAGGAGCCTTCGCTGCTTGCGCTGTTGCTGCCAGACATCTTCTTCGGTGGTGTTGCGAAACCTAGCTCTTCTGTGTCAGAAACTCTCTGTTCCCCTTAGACGGCGCCAAGCTGTGGGAGTACAAAAGTTTTGAATGACCCTTTAGGGTTTATACAAAGTTGTATATATAGCTTTTCAAGTCGGCTAGACCTCCTTCCTAAACAATGGTAACTTTCCTAAGTCTTCATGGACTTCCCTCCTTAAGTCGATTGGACCGCGACGGGCTTTTTGTTTGGACCAGGCTTCGCACCTGGACCGGGCCTGCGAGCAGAGAGCCTTGAAGCCCTTTTAGACATTTCGGCCAGTCTCCAGAAGTCATCGTCCGTTGCCATCAAAGGAGGGTCTTCGTCCACTGGTGGAAGGAGGTCATCGTCGCTGCTGTTGGATTCATCGTCCGCTGAGGAGGGAGGAGACATCGGCCATGGGCACAAGAGGGAACATCGGCCTTAAAGAGAGAGAGAGAGGAGGAGACATCGGCCTTTGGGGGTCATCGGACACTGAGGTCATCGGTCCACGGAGACAGGCGGGTATTTGTCCGTTGCTGACAGGAGTCGTCGTTCCAAAAAATGACCTAGGAGCCGTCAAAAGGCGTAGATGGTAACCCGTGCACAGGCGTCATTTCTCATATGGACGAGGCTTTGAGCGTGGGCGTCGAGCGGGTGGAATCCGACCCCAATAGGAGATATGGTGTATCTCAAGGCAGCTATGTTGAGGGGTCCTAACAGATCCATTTCTGAGAATAAGCTGAGTCCGAGGTTTATGGGTCCGTTCAGGGTTGTGGAGCGGGTCGGACCGGTGGCTTATAGACTGGAGTTACCTTAGAGTATGAAGGCTTTTCACAAAGTCTTCCATGTTTCGATGCTGTGGAAGTGTCTACATGAGTCTGAGGAGGTGTTGGCTAGGATCCCGGAGGATCTTCAGCCCAACATGACGCTGGCGGCGAGGCCTGTGAGGATTCTCGAGAGGAGAGTCAAGGTTCTGCATCGGAAGAAGATACCTTTGGTGAGAATCGTGTGGGACTGCGAGGGTATCGAGGAGGAGACTTAGGAGACTGAGGCGAAGATGAAGTCTAAGTTTCCGAAGTGGTTTGAGAAGCAAGTGGAGGCTTGAGTTGTCTTCGGTTTTGTTTGAGATAGCATGTGGCTATGTTGTTGAGATAGCATGTGGCTATGTTGTTTTGTATTTCGTTTTGTATTTTAACGATTTACTTTTTCGAGGATTTAATAAGATAAGGTTTCTTATTATTGTTGGATCTGGTGATGTGAGTTCTTGTGTGATTGTAACCAAGTGGGGGTTACAGATGTATTGATATTCTAAGTGGGGGAATGTGGGGATGAGCCACGAAGGCAAGGGTGACGAGTGGGTCATTGCTCCAAGAGTGACGAGTGGGTCATTGCTCCAAGAGTGACGAGTAGGTCATTGCTCCAAGAGTGACGAGTGGGTCATTGCTTTTAGAGTGACGAGTGGGTCATTGCTCCAAGAGTGACGAGGGGGTCATTGCTCCAAGGGTGACGAGTGGGTCATTGCTCCCGGGGTGACGAGTGGATCTCCTACATGTACTTTGAGGGAAAGTGGGTCTCTCCAGGGGAAAGTGGGTTCCCTGCATACCGTAGCTCAAAGGGTAACGATCCTGCGAGCAGGTGTGGTGTATATGTGTATGAGTTATGAGCAGTAGTGTCTGAGCGGAGTTGTAAGTATGTGACCGAATGAGCCTCTGGGGATCGAGAGAGATCTCAGAAGGGTTGGCAAGTGGGGTCAGGTATGCGGTTGGGGTTGTAGGGTCTAGTCTGGGTTAGTATTTGCGTTTGGGGACCTCGATTCAGAGGATTTTGGGGACTTATGTACCATTTTGGTCGTGCATGTTCTTGTTTGATTGTTGCACGGTCAATTGGTTCCCTTGCCGGGTCTACGGTGGGTCGGGCATGTTCTTGTTTGATTGTTGGTCGATCAATCGGGCAGGCCTGGTCGAGACTATAAAAGGTACATTCTGGTAGTTTCCGGGGAAATCTCGTCGGATTTCCAGGCGGAAATATTAGCCTTAGCAGGGATCGTGTATGGTTAACTCGTGATTCGAGGACGAATCCTTGTTAGTGGGGGAGAATTGTAACGCCCGTGAACCAAAAGTGTGACTTTTGGAGGCGTGTTGTGTGACACGTGTGTGTTTCGAAAAACTTGGAAGTTTCGGAAGCTGTGTCGCGCGACACATGCAATTTTCGGTTCGAGTTTTTGGTTTTCGACCGGTTTGGTTTGGTTCGGTTAGGGGGATCCCTAGGTTTTATATAAAACGCAAAAGCTGCGTGGAAAGGTCTTTTGGTCGACTTTTTGAGAGAGAAACAGAGTTCTGGGAGATTTCTGAGTGATTCTAAGAGGATTTAAGCTTTCCTGAAGAATCATCTTTGATTTCTTCGGATTCTCGTTCCTATAGTGTTGTTCTAGTGACTGGGAATCGTTGGGTTGCTGGGATTTCGGATTTGGAGGCAAAATCAGAGGATGTGCGTGAAGTTCTGGGTTTCGTTCTTCGTGTTCTTCGTCTGTTCTTCGTGGTTTCACCTTTTGCTTTCCGAAATTGAGGTGAGTGCGCGACCATAGACTCTCAGGAAGTAGAATTATGCGATATGATTGCTTGTCGTTCCTTGTTGGATTGTTGTTGTTTTTGGGTCGATTTGATACATGTTTTATGATTAATCGGATTGGGATTTGAGTCATGAGTGGATGAGACTCATTCCTAGGTTCTGCGCGATGTGTCGCGCGACACATGCATGTGTGTCCCTTGACACAGAGGCGTGTCGCGCGACACACCTCACCCGTGTCGCGCGACACATGTTGTTTTCTGTGTGATTAGTTTCGTTTGCTTGACTTTGTTCATTGCTGCTTGATCATCCTGGTATTGTATGTTTTTATTACCGAGTAATTAGTCTGTAGATGGGAGGACCGTCTCACTGAGTATTTGTGATAATACTCACGCATCTCGTTTTACCATGTGATGCAGGTAAAGAGAAAATGTGATCGTAGAATCGAGGCAAGGAAGAGGAGATGATCCAGCGTCTTGTTTGTTTGCTGTTGTGTTTGGCATGCTGGGTTGCTACCGAATTCTAGAATTGGTTAAGTTGTTGGATTGATATTGACATTGTTCTGGTTTTGATTATTTGGTTATTGAAATTGAATGATTTGGTATTTTTCTGGTTTAATCGCTTTATCGGTCTGTTTGGTAATTGATTGGAGATTGAGAGTTAATGGTTATGGGAACATTAATTCGATTCCAATGTTTAAAAAAAAAACGGGTTGGGTTGTTTCAAAAATACTTTAACCCACGTACGTAACATTAAAACTATTGGGTAAGTTTAGAATATTTATCATATATCAAAATCTAATCAAAACAAGAATATTATAAACTAGCGATTTATAAGATTTTAGACTTTTGAAAAAACCGATATATGTAACCTATTCCAAATTATAATTATGTTCATTTGATTCGTTTCAAATTTGGCATAATGTTGATATGAGAAAATTCATAAAATAACAAAGTACATTGGAGAATATCTTCTCATTATTACGTTAGTTTTTATGCAAGTTGTTGGTTTAAGATATGTATTGAATTATTAAGGGAAAATATTTTTAATTTTAATATTTCAAGATTATTTATTAAGAAAGATTTCCAAAGATTGAGTAAATCTTCAATTTATTTATAGGAATTTTTTTTTGCGTGTGCGCATTTATTAGATATTACGAAAATAAATGTGTAACTAATTATATATATATGATCTAATTAATTATAATTTTTTGTACTTCCTTGTTATCAAAATCAAAATATCTATACTATTAAGAATAGTAATTCGATTTCGAGAACAACAATAGACTAAAATATTGTAAACGTTTTAACAAAGACATAAAAACTGAAATATTTTAATTCGATTAAAACGTTAAAATTTTCATCCCTTTGCTAATACGAATACAAATATTTTAACCCACATGCGTACCATTAAAACTATTGGGTAAGCTTAGAATATTTATCATCTATCAAAATCTAATCAAACCCAAAATATTAGAAAATGATCGATTTATAATATTTTAGGTTTTTGACATAACCGATATATGTAACCTATTCCAAATTTTATTTGATACAACTATCCGTATTAATCGAATAATCAGATTAGTATTAAACCAAACAAAACTCCAAATTTGGATGCCTATGTAGATAGGCTTCTGATATAACCCATATTTTACCTATTTTACTATATATTTTACTAAGTTTTCTAAGTATTTATTTATGGTTTTATGCCTTTAAAGGTAGTTTTTCTCGTATTTGTAGTTTTAGAGTCTTTTCAGGGAAATCAAGTAAAAATGGTCAAAAAGAGATTAATATGGTGTAAACCAAGCTACAGAAACTTTCCCAAGCCAAAGAAGCTATCAAGACCCAAGATTTCGCATGGTGCCACAATTTGTCAAGTTGGACAGAAGACCTACGCCGGAAGTTTAGCAATAAAAGGAGGAGAAAAACAACTTGGAATTAGATGAAACTTGGAGTGAAGATATATCTTTGAGTCAGCTTTACAACAAAGTTGGAATTATCTCAATTGGAGCTGTGAGAAAAAAGTTATACCCGATCTACTGAAGACGTATCAAACTGCCTCGAAGATAAAGCAAGAGGAGAATCAGCCCAAACGTTGGACCAATTGATGGACCGATTTTCCAGGCCTTTTTTAGCACAAATCAAGTCACTTTGAAGCCCATATCAGACGTGTGCCTTGGCCAACCTTCACTAAATCTTTTGAGAAGATTTAAGACGTAAAAAGACAGTTTCGACCAAAGAGAAGACCCTAGAAGAACCTAGCCCTATATATACTTGTTTTTAGCCTTTTGTTAGGGATATGCCGAAACTTTAGAGTAGATTTCACAGCAGCCGCAAGTTCCTTGGTGTTCTTCATAGGATTTGGATTCTAGAGCAATCCGGTGGATGATATCCCTTTGTATCTCGATATAGAGAAGATTTCTTTTACCCTTACTCTTTAATTCAAGTTTATTTATCATGAATTCATCTTTTACTTGCTGTGTTTCGTGCATCATGTCTGAGTAATTTACTTGTTAGGATCTAGGGTTTTCAATGAGTTTCGTAATTTGATAATTGATTGATGATTGTTTAGGGAATACATTAGAGTCTTCATCTTTACTTGATCTCAATGCATGATTTCTTTACCGTGCATTTAGAAATATGATCTTAGGTTAATATACTCTCCAAAAGCTTGTTATATTGCCAGAACCAGTATTTGATGAGCCAAACGTCTTGACAATTCGAAAGGTTAGTTAAGGAGTTGGGTGAACAATCAAACTTAAATCTTAAATGCATGTTTTCACCTTGTAATAACCTGCGACAGTTGAGTCTATTAGGGTGTTAAAACGTAGATGGTTAGTTACGTCACGACAGTGGGATGACCTTACAATATTGCTTTGTGTTCTAGACGGTTCATAATTCCTAAATCCCTGAATTCAATCAATCATTATCTCTGCATGATTCTCTGCGAATTTACCTATGTCCTAGCGCTTTTCTTTTATTGATTTTCATTCCAAATTATTCACGCTGCTCTCTTTATTTTCAATCACTTAACGACAACCCTATTTTGTTCTAGCTTAGTTTTACTCATTACAATTTGGAGTGTGGTTAAGAAATCCATGTGGATACGAGCCCTTAACTATACTAATTTTGATTGTTGTGCACTTGCAGGAAAGTTGGTTAGAGGTAAAACTAGATACTAAAACCAACAACATCAAGTTTTTGGCGCCGCTGCCGGGGATTTTGAAAGAACATCACCTTCAGATTTTTGACTAAAACTCAGTTTAGAACGCTTTACTTTCAGTTTTTCTTTTTCTTTTTATTTCGATTTTATTTTCTTTCTTTTTCAACTTTGATCTCGCTTTTCTTTTATCTTTTTCCGTGTGTTTCAGGAGTTTATGCCTAGTACTAGAAATTCTAACAAGAAGAGTCTAGTACAACCTGAGCAAGAAATCGATAAGCTTGAGCGTGTCCTTAGGAAGCAAAGACAACTAAGGATGGCCGAATTACTTGACGAGCGAGTCATGAATGAAGAAGAACAAGCCCTTGCTGCTGCTGCTGCTGCTGTCCTCGCTGGAGGAAACCAACCCGTGGAGCCACAAGGAGGCGTCCACAACAACCCCTTAATCCGAGACGATGTTGTCCACAATTCTGTGGAAAACATTGCTAGGATTCTGGAGGACCAACATCTTATTCCACCTTGGAATATGAGAGCCCAACGCCAAGCTCTCCATCCGCCACCTCAAGGGAACCAAAACTTTCAACAACCCTTGAGGCAAAGACCGATTCAACATCAAACCATTGGAGATGTCGATTCGTCTGATGCTGTCTTCTTTGATAGAAACCCAATCCACCCACCTCTACCTCAAAGGAATGATTTCGAGATCAAGCCTCAAATCATCGCATTGGTTAAACAAAACCAATTCCATGGGCTGTCCACGGAGCATCCTTTAGACCACTTGGATACTTTCGAAGAAATTTGTAGTACCACTCGTGCTAATGGAGTTCCCGCCAACTACTTTAAGTGCAAGCTCTTTTCGTTTTCTCTAAACGATAAGGCACTTAGATGGATGAAGTCTCTACCCCCAAGGTCCATCACTACTTGGGACGAATACAAAGGAGTCTTCTTGAACCAATTCTACACCAAGCAAAGATCGAATTCTATAAGGAACAAGATCTCAAGTTTCAAGCAAGGACCAACCGAGTCTTTCTTTGAAGCCTTGGAGCGATTCAAGGAGTACACTAGGGACTGCCCTAATCATGGTTTCTCGGAGGGTAATCTATGGAATATCTTCTACAATGGAATCGATTACAAGCACCAAACATCTTTGAATGCTGCGAGTAATGGGAATTTCATGACTAAGCTTGTATCGGAGGCAAAGCTTTTGATCGAGAACCTAGCTGCTAGTGATGCTAATTGTTCTCAAGACTACAATAGGACCATCCACACTACAAGATCATCAACCGATTCATCTCAAATCGCAGAGCTCAAGAACATGGTTTCACAACTACTTAGGAGCCAAAGAGGAGTTCATGCCATTGAAGAAGTTAATGACACAAGTTATGATCCTAACATGGAACGTATTGGAGATGGAATGGAAGAGAATCAAGAGGAAGTAAACTACATAGGAGGAAACTATGGGAATCGAAACTTTAACAACAACTTTCGGTCACACCCTAATCTCTCTTATCGAAGCAACAATGTCGAGAACCCTCAAGATCAATTTTATCCACGCCAAAACAACAACCAAAGAGGAAAATTCCAGCCCAAGCAACCCTTCTATTCTAAGGGAATGTATCCAGTGAAGCCGCCATTCAACCAATCCCAACCTACTGGACCGGTTTCATTCGATGCAAAGATCGAAGATATGAAGAACCAAATGCTAGAAGCCTTCGGTCAACACAAGAAAGAGGTGAATCAAATGGTGGAAAGTAAGTACTCGGAGCTTAACAATAGGATTGAATCCATTGTTACCCATTGTGGAGGCCAAAGCTAGCACAGTTGAGATTTGTTAGGGTTTCGAGGAAGTAGAGATTTCTAGGGTTAGCTAAGTTTGCAAGAGATCTGGAAATAGGGTTTTGTAATTGCTTGTAACGATTTTGAGTACAAAGTTGTGAATGACCTTCAAAGGTTTTTACATCAGCTATTTATACTATCTCTAAGGCGGCAACGCTTCCTAGGTCTTCGCGGATTCCTTGCCAAAGTCGGTTTCATCATGGTGGGCTTCGCGTCTGGACCGGGCTGTCTTAACATCACTGGGCCGAAGACCTCGTTGGACTGAGGACGTGATCAACAGCCGAGGAGACCAATTGGTTGTAGGTCTCGACAAGGAGCTTAGCGTGGTTAAGAAGTCCAACGTCTCCTTGCAGTTGGAGGTAACCAAGCTTGCTGAGAGGAACTGGGTTCTTGAGGCTGAGGTTGCCTCTGCGAAGAGGAAGGAGGAAGAGTTGAATGACAAGCTGTCAAAGGCGTCTTTGAGGCATGCCAAGGACAAGGAGGAGATGGCCTCGCTGAGGAGTGAGCTATTGGATGCTGAGGATCTTAGGGATGCCAAGATCGAAGAGGCCGTCGCGGAGACCAAGGATGAGGCGGCTCGCGGCTTTGCCAGACGAGCTAGTGAGGTTGCTAGATTGCTTGAGAAGATTGAAGGGACGGCGAAGAACAACATGCTGGACATCGCTGAAGTTGATGCGAACCTAGAGTTTATTGGGCGTCTTCGTAAGTCTAACGCGCCGACTTTGGACGCCGCGGAGGAGCTCTTGGTTGAGAGGAAGATCCCGATCTACGACGCTCGTGATGTGTTCGGCGAGCTTGTCTCTGGCGTGAGGCAAGCTTTAGAGATCGACGTGGTCGATGATGATGAGGCTTGATGACCGATCACCTCTTTCTTGTTTACGACTTAGCTTTATTTTCAGTCTTTTTATGACATTGCTTTCTCAGACTTTATCGGATTTGATGATTTTGGCTATAGCATTGGATGGCTTGTATCCTTGCTATTTTTTTTTTGGACCCTTGCATTTTAGCACATGCATGATCACTTATGAATGTAGCTTTTGTTCCTCATCCTCTTATTGAGCTTAGCTCGTTTTGCTTTATGACAAATCTCAAGGACCTTGGAGTAGTATACTCGCTTAGGTGCTTTTCCACACTTAGGAGTGCTTCAGGCTGCAATGCGTTTTTGGACGTGCACTTGCCAACGTTGCCGTTGGGCTTCACGACTTGGTGTTGTGCATTTGCCAACGCTGCTGTTGGGCTTTGTGAATCGGTGCTGTTCTCTGGACACGTCTGTCCGAGAACGAGTACACCCTATGTTTTACCAGCGTGTATCCTGGGTTTACTGAATGACTGTTCAGGGTACATGCCGAACAAATCATTGGCAGCTGCATTCTACCAACGATGCTTGTTGGGTTTTTTAATGATCAGTTGGGTTCGTCCGCCCCAATTCTGAACATTAATACTTATATAGCGCGCTTTGGATCCGATGCTGGATGTCATTGCGTTCGTATTCCAGCATCATCGCTGTGGCCAGCAACGATGAATACGGATTGACTCTACTTGATTGAAGCTTTTGAGTAGCCCGTGAAGGACATAGCTGTTCTCGTCAAGTGTTTGAAGTTTTTGGTGATGACGTAGTCAAGGAATGGAGTACGGATACCCCACTCCCCCCTCATTAGACAAATGAAGTTGACTGAATTTGTTAAGAGACATGTTTGATGGAAATGCTGAAAAATACTTACACCCCCCCCCCCTTTGAAAACAGAAGAGGTGTAGTAAGCTCATCCGGAGACGAGGCTGAGAAAACACTAACTCCCCCCCCCCCCTTTAGGCGGAGGAGATCATGTGAGCTTTTCCGGATACAAGGCTTGGTAAAAACACTTACTCCCCCCCCCTTTAGGCGGAGGAGATCGCGTGAGCTCGTCCGGAGACAAGGCTTTGTAAAAACACTTACTCCCCCCCCTTTAGGCGGAGGAGATCGCGTGAGATCGTCCGGAGACAAGGCTTTGTGAAACACTTACTCCCCCCCCTTCAGGCGGAGGAGATCATGCGAGCTCGTCCTGAGACAAGGCTTTGTGAAACACTTACTCCCCCCTTTAGGCGGAGGAGATCATGCGAGCTCGTCCAGAGACAAGGCTTTGTGAAACACTTACTCCCCCCCCCTAAGGTAGAGGAGATCATAAGAGCTCATCCGGATACAAGGCTTTGTGAAGCGTGTAATCCACCCCCTTTTGACAGAGGGGGGAAACTGAACTTTTCTGGAGACAAGCTGCCTACGTACCCTTTTCAAGGGATCAAGTCGCCCCGTAGTTCGTTTAAGCACTAACTCCCCCTCTTGTTTTGAGGAGGGACAACTGAACTCATCCGAAGACAAGCTGCCTACGTACCCTTTGCAGGGATCAAGTCGTCTCGTAGTTCATAGGGAGAGAAGACTAGTGATAGTACTTCTTCAAGTGCTTGGCATTCCAAGAATGGAGGATTGGAGTGCCAGTCATGGTGGCGAGCTCGTAGATGCCAGGTCGAATGTGATCTTATATGGGCCTTCCCAGTTGGCTCCAAGCTTACCTGCGTTTGGCTCTGCTGTGTTCTGGAACACCTCACGCAGGACTAAGTCACCTTTGCAGAAACGTCTTTCTCTGACTTTGGAGTTATAGTACCTCGAGGCTGCGCTCTGATAGTTGGCGATTCTGACAAGCGCCTGGTCGCGCCGCTCATCAAGGAAGTCCAACGCATCAAGCAGCATTGACCGGTTGATCGGTTCGTTGCTAGGTAAGAGCTGACGTCGTACTCCAGGCGAGCAGAGTTCGGACGGGATGACGCATTCAGCACCATAGACAGGGGCGAAAGGAGTCTCGCCTGTTGCTCGGCGGGGAGTGGTGCGGTGGGACCATAATACTCCTTCAAACTCGTCGGCCCAGCGGCCCTTCTTTGCTTCCAAGCGCTTCTTAAGGCCATCCAGGATTGTCTTGTTGGTTGCTTCTGCTTGACCATTACCTTGAGGATAGCGAGGCGTAGACTTGCTAAGTCTGATATTCCACTTCGCACAGAAGCTTTCGAACCGGTTGGGTATGAACTGCGATCCATTGTCTGTAACAATCTCGTATGGAACTCCATGTCGACATATGATGTTTCGCCAGACGAAGCTTTCTACTTGGACATCCTTGATGCTGGCAAAATCTTCTGCTTCGACCCACTTCGAGAAGTAGTCTGTCAGGACCAGTAACCAGCGTTTCTGCTTTGAGGGGTGTAATGGCCCGACTATATCCATAGCCCATCTCATGAAGGGGTAGGGTGATGTGACAGAGGAGAGCATCTCAGTTGGCTGGTGAATTTTTGGAGCGTGTCGCTGACACTTCTCACACTTAGCTGAAAACTTCATGCAGTCGCCTACTATGGTAGGCCAGAAGTGACCATGTCGCTTGATTTTGATCGCAAGTGCTTTGCCTCCTGAATGATTGCCACAAGAACCGCTATGGACTTCTTCCATTATTTGTCTTACTTGCCTTCCTTCCACACAAGTGAGCAGAGGTCCTGAGAGTCCCCATCTGAAGATGTTGCCGTCAAGTAGGACGTAACGAGCAGCTTGTTTCTGTAGCTTGCGAGCTGCCCACTTCCTGGTGGATAGCTTCCCATCAGCAATGTATTCGCGTATCTCACCCGTCCATGGCCTGTCACAGCCATACTCGGGTTCTACTGCATCTTCGTCCATCGGGACTGCTTCAGGCCGATGAGAGCTGCTGGCAGCAGAGATATCAGTGACAGGGACCTCGTTGACAGGGACGTCGGCATCGTGCATATCAGCGTCTGGGACTTCAGGAGCTTCTGCCATCTCTATGTCTTCGTCGGTTGAATTGGCGAGGGCACTTGCCCGCTTTGCTGCTTTAGAGTGCGTGGAGATGGCGAGTGTCGTGTCTGGTTGAATGCTAGGGAACTCAATGAACTCAACTGGAATGACCCGCTTCAGAGCCGGGTCTTCTGGTGTGGCAGTGGCGGAGGCCAAGTTTGCCAATGCATCGGCGTCCATGTTCTCGCCCCTGGGAATTCTTGTAAGGGTGAATTCCTGGAATGTGGAGGCAAGGCTCTTCACTATCGTTAGATAAGCCTCCATGCGGTCGTCCTTTGCGATGTACTCGCTGCTGAACTGACTGGTTACCAGCTGTGAATCGGAGAATGCGCGAATGTGTTTGATCTGTAGTCCTTGAGCGAGCCTCATGCCAGCAACGAGGGCCTCATACTCTGCTTCGTTGTTAGAAGCTTTGAATCGAAGTCGAAATGATTGCTCAAGGACCTCTCTAGTTGGCGATACTAGGCATATTCCAATTCCAGAACCATTCTTCGAGGACGACCTGTCCACGTACAACTGCTAGGTCCCAGGCTGTACCTCCTTGGAATCTTTGTCTTCGGGGAGTTCTATGAGGAAATCCGCCAACACTTGTGACTTGTTGCATGTTCGCCCTTTGTACTCGATGTCATACTCGCTGAGCTCCACAGCCCACTTGGCCAGCCTGCCAGATTGACTCGGGCTATGTAAAACTGAATGCAGCGGGAAAGTACTAAGGACAATAATAGAATGAGATTGAAAGTAAGGCCTTAGGTTTCATGATGCCATGAGGACGGACAATGCCAGCTTCTCTAGCTGAGGGTATCTTGTCTCAGCGTCGGTGAGTGTCTTGCTTACATAGAAAATAGGCTTCTACTCGCCTCTCTCTTCACGCACCAGGACGGCGCTGACTGCTGTTTCAGAGACAGCGATGTAGAGGAAGAGAGGTTCTCCTGTCACTGGCTTAGCAAGGATAGGTGGCGTTGCTAGGTATTCCTTGAGCTGTTTGAAGGCATCTTCACATTTCTCTGTCCACTCGAACTGCTTGTTTCCTCGGAGCATGTTGTAGAAGGGAAGACACTTATCAGTGGAACGTGAGATGAACCGATTGAGTGCAGCCACTCTTCCAACTAACCTCTGTACTTCTCGTTTATTCCTTGGTGAAGCCATCTGGATCAGTGCGTCTATCTGCTTCGGGTTGGCTTCAATGCCCCGGCGAGTGACTAGATATCCAAGGAACTCGCCAGATGTCACAGCAAATCTGCACTTTGCCGGGTTCAGCTTCATGTTGTGGAGGTTAAGCTGGTTGAAGCATTCTTCCAGGTGGGAAATATGGTCTTCTTCTTCAAGCGACTTTACTAGCATATCGTCTATGTAGACCTCTATAGTCTTCCCTAGCTGGTCCTGGAACATCTTGTTCACCAGTCTCTGGTATGTTGCACCAGCGTTTTTCAGGCCAAAGGGCATCACCTTGTAGCAGTAGATGCCTCGGTCTGTGATGAAAGCTGTCTTCTCACGATCTTCAGGGTGCATCAGAATCTGGTTGTAGCCTGAGAAGGCGTCCATGACGCTCAGAAGCTTGTTACCTGTTGTTGCTTCCACCAGGCGGTCAATGTGAGGTAGGGGGAAGCTGTCTTTCGGGTAGGCTTTGTTAAGGTCTGTGAAGTCGACGCAGACGCGTCACTTCCCGTTCTTCTTCTTCACCACGACTGGGTTGGCGACCCAGTCGGGGTACTTGACTTCTGTTATAGACCCAACTCGAAGAAGCCTTTCGACTTCGTCATTAACAGCTTTTGCCCGCTCAGGACCCAGCTTCCTTCTCTTCTGTTTCACGGGCTTGAATATTGGATCAACATTGAGCTCGTGGCTGGCGATGTTGATGTCTATCCCAAGCATGTCTTCCGCAGCCCAGGCAAAGGTGTTGACGTTCTTCTGGAGAAACGCCACTAGTTCCGTTTTGAGCTCTTCGTCAAGGGCAGCTCCGATCTCGACGCACCTCTTTGGGTGTTGCTCGTCTATGCACACAGAGATCACAGGTTCGCAGGTAGGTCGCTCTTCTTCTGCACGACCTTCTGCAATCTGTAATTGCTATAAGAGGTTAGTCAGGTCTCTCACCTGACTGGAATTCGTTCTTGCTTTCTTTCGTGACCCCTGTGAAGTCGAGTCGTCCTTCTTCTCTTCATGAGTTCTTGGGTTCGAGTCCTTGTTCTCTTCACGATTACGCAGCTTGTGCTCCGCTAAGAAACACATGCGGGAATCCTTTTGATTTCCAAAGATCGTCTTTACGCCATCACTGGTTGGGAATTTTAAGCACAAGTGGTACGTTGACAGCACAGCTCGCATCTGGTTGAGCCATGGTGTTCCCATGATCACATTGTAGATGGCGGGGTGATCAGACACCGTGAAGTTCACCATCTTCTTGACGCCACCGGCTTGAACTGGGAGGCGAATTGTTCCCAATGTCATAGTGGTCTCACCAGAGAAACTTGTTACAGGCCTTGGTTGTCCTCCGACTTGTGATAGGTCGATCATCATCTTCTCGAGCATGTCTTTGAAGATGACATCCACTGAGCTACCGGTGTCAATGAGGACCCGAGCTATGTTGAAGTCGAAGACAGTAAGGTTGATCACCAAGGGGTCATTGTGTGGATGATCAAGACCTTCTGCGTCCTCCTCGTCGAAAGTGATAGGATCGCTGGCACGCTTCGTCCTTGGATATGTGGATATGTTAGCGTAAACCTCGGCGCGTCTCTGGTAGGCTTCAATCGCAGGTTCATTGTCAGCGCAATACTGCGACCCTCCCATGATCATGTAGATGGTATCTCGCGGGTTGCTATCCTCAGGTTTTTTGTTGCGGCGTTGGCGCCTTGGGTTCTCTGCCTGAGCCTCAGTAGCATCTTGAGCCTTTTCTTCTGGCTTGAAATCTGACAGGCTGATGTTGCCTTTGAGAGTGCCCTCGGCCAGTCTAGCAGCCAGCTGTCGTCCCAACTCGCGGCACTTTGCAGTCGAATGGCCAGTTGCTTTGTGGAATTCACAGTACAACTTTTTGTCATACTCCTTCGTGTCTCTCACCCATGTAAGGCTTCCTCTTCCGCGTCCACGACCGCGGCCTCGACCTCTGCCATAGCCAGGTGACTCAACTCGGTAGTTATGAGCTCCTCCTGCTCCTCCTTCAAACTGGACGAAGGCGGGATTGCCTTTCTTTGGCGCAGCAGGGGTCGGAACCTGAGAAGGTTCACCTGTTAGTTTAGCCTTTCCGCCCCTTTTGGTGA
The DNA here is from genome assembly GCA_964056655.1 of Arabis hirsuta. NCBI lineage: Eukaryota > Viridiplantae > Streptophyta > Magnoliopsida > Brassicales > Brassicaceae > Arabis > Arabis hirsuta. Next base: position 6,971,462 of record OZ053303.1, on the reverse strand, counting down.
GGAGTTCTTCTTCACTTCGAGCGAAGTCAGCTGCGCGGTGAAGAGCATCTTGGATTGTTACTGGTGGGTTGATGGTGAGCTCTTGCCAAAACGGAGACGGGCAACGAACTACTCCTCTCAAGGCTTCCAGCGCAGACGTGTTGCTGATTCCGTCTACCTTTGACAAGGTGTGCTTGAACCTAGTCATGAAGGACCACAGGCTCTCGTTCTCTCCTTGCTTGTTAGTCCACAGCTCCGCATCGTAGATCTTTCGTTCAGCAAAGATGTTGTAGTGTTGCACAAACATCTCAAAAAGCTGGTGGAAGTTGTGGATTGAATTCTTCTCCAGTTTATAGAACCACTGGAGGGCAGGCCCCTTGAGGCTTTCCACGAATAGCTTGCAATAGCCGATGTCCTTCTCGGCTTCCGTGAAATTCGCCCTTCCTAGGGCTACCTCGAATTCCATCAGGTGGTCAGCAGGGTCTGAGGTCCCTTCATAGCTTGGAAGCTTGATTCTTCCTGGGTCAGAGATTTTAGCCCCCGAGATGTTTTCAGCAAAGGGCGTGTTGCGTGCCTTCTCCAGCACGTAAGCAACCCCAGGAGCTTTCCCTGTGCTCCGGTACATCTGCAGCTTAGTAGTTCTCAGGTCAGAGACGACCTGATCCAGTTTGGCTTTTAGCACAGCGACTTCCTCGTCTCGGGAGCCTTTCGGAGCCCTGCACTCCTGCTCCCTTTTGTAAAGCTCTGCGATGGAGGGATCTCCTTCTCCATCTTCTCTGGTATTGTCACCAGCGTACCCTCGGGTGTATCTTTGAGGGGGAAGTCGATCTTCATGAGCCCTAGCGTTCTCAGCAGCTGTGTCAGTTCGGGCTCGTCTCCGAGGGGGTTGGTCTTCGTCTGATTCCTCCTCCACATGCTCAGGAGTCTCGTCAGTTTCCCGTCGAGGCGGTGGTGGAGGCAGGTCCTCCTGACCCGCGCGATCTGTCTGAGGCGGCAGCTCCTCGTGACGACCCCTTGGATTGGATCGAGGCATGGTGAAGCGGAGGCGTGTCGGACGGGCACGGGCCCTCTTGAGCCTTCTCCTCTTGAGCGCCAGCAGCTCGCTCGTAGTTGCCTCGTTTTGCCTCTCCTGATCCTGCACCTTCTTGGCGAGCGTCTCAAGCATACGCTTCATCTCCGTCACGTCTGCCGGAACGTCAATAGTGTTCGGTGCATGGTTCTCCACGGAGTCCTCCTTCTCCTCCTCTCTCCTGTGAGACGAGGATCCTTCGCTGCTCGCGCTGTTGTTGCCAGACATCGTGCTTGATGGTGTTCCGAAACCTAGCTCCTGTGTCAGAAATTCTCTGATTCCCCTTAGACGGCGCCAAACTCTGGAGGCCAAAGCTAGCACAGTTGAGATTTGTTAGGGTTTCGAGGAAGTAGAGATTTCTAGGGTTAGCTAAGTTTGCAAGAGATCTGGAAATAGGGTTTTGTTATTGCTTGTAACGATTTTGAGTACAAAGTTGTGAATGACCTTCAAAGGTTTTTACATCAGCTATTTATACTATCTCTAAGGCGGCAACGCTTCCTAGGTCTTCGCGGATTCCTTGCCAAAGTCGGTTTCATCATGGTGGGCTTCGCATCTGTACCGGGCTGTCTTAACATCACTAGGCCGAAGACCTCGTTGGACTGAGGACGTGATCAACAGCCGAGGAGAAGCTGCGTTCGGCCCGAGGCCAAAGCTGTGGTCGGCCCACTGGCCGAAGCTGTGGTCGGCCACCCTTGCCGAAGCCGTGGTTGGCCTTGGCCGAAGCCGTGGTCGCTCCGCCGAGCTGAACACGTCTTCATCCGTCGCGTCTTAGATGATCCTTCCGCCTTGCCCAGACACTTCTCGTGGTTACTTGTTCTGCTCCGCGGGAAGACCTAGGCGCTATGCTCTTCGAGAGTCTGGAGGGCCATTTCTTCCGTCATCTTGTCTTTGGACGTAATGTTGAGCGGGTGAAAACCGACCCCAACACCCATCTATCTAAGATGGATACCCAACTCTCTCAAACCTCGGAAGCTGTCAAAAGACAAGAAGAAGAGAAGGCAAAGAAATTTTGCAATGTTGCGGCCACTAAAGAAGAGGAGACTGTGACTCCTAAACCACTTGAAGAGGAGACCAACTCGGTCCGAGAACCTAAGGAAGAACGCCTGCTCGGCGAGTCCAAGAGAGCCTACAAGAGAAGACTAAAGAGGATTCCTCTAGAGAAGATCAATGATCCGGGAAAATTTGTTTTCCCATGTTCTATCAATGGAAAGGTAATCCACGATTGCTTATGTGATACTGGAGCTAATGTTAATGTCATGTCACTAGCCATGGCAAAAGAGCTTGGATTAGCCGATTTCAAGCCATCCAAAGTCTACATAGAGTATGCCGATTTATCATCCTCTACACCTTATGGAGTGCTTGAAAACGTCATGATCAAAGTAGGAGAAGGGATTGTTCCTACTGATTTTCAAGTCTTGGAGATGAAGACCGGAAAGTTGAATCCATTGATACTTTGATTGCAATTTCTAGCAACCGCGGAGTCATTGTTGATTTTCCAAACCGGAGAATATCTTCCGCTAACATCAACAAGAACTTCTTCTATGAAGAAGTAGATGCTAAGCGTGTATCAAGCTCTATTGGAGTAAAGAATTTGAAGCCTAGTATTGATCCCGGAGATGCTAAGAAAGAAGCCAACAAAGGAGATCCTAAGGCTAAGGAGAAGATGGTAGCAAAACCGTCTAAGGAGAAGCTTAAAGAAGTCTATAAGGATGTCAAACCAATTTCAACATCCATAGATGATGCTAAGAATGGGAACAAGGCTAAGGAGAAATTTTTTTTTGAAAACATGGTGGTCAAAATTCTCGTTCCAAGAGGAGAAGATATCGACAAGGACCTAATCAAGAGGAAGCTTGAAAACACTTTGAAGCTTTTCCCGGATGCACTAGTTGTCAAATATGACACTAAAGATTCACCTGGAGCTACTCTAGAAGACAAGAGACCAAAGCTTAAAGAAGCTAAAGGAACCCAAATTCTTTTAGTCGATTCACCGGAAGTCTAAAATCTTCAAAGGAGTCGAGCTAATTGACTTTAAACAAGCGCTTTGTGGGAGGCAACCCACATTTTTAATTTTTATGCTTTGATTTCGTTTTTGAATTTAATCTTGGTTTTTATAAGTTTATCATATGCTAATTTATTTTTATTTTACAGGATTTATAAAAGCAAAAAAAAAAAAAAAAAGACGCCCGATACCGGACGGCCATACCGGCCGGCGTCCTTGGCCGGTATCGAAGCCGAAGTGCCGCGGCCCGATAGGTCCCCGTACCGGTTCCGCATAACGGTCGAGCAACCCGACCGGCACTCGAGCAAAAGTGCCCCGAAGACCTTCCCGCGACCTTCCCGCGGTACACTCTCCCTCGACCAAGATTTCTTCCCGCGGGAAGAATCTCTCGATGGTCCAACCTAACCGCGGGACAATTCTCTCCCGATGCTCCCTCGTCCCGCGGGTAAACTTCACCCGACACATTTCCTTACCGCGGTCAGCCCCCCTCGATGATTTTTCTTACCGCGGGTCATTTTCCCCGATGGTCCACTTGACCATACGACAACGAGGACCCAATACCGGTTCCGCATGTCGGTCCACGCCGCGGACCGATATTGCGGCTCCATGTGCCCCGACCCATCCCGTCCCGTACCGGCCCAGCGTAACGGCTGACGTCCCCGACCGGTATCGCGACCCGATGGCCCCGACACGTTTTCTTCCCGCGGTAAAGCCACCCCGATCGTCCCACCAACCCACAATGAACCGACCACGCGACTAAGGTGAGTACCGGTCACGTGTACCAGTCCGCCAACCCGACCGGTACACCGACCCAAACCGGGTAAGCTTTTAATTTTCGATTTATTTTATATATTAAACCGGTTCTAAACCGATTTTAACCGGAATAAAACCACATACATCATAAAATCTGATTTTAAATGCTTATACAACCACTTTTTGTCTCCTAAAGACAATACATCATCTCTTTTTCTCTAACAAGTGTTCTTGAGCTCAAGAACCCTAAAAATCTAATTTTGGGGTTTTTGCTCAATTCACTAAAATTGATTTAGATTTTCACTAAGATTTCTATTCCTAATCTCATACTTCACCAAGGTAAATTCTCTCTAAACCCTCTTTTTGTCTAAATTTCAAGTTTATGCATATTTCTCAATTCTCATGGATTTAGCTTAATTTAGCTAGGTTGTTGGAGAATTACTCTAGGACTACTTGTTTAGACATCATATAAGCTTTATTGATATTGCATGATTACATTCTCTAATTAGATTTTCACATCTTGAAATTGTGAGCTCTTCATTAAAAACGAATTTGGGAATATCATTGCTAGTTAATGCATCGATAAGTTTGGGTTTATCATATATACATAGGATTGATGTGAATTTTGGCATATTGGAACTTTAATTGCAAAATTTTAGAATTTTCAACATGTCATTAGTGTTTAATCCGAAAATTATGATTTAATTATGGAAAATTGCTTTATCTTTGGGATATCATTCTATAATGTTTCTAATGTCTTGACATGCATTATTCTTTTTCAATTTCATAAGGAATTCAATTCTTTTCGAGATTGTGATTTTTCAAGACTTTAACACACTTTTTCGAGCATTTTTCTTTTGTAGGATTCTTTCAATGGAGGATACACTTGTTCCACGAAAGTCTAAGAGAGGTCACAAACCGAAGAAGCACCACGTGACCATTGATGATCACGTTGCACCCCCTCGGCCTACCCGAAACAAACCACACTCGAAGAGGACTTCAAAGAGACATGGAAAGGATGTTATGGTTGAGAATGAAGAAGATCAAGGTTACAACTTGAGAGATGAGGAAGATGAACCCACTCACGAACCAATGAGATTTGTGGAGGTCACACAAACAATTCCACACGTTTCGCCACCTACAAAGAAGAAGAGGAAATCACGTGCAAAGAATGCATTGATTATCACGCAAGAACCGAGTGTTCCAAGGAAGTTTGTTGGACCCGAAATGCAAGCTAATGCGGATTACATGGCTGGCCTAAAACAGTTCACGATGCTACCAACACTTGGTATTGATTTTGCGACACTTGATTTACTCGGTATTCGAAAGGATGTGGAGTGGTATCTCGAAGCTCTAGGCCTTACAAAGTTTGTGCGTATTTCTCATCACACCTATGGCGATTTAGCAAGAGAATTCCTTGCTACGGTTCAGTTGTCCTATCCGAAGACGAAGACACCAAACGCCAAAGATGGTATCATCAATTTTACGGTAAAAGAGAAGACATATACTTTGAGTATTGAGGAGCTTTGTGACATTCTAGGATTTGAATGTCACGAGAAGACTAAATTCAGTGGTAGTGAGTTACATTATGATGAGTGGAAGAAATTTGCAAGCGATAGGCTAAAACCCGGAGCATCCAAAGCATCGAAGATCACCCACCCGGCGATTAGATATGTTTACTACTTGCTCTCATAACGTATCTTTAGTCGACATGAGTATGGTGTGGTAAAGCAAGAGGAGTTTTACATTCTCATATCACCATTTGTGGAGAACCCGGAGAAAGTTAACTTAGCCTCGCTTTTAGCTCGAAGGATGGTTCAAATCAAACACGATGCAACCAAGGAGAAGATTCCAAAAGGCGCTTCTAGTGATTTTGGTGGTACAATCACAGGTATACTCCGCTCTTGTGGAGTTGATTTCGGTTTAGAAGTTCCTTTAATGGTGGAGAGCACACTTGATCTACATTCGCTTCAAAGGAAGCATTACCTTTGCGGGTGGTATGAACACTCTGTTGGGATATCAATCCAAGTCCCACATCTGAAGATTATACAAGATTGGTCTAATATATAAGTAAAGTCCAACCAAATTAGTATGAGGCATTTTGGGAAGGAGCCCAAAAACAAATCCGTGCGGGCTTTGCCTCTGGGCCCAAAGCGGACAATATCATACTAATAAGGGAGTTGGACATGGGCTTGGAAAAGCCCCACAAAAATGGTATCAGAGCGGTAACGATCCTGGAGACCTGGAGAAGTGGTTGGGCAATAAATGATGTGGGAACAGACTCTTCATAAGATGACCTTGCGAATAAGAATGTACAAGACGGTGCCAAGATTTTGATAGACCCTAGCAAACGAGATGGGTACAAGATGGTACTTAAGGTTTAGCTAGAGGGGAGGACACGAGTTATGTGGTCCTTGGTTTGAAGGGGAGAATGTTGGGATATCAATCCAAGTCCCACATCTGAAGATTAGACAAGATTGGTCTAATATATAAGTAAAGTCAAACCAAATTAGTATGAGGCCTTTTGGGAAGGAGCCCAAAGACAAATCCGTGCGGGCTTTGCCATCTGGGCCCAAAGCGGACAATATCATACTAATTTGGGAAGTTGGATATGGGCTTAAAAAAGCAAAACTCAACAGACGAGGCTAGGTATTGAAAAGGGTTAATATGTTAATATGAGTGGTGAGGTTAAAAGTGTTTAGGGTTACCATAGACTCCAGGTGCGAGATATTATGCAAAATCGCAAGAGAGATTGGACCTATTGATATCCACAATTTCCCAACCACTTTCTTTGCGTTTCTCCTCTTCTTTCCTTTCCCCCAGACTTAGATCTTTCTCCGGGAATCACTTGAAATCTCTTTTTCTCATCTCTTCGTTTGTATCATGACTCCTTGGGTATTCTTTTGCCATTAAAACTCTAAGATAACCGTTTTCCTTTCCTCCTTTTATTATAGAGATTTTTTTTTTTTGTGAAGGGGAAAACGGTATCTCATTGACATGAGTTAGGCACGAAAATTACCATGTTTAAAATTTCCAAGTTTCGGCCAAGCTTTTGAAATACGCTCCTTGTACTCCTTACTTTCTTTACCGGATCTTCGTATCTCTAGTGATTAGAAAATTGCGTCGATCCTTTTCTCTCCGACGTTTTTGCACATATCTGCAAGTATTGAAACTAGAAAGAGAATGCATGAGGTTTGAAAAGAGGTAAAGGGGTTTTAGGTAGGGTACCAACTAAAGGTGAGCTGGCCATTCATGACAACAAAGAGTGGTAAAAGAGGATAAGATGTCATGAACGTGTGATTCGTTTCCCTGATCTAACTCCTTAATGAGAAATAATTAGAAGTCAAGTTAGTAGTCAAATAAAATAGAGTCAAAATCAGATTCATCAATAATTTAAGCAAAACGGATTAAATGGGGCGAGTTCCAGTCATGAAGGCTTCTGAATCGTATATCCTGGATAAACCTTGTAACAATGGTGATTAGATCATAAAAACTACGAATAATATAATAGTTAAAAATAAGAAAATAGAAAATGGACATTAGTACGATAAATCCCCCCAGACTTAAATTACATCGTCCCCGGTGTAAAATAACTCAAAGTAAGAGAGTATATAAAAAAATAAATTTTAAAATTTAAAAGGAAAAGTAAAAGGTTGGAAAAATGTTACCGCAAAATGTCGAAATGCCGAGCAAAATTATTTTCGGAAATTTGATCGGAATGATAGTTGGTAGTGATCGGGGGGGTCCTTACCACGGGTAATGGAGTTGATCGGGAGAGGTGAGCTGCGCGTAGACTGATGATCGGGCTAGACATGCCCGCGGGAAGGAAACCTGATCGAGGCGGGAAGAAAATTGGTCCGAGGTGACCGAGTGCGGTAGGTCTACCGCTGCAGCAAGAAAATGCGGCAGTGTTGCCGCAGTACCGGTCGCTTGGTCGGTCCGGTATTCGGGACCAGTAGCACGGCATGCGGGACGGGGCTGCGGGATGGATGTCTGTCGGGGAGGGGCTAAATCTCTCGAGTACCGGTCGGGTTTTTCAACCGATACCCGTGACCGGTATGCGGGACAATGTACCGCGGGTCAAAATCCTCGCTGTATTGGTCAAGGACGTGGCCCGATACAGCGGCCCGGTATGCGGTCATCCGGCGGCCCGAACATCAGCGCACTGTACCGGTCAAGTCCGGTGACCGGTACATCGGGCCGGTATTGGCCGTTTTTGTTTTGTTTTTTTTTTTTTTTTATAAATCCTGTAAAATGAAAAAGAAAGAAATTAGCCTAGATAAATCTTAGATTAAAATAAAAAAAAAAACTAAAATAATGCGTAAAAATTAAAAATGTGGGTTGCCTCCCACAAAGCGCTTGTTTAAAGTCTTTAGCTCGACTCCTTTTAGATTTAGGGGTCGGGTGGTTCACTCAAGGCAATAGATACGTTCTTGCCTCGATCGGTGTCCACGAGATAAGGCTTTAGACGATGCCCATTGACTGTGAATTCGTTACCAGTTTTATCGCAAAGGACTACGGCTCCATATGGCTTGACTTCCTTGATTTTGAAAGGACCGGACCATCTAGAACGAAGCTTACCTGGAAAAAGCTTTAAACGAGAGTTGAAAAGGAGAACCTGGTCATTAGTGATATATCCCATATTTTACCTATTTTACTATCTATTTTACTATGTTTTCTATACATTTATCTACGGTTTTACACCAAAAGAGGTAGTTTTCCTCGTATTTGTAGTCTTAGAGTCTTTGCATGGAAATCAAGCAAAAATGGTCAAAAAGAGCTTATTATGGTGTAAACAAAGCCTCAGAAACTTATACAGGCCAAAGATGCCATCAAGACCCAAGATTTCACATGGTACCACAGTTTGCCAGGTTGGACAGAAACTATACGCCGAAATTTTAGCGATAAACGGAGGAGCAAACCAACTTGGAATTGGATTCCATTTAGCGTGAAGGTATATCTTTGAGTCATCTTTGCAACAAAGTTGGAATCATCTCATTTGGAGCTGTGACCAAGAAGTTACACCCGATTTACTGAAGATACGTCAAGCTGCCTCGAAGCTGAAGCAGTGCCATAACGGGCCATGGTACCGGCCTGCGCCGTGGACCGGTATTCCAGCCATTCTAGCACACAAGAGAGGTCTTTTAAACCCCCATACCGGTCACGTGCCTTGGCCCAACACCCTTGGTCGTTATTGGCCTCAATTCGACGTAAAAAGACCGTTTTGACCAAAGTAAACCCTAGGAAGACCCTAAGCCTATATATACTTGTTTTTAGCCTCTTGTTTAGGGGGTGCCGAAATTATTAGAAGTATTATTCATAGAATAGCAGCCACCACGAGCTCCCTTGGTGTTCTTCATTAGATTTGGATTTTAGAGCAATCCGGTGGATGATCTCGCTTTGTACCTCCCTATAGAGATGAATCCTCTTACCTTTACTCTCTAATTCAAGTTTATCTATTATGAATTCATCATCTATCTCTTATGTTTCGTTCACCATGATTGAGTAATTTACTTGTTGGGTTTAAGGGTTTTCAAAGGGGATTCATGAATTGATCGTTAGGTTGCTAGATTAGGGTTTATCGATAGAGTTCTTCATCTAAATTTGTGTGATTGTTTTTGTTGATTGATTGACCATCTAGCTACTGCATCTTAGGATAATAAACTCACGGAAGTGTTGTTTAATTACCTTGGCTAATTTAGGTGAGCAAAGGATCATAACCTACGGGAGTAGATCTATTAGGTTTTGTGAACACATCGAACTAGGACTTCTTAATGCATCTTTAACTACTTAATTACCTGCGGGAGTTGTGTAATTTAGGTTGATTTGGCATAGTAATTGTTGCTACGGGAGTAGATCAATTATTATATTTGTTGCTTGAGTTCTAGAAATATCTATCGAATTTCTCTTGTCTAGTTTATCCGATTTAATCGATTCATGATACCTTGCGAATTCTCTAATGCCCAATGTTTTCTCTATTGATATTTAATTCCTATTAAGAGTATTTATTTGCTATTTTCGTCACTATTCATAACCCTAAACAAAATCCCATATTTTCCATCTTAGCTTAACTCGAATCTAATAAACTTGTAGTGTGATTATTGGTCTTTGTGGATTCGATCCCTAAGTACTACTGCGTTTGCCTGTGCACTTGCAGGATTATCTCAGGGTTAAAACTTTGAGCACATCAAGTTTTTGGCGCCGCTGCCGGAGACCAATTCAATTGCCTACGAGTTTCTGACAAGAGTTTAGTCTAAGGTACGCATTTATTTTTATTTTATTTTTAGGTTACTAATCTCGATTACTATTTTTCTATCTTTGTGTGTTTCAAACCTTTGTTTTGAGTAAGAGATAGATATATTCAAGCAAAGCTTATTGGCGCTTAATCATATGGATCTTCAACACCGCACATTCGAAGATTTGGACTCGTTGGATATCTTCTTCACAAATCAAAAGCCAATATGCCCTCCACCACCTCTTGGAGAGTACAAGATCAGTTCAAAGCTCATTGACTTGGTGGAGAAACATCAGTTTCGTGGCTTAGATGAAGAACAACCCATTGATCATATCGACAAGTTCGAGGAAATATGCAATATGAGGAGATATGATGGAGTTTCTGAGGATTATTTGAAGTGCACCTTATTCACGTTTTCTTTGGTTGAGAAAGCCTACAAATGGAGTAAGTCTCTTCAAGTAGGATCAATCACTACTTGGAACGAGTACAAGCGAGCCTTTTTGAAGCAATTCTACCCGAAGAAGAGATTGGACCGAATGAGAAGAAAAATCTGTGAATTTCGACAAGGGTCAAAGGAATTATTCTTTGAGGCTGTAGAGCGTTTCAAGGAGTACCAAAGAGAGTGGCCTCATCACGGTTTCGATGAGCCAAATTTGCTAGAAAATTTTTATAATGGAGTCGATAAGGAATCCAAGATGGCACTCACTTGTGCAAGTCGAGGGAACTTCATGACTAATTCCGTTGCTCAAGCTAAGGTTATCATTGACAACTGGGCTGCTAGCAGTAGGGATTGGCAAGCATACGAGGAAAGCGTGGGAGACATCACAGAAAAATCAGAATCCGCGCAAATCCTCGAGCTAAAAACGATGGATGAACAAATTCTCAAAAATCAACAAAATGGTGTGCATCTACGTAAGGACGTGATAAGGGCTGATACTAAGGGTAATCAAGAGTGTGTTAGAGATGGTGCTAGAGAGAAACATCAAGAAGTCAACTACATTGGCGACGTCAGAAATTTCCAACAAAACCAGAAAAATGGTGATTTCAACCGAGGAAACTTTCATGCGAGCTTTCAACCTCAAATTCTAGATCAAGATCACGTGGTTGTGGAACCTAAGGAGAGTATACTTGAAGCTATGATGCTGGAAATCAGTAAGAATCAACAACAACTTATGGAAGGGTATCAACAACTCCTAGAAGCACATAAGGAAGATGCTAAAAACATTCAAAACCTGGGTTTTAAAGTGGACAGCATGTATGATCATCTTGATAGAAAGGTTGAGGGACAGAGTGAGGAGATTCTTTACCTCTCTAATCACGTGAAGATGGTTGATCGACAAGTTGCTCAAATTGCAGAAGGTGTGAAGAGACAAGAGGGTTCTCTTCCAGGGAAAACCGAGATAAATCCTAGATCGTGCAAGGTTATGACGGCTCATAATGAGAAAGGAATTGGACCAGCCCTTGGGACTCAACCTATCACTAATGATCCAGTAGCATGGCCAAAAGAAGAAGGATCAATTCGCAAGACTCCACATCAAAGGAAATTGCATAAGGCGGAAGATCCAGTGAAGTTTGTATTTCCATGTACAATCAACGGTATGGAATTTCCCGATTCTCTTTGTGACACAGGAGCTAATGTGAATATTATGTCCAAGATTACCGCGGAGAAGTTGGGAATTGTTGACATCAAGCCTCCTCACATATCTCTTACGTTTGGAGACGCTTCTAGCACAATTCTGTATGGATACGTGGAAGATCTAATGCTGCAAGTGGGAGGATGTATTGTTCCTGTGGATTTTCACATTCTAGAGATGAAGAATAACTCTACCATGCCATTAGTTCTTGGAAGCTCATTCCTTTCCACCGTTGGAGCGAATGTTGATTTTCCAAATAGACGAGTTTCCTTCACCAAAGTCAAGAAGAGAGTTTACTATCCGGCAGTGTCTACCGAAAATTCTTATTGTACAACCATTTACAATGGAGGTAAGATAAGTGTAGGCCCTGGAGATGATATTGGAAAGACTCAAGATGCCTATCTTGAAACTCTCTACATTCTAATAGACAAACCGGTGATGTCCGAATGCAAAAGTATCTCGAGTGACAAAGCTTCGACTTTGAGTTTTCAAGGTGACGATGGAGTAGCTATTAGGGACGTTTTCCAGCTTGAAAGACGTCCTAAAGCACCTCAAATTTCCACCCCATCCAACTCACCCTGGTATATGCACATTGCAAACTTCCTAGCAGCAGATATCGAGCCTCCTCAGTTCTTCGGTTACAAGAAGAAGAAGTTCTTGCGTGAGATTAGAAGGTACTTTTGGGATGAACCCTATCTTTACAAGCATTGCTCTGATGGTATGTATAGAAGATGCATTCCCGAAGAAGAAGTTTCAGGCGTTCTCTTTGCTTGTCACGGATCTAACTACGCCGGACATTTTGCTACGAATAAAACCGTCGCTAAGGTCTTGCAATGTGGTTTTTGGTGGCCTACCATGTTCAAAGATGCTCACACCTTTGTCTCTAAGTGTGATGCTTGCCAAAGACAAGGGAACATCGGCAGACGGAATGAGATGCCACAAAAATTCATTCAAGAAGTCGAGGTGTTCGATGTATGGGGAATCGACTTTATGGGTCTGTTTCCTTCATCTTAAGATGTTCAAGTCGATCATCTTTCCAAGATTTGGTGTTCCACGAGTTGTTATTAGCGATGGAGGTCCGCACTTCATTAACAAATTTTTTGCTAACCTCTTAAAGAAGAATGGCGTGAAATACAAGGTTGCTTCACCTTATCACCCTCAAACAAGTGGATAAGTAGAGGTCTCCAACCGAGAGATCAAGGCAATCTTGCAGAATACTGTGGGAATGACGAGAAAAGATTGGTCGGTAAAGCTTGATGATGCTCTTTGGGCGTATAGAACAGCTTTCAAGACTCCTCTTGGAACAACCCCTTTTCATCTTGTCTATGGAAAGGCATGTCATCTTCCTGTTGAGATTGAGTATAAGGCGGAATGGGCAGTGAAGAAGCTTAACTTTGACATCAAACCAGCAAGGGAGAGACGTTTGATTCAATTGAACGAGTTGGATGAAATTCGTCATCACGCCTATGAGAGTTCTAAAATCTACAAGGAAAGAACTAAGGCGTATCACGACAAGAAATAATTCCCAAGATGTTTTCTCCTAACGACCAGGTTCTACTTTTCAATTCACGTTTAAAACTCTTTCCAGGTAAGCTTAGATCCCGATGGTCCGGACCGTTCAAAATAAAAGAGGTGAAACCTTATGGTGCCGTGGTACTTTGGAACCGTAATGGCGGTGATTTCACAGTAAATGGACAACGTCTCAAGCCATATCTTGCTGATGTAGGAGAAGACATAAGGGAAACAATTCCCTTAGATGATCCATCTCATGCCTAAAGAAAAAGGAGTCGAGCTAAAAGACTTAAAACAAGCGCTTTATGGGAGGAACCCATATTTGGTTTTATTTAATTTTATTAGAGTCTTTAATTTAGGTTTTTAATTATGGTATTAATTTCTAAAACTTTATTCCTCATATGTTTTTCTAGTTATGAATTTTTCAGGTTTTTACAAAAAAATATAAAAATACAAAAAAAAAAATGTGTTTTGGAGAAGGAAGAAGAGAAGGAGATAGAACAAGACCAGTTCTGGTTCGAGGAACAAATGGAGCATCATATCAACCCAAAAAAATCTAAAATTTGGTGGACATCTAGTAGACAGTCATACGAAGCTACAGAAAAAAGCAGAACGTAATTTGGAATTACGGTCTGAAAGTTATGACCATTCGAACAAGACCGTCTAGGGAGGATCCAAGGCCGCAACTTCAAGCCTTTTCACAGTTCAAGCCACAAAGAACAAGGCAACAATCAACACACAATTGGAAAGAGATCTTTCTCACGAGTCCGTAGCATCTTTCGGATCTCAATTCCGATGTGTATTCATGGAGAAAAGGCTTGTCGAAAAACGCATGGACCGCGATCGAGAAATCCTACCCGCGAGCAGCCCATACCGGACCGAATACCGACCCGCGGACTGGACCGGTACCGAGGAATTTTGACCGCGGGCAAAACGGCCCGAGTGCCGGTCACGCGTGCCGGTCGCGCGACCCGACCGATACCCGAGCAAAACTGCCCCGCGGCCCGATCGAATTTCTTCCCGCGGGAAGAATTCTCCCGATGGCCCATCTAACCCGCGGGAAGCCTCCTTTACCCGCGGTAAGCTTCTCCCGATGGCCCGACCTTCCCGCGGTAAGCCCGCGCCGATCAACAGCCTTCCCGCGAGTTACCCGCGGTTAAGCCCACGCCGACCCGCGATCCCACCCGCGGTTAGCCTGGCCCGATCAACTCCTACCCGCGGTCCGACCCGCGCCGATCACAACCCTACCCGCGGTCAAGTTCAGCCACCCATCCCACCACACCACCGAACCATCACCACCTGACCACCGAGCCACCGACCCAACCACCGAGCCACCGACCCCACCACCTAGCCACCGACCCCACCACCTAGCCACCGGACCGAACCGTCGAGCCACCAGACCACCCGATGAACAAAACCACCCGACCAACCGGTCCGAGCCAACCGAACCACCGGTTCGAACCACCGAACCGCCCACCTAGCCGTTTGGTCCAAAAATGTTACGTTTTCCAATTTTACCCTTTTAAATTATTTTTGAGCCATTTTTCACACTAAAATTTTATGAACCAATTATTTTTGCTTACTTCATGATTATTTACCTAAAAATCATTTATTCCTGGAATTTTGCATTAAAATTAAAATATTGGTTAGATTTAAATGGTTTGAATTTAATTTTCGCATCTTTACATATCTAAACATTGATTTCACCTAGATTGATAGTTTTTGGCGATTTAAATTATTTTCTTGATTTATTTTTGTCGATTATCTATTTTTCCTTCCCTTGGACTTGGAAATCAATACTTTCGTATTGAGATCTTTGTTCCAAGAAGAATTTAACAAGTGATTTTAGGTGTTTTTGCAAGGATATTTTGCTCTTAAACAGGACTTGTAACAAGACTTTTAGTTGTGATGCGCACACTTCCAATCGTCTTAAGCATTATCCACCATTCAAAGGAGATGTGTGAGAAAAAAGGAGAAATTGGAGACACCTAGCTTGGTTATGATTCATGTGGGATACCATATGCTCAGAATTGAAAAAGATCTCAGATTGCTCGCGACAATCCTACGATTTTCTCGATCTAAGCTCACAAACGGACCATGTGGAGCATTTTTATGGGACATTTACCTATCCACTAGAGCAAATGCCTTCAAATTCACCACGTGACTTAAAAAGGTATGTTTTATGATAGATTTTCAATTTGGCTCGAGCAATTCTCTACTGTTTTGCAGATGGCTCGATACTACCCTTCTGGCGAGTCGAATCGCCCTATTCAAGGACCAAACGCGAAACCGTTCGAGCAAAAGTGTTGAAACTTCACCATGAGCTTTAAAATACCCTATAACTCGGTGAATTTTCAATATGGCTCGGGGAAAACTTCACGGTTTGAGAGATAGTCCATGAGCATCATCCGGTGACCAAAAACACCATACCGTGGGCCATTTTTCAAACGATGAGGAACCATGATACGATCCCAATCGCGGATCGGGCTTTGATCGGAGCTAACTCGTGAACGGTAGGTTTTACGACAAGGTATTTGCGGAGATGGTTAAGGGAAAGAGATAGAGATGGACGTGAATACAATCACACGAGTAATGAGGAACTCGGTGAAGGGTAGGGGCTCGATCAACTTGGATATTACGCACCAAGAAGAAGGAGGATTCTCTCAAAGAGAGAATTACCGAAAGTGTTTAAGTTTCGGCGGTTTTGATCACAAGTAGAGAGAAGAGATTTTCTTTGTTTCTAAAAACTTGGATGATTTATTATGAAGGGGGAGAGCACATATATATAGTCTTAGGAAGGTTACATGCAACCTTTCTAGGAAATAACAAAAGCAATAAATGTTTTGACTCATTAAAAGAAAACATGCAAGGGACGTTGGAAAATGTAATTTTGACTCAAAACTTATCCAAAAATCGTGATGGGCTTGGCTTGAAGAATGGGCTTGAATTTTGAGAAGAAAAGCCCATGTAGAGATGGTGAACAAGCCCCTTAGCAAGATCGCGAAAATGGCTAAGTGAAAGATGTAAGCGACCTTGTGATGCCTCATTAAAAACCATGTTCGGAAAACCCATTGGGACAAAACCGAACATGGGAAAAAGAGTACAAGACAAGGTGCTTGTCACTTAGGCACTTTCTTGATCTTGTTGTTCGGCTCGAACAAGTGTCACGACCCGATCCTCCTTGTCCGCGTTGTCTCCTCGTGTCGCCTCGAACATCCTCTCGATCGCTTCCGTAAGCATCCTCGCCTTTGCGCGTGTCACCGGTCCTTGCGGTAGCTCCATGTTGCGTGCCTCGCTCCTAACCTCATGATTGCCGGATGGAATCACATCATCCCCTCCCACTTGAGAAGGATTTGTCCTCAAATCTGTTTCGTCTGCAACAAACGGAAGTAGGTCAGAAATATTGAAGGCGTTTGAAACTTTGTACTTACCTTGGAGATCGAGATGGTAGGCGTTATCGTTGATCTTTTTTGTGATGCGGAAAGGACCGTCGATCCTTGGCATCAACTTGGACTTCCGCTCGTTCGGAAATCGCTCCTTCCTTAGGTAGACCCATACTTGGTCACCTTCCTCGAAGACTAGCTTTTTACGACCTTTGTTCGCGTGTTTCTCATAAAGCCTAGTCTTATGTTCAATGTTTTCCCGCGCCTTTTCATGGATTCGTTTGACCGCCTCGGCTTTCTTTTTACCATCGAGACTAATTCTTTCACTCAAAGGAAGAGGGGTTAAATCCAAAGGCGATAAAGGCTTAAAACCGTAAACAATTTCAAATGGTGAAAACAATGTAGCGGAATGCAATGCATGATTATAAGCAAATTCAACGTGTGGCAAGCATTCTTCCCATGATTTTAAATTTTTCTTTACCAATGATCTAAGCAAAGAAGATAAAGTCCTATTAACGACCTCGGTTTGACCATCGGTTTGTGGATGACAAGTTGTAGAAAATTGCAATTTTGTGCCTAACTTAGACCATAGCGTTTTCCAAAAATGACTAAGAAATTTAGTGTCGCGGTCCGACACAATGGTCCTAGGCATGCCGTGCAACCTAACAATTTCTCTAAAGAACAAGTCCGCAACATGCAATGCATCATCGGTTTTGTGACATGGAATAAAATGTGCCATTTTCGAAAACCGATCCACAACTACAAAAATTGAATCCTTACCCGTCCGCGTCCTAGGCAATCCAATAACAAAGTCCATAGAAATATCTACCCAAGGATGCATAGGAATGGGAAGAGGAGTGTACAAACCGTGGGGTCGCGTTGTGGATTTCGCTTGCTTACACTTAACACATCGGTTGCAAATTCGCTCCACATCTTGTTTCATATGCGGCCAAAAGAAGTGTTCTTGTAAAACGTGGAGAGTCTTGGTGATTCCGAAATGTCCCATTAATCCGCCGCCATGCGCTTCCCTAGTTAACAATTCTCGAATAGAACTACTCGGAACAAAGCTTATTATCATGAAACAAAAAATCATTATGCCGAAAATAAGATCCTTTGGCATATTTTTCACAAGCGCGGTATAGTTCCTTAAAGTCATGATCATCACTATATAGTTCCTTCAAATGTTCAAAACCGATGACTTTGGAACTAAGGGTAGAAATGAGAGTGTACCTTCGGGATAATGCGTCGGCAACGACATTATCCTTACCTTTCTTATATTTGATAACGTATGGAAAGGTCTCGATGAACTCTACCCATTTGGCGTGTCGCTTATTGAATTTGTGTTGGCCCTTAAGATGCTTAAGCGACTCGTGATCCGTATGGATGACAAATTCCTTCGGCCAAAGATAGTGTTGCCACGTTTGTAAGGCCCGGACCAACGCGTAAAGCTCTTTATCATACGTCGGATAGTTGAGAGTAGCTCCACCAAGTTTCTCACTAAAATAGACGATCGGCTTCTTATCCTGCATCAAAACGGCACCAATACCAATCCCTGAGGCATCGCATTCGATTTCAAAAGTATTGGAAAAATTAGGTAAAGATAAGAGTGGGGAGTTAGTAAGCTTCTCTTTTAGAAGACGGAAGGCGTCTTCTTGAGTTTTCTCCCACTTGAAACCGACTTCTTTCTTGATGACTTCGGTGAGAGGGGCCGCGATCGTACTAAAATCTTTTACAAATCGGCGATAGAATCCGGCAAGTCCATGGAAGCTTCGGACCTCACTCACATTCTTTGGGGTTGGCCAATCGCGGATGGCTTTGACCTTTTCCTCGTCAACCTTAACGCCATTTGCACTTACGACGAAACCCAAAAAGACAACGTTATTAGTGCAAAAAGTGCATTTCTTTAGGTTAGCGAAAAGGGTTTCTTTTCGGAGTGTTTCTAAGACCGTCCCGACGTGCTTGACGTGATCCTCCAAGCTGCGGCTATAAACCAAAATATCGTCAAAGTAAACAACAACAAAGAGACCGATATAAGGTCGTAGCACGTGATTCATTAACCGCATAAAAGTACTAGGCGCATTCGTAAGGCCGAATGGCATTACGAGCCACTCATAAAGTCCTTGCTTGGTTTTGAACGCGGTCTTCCATTCGTCGCCCTCTTTCATTCGGATTTGATGGTATCCGCTTTTAAGATCAATCTTAGAGAAAACGTTAGAACCATAAAGCTCATCTAACATATCATCAAGACGAGGGATAGGGTGGCGATACTTGACGGTGATGTTGTTGATTGCGCGGTAATCCACGCACATCCGCCACGTTCCATCCTTTTTTGGCACAAGTAGGACGGGAACGGCACATGGGCTCATGCTTTCTCGGATGTGACCTTTTGCCATTAACTCCTCGACTTGTCTTTGGAGTTCCTTGGTCTCCACGGGATTAGTCCGATAGGCCGGCTTGTTTGGTAATGATGATCCCGGCACAAAATCTATTTGATGCTCGAGCCCACGGACGGGTGGTAATCCGTCAGGATTATCCTCGGGAAATACGTCCGCGTAATCCTGCAATAAGGAACTCATCTCACTCGGAATAACCGGTGCTAGGTCGGCTATGTTCATAAGGGATTCCTTAAAGATAAACAAAAGTATCGGTTTATTAAAAGATAGAGATTTAGGAATATCACCCGATTTGATCATGAGTGTTGCGGCTTCGGGTTTTGGTTTGTCGGGCTTTTGCTTAAGGCGGATTTGGTCTTGATACACCTCTTGTGGAGTCATGGGGATGAGGGTGATTTTTTTACCATCGAACTCGAATGAATGCCGATTGGTGAATCCATCGTGGATGGCCTTGCAATCGGATTGCCACGGTCGGCCCAAAAGGATGTGGCTTGCTTCCATCGGGAGCACATCGCACACGACCTCATCTTTATACTTCCCAATACTCAAATGTACCGTCACTTGGCTTCCAACCTTCATCTCACCTTTGTCGTTAAGCCATTGAAGCTTATACGGCCGCGGGTGTTTTCAGACCGTAAGACCCAACTTTTGAACCATCGTGACGCTTGCTACGTTCGTACAACTTCCCCCATCGATAATAAGACTACATACCTTATCTTGGATAACGCATCGGGTATGGAAGAGATTCTCTCGTTGTGCTTGATCGTTGTCCTTGGATTGTAAGCTTAGGGTCCGTTGCACGACAAGTAGCTCTCCTTGAACCGGTGGTTCCTCGATCTCATCGGTAGAATTGTCTTGTTTAGACTCATCATCCGAGACTATTTCTTCATTGTCGAGAAGGATGAACGCTCGTTTGTTGATGCAATCTTTCGCCATGTGTCCGCGTCCTTGACATTTGAAGCATCGGATGTCTCGGCTTTTATTTGGATCAAAAAGCCCTTTACCTTTGATATCGTCTTTCGGCGCAAAAGAGGTAGGTTTCTCCTTAGGATAGCTCGGATTGCTTTCCTTATACTTAGAAGTATTCGGCATCGGGGTTGATTTGGTGGACCGCTGAGCGAGTTGTTGTTCAATAAGGATGGCCTTATGAAGCATTTCCTCGATCTCTTCATATTGTTGCAACTCTAAACGATCTTGGATGTCGCGGTTTAGGCCTCCCAAAAACCGTGACATGGTAGCCTCGTGGTCTTCATGAATGTTTGCTCGTAACAACAAGGTTTCGAGATCTTGAAAATATTTCTCCACCTTTTTGGACCCTTGTGTGAGACATCGTAAACGTTGATGAAGTTCCCTTTGGTAGTGAGTAGGCACGAACCGTTTCCTCATTTGGCGCTTGAGTTGATCCCAAAGGACCACAGGTTCCTCGCCACATCGTCGCCTAGTGGAAACAAGGGTTTCCCACCAACTTAGCGCGTAGCCGCAAAATTTGGTAACGACGAGTTTGAGACGGTTTCTCTCGGGAATGTCTTGACAATCGAAGATAAGATCGACCTTCTTCTCCCAATCAAGGTATAGATCCGGATCGTTCTTGCCGTAAAACTCGGGAATCTTCACCTTGACGTGACCATAGACGTTTTGGGTTTGGGTTTGTGTTTCCCTTCGATCTCTCGGTTCTCGAAATCGTCTAGGTCGCGGCGCATACTCGAATGACGTTTCCTCATAGTCGGACATAATGAGATCCGGTTGCCTCTCACTCTCCTCCCTTTGTGGCCTTTTCTCGTGATTCCGTTGAACGTGTTGAGGAGAAATGACCGAGATCTTGTCGATAAAAAGTTGGTCCATTTTTGCCTCGACTCGTTGCATTAGACGGCTAAAGAACTGGTCTTCTTGTGTGTTGCTAGTTTCTTCATTCATGGCTGCAACAAAAACTACAAAAACGAGTATCAAAATTCTTTAAAGTGAATTGCACAAAATAAATTGATAGAAAAATTAGCGATAGCGATTTAAAATCTAATGATGGATTTAAAAAAAATAAAAACGAAATTAACAAAGATGAAGTAGAAAACTTAGCTCTGGATCAAAACGTGCTCTGATACCACTTGATACGATCCCAATCGCGGATCGGGCTTTGATCGGAGCTAACTCGTGAACGGTAGGTTTTACGACAAGGTATTTGCGGAGATGGTTAAGGGAAAGAGATAGAGATGGACGTGAATACAATCACACGAGTAATGAGGAACTCGGTGAAGGGTAGGGGCTCGATCAACTTGGATATTACGCACCAAGAAGAAGGAGGATTCTCTCAAAGAGAGAATTACCGAAAGTGTTTAAGTTTCGGCGGTTTTGATCACAAGTAGAGAGAAGAGATTTTCTTTGTTTCTAAAAACTTGGATGATTTATTATGAAGGGGGAGAGCACATATATATAGTCTTAGGAAGGTTACATGCAACCTTCCTAGGAAATAACAAAAGCAATAAATGTTTTGACTCATTAAAAGAAAACATGCAAGGGACTTTGGAAAATGTAATTTTGACTCAAAACTTATCCAAAAATCGTGATGGGCTTGGCTTGAAGAATGGGCTTGAATTTTGAGAAGAAAAGCCCATGTAGAGATGGTGAACAAGCCCCTTAGCAAGATCGCGAAAATGGCTAAGTGAAAGATGTAAGCGACCTTGTGATGCCTCATTAAAAACCATGTTCGGAAAACCCATTGGGACAAAACCGAACATGGGAAAAAGAGTACAAGACAAGGTGCTTGTCACTTAGGCACTTTCTTGATCTTGTTGTTCGGCTCGAACAAGTGTCACGACCCGATCCTCCTTGTCCGCGTTGTCTCCTCGTGTCGCCTCGAACATCCTCTCGATCGCTTCCGTAAGCATCCTCGCATTTGCGCGTGTCACCGGTCCTTGCGGTAGCTCCATGTCGCGTGCCTCGCTCCTAACCTCATGATTTCCGGATGGAATCACATCAAACCAGCTGTTGAAGCCTTGAGAAGAAATGTTTCTAAGGACCCAAGGAACCTTTTCCGAGTGTTACTTCACACCTGGTGACAGCCGAGTCCTAAGATGCTTTATACCACCAAAAATGGGACATTTTTCAAATCTTCTACCGGTAACTTCGTTATATTCTCTAACTTTTCTAATTTCAATTTTATTTTTCTTTTCCAGCATACTCCCTTAATTTGATTTATTTTACACCGGGGACGGTGTAATTTAAGTCTAGGGGGATTGTTGTTACTAACATGTTTGCTGGTGTTTTGCATGGTTTTTCATTTGATTTTTCGAAAAAATTAAAAATTAAAAAAATTAAAAAAATTAAAAAGATTTTCAAAAAGGTTTTAGAAACTAACTTTCTTTTGGTTTAGTGGATTTTCTTTGCGAGCTTGTGACCACTTTTACAGGATCGATTTCAGGAGTGAGACTAATGAAAAATCCCTAGACTGACCAGTTGACTAGGAACGTTGCCACTTCCACTATAATCCGCCAAGTCAGAGCTACTGCACGGACTTCTTTGTGATTGATGTTCAGAAGGCTAACTTCCCATTCATACCCAACAAAAGTAATGGTATTCCTCTCTCTACTCTCTCTAAAAAAAATATATATATATATATATATATATATAATAAGATTGGGGTGAAGTGATAGTTCTTAAGTATAAGATGAGGAAAATTCCAGTGAATTCTGTACTTAAGAAGTGATCACCCAGAGCTTAAAAGCAGCAGTCTGAGTCCCTTAGAACAGATGAAGAAGACGACCACTCTCATGAAACTGTCTCCTCACAAGGAACAACATTAGTGAGTCACGACCCTGTCTCCCACAAGGAACAACACTAGTGAAATATGCACTGCTTTAAGTCTCAACAATCTCAGAAAAAGGGAGAGAATAAAATAAGTCTGGGGGAGAGGAAAGTACCAAGTGTTGTGAAGTTGTATTGAGATCATGGAAGCCAAGCGATGAAGGCTAACGAATTATCTTTGAAGTGGTGATTTGATCCGGAAGATTGCGAATGTCGAACGGAGAAGTACATGGTGGTCTGATTTTTGAAGCAGGTTCGGTATCATGTGGATTACTAGTTCGGAAAGGTTAGTTCATTGCTCCAAAGGATGGTAAGTCTCTTTGTTTTCAAGCCTCTTCTCTATTCTTGACTTTTGTTTGCTTGAGGACAAGCAAAGTTTAAGTCTGGGGGAGTTGATATATCCCATATTTTACCTATTTTACTATCTATTTTACTATGTTTTCTATACATTTATCTACGGTTTTACACCAAAAGAGGTAGTTTTCCTCGTATTTGTAGTCTTAGAGTCTTTGCAGGGAAATCAAGCAAAAATGGTCAAAAAGAGCTTATTATGGTGTAAACAAAGCCTCAGAAACTTATACAGGCCAAAGATGCCATCAAGACCCAAGATTTCACATGGTACCACAGTTTGCCAGGTTGGACAGAAACTATACGCCGGAAGTTTAGCGTTAAACGGAGGAGCAAAACAACTTGGAATTGGATGAAATTTGGAGTGAAGATATATCTTTGAGTCAGCTTTGCAAAAAAGTTGGAATAATCTCATTTGGAGCTGTGAGCAAGAAGTTACACCCGATTTACTGAAGATACGTCAAGCTGCCTCGAAGCTGAAGCAGTGCCATAACGGGCCATGGTACCGGCCTGCGCCGTGGACCGGTATTCCAGCCATTCTAGCACACAAGAGAGGTCTTTTAAACCCCCATACCGGTCACGTGCCTTGGCCCAACACCCTTGGTCGTTATTGGCCTCAATTCGACGTAAAAAGACCGTTTTGACCAAAGTAAACCCTAGGAAGACCCTAAGCCTATATATACTTGTTTTTAACCTCTTGTTTAGGGGGTGCCGAAATTATTAGAATTATTATTCATAGAAGAGCAGCCACCACGAGCTCCCTTGGTGTTCTTCATTAGATTTAGATTTTAGAGCAATCCGGTGGATGATCTCGCTTTGTACCTCGCTATAGAGAAGAATCCTCTTACCTTTACTCTTTAATTCAAGTTTATCTATTATGAATTCATCATCTATCACTTGTGTTTCGTTCACCATGATTGAGTAATTTATCGATAGAGTTCTTCATCTAAATTTGTGTGATTGTTTTTGTTGCTTGATTGACCATCTAGCTACTGCATCTTAGGATAATAAACTCACGGAAGTGTTGTTTAATTACCTTGGCTAATTTAGGTGAGCAAAGGATCATAGCCTACGGGAGTAGATCTATCAGATTTTGTAAACACATCGAACTAGGACTTCTTAATGCATCTTTAACTACTTAATTACCTGCGGGATTTGTGTAATTTAGGTTGATTTGGCATAGTAATTGTTGCTACGGGAGTAGATCAATTATTATATTTGTTGCTTGAGTTCTAGAACATATCTATCGAATTTCTCTTGTCTAGTTTATCCGATTTAATCGATTCATGATACCTTGCGAATTCTCTAATGCCCAATGTTTTCTCTATTGATATTTAATTCCTATTAAGAGTATTTATTTGCTATTTTCGTCACTATTCATAACCCTAAACAAAATCCCATATTTTCCATCTTAGCTTAACTCGAATCTAATAAACTTGTAGTGTGATTATTGGTCTATGTGGATTCGATCCCTAAGTACTACTGCGTTTGCCTGTGCACTTGCAGGATTATCTCAGGGTTAAAACTTTGAGCAAATCAGTTAGCTTCAAAGTTCTTTGGAATGATCTTTCTATCGTGGTATGCTTTAGTCTTTTCCTTATAAATCTTGGTATTCTCATATGCCAAATGTCGAATCTCCTCTAGCTCGTTCAAGTGGATCATTCGTCTTTCTGCGGCTGTCTTGAGGTTGAAATTCAATTCCTTTACTGCCCACGCGGCCTTGTATTCAAGTTCCACCGGAAGATGACAAGCTTTTCCATACACTATGTGGAATGGGGTTGTTCCCATTGGTGTTTTAAAAGCTGTCCTATATGCCCAAAGAGCGTCATCGAGCTTTTCTGACCAATCTTTTCTTGTCTTCGCCGTGGTCTTTTGTAGAATTGCCTTGATTTCTCGGTTAGATATCTCCACTTGTCCACTTGTTTGAGGATGGTAGGCAGTAGCCACTTTATGCTTGACCCCATACTTCTTCAAAAGGCTATCAAAAGCTTTGTTAATAAAGTGGGTTCCTCCATCGCTTATCACTACTCTTGACACTCCAAAATGTGGAAAGATGACAGACTTAAACATCTTGATAACGGCGTTGGCATCATTGGTTGGGGTTGCTATGGCTTCAACCCATTTAGACACATAATCAACCGCTACAAGAATGTATTGGTCACCGAAAGACATGGGAAAAGGGCCCATGAAATCGATTCCCCAAACATCGAAGACTTCGACTTCTAGAATGAAATTCTGTGGCATATCATTCCTCCTGCTTATATTTCCCATTCTTTGACAAGCATCACACCTTGCGATGAAAAATTGAGCGTCTCTAAACATTGTAGGCCACCAAAATCCAGTTTGTAAGACCTTTGAGACAGTCTTATAAGTAGCAAAATGACCTGCATAAGCGGATCCATGACATCCATGTAAAATTCCTGCGATTTCTTCTTCCGGAACACATTTCCGAAACAACCCATCTTGGCACTTCTTGTATAGATAGGGCTCGTCCCAAAAGTAAAATCGCACATCTTTAAGAAACTTCTTTTTCTTATACCCATAGAAATCTGGCGGTTCAACATCGGCTGCTAAGTAATTAGCAATGTGTTGATACCAAGGTGCTCCATAGGTTGGCTTCTTTTCTACTCGCCTTGAAGGGATCCTCCTGCTGCTGCGAGGTATAGCATTCATAGTATATACGTTCTCCTCTGCGAGACAATCATTCATTGGTAACGGTTCATTGATCCTCATCCTCGAAAGGTGATCTGCTACTCCATTGTCGACACCTTTCTTGTCTCGAATCTCAAGATCAAACTCTTGGAGTAAGAGTATCCATCTTATGAGTCTCGGTTTTGCATCCTTCTTGGCTAAAAGATACTTTAGGGCAGCGTGATCGGTGTGAACTATCACTTTGGATCCTACCAAATATGACCGAAACTTCTCAAAAGCAAAGACAATAGCAAGTAGCTCCTTCTCCGTAGTGGCGTAGTTGCATTGAGCTTCGTCAAGAGTCCGACTAGCATAGTAGATAACATTCATCTTTTTGTCTTTCTTCTGACCTAAAACGGCTCCAACTGTGTAGTCGCTCGCGTCACACATGATCTCGAAGGGAAGACTCCAATCTGGTGCTTGTACAATTGGGGCGCTAATGAGTGCCTCCTTGATTTTGTTGAAAGCAACGAGACAATCTTCTCCGAATTCGAAAGTAGTGTCCTTGCACAAAAGTCTTGTAAGAGGTCGAGCAATGTTGGAGAAATCTTTGATGAATCTCCTATAGAAACCAGCGTGTCCAAGAAAACTCCTTATGCCCCTCACATTTGTCGGGGGTTGAAGATGAACCATCACTTCTATCTTGGCTTTATCGACTTCTATTCCTTTCTCGGATATCCTATGGCCAAGAACAATCCCATCTCTCACCATGAAGTGACATTTCTCCCAGTTCAAAACAAGATGTTTATCTTCGCATCGTTGTAAGACCCTGCCAAGATTTGACAAACAAGCTTCGAAAGAAGAGCCATAAACTGAAAAATCGTCTATAAATACCTCCATTATGTCTTCAATAAGGTCAGTAAAGATCGCCATCATGCATCTCTGGAATGTAGCTGGGGCGTTACGTAATCCAAAGGGCATTCTCCGATAGGCAAAAGTGTCATAGGGACATGTAAACGTCGTCTTCTCTTGGTCATCAGGATGAATTGAAATCTGGAAAAAACCTGAATAACCATCTAGAAAACAGTAGTAAGGGTGATTAGCGAGACGTTCAAGCATTTGATCTATAAAAGGGAGTGGAAAATGATCCTTCCGAGTTGCTGCATTAAGTTTCCGGTAGTCGATACACATTCTGTGACCGGTAATCGTCCTGGTAGGGATCAGCTCGTCGTTTTCATTCTTTACCACAGTTACTCCTCCTTTCTTGGGGACTACATGGACTGGGCTCACCCATGTGCTATCCGAAATAGGGTATATAATCCCTGCCTCAACGAGCTTTATAATCTCTTTCTTCACAACAACCTTGAGATTTGGGTTTAATCTCCTTTGATGCTCTATGGAGGATGCAGATTTGTCCTCTAAAATTATCCTATGCATGCATAGGTCTGGAGATATCCCTGCAATGTCAGCTAGAGAATATCCTAGGACTTTCCTGTGCTTTCTCAACTCACATAAAAGTAAGTCTAGCTTTACATCACTGAGATTAGAATTTACAATTACAGGGTAAGTTTGATTTTCTCCAAGAAACGCATACCTTAGCCCAACGGAAGGTCCTTAAGTTCGACCTTAGGGGCCTTTAGCTCACTCCATGGATCTTGCAATACCTTAGGTTTAGGTTTAGGTTTATAGGTCTCGTCCAGGATCTTGCAATAATCTATGGTGTCCTCTTCCGGTTCTCGTTGAGTAACTAACTTGTCATATATCTCGGCTGAGTCTAGTGCTTTAGCATACTCGTCGGTTTCTTCGTCCAAATACCCATCTTCTCCTTCAATCCTTGTCAATGCTATTTCCAGCGGATCATTGACAATGAGTTCTTCAAATATCTCCCCCGATGCTTCACTCAATTGGTCCACCCAAAAGGCACTTCCATCTATAGTTGGTCTTTGTAGAGCTTCATCGACTTCGAAATTTAGTTCAAGATCTCCTAGATTGAGCTTGATCTTTCCTCCTTTAACATCAATCATAGCTCCAGCGGTTGCCAAGAAAGGGCGCCCAAGAATTATGGGGTCTCGAGGTTCTTTTTCTAACTCTAACACCACAAAGTCTGCTGGGATGCTGCAGTCTCCGATAACTACTTGTAGATCAACTATAATTCCAACTGGACGTTTAATCGAGCGATCTGCAAATACCAATTGGATTTTCGTGGGCCTGAAATTGGTGATGCCGAGACGTTTAGCTACTGTATAAGGCATCAAGTTTACACTTGATCCTAAATCACATAGACAACGATCAAAAATTGAGCCTCCGATTTCGCAAGGAAGCACAAAGCTGCCTGGATCTTCTAGCTTTTGAAATTCTTTGTCTTGAAACCTCGTACTACACTCTTGAGTGATCATCATCACGCCTTCTTCTAAGCTCACATTGCTGGTCAAGATGCTCTTCATATACTTCCTCAAAGCTGGAATGATCATACAAGCATCGACAAACGGTAGTCGAACGGTAAGTTGACTTACTAGCTCTTTTAGCTTAGCTTGCTCCTTTTCTTTCTTCGGCTTCTTCAAGGCGCTTGGGAATGGTATTTTCGGTTTGAAAATACGAGTTACCTCTGGTGGAATCTCAACTTCTTCAAGAATCTCATCGGTAGCTTCCTTATTAGGTGTTTTATCTTCTTCTAGCACCTCTACGACAATGTCTTTCTCGGCTTCTTTGGGCATTTGTACCTCGTCTAGTTGTGTTCCACTCCTTAATGTCATAGCTTTAACAGGCTCGGTTCTAGGGTTCACCTCAACTTTTCCGGGAAGAAAACCATCCGGTTTTCCAATGGTACCGGCGATGTAAGCAATTTGGAGCTCGATTTGCTTAACATGAGACGAAACTCCTTCTATCTTGTCGTGAATGCCCTGACTCAAATCATCCATTCTAGTATGAATCTCCATCTTGAACTTGTCTAGTTCATAGCAAAATTCATTGATCAAAGGCGTAAGACTCTCCTCTGAAACTTCTCTTGATTTGTCGTTTTGAGATCTACTAGAGTGTTCGGTGTGAACTCCATCAGTATGCTGCTGTTTCTGAAACAACCCAACCCGTTTTTTTTTTTTTTTTTTTAAAACAATGGATTCCAAATTAAATGTTCCCATAAACATTTAATCCTCAATCTCCAATCAACCTAACAATACCGATAAATCAACAAGCCATTAAACCAGAAATCCAATTCCATTAAACAATGAACCAATTCAAACCAACAACAATCCAATTCAACAATCAATAACCAGCAACAATAATCAATTCAAATCCAGCAACCTAGCAATTCTAAACAATAAGCACACAACCGAGATCCTAGACCATCCATCTCGTCTTCGCCATGACTCCACGATCACATCTTTTCTTTACCTGCATCACATGGCAAAACGAGATGCGTAAGTATTATCATAAATACTTAGTGAGGCGGTCCTCCCATCTACAGACCAATTACTCAGTAATAGAAACAATACAATACCAGGATGAGCACTCAACAATGAACAGAAAGCAAACGAAACACAATCGCGTGTAAAAAGTGCTGTGTCGCGCGATACACAACAATGTGTCGCGCGATACAAGGCTGTATCACGCGATACACCCCATGTGTCGCGCGACACACAAGCCTGAAACACACGTTCGATCGGAAATCGATCTCAACAACGATTCTGCACAAAAACAACATCACAGCACCACGAATCCAAACCAAAACAATAGCAAACAATCATATCATATCAATTCCACTTTCTGAGAGTCTATGGTCGCGCACTCACCTCGATTCTGGAAGAAAAAGGTGGAGAACACGAAGAACGGACGAAGAACGCGAAGAACGAATCCCAGAAACTCCAATTCCAGGCTGCAATCGATCCAGACAGCGATCTCCTCACGTTCTAAACTCTCCCAAATCACTCTCGCTACAATCTTGATCGAGAAACAAGAAGAAACCACGAGGTTTTCCTTGAAATCTTCTCAAATCCTCTCAAGAACTCAGAAAACTCTCTGAATCTCTTTCCTCCTCTCAAAATTTGGCCAAAACTCAACAAAAACGCGACCCTGCGCTTTTATACAAACCTAGGGCGTCGCCCTAAACCGTCCCTGAACCGAACAAATCGAAATGAACCAAAACAAATCGTCGAACCGAAATTTGGACTGTGTCGCGCGACACACCCCTTGTGTCGTGCGACACAGCGTCAAAAAGTCCAAACCAACGCAATTCGACGCGTGTCACACCGCACACAAGCCGCCAAATGCCTTTTCCGGTTCACGGGCGTTACAATTCTCCCCCACTAACAAGGATTTGTCCTCGAATCACAAGTTACATACCACCATTCCTTGCTAAGGCCACCACTTACGCCCGGAAGCTCGACCAAATTACTCTAGAGACACACCCAAAATGTACCGTTGTAGTCCCGACCAAGTCTGCCCGATTGATCGAACAACAATCAAACAAGAACATGCTCGACCCACCGTAGACCCGGCAAAGGAACCAATTGATCGTGCAACAATCAAACAAGAACATGCACGACCAAGACGCTACATAAGTCCCCAAAATTCTCTGAATCGAGGTTCCCAACGCAAATACTAACCTAGACTAGACCCTACAATCCCAACCGCATACCTGACCCCACTTTTCAAATCTCCTGAGATCCCTCTCGATCCCCCGAAGCTCATTCATTCTCATGCTCCCGACCACCTGAGCTCCCCCTCGATCCCCCGCTCGCTCATCCACATATACACCACACCTGCTCGCAGGATCGTCACCCTTTGAACCACGCTATGCAGGGAACCCACTTTCCCCTGGAGAGACCCACTTTCCCTCAAAGTACATATAGGAGACCCACTCGTCACCCTTCGAGCAATGACCCACTCGTCATCCTTGGAGCAATGATCCACTCATCATCCCCAGCGCAATGACCCACTCGTCATCCTCAGAGCAATGACCCTCTCGTCATCCTCAGCGCAATGACCCCCTCGTCATCCTTACACTCCCCCACTTGGAATATCAATACATCTATAACCCCTTCTTGGTCACAATCCATCTATAACCCCCACTCGGTTACCGTCTAACTGTAACCCCCACTTGTTTACTACCCATCTGTAACCCCCCACTTTGCTACACTACTCAAGATTCCAACACGAGATCCAACAATAATAAGAAACCTCATCTTATTAATCTCAACGAAAATATAATCGTTACAACACAAACGAAATACATAAATAACATAGCCACATGCTATCTCAGACAAAAACGAAACAACTCAACCCTCCGCTTGCTTCTCGAACCACTTCGGGAACTTAGACTTCATCTTCGCCTCAGGCTCCCAAGTCTCCTCCTCGATACCCTCGCAGTCCCACACGACTCTCACCAAAGGTATCTTCTTCCGACGCAAAACCTTGAACCTCCTCTCAAGAATCCTCACCGGCCTCGCCGCCAACGTCATGTTGGGCTGAAGATCCTCCGGGATCCTAGCCAACACCTCCTCAGACTCATGTAGACACTTCCGCAGCATCGAAACATGGAAAACTTTGTGAAAAGCCTTCATACTCTGAGGTAACTCCAGCCTATAAGCCACCGGTCCGACCCGCTCCACCACTCTGAACGGTCCCATAAACCTCGGACTTAGCTTATTCTCTGAAATGGATCTGTTAGGACCCCTCAACATCGCTGCCTTGAGATATACCATATCTCCCAGCTCGAACTCCAACTCCTTCCGTCTCTTATCGGCGTAACTCTTCTGCCGATCCTGAGCCTCCTTTATGTTCAGCCTCACAACACGGATCTTCTCCGTCGTCTCCTGAACAAAATCAGCACCTAACATGCTCCTCTCCCAAACCTGAGTCCAGCATAAAGGTGTCCTACACGGCCTCCCATACAACGCCTCATATGGAGCCATCCCGATACTCGCCTGATAGTTGTTGTTATACGCAAACTCTACCAGGTTCAGATGATCCCCCCAATGACCACCATAATCCAGCACACACATCCTCAGGAGATCCTCCAATGTCTGAATCGTCCTCTCAGACTGCCCAACCGTCTGAGGATCATAAGCTCCCCACAACTCTGAAGCAAATCTCGGATCCCTGTCTGACACGATACTAGCTGGCACCCCATGCAGCCTCACAATCTCACGCACATACTTCCTAGCCAATACCGCAGCTCCATCGGTCTTCTTGATGGCAAGGAAATGTGCTGACTTAGTCAGACGATCCATAATCACCCAAATCGCATCGTAAGTCCGCGAAACCGGTAAACCTGTCACGAAGTCCATGGTAACCATGTCCCACTTCCACTCCGAAATAGGTAAAATCTGTAACAACCCGCTCGGAACCTGATGCTCAGCCTTCACCAGCTGACACACGTTGCACTTCGCAACCCAACTCGCTACGTCCTTTATCCCGACCCAGTGATAGTATCTCTTCAGATCCCGATACATCTTAGTCGCTCCCGGATGAATCGACAGCATGCTCGTATGAGCCTCTCTCAGAATCTCCTGCCTGAGACCCTCGTCGTGGGGTACACATACCCGTCCTCTCAACAAAATCGTCCCGTTCCCAGAGTCCAGATACTCAGAACCCGCAACCTGAGAAGCATCCACCAAACTCTGATCCTTCTCCTGAGCTGCCCGAATCCTGCTCAAGAAATCTGCCTGGTTAACTGCCTCTAACCCCAACGGCTCCTGTGAGATGACACACAACCTCAAAGTGCTCAACTCACTCACCAACTCTTCCATACCCCGTTCCTGATCTGAAGCGACCCTCTTCCGACTCAGCGCATCTGCAACCAGATTAGCCTTACATGGATGGTACTCAATCTCCAAGTCATAATCCGCTACCAACTCCATCCAGCGCCTCTGTCTCAGGTTCAGCTCTGGCTGAGTGAAGAAGTACTTCAGACTCTTATGGTCTGTGAACACCTGGACCTTCCCGCCATAAAGATAAGAACGCCAAATCTTCAAGGCGAAGATCACCGCAGCCAACTCTAAGTCATGAGTAGGGTAATTGCACTCGTGCTTCCTCAACTGCCTCGAAGTGTAAGCAATAACCTTCCCCTGCTGCATCAGAACACAACCCAGACCAACACCTGATGCATCCGTATACACCACATATGGCTCACCCGGATCAGGCAACGCCAAAACAGGTGTACTCGTCAACATCTCCTTCAGCCTTCCGAAACTCCCCTCGCAATCGGCAGACCATACAAAAGGAACATCCTTCCCAGTCAACTTCGTCATCGCCTGCGCCATACTCGCAAAGCCCTTGACGAATCTCCGGTAATACCCAGCCAACCCAAGGAAACTCCTGATCTTTGTCGCATTCCTCGGCCTCGGCCAATCCCTGATAGCCTCGATCTTAGCTGGATCCACTGAAACTCCCTCTGCAGACACTACGTGACCTAGAAAACCCATCTCTTGCTGCCAGAAACTGCACTTGCTCAGCTTAGCATACAACTTCTGCTCCCGCAGCTTCTCCAGAACCAACCTCAAATGAACTTCGTGTTCCTCAGGAGTCCTCGAATACACCAAAATGTCGTCAATGAAGATGATAACAAACTGATCCAAGTACTCCTGAAACACCCCGTTCATCAACCTCATGAATGCCGCTGGCGCATTCGTCAACCCAAACGGCATCACCACAAACTCATAATGCCCGTACCTCGTCCTGAACGTCGTCTTCCTCACATCGGCCTCATCAATAGGAATCTGATGGTAACCCGAAGCCAAATCGATCTTAGAGAACCAAGTAGCCCCTCGCAACTGATCCAACAACTCATCAATCCGCGGCAGAGGATACCTGTTCTTCACAGTGACTCGGTTAAGGCCCCGGTAATCGATACATACCCAAAAACTACCATCCTTCTTCTTCACAAACAACACCGGTGCTCCCCACGGTGAACTACTCGGTCGGATGAAACCCTTACCCATCAAATCATCCAACTGCTTCTTCAGCTCTGCCATCTCTGCTGGAGCCATCCGGTAAGGTGCCTTAGATATCGGCGTCGTCCCAGGCTCCAACTTAATCGTGAAAGGATCTGACCTCGACGGCGGCAACCCCTGCAACGACTGAAAAACATCCTAGAAATCTCGAACAACCCGAATATCTGCTACTGCAACCTCTCCAACAGACTCTGGCATTACTATCATCAGCAGATACGCCTCACAGCCCTTTTCTATCATCTGCTCGGCCTGAATCGCTGAAATTACCAAACTCCTGGAAGTCGGTCTGATCCCTTGATACACCAACCTCCCCGCTTCACGCTCGAACACAACACGCCCTCGATGGCAATCCAAGTGAACCCTGTACCGATCCAACCAATCCATCTCCAAGATGACATCGTACAGCTCCACCGGAATGATAACCAAATCTGCTGGCATCGACTCTCCTGCCACCAGAATATCCACACCTCGAGCCCGCCCGAAAGTAGCTAACGTCTTCCCTCCAGCCACTCTAACCACTCCCGGCTGTTCCCCGGAATCACTCTGGATCCCGCTGCCCTCCGCACACTCTGGTGTAATGAAGCTATTCGAAGCTCCATAATCAAACAAGACATGGGACTCGCACCCGCCTACAACTAAGGTCCCTACACAATTCATGTGCCAAAGAGCCTAAAGTATTATCACAGATACACAAAAGAAAATCCCAACAACAATTCACAACACTAGGAATTCACAAGATCAAGATTAGATATGTACATGTGATCGGCCTGGCGCTAGATCCACCCGTCTCAACCGAAGTGAAGACTCGCGGCGCCGTAAGCTGCCTCAATGGCTGCACCTCAACCGCTCTCTCCTGTACCGGCTGCACTACTGCCAAAGCCATCTGCAACTTAGGACACTTGGCCTTAACGTGCCCTGCCTCTCCACACTGGAAACACGCACCTGCAGCTCGAAGCTCTCTCCTCTTCGGACAATCAGCTACTCGATGCTCGGTGATCCCACAACCATAACACTCAGCACCACCCTGACCTCTCTGGCCCCTCTGACCGGACCCTAAAGAGCTATCCCACTTCCTCTTCTGTCCCTGAACCGGCCTACTGCCCCGGCTCGATCCCGCCTGCTGCGGCTGTGGCCTCCTCTGCTGCTGCTGCTGCTGCACCGGCGGACTAACCACCGCAGCCTGCTCAGCTCTCAAATCATCCTCAATCGCTGTCGCAGTCTCAGCCAGCTCCGCCCTCGTGGCGAACTTACTCGGTCTGCACCGAGTCTTCAACACCGGTTGAAGTCCATGCATGAACCTCCTGATCTGAGCCTCCTCGCTCCCGAACTCCCGTCCAGCATGAACCAGCAACCTCCCAAAAACCTCATCATACTCCCGCACTGATCGCTCCCCCTGAGTCAGCTGCAGGAACTGAGCCTCCATGCGATCCACCGCCTCATGCGGAAAGTACTTGGCACTAAACTCTGCCAAGAAGTCTGCCCAGCTCATACCAGCCTGGGACCGTCTACTCGCCACACCTCTCCACCAGAGATGCGCATCCCCCTCCAAATAGTGAACCGCAAGGTCCACCCTGTACCCCTCTGGGCACCTCAACGACTGGAAGTTACGTTCCAGCCTACTCCTCCACATGTCTGCCTCCTCAGGCTTGGCACCACCCGAGAAGAACCCGGTGCCAATCCTCTGCATCTGCTCCATCATCCTCAGATACAATGGAAGCTCCTCCGCAGCCGCCCCACCTGGCTGCCCAACCACCACTACTGGTTGAACCCTCTCTGCTCCCGGCTGCACACCAGCTGCCTCTGCCTGCACCACCGGAGCCTGACCCGGAACCGGCAATCTCTCCAAAATCAACTTCAGCAAGTCCGCAATCCCCTGGCCCTGAGCTCCCCCTGCGCCAGCATCCCCACCTGGAGCCTGCACTCCACTGCCCAGATGGCCACTCAAGCTCACCGACACCTCCGGTGCATGCGACTCTACTGACTGCCCCTGCGTAGTCTCTTGAGCCCCACTCGACTCCACATGATCAACCACTGGTCCACGACCACGGCCACGACCACGCCCTCTGCCACCTCGGGCACCACGACCTCTGCCTCCTCTAGCCATCTCACACTGCGCTCACCACAGTAGACTAAACATTAGAAAACAGAAAGTCAAACAACACTTACCGTGGAGTCTCATTGAAGGCTCGGAGAAGATGGTCTAGAACTCCAAACCCAAACAGCAATCAGTTGACTAACCACTCATAATCAATCAATTAAGCATTCCACACAAACCACAGTACATGCAATACTAAGTTCTCCCGCCCTAGAACCGTAAGGGCTCTGATACCAAATTGAAACAACCAAACCCGTTTTTTTTTTTTTTTTTTAAACATTGGATTCCAAATTAAATGTTTCCATAAACATTTAATCCTCAATCTCCAATCAACCTAATAATACCGATAAATCAACAAGCCATTAAACCAGAAATCCAATTCCATTAAACAATGAACCAATTCAAACCAACAACAATCCAATTCAAGAATCAATAACCAGCAACAATAATCAATTCAAATTCAGCAACCTAGCAATTCTAAACAATAAGCACACAACCGAGATCCTAGACCATCCATCTCGTCCTCGCCATGAGTCCACGATCACATCTTTTCTTTACCTGCATCACATGGCAAAACGAGATGCGTAAGTATTATCATAAATACTTAGTGAGGCGGTCTTCCCATCTACAGACCAATTACTCAGTAATAGAAACAATACAATACCAGGATGAGCACTCAGCAATGAACAGAAAGCAAACGAAACACAATCGCGTGTAAAAAGTGCTGTGTCGCGCGATACACAACAATGTGTCGCGCGATACAAGGCTGTATCGCGCGATACACCCCATGTGTCGCACGACACACAAGCCTGAAACACACGTTCGATCGGAAATCGATCTCAACAACGATTCTGCACAAAAACAACATCACAGCACCACGAATCCAAACCAAAACAATAGCAAACAATCATATCAT
This sequence comes from Arabis hirsuta, assembly GCA_964056655.1. Lineage (NCBI taxonomy): Eukaryota > Viridiplantae > Streptophyta > Magnoliopsida > Brassicales > Brassicaceae > Arabis > Arabis hirsuta. Next base: position 6,934,771 of record OZ053303.1, on the reverse strand, counting down.
ATCAATTCCACTTCCTGAGAGTCTATGGTCGCGCACTCACCTCGATTCTGGAAGAAAAAGGTGATGAACACGAAGAACGGACGAAGAACGCGAAGAACGAATCCCAGAAACTCCAATTCCAGGCTGCAATCGATCCAGACAGCGATCTCCTCACGTTCTAAACTCTCCCAAATCACTCTCACTACAATCTTGATCGAGAAACAAGAAGAAACCACGAGGTTTTCTTTGAAATCTTCTCAAGAACTCATAAAACTCTCTGAATCTCTTTCCTCCTCTCAAAATTCGGCCAAAACTCAACAAAAACGCGACCCTGCGCTTTTATACAAACCTAGGGCGTCGCCCTAAACCGTCCCTGAACCGAACAAATCGAAATGAACCAAAACAAATCGTCGAACCGAAATTTGGACTGTGTCGCGTGACACACCCCTTGTGTCGCGCGACATAGCGTCAAAAAGTCCAAACCAACGCAATTCGACGCGTGTCACACCGCACACAAGCCGCCAAACGCCTTTTCCGGTTTACGGGCGTTATAGTTTCGGTTGAGTATAGGCCTCTTGAGACATGTTTTGACGAGTGTAGAAGCGTTCCTTATCACCAAAATTGGGGCCGTAGCTCCTAGTCCCAATATTTTGGTATCTTGAGCCTATGTAGCTCACTTCCTTTAGATTGTTCGGTGAGAAATCTCCAACGAAATCCCGGCCATAATCTTCATGAGGAGCTGTCACTTCTTCATGTTCTTTAGGTCTTGATGTATTCCTTAGGAGTTGGTAAATCATCATCTTAATCTCCTTAAACTCCATCGGTTCAGCATTGATAGTCTTGACGGTTTCATTGTAGCTTGGTTTGATCATCACATCACTCTCGGCTAGGTTGTTTATCAAGGTTTTTGCTTTGCTCACGGACTGTTTCATGAAGTTTCCTTTACTGCAAATGTTGAGAAGTAGCTGGTGTCCTTCACAAATTCCATCATAAAAGATATTCCACAATTGGCTTTCCGTGAAACCATGTTGTGGACAATCTCTTATATACTCCTTATAGCGCTCCAAACATTCGTGGTAGGGCTCGATAGGACCTTGTTGGAAACCCGTAATCTTGTTCCTAAATGCACTTAATCTTTTCTTGGTGAAGAATTTCTCAAGAAAGACTTGCTTGTAATCTCTCCATGATGAAATCGATTGGGGTGCAAGCGATTTCATCCATCGAAATGCGTCTCCCGCAAAGGAAAAAGGGAAAAGCCGACATCTAAGGTGGTCAAAAGGGGCTCCATTGGTGTTGATTGCTCCGCATAAATCCTCAAAAGAATCAATATGATCCAAAGGATTTTCTTGTGAAAGACTGTAGTATTGAGTTTGCTTCACAAGAGAGATAACGCGAGGTTTTATCTCAAAGTCTACGTCTTGTCGCGCGAGGTGGATGGGGTTTCGGTCTAGGAGAAGTGGTGTGGATGAATAAGTGTCTCCCATAGTCTCATGGTTAGGCGCCAGCCGTTCCATGTCAAAAGCGTGGTGGAATTTGTCGAAACCTTGATCTAATCCGATCGGTGGGTCTTGTATTCTCTCGAGAGCTTGGTGTTCGAATTGGGGTGCTCCAAATGGTTGATGAGGTAGCTGCGGCTGCTGGCCATGGACTAGAGCCGCCATACTTGCTCAAACAATTCCCTTGAAACAATCAAAGACAAATAAAAACGAAAATAAAATTAGCGAAATAAAAGAAAAACGTTTTAGACTAGACTTTAGTCCAAAGCTTGTAGACAAAATATCAAAGGTTCCCGGCAACGGCGCCAAAAACTTGATGGGGGTATAAAGTTTTAACCACTAAATATAACTGCAAGTGCACAGCAATCACGGTACCTATGTTTTGTACTACAATCTTTATAGGAATCAAATCTAGCTAAAACAAGAATATGGTTTTGGGGTTTTCAAAGGGAATGAAAGCACGAAAATAAGTAAATAAAATAAGGTTGAATTCAATGGTAAACAAGCGTTAGGCAAATAGGTTGATCGCAGAGATTCATAAATCATTAAACAACTATCGAATTTTAGGGACCTTTTCAAGAGATGTGTTCCAGAACTCAAATCACGGATGTATAATTATACCACTGTCGTGGATCAAATTACTATGTTTTAACTTCCTAATAGACTCAACTATTGCAGGTTATTACAAGAAGAAAACACGCAGGATGTTCAAGATTCGATTGTTCACCAGAATTATTAACTAACCTTTCGAATTGTTAAAAACCCTAGCTCATCAAATATTTAGGTCATACAATATAACAAACTTTTGGAGAGTATATCAATCTAAGATCAGATGCTAATTGATCAGGTTAGCATACATGCATTACGAGCAAATAAAGATGAAGAACTTAATAGATTATCCCTAATTCATTCGATAAAAGTTAACAAGTCATGAACTCTTTGATTTTCCTACAACCTAACAAATAGATCTATTCAAACATGGTGCAGGAAAAACACAGAAGAGATGAAGAAATCATAGTAAATAAACTTGAATTAAAGAGATAGGGTAAAAGAAATCTTCTCTATATCGAGATACAAAGCGAGATCATCCACCGGAATGCTCTTGAATCTAAATCTACCAAAGAACTCCAAGGGAGCTCGTGGCTGCTGTCTCTCTATGAATAATAAGTCTAATATTTTCGGCACACCCTAAACAAGAGGCTAAAAACAAGTATATATAGGCTTAGGGTCTTCTTAGGGTTTACTTTGGTCGAAACGGTCTTTTTACGTCAAGCTGATGTTGATATCGGCCAAGGGTAACGGCCTAGCATGCGTGACCGGTATTGAGGCTTAGGTGACCTCTCTTGAGTGCTAAAATAGGCTGAGTATCGGTCCATGGTGCAGACCGGTACACTGGCCCGTTATGGCACTGCTTCAGCTTTGAGGCAACTTGACGTATCTTCAGTAAATCGGGTGTAACTTCTTGCTCACAGCTCCAAATGAGATGATTCCAAGTTGTTTTGCTCCTCCGTTTATCGCTAAACTTCCGGCATATAGTTTCTGTCCAACCTAGCAAACTGTGGTACCATGTGAAATCTTGGGTTTTGATGGCATCTTTAGCCTGTATGAGTTGCTGAGGCTTGGTTTACACCTCTTTAGTCCCTTTTTGATCCTTCTTGTTCCTTTCTGAGTGATTTCCCTATTAAGACTCTAAAACTACAAATACGAGAAAAACTACCTCTTTTGGTGAAAAACCGTAGATAAACGTATAGAAAATATATTAAAATAGGTAGTAAAATAGGTAAAATATGGGTTATATCAGTTGACAACATTCTGAAGGTATCGTTTGGTAAAGGCTGGAAGTGGAAAAAGAGGCACTGGCCAGATGTTGGTGTTAACAGCTACAAGCTTCAAGGATCAGGTATTGAGTCCCATCCTTAAGTTCCATTCTCTGATTTTTCTGATATTTTTTAAAGTATCTAACAATGTGACTTTTGAAACAGGTGTTGTGAAGGCTGAACCAGTGGCTTATGTGAAGTCTGAATCAGCAATCGTGAAGGCTGACAATATCAGCCTTCACACAGACGACCAAAGTCGGAAGAGGAAGCGGTCTAAGAGCGATGATGAAGAAGAAGATCCGATGTCATTGGTGCTCAAACTACAATCACACTTTGATAAGTGTTTTACGGGCTTGAGAACCACGATCACGGATGGGTTTTCTAGGTGTGAGATGCAGATTAAAGGCCTTGCTGATAAGGTGGATGCTATGGGGAAGGCCATGCTGAAAGGTGGAGTGAACGTGGATGTGCAAGATGGAGAGAAAGAGGGAGAGGGAGAGAAAGTCAATGAGCAGGTGCAGTCCAATGTTCCTCCTCCACCAGATGTTGCTGCTCAGAATGTCAAATCCAGTGTTCCTCCTCCACCTCCACCACCTGTTGCTGAGAAGAAAGGCGATGATGATGGTGTGAAGGACACAATCAACCAAGTGATCTCTGATGTCCAAGTTAGTACAAAATCCAAATCCAAACAACAACAAAAAAAGTTGATAATCCTCGGAAAAGCGACAGGCTTAAAGGAAAAGAAGTAGGAAAGAAGTAGTATCATCATTTGTTTCATGTTTATTTGTGGATTTTGGTGTTTGCCCAAAACTTGTTATTACATTGTCACTTAAGTTGTTTGAAAGAACTTTGTACTTTTTTCATTATTTTTAATTTTAAGTCTACTCAATTTGTAAGTAGCTTGACTTTTATACTCCAATATTTCAGAGTAAATTCATTAAGGTTAAGGCGGAACGTGATGAAGTTCAGAGTGAAAGGGTCCATGAGCCAAGTGAGCCAAGTGTTATGATTATTCCAAGGGTAGAACCAAAAGCCGATTATGTTCAAAATCAACAAGCGAAACAAGAAAAGCAGAAGCAGACGGAAAAGGTTATGGCACGGGCCAAGAGTCAAAGGCTAAAGAGGCCTGGTCCATCTATCACAGGTTTCTCCTTTTGCCCCCGATGCTAAACAGAAGGTTAGAATCATCATTCCACCAGGAAGAGAATATGATCCTTTTGCCCCTGTTAAATTCCAAAAGGTTAAGAATATGGATGCTTGGCTCAAAAAAAAACCGTAAGTATCTCTCTACTTGTATTACTTTCTTTACCAATTTTTAATCATATCTGAATTGTGATGGTACTGAATTGTGATCGTATACAGCGATTATACCAAGATACAACCGAGAACAAACTCAGAATGGTTTTGGATTCTTCGGACCAACAGTGAGTATCTCAAAGATTCGGTAAGCAGACTTCCTCTGTAGACTTCCTCTGTAGACTTACTCTGTAGACTTCCTCTGTAGAACAAGCTCAGAATGGTTTTTTTTGTAGACCGATAAAAGTGGTAGTGGAATTTGAGATTCAACTACCTAAGAAGCTGACTTTACTAACAAAAAGGTGAAAAACTCTTTGTAGTCTCACTTCGGTTCTATCTCTTCTTGACCATCAGGCGACAGTTCGGTCTCTGTTTGACCATCATGCGATTATTTTGTAGTAGAAATGACTGAAAAAGGTGTTTAACCTCTAGCCTTATCGATTTCCAAACGTAACGTTCAAGTATACCATATGTTTGATATTTGATGCGTACGTTATGTACAACCTGTTAGACCGCAACCAATAATGTTCTTACAATGCTTAAGTTTCACAATGACCCAAGTGTTTGTGTGTGTATAGAGCCTCAATGGTCATAATCATACCATGAGGAACTTTGATGTGCGAAAAATGACAAAAATCAAAGTTGTCGTTATACGGAGAATTACTTATTTTTTATATATCCTATCGCGTGATCCGAAAAGCTTGCCACCACACTGCATGTTCCGAATTTGGAATACTTTCCGACTAATGCCAGGGATAACCGAATCGCCTGTTACCGGACTACCAGGTAAACTGTTTGGTCCAAAACCCAACCCATACTTCCCATATATGGATGTGATTTTTGTTTCTACGGAGGCTTGAACCCTGGGGAAATGTTGTAGCACATTCCCAAGTCTCACCTACCACTACAACACAACCATGTGGGCGAATTGCTTATTGATTACAAGAACGTGTTCTAAATGTTTGTTAGATGTTGACAATGAAGTCTTTGGTGTTATGGTCATAAACAATAGTTTCTCAACTCACCGAATCTTTTTTTTTCCATAATCTTACTTCATTCATTAATCTTTCACAATACAAAGAGAGAAAATTAAGCATCGTCTAACCACAATACAACATAACTGAAACTCAATTAAACATAAGATAGATAATTCATCGCGAGAGATTGACAGTGAATCCAATGCGTGCCTCGAATGCGTCAAAATGGTCTTCTCGGCAAAGCCGAAAATCCTCAAAATTTATTTGTCTTTTCGTTATCTTATTTTTTTGACTAAATGATATTAACTTAATTTATATACTATCATAACGCGGTCCAAAAATGCACAAGTTTATTTGTTCCGAAACAGTTGAAGAATCTATTTACAATGAAACTGCAATGTCAAGAAGTTTGCCCGAACTCGATTAATTAGACATCAAACTCTCTTTCATTGATTGATACTTCTTCAACGTGAAAAGTAGCATGACTACAAAAGCTTTTGCTTAAGATACAAGTAAAAGAAAGACGCTCAATTTCTTTCAATAGAAGGTTCATTTCCGCTGAACCTCCAAATATCTTTTGCTCCAGATGTAAGACACAAACAAAGCTCGAAAACGTAACGCAAAAACAAAACGCAACTCGTACCTCCATTATTATATTTTTTTCAGGTCAATGCTGTCACTGCTATATTGATCAACGTCCTTCTTTAAAACCATGGCTGTTTCAAGTGTATATTTAAAGTCAAGTCATTAGTCAATATCCAGACGATACATGCATGCTATGTCACAATTTGAACTTAGGCAAAGGGTAATATTGATCGCTATCGTTATAATATGAGACGGTGGGTCTATGTCCAGTTTGAGGCCCAGTTTGAGGCACCTTGGGCTCTAAGGTCGTGTGCCCTGATGGTTCTTTGATGTAGAAAGAAAGCTTAGGAGACAAAGGCTTCAAATATACAACAATATTTTATATAGTCAATTATTTGATGAAATCAGTAGAATAGATAACAATTATGTGATGAAGCCGCCGGTCGTCTTCTCCGAGCAAGGATGAGGCCTCTCCTCCGCAGCTTGTCTCACCGGTTCTCCGCCTGAGAGCCAGATCTCACCTTTCGTCGGCAGCCGTGTTTTGCTGACGAGAAGTCTCTCCTCCCCCCACTTCTGCCCCCCATGACGTTGTCCTCTGCCTCACCGTGCTTAGCCACGAGGCCACTCTCTTCACCGTCTCTGACATTGAGAGGCACGAGTCTCTCTAACTTCCGGACGGTGACTCGTCCGGCGATTTCAAACCCACCGGTGCCTCCAGATCCTCCCCCACCGGTCACGGATCTGAAGCCGAGGTCCGAGTACCTCTCCCGCTTCCCCCTCGTAATGACTAAAACAAGTCTTCTCCTTCCTCCAACATCGCCGAATCTAGACTGTGGACCGGCGATTTTGTCCATCGAGGCCAAGCAGCTTCAACGTCGAGTCATTCCAGTTTCCTCCCAACGTCTGAACGGCACCAGATCGGAGGGCTCTCCGGAACTTTCTCGAAGACATATCGCCTCATCGCTAGGTGGCTCCCCCCCAATATTTGTCACCTCGACTCAGATCTCACCACACCTCCTTCTTAATCGAAGACCCTCTCTCCGGTCAAGGGTTCTTCTCTGGCTCAAGGCTCGGCTATCCCCGAACCTCCTATTTCCGGTCATCCTTCCCGCAGAGGTTGTTGTACTGCTTGCTTCTACTCCGACCACCCACCGATGGTACTCCGGTCCGTGGTGGCCAACCGTCGCAGCAACCTCCAAAACCTAATCTAAACTTTGAACCTAATCAACAATGGGCCTGGCCCAGAATGCTATGTGGGCTAGCTTGCCCAACAAAAGCATGTATTCTTAGCCCATACTCAAGTCACTCAAACCCTATTTCCGATGACAATCCCCTCTACGGTTCTACTGTGATTTTTGACAAGGGTGAAATGAAGATGACCTTATGGTTTACACCATCGACCTACACGGTTTGGCAAAGCTCGTTAAAATCTCCTCCCTCCACATCGAGCGTGGAGAGGCCATCTAACAGTCAAAGTGATTCATACAATCACTCGACATGGTTCATACCCCCCTCGGGTGAGTTATCTTTCGTATTCACACTCTCCTTCTCTAGGTTTAGAAGTGTGTGACACAACTTTAGGAGCGATACCGAGATGGAATGCATACTTTCCACTGAGCTTACTCTTAGATGTGATTGATATTTTGGTAGTATTATTAGTCTTGGGTGAATACTCTCCATCGACCTTACTTTTGGATGTGTATATCACCTTGTTGGGATTAATATCGAATAGCTTTCGGATTGCTTCTCCTCGTAGATGCTTTAACCATATCGGATTGAGAGTTCTTGCTTTGACATCCAAAGGCACGGACTTAAGTTTAACAGTGTATGACACCTCTTTGGATAGCTTTTGGATGTCTCCTCTGTGTACTCGTAAGAGACCATTTTCAGTCCTATTCCTCACCGGCGAAGGGACAACGGGACAACAGATTCCCGTCGACTTCATTCTTATCTTAGCCCGGAGTTGTAATTTCTTGGGTTTGACCCATAACCTTCTCGTAACGAGCTTGTTTAAACTCGATTACGTCCATATAAGTTCCTCCGTCAAGGAGAGACCTATCACAACCACTTCTTTGGAGTGTGTTCACAAAAGCTCAGCCTTTAAGGCAGCTATTTATGTTCTTTTGCCGGTAATGGTAGAAGAAATGGAGATCGAAGTGCTTGCAATCGATCTTGAAGCCCTTTCTAAGAAGCTTCCGGTTTTTGTCTACGATTCAACCGTCTAACCTATCTTTTGAAGCCTACTTTGACGCATCCGAGAACTCTTTTGGATTCGCTGTCTTCTAGCTTTATTGTTACCTTCTTGTATGTGTTTATTGCTTTCATGAACTGTATTCTACAACTTTGTATGACTACCTCTTAATATGAATGAAGAACTTGTTGAACAAAAAAAAAAAGATAACAATTATGCAATGAAAATAGTTAACTTTGTTTTTAAATTATTAACTATTTTAGAAAATAGTTAGCTATGTTTTTATATAGTTATAAATAATGATGTAGTTAACTATGTTCTGAGATAATTGAATAGATAATTTTGAAAATAGTTAATTTGTTATCAATTTTTTTTTCAATTTTTTTCAGAGTAAATCTACTTTTTGGAGAGAAATAATCGCACAAGCAATTTCTTTAGAGATAAAATCAATAGAAAATTTTTAGGAATTTTTTCTTAATTATATTTATCTTAATTACAGTTGTAAGAGTAATTTTTCATATCTTTTAATTTCTCCCTAATACTTAATTAACTATATTTTTGGATATGTTGTTTAACTAATTTTTCCCCTAAAAATGATAACCCATAATACATCTATCTATATATATAATTGAGAGGTGATTTTTCCTACGTGGCGACTCTATAGCGAGTTTAAAACTTGTTTTGCCAATAATACCCTTAATGAAATCATCTATTTAGCCCGTTTTAGTTTTTAAGATTTATTTTTTCCATTTGTTTGTGTCGGTTGTTTAAAACCCTATGTATTTTTTTTCGTGTGTTATAAATATGATAGAGACCACATATTGTTTGTGTAATTTTTTTTGCCCTAATTATATCACCCGCCGTCTTCAAAGTGTATTTTGTTAGCTGTTGTGTTTATAGAATACATACTGCGCATGCATGTTGTTAATTTGTCATGTATTCATTTTCTTTTTCTACTAATTATTGTTCTATTTTTTTTATAGGTTATAACATCTTCTTCGAGGTATAATTCGTTCTTATATTTATTGTTTATGTATATGTGTTGTCATCTATTATACTTTCATGTTTGTTAAATTGTGATAATCATGAACAAAGAGAAGTAACTATTTCACAATTTAACAAAAAAAAATTTAAGCGTGTCACCAATTATCCTTAGATATTTAAAAAAATCATACGCTTGCTTATGAAGTTATGATTGTCTATTTGTTTTCTTATTCATATGATTTGTGTAATTATGTAATGAAGGTTTTGACGTGTTAGCTCTCCGATTAACATATAATCCTAGAGTTCACATAGATAACCTTGGATCTAAAGCTACATCAAACCCTGGGTGGTGAAGAGTGGTTCTGAAAATTTTGGTCCAGCTCTTGCCTAACGGGTCCTAATAACATTGATCCTAAGGATTTTTTTTTTGAAACTAACAAACTCAATGATTAGATCCTAAGGTTGCGATCCTAAGGTTACTATCTTATTTACCTCGATGTCTTTTTTTTGGCATGCTAACTTTATTTAGTTTGATATATTTTTATTCGAACATGGCTATAGTTTTCATGTCTAATTTAATGGATGTGTTTTTGATCTATGAATAAATAGATCAAACCATGTGATACTGGTCCAAAGATGACATCTCTAATCTCAAGAGTTCTTAAACAGCATCAAGCTATCTGGGTTACCTAATCACGAGTTCCGTTTGAAGATTGGTACACCGGTAATGCTACTTCGAAACATCGACCCTAAAGGTAGTTTATGTAATGGAATAAGACTACTTATAAAGAAAATGGCTATTCGAGTTATAGAAGGTCGTATTATAACTGGTGACAAGTTGGGTGAGATAGTATTGATACCTCGGATGTTTGTCTCTCCCAGATGCAAAATTCCCTTTCCGTATGAGACGACGACAATTTCCTATAGCAGTTGCTTTCGCAATGAACATCAACAAAAGCCAAGGTAAACGCTATAGAAAGTCGGTCTATATCTACCAAAACCAGTTTTCACCCATGATCAACTATATGTTGTCGTATCCAGAGTTACATCAAATAAAGGTTTAAAGATTTTTATCACCAACAAAAACGGAAAGACGATTACACATACAACAAATGTTGATTACAAATAAATTTTTCATAATACTTTCTCGAGAAATTTTTCATAGTAAATTAATATCTATAAGTTGACATGCCAACTCAGCCCAAGTCCAGGCCCACTAGTACAGATTTAGAATTCTTAGGGTATATAGTGTGCTCCGATCACTTTGATGAAGACCATAGCTAGGGTTTTGTCTCGTTTCTTTGTGTAGTTGTGTTACCTAAGTCGTTTGATTGGGAAAAAGGTTGATAAAAATCAAACTTTTAGGTTTGTGAAGATATGGACAGAATCAGTGGGTTGTCAGATGACTTGTTGATTAAGATATTATTGTTTCTTCCGACAAAAGTTGTTGTATCCACTAGTGTTTTGTCGAAACGATGGGAGTGTCTTTGGATGTGGTTGCCTAAACTAAGGTTCGTTGGTAGATTTTTTTCTTTGAATGAATACCAAAGGTTACGGCTTTTTCTTGCTAGAAATATGCCATTATATAGAGCTCCGGTTATCGAAAGCTTTCGTCTCAAGTTATTTGGTCCAGGTTGTAAACCTGAAGATATTAAATTGTGGGTTTTCATTGCAAGTTCTCGCTACCTACGTGAGCTTGAGATTTCTTTGTCGTATGCTGAATTGTACAACTCAAACGTATTGCCGAGTAATTTGTATAACTGCAAATCGCTAGTGATTTTGAAACTCGAAGGTGACATTATCTTGGATGTTCCTCGCATGGTTGGTCTTCCTTGTCTAAAAGTTTTACAACTTCGACGCTTGAGACACTTGAATGGATCTTGGTGTAGCTTGAGCTACGATAGATACAAGGATTCGTTGATCCGAAAGGATAGCCGAAACACTCGTCTTCTTGAGGTCGTTGATTCCACAAAGGAATACCGAAACAAGGAACAATGAGATGAAAACTCTCTCTCTCTTTATTAATTCAATCAAAAACCAACGAAGAATGAAACAAAGCACCTCAACTTATACTACTCCTAATGATAAGACTAATCTCCTAAGAAATCGATAGATAAGAACAAATTTAAGATAAGCTAAGAGTTAGAACAAATCTCTAACCTCAAAGATTATCGTTAAAAGAAAATCAAAACAAAAACCAAAGTCCAATAACTAAAAGTAAAGATAAAGAAAGCCCAAGTTGTTGAAGACGTGTTACACACGTAAGATGTGCTACATCACGTCTCCCGGGGTAACGAAAAATTCGACCTCGAATTTTATTCCACGCTATTCTAGCATCGTACCCGTGTCACCAGCCAGTTGTACTTCCACCATGTTCTGCTCTTGGGAGTCGATGTCGTACTTTCTCTCTTCCTCTACGTACAACCCTCGTCGACCTTGTTGTGGGCATGTCGATTGTCTATGCCCTTGCTCACCACAACCAAAACATTTGAATGAAGGAGTTCAAGTCTCACGCGCAGCTGGAACAATACCACTTACATCTCGTAACTGGTTAGACACTCTTAGTTGACCACTCTGTTCTTGTGCTTTAAGCGGTCCGAACTCACTATTAGAGCCACGATGATGTTTTGTGTTGTTGGAGTCCCATGTCAAAGGTGAGTTGCGAGATTGTTGCTCCATTAAGAGAGCACGTTGGTGTGCTTCCGACACTGTGGACGGATTGAATTGAAGCAATGAATACTGCAATTCTTCGCGTAACCCACCAATAAAGTGTGACACAAGCTGCTCGTCTGTCTCCTGCAAACTGCTACGAGCGAGTAAGGAAAAAAAATCAGAAGCGTAAGCATCAACAGATCCATGTCCTTGTCACAGATTTTGGAACCGTGTATACACTGTTCGAAAGTAATTATAAGGAAGAAAAGCTTTGCCTAAGTGTTTCTTCAATTTTTCCCACGAATCGATTCGATCTTTTTCTGCTCGTGATCTTTGTTCCTTCACCTGCTGCCACCAAGCTGACGCTTGGCCTTTGAAACGAGTAGCTACCAAGGGAACTCGCATATTCTCGGGTACACCTTTGAACGTTAACAACTCCTCTGTGGAACTGATCCAGTCGAGCAATTCTTCAGGTTGTAAAGTGCCATGAAAGTCTGGAAGATCAAGCTTGAAACCTGATTCCCACCTTTGATTATCGAAACCGCGATCAGCTACAGGTGCTTGACGGAGTTGCTGGATCGGAGGCTCATCGTCTCCTGCGAACGGATTCTCGTTCTCGTCTTCTTCAACTTCTTCGTCAAAGATTGGAGCATCTCGTTGGGGCAAAGCTCCTGGTTGCTGGGTTGCTTGGATGATTGTACGTACGGCTGTTTCTACGGACTGTCGCAGCACATCACGAAGATCTTGTTGAAACTCTGCCAATATTTCGCGCAAGGCATCAGCTTGCTCGTTCCTCTGTTGCTGCAAATTCTTTCTCGCCGGCATGATAAGGATTGTTTGTCTCTGATACCAACTGGTGTAGCTTGAGCTACGATAGATACAAGGATTCGTTGATCCGAAAGGATAGCCGAAACACTCGTCTTCTTGAGGTCGTTGATTCCACAAAGGAATACCGAAACAAGGAACAATGAGATGAAAACTCTCTCTCTCTTTATTAATTCAATCAAAAACCAACGAAGAATGAAACAAAGCACCTCAATTTATACTACTCCTAATGATAAGGCTAATCTCCTAAGAAATCGATAGATAAGAACAAACTTAAGATAAGCTAAGAGTTAGAACAAATCTCTAACCTCAAAGATTATCGTTAAAAGAAAATCAAAACAAAAACCAAAGTCCAATAACTAAAAGTAAAGATAAAGAAAGCCCAAGTTGTTGAAGACGTGTTACACACGTAAGATGTGCTACATCAGATCTCTTCAACGACTTCTATCTATTTGCCCTGTTCTTGAAGATCTATTGGTGCGTTGTGATAGGTTTAATTTTGAAAAGGAATTGATTACGGTTAATGTCCCATCTTTGCAGAGTTTATCTATCTATATACCTCTTGATATTAACGGTATTTTTGATGGGTTAGTGATCAATACTCCCTCTTTGAAGTATTTGAAACTTGAGGATCTTTGTGAATGGGGACGATCATGTTTGATTGAGAATATGCCTACGCTTAGGGAAGCATATGTAGATACTAACTTCCATGATATATTGAGTCTTATCGGATCAATCACATCTGTCAAGCGTCTTACTTTCTCTTCGCAGGCTCATGTGTATAGTGAGCCAGCTCAAGTGTATGGTGCTGGTTTTGTTTTCAACCAGCTTGAACATTTGAAGATATGTTTAGGCAATGATTATTCGTCGAGTCTCCTTGTCCGGCTTCTCAAAGATTCTCCTAACTTACGAGTACTGGACCTCTTTAAAACGGATTATAAATATGGTCCTATGGTTTGCTGGAATCAACCGAGTACTGTTCCTAAGTGTATCGTGTGGACTCTACAAACTTTCAAGTGGTCAGGGTACTTAGGAAGACCACACGAGAGAGATATTGCAGTTTACATCTTGACAAACGCTTGTCGCTTAAAGACAGCAACAATCTCCTTTGACGACAGATATGTTGGCACAAAACTTGAGATGATCAAGGAGTTGTCACTTTTTTCTCGAGCATCAACCACATGCCAACTCGTATTTGATTAACGATTTTTTTTTTTTTTACATGTTTTCATTTATGTAGTAGAATTCTTGGACCTTCCATTTGTATCCTCTATATATTAATAGAGGAGACATTTTTTTATAATCCTATGTGTCATGCTAGGAAGATTTTAAGGGTTTGTTAATCAAAATTAGGAAAATCACAATATTAGGTATCTGTTCACAATTAGGAAAATCACAATATAATCATGTTAACAAATTCACCTTAGGAGATTTGTTAGGAGATTTTGCCCAATTGATCAATATTCACGTTAATAGATTTTGTCCATCTCACAATTAGTCCAATATAAAAAGAAGCCCAATTGATCATTGTTCTAAGGTGTCAACCAAAGATTGTGATTTAAATCAATACGGCTTCTCCTAATTAGGAAACATATATTTGGCATGGGATATAAAATTGTGCATAATACATATCAATTTAATATATTAAGACACTATATATTGGACTTTGGATAACAATTTTAAACTAGCCCAAATCCACAAATATTTGGATGGGCAATCTTAATTGTTCCATCCAAATTGACAATATATCCAAAGCCGTAAAAGAAGCCCATCCAAATATATATATTTGTTAATTTAAAATGTATTAATAAATGTATTAATATATGTTTTCCATAGAAAAAATTATGGATGTAACAGTGGGTATGTCATCAAGAAGCCGTAAAAGAAGCATATAACACGACAAAAAAAAAATCATATAACAGTGGGTTTGTCCACTAAAACATATATTAGGAGACACAATCCCTACAATATTAGATAACAAACATATATGTGCCATCTAAAGATGGTTTTAAAGAACTACTTTCCTAATAAAAATTATTAAAAACTTTTAATAACAAATATATGAAAATAACGAATATGTGATCATTAATATAGAGAATTTTATTTTAGGAATATAGAAAATATTTGAAAATATCTTATTTTCTTTTCAATAACTACTAGATTTTTTTATCTGACTCAAATGCGGGATTAGAATCATACAAAAAATAAATGCGGGATTAGAATATTCAAAAACAAAAATTCCCGATTATTTTTAATAAATGAGAGAAATTAAAAATAACAAAGATAAAATATATTTATGTTTGATCAAAATTTAACTTTATTACATTTTATGTACAATACATATCATTTTTGTACGTTTATAAATGGTATAATATACGACCTTTTAGGGACAACGCTACAGCTCGAGTGGATCGATGTCCCCAGTGCTAGGGGTATTTAGGTCATTTCATATCGATCCGATCCGATCTTTAGTCCACTGTGCATATGGTTAGAAACTAGAACTATGGTGCAGTTTATAACTGGTCAATGGAAGAATCTCAAACTGGCTTGTCTAATAAACTCTTTTAGTTTTCGTTTTTTTTTCTTATTTGATTACAAAAAGTGTGCAAGTCTTTGAGGAGTAAGTGAAACATTTGGATGCCTCCATAAATATCCTATCTTGTTAGCCTGAATTGTGTAGACCCAATGATCTCTTGCATCTTCTTTGAGAACTACTAAAGATTCTTGGGAAGATAGATAGAAAACAGAGATAGAAAAGCTTGATGAATTGGTGAAATGATTTATGTTTTCATCAACTCATAGTAAGTGATATCACGCCTCATAATGGCTGAGGTACATCAAACTTCAGGATCATTCATCAAATCTCAATCATCCTTCGACATCTTCGGGTTAGGTTTTATGCGAACTGGAGAAGGTTTATTACAATGGAGTCATGTGTTTCACAAAATCTTTAAAAGTGTACTTTCTTTGAAAGACAGCTTTGAGCAGATAAGTAGTTCTGTCAAAGTTGATGGCAATGATAATGTCGTCGAGATAAACTAACACTGTGCCAAACTGAAGTCCTGTGAACAGATCATGATCTCATAAAGATCACAATCTGAAGCTGTAATCATGATCCAAATTAGAGACTCATCACGTCTCTACGACTCCACCACATTCAGCATAACACCTCTCCCCACAAACAGACTAGTATTTATTCTTTGATAGACCCACAACAACAAACCCTCCAAAACAATCCAAGTCTTCACCTACACAGTCTCCACGTCAATATCTCTTGACCAATGGTATCAGATCACCTACAATTTTAACCAAGCCAAGATGAAATAGAGCATCTGACTTCACCTGATTCACCTTGAAACTAAAAAGTTATTTTTTATTTTTTTTAATTAATAACAAAATTCAAAAATAAGAAGAATTTAAAAGACACACCTCTGCTGCCATCTCACAGGTGTGGAGTTCGACTCCACCTACCTCCATGTTCATGGAGAATTAAGCTATTGGACCGGCTTGTTGTGGCCGCTTCTCCGAGAAAACAAAGCTTTCTTAATTCAACATTTTTATATTAATCCAAGAACAGATGACAGATCTATCATTCTACTCTTATTTTTATTCTCGAAACTGATTATTCTCATCAGATTATAGCAGATTATGCATGTTGAGATTTTTTTATTTTGTTATTAGGTTTAGAAATCGAATCATAGGTCTTTGTTTTGATTTGTAGATTTTTCTATTTCGTGCTCGTGTTCCTCGTTTTATATATTTGAGAATATAATTCAGAGAAATTGTTGGAAAACAAAAGATCTCTCTAAATCTTCATTAACATGTGTAGTTTTTTTTTCAACCAAATATTAATTAAAGAAAAACTCCGCGATTAGTAACCCAATCGAGAGGAGTAGAGTTTACATAAGAAGAATCTGTAAATAAAATTCTGGAAAATCTAGCTAGACAGTCTGCCTTAGCATTACAGTGGCGAGAAATGCTATAAATCGAGGGGAAATAAGCACGGAGAACAACGATTGTTGTAGCATAATGGGCCTCAATTATCTCTAGCCCAAAATCAGTTTGACTAAAGAAGAGAGAAAACGTAAATGGAAAAGGAGAAGAAGGAAATTCTTTTACAGAATGGAAATAGAGAAGCTGGGTTTGGCTATATATACAAGACATCTCTGAAGCTAAGGAGCATTCAACACAAAGGCAAGAGAGAAGCGAACGTGGTTGAAATAAGGCTCCTGTGTCTCCCCCTTTTAGCTTAAGCAAAGAAACCTGTAATAGAAACAAGCATAAGATTGTTATTGCTTCCTTTGTAATCAATCTTTTATAGTGGAAGGTTTTGGAGAAATTATTGTGTTCTTATCTTTGATTGCATACTAGCTTAGATTCTAAAGGTTTTCTAGAGATAGAATCGGATCTATTTCTTAACAATTGTTAAGTTTTTTTTTGTTTTAATTTATTACTGGAAACTGAACAGTTCCGGTCATTTTTTTGGCAGCACAAACTCAGAAGTTAATTTAGAGGTTTTATGTGTAAGCATAATTGATGTGAAGGTTTAGAATGTTAGTGAAATACCATCAAGGTTTAATGTTAATGAATATGTTTTTCTTATTTCACAAAGTGATTGTACAAGGGAAATATATACAAGAGAATAGAAGTCTCTAGAATAACGTAATTACAGTCTATTCCTAAAACAGAGCAATCAAAGATTGAGAAAATAATTATGATTGATATCGTATCTCTTACATTTAAAGTGTACCTTTTGCCACTTTAAAGGTTAAAACTGTGATTTTCTCATCTATTATTTGTCTCAGAACATGTATTGATCATGTCACCTCACTCGCCATTTTCTTTTTCATCCTGGTAATTCTGTAAATAATGCTAATAAAATGACATATTTCGGTACGTTTTTGCTGTTTTGCTCTTTAATTTATTGATAGTTTGCAGTGGCTCGTACCAAGCCGAAGTAAAAGATAAAACATATATGGGAGCAATAATGTATGCTTCTATAAAAACTCCTTCGGTTCAATTCAGTTCTACTTGTATGCACTTTCAACTCATGGAGACGATTTGATGAAAATGGGTTGGACGGTAAGTTACATAAACTTGTGCTCTTATGAACATCATCATATCTATAATGTTGCAACTTGTCATATTTTCCAACTACACATATAGTTTTCAATTCAGGTAAATCCAACTTTGTACTCTGAAAACAAAACTCAGAATTTTGTGTATACAAAAGAAAAAAAAACAGCATGATCTTTTGTTATACAAACAAAAACCATGTATATTCAATTTTTCCAAGCGATTTTTAGAAAAGAAAAGCAGTAATAGCAATTGTGCTGTGGTTTTCGTTTTAAGGCAAAATTGTGAAAAACAAAAGACTAAAACGTTAGAACAGTTAGATTGCAAGATTCTTATATAAATATTACATTAAGAAAATCAATTAAAAATGGAAATGAACATGTAAAAATAAAAGAAAAGAAATCTAAAAGAAATTATTGGCTTCACATAATTTATTTCAATTTGGGCGTCTAGTATAAAAATTTAAGCATACACTAGAGCAAAAGTATGTATTCGAGGTTCCAAGCATCTTCAAGATGATAGGAGGAATGCAATGAGACTTACACTCACTGCAAAATGGGCGAGTTACACTGTTATTGAGCACCACCTCATATGATGATCTGGTCCCCATGTCTATTGTGCGCCTTGGCATGAGCCCTGTAAATTCTCCGAGCACACACTCTATATGCAAACTAGCTCGATAATCTTTACATGTGTAGGACCATGTCGCTGGATTGGTTTCTTTCTCACAAATGTCACACCAGTATTTACCACTTGCATCATTTTCGCCAAAGGATAGTGAGAGAGGATTATCGTCAACTCTATGCTTTACGATTTGTGGTAAAGTGGCGCATTCGAAGCACAAGACATATCCACAATCATCTTCAATGCATGTGAGCACACGAAATGTCTGCTTGTCGCAACCCTTGCATTGTCTTCTTCTTTCTTGTGAAATGTAATATAAGGGGTGGTGGGGATGACTTGGATGGTCAAATGGTTCAGAAATTGAACCGCATCGGACATCTAACTTTAAATTCCCATGCTTGTACATGAACCCAGTGGACCTTTTATCACAAGCAGTACACACAAAAGAACCAGCCTCTGTAACTAAAGTAAGACGTTCATTGTGTAGCACATGCCATCTCCTTCTTGGAAATTCAGCGCAGTTTTGGTGAAGAACAAAATCACAAGCAATACAGCCATAGAAGGGTTGGAGACCAATGGGATGGGTGCATGCGTTGCATCGCTTGTTCGCCTCCCATAGAATACCATTAACGTTGAGTCTTAGGTAATGCTCTTTATGGCTGAAATGTTGTATTGTGTTGTCATCTATTACAACATATGGCTCTATATCTTCTGCTTCTTCTGGTACTCCTTCGAGTTCTTTCCCATTCCAAACATTATTTCTGGTAGCACATTTCGAATGAACGACATATTCAGAACACCTCTGACAAGAATAACCTCCACAACCCCAATCCACCTTCTTGCGACAAACTCCACATACAGAATTCACAACACCCAGAAGAGGAGTACGAGAAAGGCGGTGATCATGCCGGTTGATTTGTATGACGCGTGGAAGGCCAAAACACTCTTTATGGATCACGAAATTACATTGAAGACATATGTAAGGGCTTCGATCTCCCTTCAGCCCGCAAGCATTACATGTGAAGGAAATGAGTCTTGGGAGAAGAAAGAGTTGGTGATCATGGGTTTTCAAATCAAGAATAGATTGTGGTGGCGGGTTTAAAACACAACCCATATCCAAGGTGTAGTTACAAGAAGAACAATGATAAAAAAATTCATCATAAATCGTTGTTCCACAAAGATAACATTTTCCATCAGTATAGTAGTCCGGGAGTTGACCCATGAGAAGCTTAAGAGGGTGTATGGAGTGGCAAGAGTGGTTTACCTCTAATGGATGTTTTACCACTAACGGCTGCTTTTTGTCTGACGGATGCCATACGCAATCGACGTGGAAGGTTAAATCACACTCATTACATTTGTAATGACCCTCTTTACCAATGTTCCCACATTTAGCACAAGCGAACTCAATCCACTCCTTGAGAAGGGTGAGCTTGTGGCGATGATACGTTCCAGAAATGTCAAGAACCTCTGGTGGTGAGTACTTTGCACAGTATAGATCGATATCGAATAAACAAATCTCACAATGATAGGACAGATTCACGATTCTTCTGTAACATAAATCACACCCATTATCTACTTTACTTCGTAGCCAAAGAGTGTGCTTTGCGTGGGATGGGTGGTCGATAGATTCAGAAACCTCATCGCCACATTTCTTGTGGACGAAGAAATCGCAGCGTTTGCAATAGTAGCCATCACTGATAGAATCCAAGTGTGCACAACAATCACCTCTCCTCGTATCATTCCAAGGCACCATAAGATGCTCGTGGATCAATGGTAGTGACACTCCCTCAGATTCCATGGTCAAAGAAAGAAGAAAGAACAACGAAAGTAAGGATAAGAAAAAGAAGAAGAAGAAGGAAAAAAGGTTAGATCTGAAATCTCAAAGCTCTGCTCCTTTCAAGTCTCTTTGATCTCTCTCTGCTCAAAAGTCTTCGTTAATCTCAATCATGTTCTTATAAAATAACATAATACAGGTATACTTTAATATTGGACTCTTGGTGGTCATTCTATAATAATAAAATAAATATTATGGTTATTATAATGTTTATCTTATGATGGTTGATTAACTAATGAGTAGAAGTCGTGTGTGCCATGATCAAGTGGTTCCATACGTAAACTTGTTAAAGGCTTATAAAGGCGTGGCATCATCTCGATTCTCGAAGGTCACTCCATCGAATGGTTATATGTAATATTCATGGATCGTAATGGTAATGTTTGGATCTGAAATCTCAAAGCTCTTCTCCTTTCAAGTCTCTTTCTCTCTCTGCTCAAAAAGTCTTCATTAGTCCCTAACATGTTCTTATAAAATAAAATAATACAGGTATACTTTAATACTGGACTTTTTGGTGGTCATTCAATAATTATAAAAATATAAATGTTATGGTTTATTATGATATTTATTTGTTTTATGACCGTTGATTAAGTAAATCAATAAAAAAACTCATATGTGCGTTGATGAAGTGGTTGAGAATAAACACGCAAGTGTTAATATTTTTTGCACAAGTGAGGAGTCACGTTGTTGGAGACATTAGGCCTATTCAATGGTTATTATTGCAAGAAATGCCATATTTTCTAGAAAACTTTTTAAAACTGCCATAAAAAAAGATTTCTTTCGGAAAATGCCACAAAGCAGACTTGAAGTGACGAAAATGCCCTTCGCCATGCGATTTGTAGAAGACACGCGCGATTGGGATAAGACACGCGCGAGTGAAGAAAGTGAGGAGGTTTTTGATTCAAACAAAGCGGTTTTTTAATTAACCGGCGGTTGTCCAATCCGTCATAAAGTGTGTGACTCTCTCTCTCTCACCATTTCAGCGGTTCTGCAAGTTTTCTTTGAGGAAAAGAAAGCCGAAGAACATAGACGAAAAATTGTGGCATTGCAGAAAAACATCAAGTTATTAGAGGGTCTTGGAACGCATTACTGGAGAAAAGGAGGTGAGCAAATCGTGAACTGGTTCTCCGTTGTAAAATAGACAGTTTTCCGTTGTTTTTCAGTGTAGTTGTCGGCAAAATTTGCATGTAGTGTTTAAGTGGTTTTGATTCGTTGTCGAATAAGTTATATTGACATTGGCTGAATCGGTGGACATAGTTTACTTACGGAGGATAGTGGCAGTAAGCAAAATAATATGTTATTGTGGAATAGGCTGGGAATTTGTGTCTGTATTCGTTTATTGGGCTATAATGGGCTTTGAAAATGGTCCACTTATTTACCAACTAACATTGTCGAAATGGTCTCTCAGGATTGCAGAAGATGTCTTCATCAAAGAAGGAGACGAAATCGCCAAGGAGAAGAAGAAGTACAGATGACCAAATTACTGCGGACCTGAACCTACTGCCAAAATGGTTATACGCGGCGGATCGTTATCCTCCAAAGGGGAGAATCAATTCATACTCAAAACCGGAATATTTGCTAGATCTAGTCGAAGCCCTAGAAGGTACGGAGGAATATAATTACCTGAAGGCATCTTGTTTCGGTTTCCTTTTCAAGCTTCCTGCCCGTAAATGTTCCTTGTCTGGAAAACTTGTCCACCAAATGCTGAGTAGATCGCTAGTTACATCGAAACGTCACGAGATCTGGTTTGTATTTGCCGATAAACCATTTCGTTTCTCCCTGCGTGAGTTCGCTATTCTTACTGGTCTACCTTGTGGACCTTATCCGGATGAAGAGACACTTAGGAAATGGCAGACACCGAGTAATCCTAAGAAAAGTTATTAGAATGAACTTTTCTCGAGTGACCAACAGACAGTGTTGATTAAGGACATCGTCATTTGGCTGAAGAGGGACAAGAGACTGCCAGAAGAACAGAAAATGCCAAAGTGGAAGCGACTTCGGCTTGCACTGCTTGTCATTGTTGAAGGTATACTGATATGCAACAGTGGTGTTGTGAAGGCTTCAAGGGGAGTGGTGCAAATGGTTAAAAATTTGCAGAGATTTGAACAATATCCTTGGGGCCGGCTGTCGTTTGAGCTTACATTGCAGTTGTTGATGGTTGGGAAGAAGATAGAGAGCGCCAAAAAGCTGGTAGAAAAGTTCAATCAGTCCCACTTCTCCGCACATGGATTCACACTCGCAATCCAATTGCTGGTTTTCAAAGCTATACCTGCGTTAGAGAGATTCATACCAGAGGCAGAGGATGAGCATGACTTCACAAACCAGTCCATTGTTAATCTAAGTCACCTGAGATCATTCCACAATTCCAACATTATGGAAATCGAAATCATCCCAAATGTAAGTCCACTGACTTTATATCATAAAGTTTATATCTCTAATATATCCATAACCTTGGGTTTCTTTTATGTCCATGCCAGTTGATATCTGCTGTGGCAATATTAACTATTCTGTTGTATTATGTAGTTGCATATATCCCCTTTGTTGCCGGGCGGTGAGGAGTATTTCGCTGAGTATAGAAACTGGAGAGATGATGTTAGAGATGTGGAAGTTGAATATATGGAAATGCTTATTGGCAGGCGTTACAAGTTTACTAAAGAGGATTGGAAGGGAGGGGCAGATATGTGGCCTGTGATTCTACCAGATTCAAAGTTGAAGAAGAAACAAAAAGCCCAGGGCAAACTTGTCCACCAGACAAGGGCAAAACCAGAAAAATAGATAAACCTAAATTCTCAAGGAAAGACAAGGGGAAAGGTAAAGTTGGTGAAGATGCAAGGACACCTTCTAGTGAAGAAGGTGTGGATGTTAACACTATCTTGGAACTTGTTGATAAGAAGAATGAAGCACACTCGGCTGAGATGAAGGAGTTGTGGTTGTTAGAGAAAAAAATCATGAAGGATGAGCTGGTGGATGAGATTATTAGTATCCTGCGCGATGGGGGTAAGTACCCCAGTCCAAAATGCACAGAAAACCCTAAATCTCCTGTTCTGCAGAATAGTTCTAACTCATATACAAAGTCTGAGAATGTCCAAGGGAGTGAAGAAGAGGAGCTACGGACTCATAGAAAGTCTGAGGAAGTCCAAAGGAGTAGAGAAGAAGAAGGACAGAGTCCTGTTCAGGAGAAGAATGATGTATCGTGGAAGGATTATCCAATTGTTTTGGGTGTTTTAGACAAGTTGGATGAGATTCCTGCTGACTTGGATGGACAACAAATTAAAGAAAATGTTGAGCAGGTTTGATTATTAATATGTCCATCCAATTTCGTTCTTGAAATGTATGGAGATAATGTTTTAAAAAAATACAGAGTGGACTACAGGTGGCAGTTCAGACCAATGTTGAGGCGTCCAGCAGCCATGCAAAGAATGCAAATCTTTTTGCAAACCCTGAGGATGTAGGATCAGAACCCTCTCAGGAGGAAGCTTATGAAGAGGTATGGTTTAAATTTCTTTTTTTTTTATGATGAGTCACATGTGGAATGTAACTGTTTAAATGTATTCATAACATGTGTTTAGGAGAAAGTAGAGAACATTGATCAGATCGTTCCAGAGGACAACATAGAGGACCAGACAGTTGGGTCAGAGCAGGATAAGGTGAATGCTGGAATTCATATTGCGGGTACAACCCATATATTGTATCTTGATTATAAGCATTTAACTACTTTGATACTCTTTGTAATAGAAGACTGAGGAATCTGTGGACAGTGATCAAGAATTGTCATCAAACGTGGTGCGCAATCTTGACTTTGTTAGGCTTATAATTTAGTTTTCTGCGTAGAAAATTATGATTGAATAATTGGTGGACATGTTTGTAAACTTGTAGGATGGAAACACAGAGGATACCAAAGAAACATGCCCTACTGAAGAGGCCCCATCAGAAAATTCTGACGATGATGTATCCGGCCATGATGTACCAGTGAAAAGTGTACGTAATGGAAATATATAAACTGTGGCTGGATTTGATATATTTTTGGGTAAAATATAAACTGTGGACATGAATCTGAACAGGTCGCGAAGAGGAAAAGGAGCAAGAGTGATGATGATGTGTCCAAAGAGACTGACTTACCGGCAAAGAGAAGAAGGAATGCTCCAAAGAGATTCGGTGAATCATCTTCTGGTAAAGATAATAAAGATGATGTGGTTGGGACAGAGAAGATGGACAACCCACTGAAGAAGAAATTCTTAGCAGCACTTAGAAAGGACAAACGCAGGTAGGTATCCAATTATTTCACTCTAATAAGCTTAATGTATGTTTATAAGTAACAGTAATATCTTTAGCAGGGAGTTCCTGGTCAATGGGCATGCTGTGAGCAAAGAATTTTTCACACAAATCCACACACCACAACATAAGCTGGAACACAATGTAAGTTTTAATCCCCAATGGACAATAATTTATTTGTTTTCTAATGTCCCGATCAGAGTTGTCTTAACTGAAATGACTAATTTTACCCGTAGCATATGGACGCTTTGCTGAGCCTAGTATGGAAAAAAAATGAAACGGAGTTAATGTCGCGCAAAATCGCGATTTTGGACACTTGGTTTACTAAAGTCTTTTCAATTGACTAACCACGATTCAATAAGAATAAGAAGAAGGCAGGGTGGTGTTGGAGCAGTGCGATAAAAAACTATGTCTATGGTACAGTTCCTGGACGATTCAACAAACTTGCCTGGTTTGCTGATGTTGAAACACTTTACGCACCAATGGATTGTGGGAAAGAGCATTGGGTTGGGCTAGTAGTAGACCTTAAACAGTCTTCAATTGCCATACTAGACCCTCAAATGAAGGCAATGGACGAGAAGAAGGTCGAGGCTGTGATGAAACCTCTTCTCCAAATGCTTCCAGCGGTTATAACATCTCACGAAATTGCTCCTGCTGACACGCTTTCTCCATTTCGTATGAAAAGGGAAGATGGTGTCTGGCAATGCAATGATTCAGGCGACGCAGGTGCGGCGGCTGTTCTGTTTATTCAGCATCAATCGAAGGGCAAAAGTATCGAAGACATTCCTGAGGATATGATGGAAGAGATTCGAATGCAATATGCAATGGACCTTTTCGAAGCTTACGTCAACCCGCTCTGATATTCTTGTCCATTATAAACTCTTAAAATGTTGTCCTTTTTATGTCTTATGTTATGTTGTTCCCTGCACTTTGTTGTGTTGTTTCCTGAACATTGTTAGGGTTTGAAAACATAAACCTAAATCTGGGGTGTGGTATTTACATTAACTTATCGTCTGATATTATGGTAACTTAACCTATGTTGGTTTATCCTTAGTAAGGTCCACTTCTTAGATTTACGAAATTTTTGGTGATATTTATTGTTTAATTAGTATTCCTCGGTAAATGGAGTGAAATAGTTGTTGTCAGGCCACTTGTTATGTAACTAACTAATAAAACCTTTTATTCCTCAACAGAATGCGGAAGCTGGTTTTACTTGAGTACAAAATTAATAAAACAGTATCAGCGAACCATCTTCTTCATCAGCATCTCTGCGGGAAAGTTTCGGTCGGTATGTAAACAGCATGGCCGGAATCCCAAACGGTTGTTTCTGTGGAGGTGGCATCACAGTGGAGACATCAAAATCAGATGCTGACTTTGGCCACCGCTATTACACTTGTACTCAGAAACTTGTAAGCCTTGCTTCAAAAATCTCTTGTCATCTCATTCAAGCTAAATCAAAACGTGTAACGAAAATTGCCTTTGCTGTGTTTTCGTAGAATGGGAAAAGATCACATGTTTTCAAATGGTGTGATGAAGCCATGTTTGAGGAGATTCAAAATATAAGGAATGCCAAATTTCAGCTAGAGGATCGTCTCAATATGATGATGGTGGGGTTTGATGGACAAAAAAATTGACCCAGTAGTGGTATGGGCCCGTATAAATGATCATGACCACGAGATAACCGAAATCCGGGAGAGTGTCAATGAGGTAAAGCTTAGTGTCGAAGTTTCGCATCGAAGTCGGACGAAGTAGGGGTATTTCATCAAATTAGGCCTGGGCATCTTTGTCATAATTGTAGCAATACTTGCATTTTACTATGCAGGAAAGGATTCAGTTTGATTAGATTGTTTTTTTTTTCTGGTATGATATATGTAATAAAGTAACAATGGACATGGCATGAAATTTGTTAGTGGGCCAGTAGGCAATGGTGTTTTAGCAAAGTAAGATGTGGAAAATATTGTATAAATATGGCAGTGCCAAATTTTGTAAGTGGACAACTTTATAATTGGCTTAATGTTTGTACAAGGGTTATAACTGATGTGTGATGTGCGTCACATCAACGGAAATTATTTGCGTTTTGAATTGAGGCAGTTCCTGTCAGACATATAGGCATTTGAGTATGTCAAATCGATGGACCCACACCATACTCTTCTTTTTAAAATTATAAGGAAATCGATGGACTCCACCATGCTCTACTACTTTAACCGAAAATAATAATGAAACACAAATTATTTTCAATAGCATCCCAATTAAAAACCTTGCGTTAAAAAACACTATCCATTGAAGAAGCTATTCATGTGGGAAAGTGGTATAATACTTCGTGAATATTGAGGACAGCTTAATAAGGATTTACTTTGCCAAAAAAAATTTGAAAAATCTGCCAGTCGAGAATAGCGTGGAAACTAACCGTAACCCTTTACACTATATATAAATGGCCTTAGACAATTACTCATTCCATTTTATCATTTACCTAAAGTGGTAAAATGGCTACACATTGCCGTACATTCTTTGAGATTCCACACCATATTCAGGTTTCAATCATCCTTCGCCTGGCGGAAGATGGGCCATTAGGGCTTGGACCTCTCATCGCCGCTGGTAAAGCAGGGATGCAACTTGCATTCGACAATGAGGTCCTCAGTGAAATTCCACTTGTCCGAATCTATAAAAATCCATATCTAATGAATGAAGGTTCACCATTCCGAGATTTAATAATTCGGTGTGTCATTGCTGGGAATAAGAGGGTGACGTATCATGAAGCATTAAGGTTGGCCGCACAAGAAGGAAAAATATATACGGGTATACAAATAGTGGAAAGGATTCTAAAGAAGGATCTACGCCTATCTTTCGCACTGGTTCTCCTACTCTCAGCAGACGGCCGCTTAGAAGAAGCAAAAGAAGCTGCAAGGAAGTTTAAAAAACTAGCTGGTTCCTTCGACATTGTGACAAACGTTGCCAGACGTATTTTCTTGGATATATTTAAAATTGGTCCACGAAACAGGATATTATATGAAGCGCTTTCGTGGCCACCCCTAATGATCCGTCCACCAAAATCAGAAAGAATCTGTGTGGCGGTCGAATCTCACAATTAGAATCTAAGTGACTCTTTAGGGTTTGTAAAGTTCTTGTCGAAAGCGAGCAAACACAAAGATCTCAAGAGAGGTTTTTATTAAGCTGTTTAGAAAGCTGTTTCAGAATACAAGAGTTTGTCTAATGAATTTTCGATCCCCTTTTTGGTGAAAATGAAGGGCTATATATAGTGGAAATATCTAAAATGGGCCAGCTAATAAAATGGATCTGGCCCATTAAACAATAAATCTAATTCAGGCCCATTATTCTATTAAGCCCATTTTGCTCATGGTTTAATATCATTTTGGGCCCAGATTCAGGCTGAGCTTTCGTAGATTCGTCGTGATTTCGTCAGGATATTGCAGAGTTGTTCTCGTCGCTATATCGATCTCACAGGAGTGAAATATGACCCCTACAGTTAGCCCCCCAGCTTGGTAGTATCAAGTTATGATGATGCCAAGGTAGAAGTTTCTGAAGTCTGAGATCGATATGTTGGAGTGCGAAGTTGCCAGGCGTGGACGTCTTGTCATCGAACTCGGAAAGTTCTTGTTATTCCGTGTGGAGTCGATGTCCGCGTGTTGTTCTGGGCTTATTTCTTTTTCTATTGTCTCAGGAGACTGAGGAGGTTGATGATCTTGGTGCGTTGATGGGCTTTGAGGCCTGCTGGGAAGTTTTAGGAATTTTTACACAAAACCTAATGATTTTAGGAAATCCTCCCAGTATAAATAGGCCTGCTACCATGACATTATTTTCTACCAAATCACTTTCCCTCGGCAAAGCAAAAGGTAAAAATCACATTTGCTCCTTATTTTATTATTATTTCCTTTCTTTTGGTTTTTTTTTTTTTTTTTTTCTTGTTGACCTCGTGGCCGCCGTTAGCCGCGGCTCGCCTTCGTCCACCGCGATTCGTCACCGCAGCCTCGCCTCGTCTTCGTCACGCCTCTCGGCAAGAGAGAGAGAGAAGTCCGTCGTCACCCCTCTCGGCGCGAGAGAGAGAAAGATCCGCTCGGAACTGTTGATCTCGTGGCCGCCGTCAGCAGCGGATCTTCTTCGCCCGCCGCGATTCTTCACCGCAGCCTCGCCTCGTCTTCATCACGCCTTTCGGCAAGAGAGAGAGAGATCCGCCGTCACCCCTCTCGGTGTGAGAGAGAGAAAGATCCGGCGTGCCTTCGGCGAGAGAGAGAAGTCCGTCGCACCGCTTGGTGATGGCGTCGAGGGTCTCGGCGGGCCAACAGGGAGACGTATCCATGGGTTCGAGACGGCGACGGCGAGACCAGGCGGAAAAACGGCGATTTACAGTCCTTACGAGTTGACTCGGTGAGCCAACTCGGCCGAATTGACTCAGCGAGTCAACTCGTTGACCGAGTCAACCCGTTGACCGATTTTTTTTTTTTTCTTTTTTTCTTTTTTTTTTTGATGACTCGACGACTTGGTAGCGAAGGCTGTCTTTGTGGAGTGAAACTGACTCGAATCGTTGAAGTTTGGCACAGCGGAGAGGTAGAGTTACAAGGATGGTCTCTGATTCCATGGATTCGCATCTCGACGGCTCGCGCGCGAAGGACACCACTGCGGCGATTTCTAACTTAGACGATTCTAGGGAGATGGTCGCTGATCCCTTCCTTCTTGGAAGGAGAATGGTTCTTTCTCCAGCATCCGACACTGGTAGTTCGTCGAGACCAGTTTACTCCAACGCTCTAGTCGTGGTTGATGAGGTAGACGACGAGGTTGCTGTTCGTCCGGCTGTCAAAAAGCTGAGAGCAAAGCGGAGAGGACCTGATCCGCCTGGGTCTACCATGTCGACACGGAAGTCTCTGGATTCCCTCACTGCCTGCTTTGGTTTTCCCGACGGAGTCGAGCTAGTTGTTCCTCGCTCAGATGCACGAGCAGATCATCCTCCAGAGGGCTACTTCACTCTGTACGAAGCGCACTTTCGTTCGTGCTTCTTGTGGTTTCCGATCCCTAGTGTTATTCTTGACTTTTTGTGGAGGATCAACCTTGCTGTTGCTCAGATCACGCCTAGCGGGATGCGTCACTTGGTCGGGATTATGGTGCGCAGCTACGAGTGTGGCCACGAAATCGGTGTTGATCATCTACTGAGTCTTCTGGAGATTAGAAAGACCAGCTCCAAGGACAAACTTCTTTACTGCTTTAAGGGCAAACCGGACCTCCAAGTCGTCGGAGACTTTCCCAACGTAGATCGTTTTTGGTCAGAAAAGTTTTTCTTTGTGAGAATCAATGAAGAGTCTGTTGGTTGCGATTATCTAGACATGCTTCGAAAGAGATGGGGAACTCGCGGTAGCAGACCTACTGCGCTATTGCGTTTAGCTTAGTGTTCCTTGATGTTTTTTTTTTTTGTTTTGTTTTTTTTAGAGTCACTCTTTCTTGCTTGCTTATACCTTCGGTTCGCGATTCTAACCATTTTCCCTTGTTGTTGTTTTTGCAGTTTTGAGTCGCATTAAGAAGTTGCCGAGCGACTTATTTGTTCTTCGCGACGAGCTTGCTGCTGAGAAGTGTAGCTGGAAGGAAGACTTTTCTTTAAGCAGAGTTAGAGAAACTTGTGCTCTTCACTTCGGAGTTACTTCACAGAATTCTTTGCCAAGAATGTCGGACAACGTGAAGAAACCCTCTGCTCGCGAGAGGAGAGCTGCTGAGGCCAGAAGAGGATATAACGCGAGAGTGTCAGCTCCAAAAGCAAGCGCTGCTGGAAACCTTTTAACTAAGCAGCGTCGTCCACCATATGAGCGAAATACTGTCGTCCTTACTGATCGTCAATGCGAGTCTTCGTACAGGCGTCATGATGATGCACAGGGAAGGGCTGATGATGCCGGTGAAAATCGCAAGCGCTCCCGAGAAGACAGGGGCAAAGATGTTGCTGACGGAGAAGACCCGAGCAGACCAAGGCGCACGTCGTCTCCTCGACGTGATCACGCAATGACAGACTCATCCTTCCCTTGCAGTTCGAAGAGATCTTTTGGCAGTGCCGAGGTAGCGGCGTCGCACCTGTCCAAGATTGTCTTTCCAGGCACTGAGTTTCCCCCGCCGGAGCAGATGTCGAAGAAGCGTTCCTACTCAAGCATGGCCCTCGACTGCATGACGGTAAGACTTTGTGGCTACTCTTGTGGGACATCGATTTTCTTTTTCCTTCCTTTCGATTTTCTAACTTGTTTTGCTTGATTCGTTCCTCTGTTTGACAGTTCCTTTCTTCGCTTAATGAGGTCGCGATTGACTATGAGGTGACTGCTCGCTCGTTGTCTCGTCAGCTTGCTAATGTTCAGGCGGCCTATGACGATCAGAAGAAGCGGAAAAGAGATGCTGAAGATCGCGTTGCTGCCCTCGAAGCTGCTATGAAGGAAATCGAGGATAGGCGTCGCGAGATGGATGGAACGTTTACAGAATCTGAATCTGAGAGAAAACGTCTTCAGAAGGAAGTCTCTGACCTCACCACCCGCCTAGATAATGCTGCCAAACTTCAGGATGCGGCTGTGCAACGAGCTGTTGAAGAAGCGAAGAGCGAACTGGCGGCGAAGTATGAGGCGAGGATCGTCTGTGCTACGGAGAAGATTAGAGCGATCAATGGCCAGCCGAGGTTTGACATAATTGATCTTGCTGAAGTCCGGAGTAACATCGAGTTCGTAAAGTTACTTCGGAGTGACAAGGCGCCTGATCTCGATGAAGAGCTTGTTGCGCTCAAGAAGCAGGAGGCAGGCCTATCACGAGCAGACAAGGTGTTTTCTAGGAACATGCGTGAACTTGAAGGGATCCTTAAAGATATCCCGGTTAGCAAGTCCGATGATCAAGTTGAGGAGTTGGAAGCTGATGCCGTTGAAAAGGAGGCTGATTCGGGTTCGAGTTCCTCTGGTTCGTCAGGCGACAATGACTTGTCTGACTCTGAAGCGGTCGAGATTGTCGATGAGGCTGAGGAGACCGCGTCTTAGTTATTTTTGTTTTAGCGCTTTCTTTTATTTTTTTTATTTTTACTTTGGATTTGGTTTTTGATTTATCTTGGATTTTTACCCTATTTAGAAAGGGATGATATATAAGTATGATTTTTGGCAGAGTTTACCTTTCTAAAAACACCATTTGCTTAATGTTTCGTAGTTGTTATGGGTTGAAAATCCTTCACAGTTTCCAGCGGTGTGTTTTGAGATGAACACTCTGGTTTTAGGAATATGCTCCCGTGAACAACTTCGCTCCAGCAATGAACACCAGATTTTGACCAGCGATTTATTGTGTGCTGGGTTTCTAAGTTGAACATTCTGGTTTACGGATATGTTCCCGTGAACAAGTCCGCTCCAGCAACGAACACCGAATTTATATAGCGCGCTTTTATCCACTGGGGATGTAAAGAGATCGTCACTGTGGCCAACAGCGGCGAGTTAATGAGAAGTCGAAGTCTGTTTTCAGAGAAGACTTTGGATGAGCATGCAAGTAAAAACTTGGCTTTGGATAAGTTTTGCAAGTAAAAACTTGGCTTTGGATAAGTTTGCAAGTAAACACGTGGCTTTTGATAAGTTTGCAAGTAAACACTTGGCTTTTGATTCAATACGGCGAGCCGTGTACAAAGAGGGGAGTATACGAGTATACGTACCCATTCCCCCCCCTTTTTAAGGGGGGGGTAGCTGTACCAATCCGAAAATGGGTTGCCTACGTACCCTTTGCAGGGATCAAGCCACCCCGTGGTTCAAGTGAAGTACTCTAATGATAGTATTTTTTTAAGTGCATCGCGTTCCATGATCGTGGTATTGGGGCGTTGGTCATGCTAGCGAGTTCGTACACTCCTGGTTTGATGACTTTGATTATCTTGTAAGGTCCTTCCCAATTTGCTCCGAGCTTCCCAGCATTGTGCTCGGCTGTGTTCTGGAAGACTTTCCGGAGGACCAAGTCTCCTTCGTGAAACGGGCGAGGTCGGACGTTCTTGTTGTAGTATCGCGCTGCGGCATTCTGGTAGTTCTGGATGCGGACCAACGCTTCATCCCTTAGCTCATCCACTAGATCACCATTGTCAGCCATCATTGTTTGATTAGTTCCCTCCTGGAGTGGGAGGAGACGGCGGCGGATACCCGGAAAGTGTATCTCAGGTGGAATTACGCATTCTGTTCCATAAACAAGGGCAAATGGGGTTTCGCCTGTAGCTCGTCGTGGCGTTGTCCGGTGAGACCATAAAACTCCTTCCAGCTCGTCGGCCCAGCGTCCTTTCTTCTCGTCAAGTCTTTTCTTCAATCCATTGACAATCGACTTGTTGATGGCTTCGGCTTGGCCGTTTCCTTGCGGGTATCTTGGTGTCGACTTGCTGAGACGAATCTTCCACTTCTCGCAAAAGCCTTCAAATCGAGCCGAAATGAACTGAGAACCGTTGTCAGTGACGATCTCATAAGGGACACCATGGCGACAGATTATATTTCTCCACACAAAACCCTCGACTTGGGCATCTTTAATGCTGGCGTATGACCCTGCTTCAACCCATTTTGAGAAATAGTCTGTCAAGACGAGTAGGAACTTCTTCGTTTTGGAAGGGTGCATAGGTCCGACGATGTCCATAGACCAACGCATAAATGGGTAAGGCGAAGAGATAGATGAAAGTAGCTCGGCGGGCTGATGAATTATTGGAGCGTGGCGCTGGCATTTCTCGCACTTAGCCAAGAATTTTTCACAGTCTCTAACCATTGTTGGCCAAAAGTAACCGTGCCTCTTTATCTTTATAGCTAAAGCTCGTCCGCCGGAGTGATTGCCGCACGATCCTCTATGGACTTCTTCCATAACGCTCCGAGCTTCTCCTCCTTCAACACAGTTGAGTAATGGACCGGAAAAACTCCATTTGAAGACATTTACGTCAAGTATGACGTAACGAGCAGCTTGAGCCTTTAGTTTGCGAGCAGCCCATTTGTCCGCCGGGCCGACTCCGTCGACTAGGTATTCTCGGATTGCGCTAAGCCATCCCCTATCGCAACCATATTCGTTTGCTTGTGTATCTTCAGGAACAAGATTGGGCAGGCGGTTTCTTCTGCTGAAGATGATGGGCTCGTTGTGGAAGGAAGGTGGGTTTTCCCTGAGCGGTTCATCATACATGGTTAGGTCGTCTGCCATGGGCGTGTTGCTAGGCAATCGTTCGCTTCGCGATAAGGTCGTATCGGGTCGGGTGGGTTCGTTATCAACATCCGTCATATCTTGTTTCGCCGAGGCCAAAACTTGGGTCGAGTCTCCTGTTTCGGCTACTTGTGTTGTAGCAGGGCCTCGGTCTTTACTTTGGTTTTCTGGCTCAGTGGGCTGGTTAACATCTTCCATTTCATCGTCGGATCCTTCGCTAGGCGTGTCGATTTCTTCGGTAAGTGCTTTGTTAGGAGTGTTGCTTTTCTCAGCCGCTTTCTTAGTTTGGGAACGGGTTACGACGTTTATCGCTCCAGGCGGACCGATGCTCGGGTGTGCGATATGTTCCACTGGGATTACACGTTTTAGCTCGGAGCTAGATGTTGATGCTAACACTGCCAGTGCGTCTGCCGAAGTGTTCTCGCCGCGGGGTATCCTTGTTAGGACAAACTCCTTGAATTCGACTGCTAGCTCCTTTACTATTTGCAAATACGCTTCCATCCGCGCGTCCTTTGCAATATACTCTCCGGTGAATTGATTTACGACGAGCTGCGAATCACAGAATGCGTGGAGAGAGTCAATTTTTAGTCCTTTGGCGAGCCGCATTCCCGCTATTAGAGCCTCATACTCTGCTTCATTATTGGATGCCTTGAAGCCTAGCCGAAAAGATTGCTCCAATATTTCTTTGGTTGGTGATGTGAGACGTATGCCGACTCCAGCCCCGTTTTTAGACGACGAGCCGTCGACATGAAGTGTCCAAGTCAAAACTGGTTTTTCTTTGCTGAGACTGCCTTCTGGTAATTCTAACAGAAAATCTGCCAAAACTTGAGATTTGATGCTCGTCCGTGATTGGTACTCGATGTCATATTCGCTAAGTTCAATTGCCCATTTCGTTAGCCGTCCCGACTGGCTGGGGCTGTGTAAGATGGTCCGGAGGGGAAACGTGCTCAGGACGATGATTGAATGGGATTGGAAGTACGGCCGCAGCTTCCTTGCCGACATGAGGACTGACAAGGCCAATTTCTCCACTTGGGGATATCTTGTCTCAGCATCGGTAAGGCTCTTGCTGACATAAAAGATTGGCTTCTGCTCGCCCAGCTCTTCTCGGACTAGGACCCCACTGACCGCTGTTTCAGACACAGCGGTGTATAGAAAAAGCGGTTCCCCTTCTACTGGTTTGGCGAGCACCGGAGGGCTCGACAGGTACTTCTTGAGTTGCTGGAAGGCCTCTTCACACTTCTCCGTCCACTCGAAAGGTTTCTTCTTCTTTTTCTCGGTGTCCTTTTTTCCAGTATTCTTTGCTTCATCCTTTTTGTCTCGTAGAACATCGTAAAACGGTAGGCACTTGTCGGTTGATCTTGAAATAAATCGGTTGAGTGCCGCTACTCTTCCGGTTAATCTCTGCACTTCTCGCTCCGTTCTTGGCGACGCCATGTTTAGGAGCGCGTCAATCTGCTTTGGATTTGCTTCAATTCCCCGGCGAGTCACTAAGTACCCTAAGAATTCTCCGGATGCGACGCCGAATCTGCACTTCTCCGGGTTTAGTTTCATGTTGTGAGAGTTTAATCTTTCGAAACACTCTTCCAAATGAGCTATGTGGTCTTTTTCTTCCAGCGACTTCACTAGCATGTCGTCAATGTAGACTTCCATGGTCCTGCCGAGCTGTTTTGCGAACATCTTATTGACTAAGCGCTGGTATGTCGCCCCGGCGTTTTTGAGGCCGAACGGCATTACCTTATAGCAGTATATCCCTCTGTCTGTGATGAACGCGGTCTTGTCGCGGTCTTCTGGTTTCATGAAAATTTGGTTATATCCGGAGAAGGCATCCATAAACGATAGCAACTTGTTGCCTGCTGTTGCTTCGACGAGCCGGTCAATATGGGGGAGAGGAAAACTATCTTTCGGACAAGCTTTGTTTAAATCTGTGAAATCTACACATACGCGCCACTTTCCGTTTTTCTTCTTTACCACTACCGGGTTTGCCAACCAGTCAGGGTATTTGATTTTCGTGATCGAGCCGACCCGTAGCAACCTTTCTACTTCGTCATTGACTGCCTTTGCTCTTTCCGAGCCAAGTTTCCTTCTTTTCTGTTTAATTGGTTTGAACGTTGGGTCGACGTTCAATTCGTGGCTTGCAACGTCGATATCTATCCCTGGCATGTCTTCGGCCGACCATGCAAAAGTGTTCACGTTCTTCTTCAAGAATCCGACGAGTTGCTCCTTGAGTTCTTCGTTTAGTTCGGCCCCGATTTCCACACATCTTTCAGGGTGCCGCTCGTCGATACAGACCTTGATGACTGGATCGCAAGTCGGTCTAACTTCTTTTGCGCGATCCTCCGTTATTTGTAATTGCTATAAGAGTTTAGAGAGCCCCTTCACAGGCTCCCTATCCAATTTCATCTTCTTGTGCTCCTCCTTAACAGTATCTGCTGTAACGGGTTTTCTCATCTTGTGTTCTGTCAAGAAACACATTCGTGACTCCTTCTGGCTGCCGTAAATTGTTTTGATTCCTTTCGGAGTAGGAAACTTCACACACAGATGATAAGTTGATGCGACTGCCCGCATCAGATTCAACCAAGGCGTGCCCAAAATTGCATTGTAAACCGTCGGGTGGTCAGCTACTTCGAATTCGACGGTCTTGGTCATTCCTCCTGCTCGAACAGGCAGTCGGATAAGTCCGGAGGTCATAGTCGTTTCTCCAGAGAAGCTAATGAGCGGCTTCGAATAGGGCTTGATGTCCGATAAGTCAGTATTCATCCTCTTTAGGGTGTTTTTGAAGATAATATCGACAGTACTCCCCGTGTCTATCAGGATTCGAGCT
Source organism: Arabis hirsuta (assembly GCA_964056655.1). Lineage (NCBI taxonomy): Eukaryota > Viridiplantae > Streptophyta > Magnoliopsida > Brassicales > Brassicaceae > Arabis > Arabis hirsuta. The sequence goes on along the minus strand of OZ053303.1, from coordinate 6,898,195 downwards.
ACGTCACAGTCACTAATGATGAGTTCGATTACAAGGGGATCGTCATTCGGTCGGTCTATCCCCACGGTCTCGGCTTCTTCGAATGAGATTATGTCGTTTGGAAATTTCGAAGGAGTTTGAAGGTTGACGCTGACTTCGGCTCGTCGTTGGAAAGCCTTTATCGACGAGACGGTGTCACCACAGTAGCGCGAGCCGCCCATAATCATGTCAATACGCCTTCTGGTCCCGGGGGGTGGACTTTCACTTCCACGCCTTCTTCGTTGCGGTGTCTCGCCGTTAGGCTTGTCCTTTTCGTCTCGCTCGAAGTCCTTTAGGCTGAACTCTCCTTTAAGCTGGCCAGCCGCCAGTTTTGCAGCAAGCATGCGGCCGAGATTCCTGCAATTAGCGGTGGAGTGCCCATGGATTTGGTGATGATCGCAGAAAGCTTGCTCGTCGTAGGTGCTCTGTCCCCTAACCCACGTATTGCTCATCATACCTCTTCCGCGGCCTCTCCCCCTTCCTCTACCGTATCCGGGCGAGTCTACTTGAAAGTTATGGGCTCCTCTGAATCCTCCTTCGTGTTGGACAAACCCGCTAGACTGGTTGTTCTTCTTGTTGCCTTGGTTATTCTGATTTTGAGATGTATTCGCCTGTTTGGCTTTCCCGTACTTCTCTGCCAACAGCTTCATCTCCTCCTCATTCCTTGCGAATTTAGTGGCACGATGGAGCGCGTCCTGGATGGTTGCTGGCTCATTGACGATTATCTCCTTTCGGAAATCAGACTCATACCAAAGCGCCTTCTTCAAAGCTTCGAGGGCGGACGAGTCATCAATGCCTTTAACTTTTGACAAGACGGTTTTGAACCGTTCGATGAAGTTGCGGAGAGTCTCGGTCGATCCCTGAGTCATTGTCCACAGATCGGCACCTTGGGTTCTCCGTTCAATGAATATGGCGTACTGCTTGAGGAAAGCTTCAGACAGCTGGCCGAAGTTGTCGATGGAATTGCTTTCGAGCCCGGAGAACCATTGGAGTGCCGGTCCTTTGAGATGTTCCACGAACAGATGGCATTGGCCGATGTCCCTCTCCTCATCTCTGAAGTTGGCACGCCCCATTGCTATGATGAAGGCGGTGATGTGGTCGGTTGGATCGGATTTCCCTTCGTAAGTCGGCACCTTGACTTTTCCTGGGTCGGACAGCCTCGCCTTAGAGATGCGGGTTGTGAATGGTGTGCGTTGTGCTTCCTCCAGTACTCGGTCGATTTCTGGCGCCGAGCTAGTTGCTCGGTGCATCTGAGAGCGCATTTCCTTCAGATCCATGTTTGTTCGGCGCATGGAGGCACGCAGCTCTTCCAGTTCGTCTTGCTGAACCCGCGATACTCCTTTTCGTGCTTCAGCGGTGCGCTGCCTACCCCAATGAAGGTGTTCCTCTTCTTCAGCGATCCGTTGTCTCTCCCAGCGGAGGCGTTCTTCCTCCTCGGCGAGCTCGAAGGCGTACTGCTCGTCGTCGGGGTAATAGGTTTGCCTTGCAGTTCTTTGTCCTGGTTCGTTGGGATCGTCAGAGTCGTCCTCGTCGCCTCCATCTCCGAGATTGACCGCTGGTGCAGGCTTACTAGCTGATGCCGAACCACTTTGTGGTGCTGATTTGCCGGCCGAAGCTGATCCGCCAGGTAGTATAGGGCCTTTCGCCGAAGCCGAACCTTCAGCTATAGATTTTCCCTTGTTGATGTCTCGTCCACCACTTCCGGGAGTCGGTTCGGTGTTGAGGTCGATCAGACGACGCCGACGAAGCCGCTGGGCCTCCGAAGGTGTAGAGAAGTTGAGTGCTGTTGGAGTGATACGGTCCACGACGTGGGGTGTAAACCTCGCTGTTTTCCCGTGGCTTGCTGCGGCTAAAGAATCCATCCGTTTCTTCATTGTGCTGTTAAAGCTGTCCTGCTCCGTTGTCCTCTTCAGGATCTCCGAGAACATGCCCTTTATCTGCGCGATCTCCGCCGCGAGCTGCGACGGGTTTTCCGTAGTCTTGTTCCCTGCGGTGTTGTCTTCTGCGGGCGCATTCTCTTTTGTTTGCGGATTGGCGATGTTTTTGGGCACGTTCGTGTTTATCTCTAGATCCTTTGCCGCTGATCCGTCTACCCCGATTTGCTGTTGATTGTTGTTTCCGTCGGTTGTCATCTCTTCCGATCTCAGCGTGATAGTGCTTGTTGAGTAAGAAACTTTACTGTCCCCTTAGATGGCTCCAAATTATGGCGGTCGAATCTCACAATTAGAATCTAAGTGATTCTTTAGGGTTTGTAAAGTTCTTGTCGAAAGCGAGCAAACACAAAGATCTCAAGAGAGGTTTTTATTAAGCTGTTTAGAAAGCTGTTTCAGAATACAAGAGTTTGTCTAATGAATTTTCGATCCCCTTTTTGGTGAAAATGAAGGGCTATATATAGTGGAAATATCTAAAATGGGCCAGCTAATAAAATGGATCTGGCCCATTAAACAATAAATCTAATTCAGGCCCATTATTCTATTAAGCCCATTTTGCTCATGGTTTAATATCATTTTGGGTCCAGATTCAGGCTGAGCTTTCGTAGATTCGTCGTGATTTCGTCAGGATATTGCAGAGTTGTTCTCGTCGCTATATCGGTCTTACAGGGGTGAAATATGACCCCTACAATCTGCAAAAATGCACGTCGATAGAAGAATGTCAACGTTGTTTGGGATGGTGGATGACCCCAACATGGACAACACCAATGCTAATGCTACCAATACGGTCATCAAGGTGTTCTACCTGCAAGAATGCGCCAAGTTGCTCAACGTGCCGTCGGTGGTGGCGGCCTTATTAAAATCGTCTCTTTTGAATTGGTAGTATGTGTAGAAAGGTATCCTCGGAAAGTTTAATTATGGCCAGTTGTATAATTATGAAAGTTTGTGTTTGGTGATAAGTGGACAATTTATATTAGTTAACTTATTTGTATCGTTTCCTTTTGTAATGTGGAATGACTAGAAATTTTCTAAATCTAATTATGGCATTCTAAAAATATGCGGTGTGGACAACATAAAAATGATGATATGCCACTGTTAATAACAGTTATAAACATATTAAAATAACACGTGCGCAATTAAAACCATAAAAAATGTTTTTTATGTTTTATAAAGCAGACAACCCCAAAATGAATTGGGATCTAGGGTTTTTGATTTTATAAACAGTCCACATTAGAGAGGTACAAAAATCGAAGGCGAGTGGGGTAGAGAAGAAGGAGAAGAAGATGGCTCAAACTGGCAGTTCATCAACAAGTGAATCGAGGAAAGGCAATACGGTTGTGATGTGTCGATGCAATCGTGTAGCTAAAATTGTGAGAGCTTGGACGGATGAAAACCTGGGTAGGAGGTTCTATGGCTGTCAAGGTCGTAAGGTTCCTAACGGATATGAGTCTTGCAATTTTTGTCGTTGGTATGATGTCGAGAAGCCACAGGGGTGGCAACATGAAGCCTTGTTGGAAGCAAGAGATTTAATTAGAGCATAAAAGGAGGGATTGTTGAATTAAATGACAAGGTAAGAGCTCTATCGCGGTGTATGGTAGAGAATCCAACTGCTTCAGTGGATGAGTTGGAGAGTGTTGGGGTCGGATTTCACCCCGCTCAACGTCAACGTTCAAAGCTCAGATGACCGAAGAGACGATCCTAACAAGCTCTCAGCACCTGAGGGGGCGAATCTCCAAGTCATTTCGCGGAGCATAACGTGTGGTCCTGTCAGAGCTTGGGCCAAGCAATGAAATGAGCAGAGGCGCGATGCAGAGGGATGGTGTCTTCGCCGATGGCATCTTCGGCGATGGCGTTGTCGTCGATGGCACCTTCGCCGACGGTGTGGGCCGAAGGCGTCCTCGGTGACGACGTGGCCGATGGCAGCTTCGGTCCAGGCGGGCCGAAGACGTCTTACTCACCTGACAACCCGGCGGCCCGAAGATGGTCCATCCGAAGCCCAGTTTAATCGCAAAGACCATCACAATCAAACCGACTCAAGGAAGGCGATTCCGCGAAGACTTAGGAGACTTAGCCGACTTAGGAAGCTATATATACATCCTTGTACAAACCCTAAGGGGTCATGGACAACTTTGTTCACAAACTCATTACAAGCAATAACAAAGCTCTTTTTTCATCCTTTGTGATCTTAGCTAACCCAAGAAATCTCTTCCTCTTCACGAACCCTTACAAATCTAATTGTGCTAGCTTAGGCTCCCACAGTTTGGCGCCGTCTAAGGGGAACAAAGAATTTTTGACACAGAAAAGCTAGGTTTCGCAATACCAAGGACGATGTCTGGCAACAACAGCGTTAGCAGCAAAGGATCCTCGTCTCACAGGAACGGCGAGGATAGGGAGAACTTTGTGGAAAACCTTGCACCCAACACCGCTAACATCCCAGCGGACGTGACGGAGATGAAACAGATGCTTGAGACACTCGTCAAGAAGGTGCAGGATCAGGAAAAATACAACGAGGCTACGACGAGCGAGCTGCAAGCGCTCAAGAGAAAGAAGCGCAAGAGGTCCTATGTCCATCCAACACGTCTCAGCTTCACCACACCTCGAACCAATCGAGGAGACCGGCACGAGGAGCTGCTACCTCGAACCGGATGCACAGGTCCAGAAGACTTGCCTCCACCACCGCCTCATCGGGACTCTGACAAAACTCCCGAGCGTGTAGTAGAAGAATCGGACGAAGATCAACCCCCTCGGAGACGATCCCAAACCAACACGGCTGCTGACAATACTATAGCTGATTGAGAAGGAGCTCCAACCATAACAGAGCTTCACAGGAGGGAGCAGGAGCGCAGGGCTCCCGAGACGAAGAGGTCACCGTGCTGAAAGTCCAATTGGACCTTGTCGTCTCTGACCTGAGGACTACCAAGCTACAGATGTACCGGAGCATTGGGAAGGCTCCTGGGGTCGCTTACGTGCTGGAGAAGGCACGAAACACCCCTTTTGCTGAAAATATCTCGGGGGCTAAAATCTCCGATCCCGGAAGAATCAAGCTTCCAAGCTATGAAGGGACCTCAGATCCTGCTGATCATCTGATGGAATTCGAGGTGGCCCTAGGAAGGGCAAATTTCAAGGAAGCCAAGAAGGACATCGGCTACTGCAAGCTGTTCGTGGAAAACCTCAAGGGGCCTGCTCTCCAGTGGTTCTACAAAATGGAGAAGAATTCGATCCACAACTTCCACCAACTTTCTGAGATGTTTGTGCAACACTACAATATCTTTGTTGAACGAAAGATCTACGATGCAGAGCTGTGGACCAACAAGCAAGGGGAGAATGAAAGCCTGCGGTCCTTTTTGACAAGGTTTAAGCACACTCTGTCAAAGGTAGACGGAATCAGCAACACGTCTACACTGGAGGCTTTGAGAGGAGCACTTCGATGCCCGTCTCCATTATGGCAGGAACTCACCATCAACCCGCCAACAACGATTCAAGATGATCTTCACCGCGCAGCTGACTTTGCCAAGAGGGTCGGAAAGGCTAAACAAACAGGTGAACTTGCTCAGGTTCCGACCCCTGCTGCACCAAAGAAAGACAATCCCGCCTTTATCCAGTTCGAAGGGGTAGCAGGTGGAGCTCATAATTACCAAGTTGAATCACCTGGCTATGGCAGAGGCCGAGGCCGCGGTCGTGGACGCGGCAGAGGAAACTTTACATGGGTGAGAGACCCGAAGGAGTACGACGAGAAGTTGTACTGTGAATTCCACAAAGCGACTGGGCATTCGACTGCGAAGTGCCGCGAGTTGGGACGACACCTGGCTGCTAAACTGGCCGAGGGCACTCTCAAAGGCAACATCAGCCTGTCAGATTTCAAGCCAGAAGAAAAGGCTCAAGATGCTACCGAGACTCAGGTAGAGAACCCAAGGCGCCAGCGCTGCAACGACAAACCTGAGGATGGGAACCCGCAAGACACCATCTACATGATCATGGGAGGATCGCAGTACTGCGCAGACAACGTCCCGATAATTGAAGCTTACCAGAGACGCGCCGAGGTCTGCGCTAACATATCTACATCTCCAAGGACGAAGCATGGCAGCGATCCTATCAATTTTGACGAGGAGGACGCCGAAGGTATTGATCATCCGCACAACGACCCTTTGGTGATCAACTTGACCATCTTCGACTTCAACGTTGCTCGAGTCCTCATTGACACCGGTAGCTTGGTGGACGTCATCTTCAAAGACACGTTCGAGAAAATGAAGATCGACCTATCACTCATCAGAGGACAACCAAGGCCTGTAACAGGTTTCTCTGGTGAGACTACTATGACAATGGGAATAATTCGCCTGCACGTTCAAGCCGGTGACGTCAAGAAGATGGTGAACTTCACGGTGTCTGATCATCCAGCCATCTACAATTTGATCATGGGAACACCATGGCTCAACCAGATGCGAGCTGTGCCGTCGACGTACCACTTGTGCTTAAAGTTCCCAACCAGCGATGGCGTGAAGACAATCTTTGGAAACTAAAAGGATTCCCGCATGAGTTTCTTAGCGGAGCACAAGCTGCGCAATCTGGAAGGGAACAAGGACATGAACCCAAAATCCCATGAAGAAAAGAAGGACGATTCGACGTCTCAGGGGCCACGAAAAAGAGCAAGAACCAACCCCGATCAGGTAAAAGACCTGACTAACCTCTTATAGCAATTACAGATTGCAGACGGTCGTGTAGAAGAAGAGCGACCTACCTGCGAACCTGTGATCTCTGTGTGCATCGACGAGCAGCACCCAGAGAGATGTATTGAGATCAGAGCTGCCCTTGACGAAGAGCTCAAAACGAAACTGGTGGCGTTTCTCTAGAAGAACGTCAACACCTTTGCCTGGGCCGCTGAAGACATGCCGGGGATAGACATCAACGTTGCCAGCCACGAACTTAATGTTGACCCTACATTCAAACCAGTCAAGCAAAAAAAGAAGGAAGCTGGGTCCTGAACGGGCAAAGGCTGTTAATGACGAAGTCGAGAGGCTTCTACGAGTTGGGTCTATAACCAAAGTCAAGTACCCCGACTGGCTCGCCAACCCAGTCGTGGTAAAGAAGAAGAATGGGAAGTGGCGCGTCTGCGTCGACTTCACGGATCTTAACAAAGCCTGCCCAAAAGGCAGATTCCCCTTACCTCACATTGACAGCTTGGTGGAAGCAACAGCGGGTAATAGGCTTCGGAGCTTCATGGACGCCTTCTCTGGCTACAACCAGATTCTGATGCACCCGGAGGACCGAGAAAAAACAACATTCATCACGGACCGAGGCATCTACTGCTACAAGGTAATGCCCTTCGGCCTAAAGAACGCCGATGCAACGTATCAGAGGCTGGTGAACAAGATGTTCCAGGAGCAGCTAGGGAAGACTATGGAGGTTTACATAGATGACATGCTTGTAAAATCACTCGAAGAAGAAGATCATATTTCCCACCTGGAGGAATGCTTCAACCAGCTGAACCTCCACAACATGAAGCTGAACCCAGCAAAGTGCAGATTTGCTGTGACTTCTGGCGAGTTCCTTGGATACCTAGTCACTCACCGCGGTATTGAAGCCAACCCGAAGCAGATTGACGCACTGATCCAGATGGCTTCACCAAGGAACAAACGTGAAGTACAGAGGTTAACTGGGAGAGTGGTTGCACTCAATCGGTTCATCTCGCGGTCTACTGATAAGTGTCTTCCTTTCTACAACACGCTGCGAGGGAACAAACAGTTTGAATGGTCAGAAAAGTGTGAAGATGCCTTCAAGCAGCTTAAAGAGTACTTGGCAACGCCACCCATCCTTGCTAAACCAGTGACATGAGAACCTCTCTTCCTCTACATTACGGTTTCAGAAACAGTAGTCAGCGCTGTCTTAGTGCGTGAGGAAATAGGTGAACAGAGGCCCATCTTCTACGTAAGCAAGACGCTCACAGACGCTGAGACAAGATACCCCCAGCTAGAGAAGCTAGCATTGTCTGTCCTCATGGCATCGAGAAAGCTAAGACCTTACTTTATGTCTCATTCTATTATTGTCCTTAGTACTTTCCCGCTACGTTCAGTTTTACATAGCCCAAGTCAATCTGGCAGGCTGGCTGAGTGGGCTGTGGAACTTAGTGAGTATGATATCGAATACAAGGGCGGACGTGCAATAAGTCTCGGGTGCTAGCAGACTTCCTCATTGAGCTCCCAGAAGACAAAAACTCTAAGGAGGAGCAGCCGGGAACTTGGCAGCTGTACGTGGATGGTTCGTCCTCGAAGAATGGGTCCGGAGTAGGGATACGCTTAGTATCGCCAACCGGAGAAATCCTTGAGCAGTCATTCCGACTTGGATTCAAAGCCTCTAACAACGAGGCAGAGTATGAGGCTATCATCGCTGGCATGAGGCTCGCTCAAGGGCTCCGGATCTCACACATTGATGCATTATGTGACTCTCAGCTGGTTACGAGCCAGTACAACGGCGAGTACGCGGCAAAAGATGACCGCATGGCGGCTTATCTGAAGATAGTGAAGGACCTTGCCTCTACTTTCCAGGAGTTCACACTGACAAGAATTCCCAGAGGTGAGAACATGGACGCCGACGCGTTGGCTAACCTGGCCTCCGCCACTGCTACACCAGAAGATCCGGCTTTGAAGCGGATCATTCTAGTCGAGTTCATTGAATTCCCCAGCATTCAACAAGACACGACACTCACTATCTTAACACGCTCCCAAGCGGCGAAACAAGCAAGTGCCCTTGCCGAACCAACCAACAAAGATGTTGAGATGGCAGAAGCTGCTGAGGATCCAGACGTTGACATCCCTAGTAATGACGTCCTTGACAATGATATCACCGCTGCTAGTAGCTCTCATCAACCCGAAGTAGTCCCAATGGACGAGGATGCTGCAGAACCTGAATATGGCTGTGACAAGCCATGGATGGGCGAGATACGAGAATACATTGCTGATGGGACTACCCACCAGCAAGTGGGCAGCCCGCAAGCTACAGAAACAAGCTGCTCGTTACGTCCTACTTGACGGCAACATCTTCAGATGGGGATTCTTAGGCCCTTTACTCACTTGCGTAGAGGGAGGGGAAGCAAGACAAATAATGGAAGAAGTCCATAGTGGGTCGTGCGGCAATCATTCAGAAGGCAAAGCATTAGCAATCAAGATCAAGCGACATGGCCACTTCTGGCCTACTATAGTTGGCGACTGCATAAAGTTCTCAGCTAAGTGTGAGAAGTGTCAGCGACATGCTCCAAAAATTCACCAGCCAACTGAGATGCTCTCCCTGTCACATCACCTTACCCATTCATGAGATGGGCGTATAGTCGGGCCATTACACCCCTCAAAGCAGAAACGCTGGTTACTAGTCGTAACAGACTACTTCTCAAAGTGGGTCGAAGCAGAAGCTTTCACCATCATCAAGGACGTCCAAGTGGAAAGCTTCATCTGGCAAAACATCATATGTTCACATGGAGTTCCATACGAGATTGTTACAGACAATGGATTGCAGTTCATATTCAACCGGTTCGAAAGCTTCTGTGCGAAATGGAATATCAGACTTAGCAAGTCTACGCCTCGCTACCCTCAAGGCAATAGTCAGGCAGAACCAATCAACAAGACAATTCTAGATGGCCTTAAGAAGCGCTTGGAAGCAAATAAGGGCCGCTGGGCCGATGAGCTTGAAGGAGTTTTATGGTCCCACCGCACCACTCCCCGCCGAGCAACAGGCGAGACTCCTTTCGTCCTCGTCTATGGAACCGAATGCGTCATCCCATCAGAGGTCTTATCTCCTGGAGTACGTCGTCGCCTGTTACCTGGCAATGAAGCAATCAACCAGTTAATGCTCCTCGATGAGTTGGACTTCATCAATGAGCGACGCGACCAAGAACTTGTCAGGATCGCCAACTATCAGAACGCAGCCTCAAGGTACTACAACTCCAAAGTCAGAGAAAGACGTTTCTGCGAAGGCGACTTAGTCCTGCGAGAAGTGTTCCAGAACACAGCAGAGCCGAACGCAGGCAAGCTTGGAGCTAACTGGGAAGGCCCATACATGATCACAACAGTCATCCGTCCTGGCGTCTACAAACTCGCCACCATCACTACCACTCCAATCCTCCATTCTTGGAATGCCAAGCACTTGAAGAAGTACTATCACTAGTCTTCTCTCTCAACGAACTACGGGGCGACTTGATCCCTGCAAAGGGTACGTAGGCAGCTTGTTTCCAAACAAGTTCAGTTGCCCCCCTCCGTCAAAACGGGGGGGATTCCGTGTTTCCCCGAGCCTCGTCTCTAGATGAGCTTACTTGATCTCCTCAGCCTTCAGGGGGGGGAGTAAGTGTTTCACAAGCCTCGTTTCCGGATGAGCTCACATGATCTCCTCCGCCTTATGGGGGGGAGTAAGTGTTTCGCAAGCTTCATTTCCGGACGAGCTCACATGATCTCCTCCGCCTTAAGGGGGGAGTAAGTGTTTCACAAGCCTCGTTCCCGGACGAGCTCACATGATCTCTTCTGCCTTAAGGGGGGGGAGTAAGAGTCTTCTCAGCCTCATCTCCGGATGAGCTTACGTGACCCCTTCCGTCTTCAAGGGGGGGGCATAAGTCCTTTCAATAGACTTGTCTCCGGACGAGCTCACTTGACCCTTTCCGTCAAAAAAGGGGGGGTGTAAATATTTTAAGCATGTTCGTAGACATGTCTCTAAACAAATTCAGTCACCTCCATTTGTCTAAAGAGGGGGGAGTGGGGTACCCGTACGCCACTCTTTGACTACATCATCACCAGAAACTTCAAACACTTGGCACAAAACTCATCACGAGAACAGCTACGTCCTTTAAGGGCTAATCAAAGCCTCACTCAAGTGAAGTCGTTCCGCACTCATTGCTGCTGGCCACAGTGATGATGCGGGAATACGAACGCAATGACATCCAGCATCGGATCCAAAGCGCGCTATATAAGTATTAATGCTCAATATTGGGGCGGACGAACCCAACTGATCATTCAAAAACCCAACAAGCATCGTTGGTAACAAGCAGCTGCCAATGATTTGTTCGGCATGTACCCTGAACGGTCATTCAGAAAACCCAGGAAGCACGCTGGTAAAACTTAAGGTGTACTTGTTCTCGGGCAGATGTGTCCAGAGAACAGCACCAATTCGCAAAGCCCAACAGCAGCGTTGGCAAATGCATGTCAAAAACGCATAACGGCCTGAAGCGCTCCTAAGTGTAGAAAGGCATCAAAAACGAGTACACTACTCCAAAACCCTCAGGGTTCATCATAAGACAAAGCAAGCTAGACTTAATAAAAGCTGTAATCATAACCATCCTGCGCTTGTCAAAATGCAAGGATCCAAAATGATAGCAAGGATACAAACCATCCAAAGCTATAACCGAAAGTCATCAAATCTGATAAAGTCTTTAAAGCAAAGTCATAAAAAGACTGAAAATAAACTAAGTCATAAGCAAGGTGAGATGGTCAGTCATCAAGCCTCATCATCCTCATCGACCTCGTCGTCGTCCTCTGAGAACCCTAAAGCTTGCCTCACTCTAGAGACAAGCTCGCCAAACACATCATGAGCATCGTAAATCGGAATCTTCCTCTCAACCAAGTCCTTCTCTGCGGCGTCCAAGGTTTGTCCGTCAGGCTTGCGGAGACGCTCGATGAACTCTAGGTTCGCATCAACTTCAGCAAGGTCCAGCATGTTGCTCTGCGCTATCCCCTCAATCCTTTCGAGCAACCTGGCGACCTCTCAAGCTCGTCTGGCGGAATCACGGGCTGCTTCATCTTTGGCCTCAGAGACGCTCGATGAACTCTAGGTTCGCATCAACTTCAGCAAGGTCCAGCATGTTGCTCTGCGCTGTCCCCTCAATCCTTTCGAGCAACCTGGCGACCTCTCAAGCTCGTCTGGCGGAATCACGGGCTGCTTCATCTTTGGCCTCAGCAACGGCCTCTTCAACCTTCGCATCCCGGAGGTCCTCAGCATCCATTAGCTTACTCTTCAGCAAGGATTTAAACGAGGAAGAGGAGTGTGATGATGAAGAGGCCTCAGCTCTACCATATGGAAGCCGCGAATCTTCATCGTTCAAAGGAAAAGAAACAGCGCCTCCACCTCGGGCCATTAGATCCTCATCACCACTGGGTCTCCTCTCCTCAGTGTCTACCAAGTCATCAAAGATGTCTTCACCGCCATCATCGGATTCGGCAAGGCAATGATGTGAGGTCTTAAACTTGATGCGATGACAAGTCCCCGAAGCAGTATTTTCGCGGCATGTCTTCAATGCGTCCGATACCACCATCGGTTCCACCGCATTCACCGTCGGGTCTACCATTGCCATCGGAACCAAAGCTGCGGTCGGCCCTACCGCATTGGCCATTGAACCCGCCGCTGACGTCGGAATCGAGGATGCCATCGCGACCGAGGCTGCCATCGGGACCGAGGCCGCCATCGGACCCGAGGCTGCTATCGGGTCGTCTCCCCCTTTCCGCGTCGTCATTAGGCCCGCTTCGGGATGAAGCGACTTCGGATTCGCGCCTTTGGACACCTTCGACGTTTCGGCGTCGGCATTGAACGCCATCGAGTCCATGTCTTCGGTCACCATCGGAGTAAAGTCTTCGGCTCCATCGCGGGACGCCAGCACCACCAAGCTCGAGCCGCCCCTGGAGCTGTTGGCATCGAGACCGATGGTGCCGCCGTGGTCATCAAGTTCGTGTCGGCTAGCCAAGTCAAGTATGTTTTCTTCCATAATCAAAATTCACCTACATACAAGTCAACCACAAGAATCAAGGGTCAACAATTTTTATTCTTCCACAAAGAGTGACATTCAACAAAGTTTTATTCATAAACAAGCCCCAAAGGAGAATCCCTAAAATCAATCCAAGTTCAAAGGCAATTCCACTAACAACTAAGACTTGGGATTGCTAAAAATCAAGAGACTCAAGGTCACCTCCTAACTACTAGCAACAACCAAGCTTGTCTTCCATGAAAAACTATATCTATGAACTTGAGCTTTTCAAAGGAAAGGAGCTATGGAATCTAGAGGGCTTGTGCAAGCAAATCGACAATAAAACTTACCAAGAAAAGGAGGATGATCTCTCCGACGGTCGACGGTGTCTCGGCTCACGGCGGCGGCGGCGGCAGTCAGGTCCGGCGGGGGCGCAAGGTAGGAGAAGAGGGAAAGAAGTCAAAACCCTAGGAAAGGTGTGGAGGAGGAAAAGAAAGGAGAAAAGAAGGAAGAGGCAAAAAATCTTATCTCTTTAATGGAATCTTTTCTCTCTCTCTCTCATCCTTCTAGCGGGTCCCGAACCCGTCATCTGTTTTCCTCTTCAGAAGTCATTTTGCCATCGCCAGAAATGTCGTGGGCATTGGCACTCAAGACATGGAGTTTTAAAATCTCCGTAAGAAACGCGAAGTCTTAAAACCATAAAAAAATATCATCATTTTTCTGCAGAGATGCGGTAGCTTCAGCAAGTGAAGCAGGAAGTCTTGAAACATTCGCAGTGCTTACGCAGTCTTAGAACCTCCAGTATAAAGTCACCCTCTACTGCTGTAAGAGTGGTTATGCTAACATCTTGACTTTAAACGATAACGCCGATATCCAATACATTTTTAACTCGGCATTGTTGTCTCTAACACTACCGAGCTGGGGGGCTAACTGTGTAGGTCGGATTTCACCGCGCTCAACGTCAACATTCAAAGCTCAGATGACCGAAGAGACGATCCTAACAAGCCCTCAGCACCTGAGGGGGCGAATCATCCAAGTCATTTCGCGGAGCATAACGTGTGGTCCTATCAGAGCTTGGGCCAAGCAATGAAATGAGCAGAGGCGCGATGCAGAGGGATGGTGTCTTCGCCAATGGCATCTTCGGCGATGCTGTTGTCGCCGATGGCACCTTCGCCGACGGTGTGGGCCGAAGGCGTCCTCGGTGACGACGTGGCCGATGGCAGCTTCGGTCTAGGCGGGCCGAAGACGTCTTACTCACCTGACAACCCGGCGGCCCGAAGATGGTCCATCCGAAACCCAGTTTAATCGCAAAACCCATCACAATCAAACCGACTCAAGGAAGGCGATTCCGCGAAGACTTAGGAGACTTAGCCGACTTAGGAAGCTATATATACATCCTTGTACAAAACCTAAGGGGTCATGGACAACTTTGTTCACAAACTCATTACAAGCAATAACAAAGCTCTTTTTCATCCTTTGTGATCTTAGCTAACCCTAGAAATCTCTTCCTCTTCACGAACCCTTACAAATCTAATTGTGCTAGTTTAGGCTCCCACAGAGAGAATCTGTGAAGATTGTGAGGCACTGCAGCTAGAGGTTTTGATATTGAGGCAAAGAAGCAGGTTATTACGTAATGTCCTTATTACTTCACTGGGAATTACACTAGTTATTGTAGTCATATTGGGAGCATGGAAGTGGTAATGTTCTTAATCAGGTGGTAACCGTCTTTGTAGTTTTGTGTGTTTTCTGTTTGGGTTTTGTTTGAATTTGTATTGGTGTTTTCGTTTGTTAAGTTTTATAAACGCTATGTATGGACTATATGATTATGTATATCAAAGACGAATATCGCAATTGTAGACATTATAACGAAAGTGGATGGACACCTTTTATAAGTAAGGAAAACAAAATTATAGAACAATCCACTTGGGAGAAATATATGTTACACAAAAGGTGAACAACGTTAGAATCCAAAAGGTGAACAACGTTAGTTCACGTACCCGAAAAATATTTAACAAAAGGTGGAGCCTAACAGAAATTTTTTATACAACCAAAAAACCTCCTTAAAATATAGCGGACAACAAGCATCCACCCATCTATATTGGGGTTTTGCAAGATGCTCGATTGTGGCCCAGTTGTCCACAGGTACTGCACTTTCTTTGGTCACGTTTCTTACCAGAATGCCCCTAACAGAGATTAATTTCGTCCACATCACAAATCTTTAACGATAGAAGTGAAGCATCGCTTATTGAAAAAAAAACAAAAATTATTACCGGATATTCTCCTTGTGAAGGAATGCGCTTCGTCCTAGGCCTCCCTCCTCCCCTTCTAGTACTGGGGACATTTGTCTGGACCTCTGAAATGCACGCAGGAATATCAGTGTCTCGCTCATTCGGAGGTGGCAATATTTTGTCAGACCACAGCTTTTGCCAAGTTACTGTCTCGAAACATTCATCAACTAAACTATAAATGTCCACGTTGCGAATACCAACTACTGCCAGGGCGTGGCAACATGGTATGTGAAGGACATCAAATATTCTACACGAGCATTTGTTCTTTTTAAGATCAACAGTGAATACGATACCATCAGAGTCATTGACTTGATATTCCCACTCCGTTGATTTCAGAACAGCACAGTCGGTGGCTTCTCTCAAATGCTCAATCAATATTTCCTCAATCTCAAGGGTACACTTCGTTTTAGTTCGTCGAGAAAGTTCTCTTCGTTCAGCAAACCACCGCATTAGCATCGTCCTGATCCATTCAACCATTGTTACTATTGGGAAGGACATTGCTTTCTGTAATGCGCCATTGAGCGACTCCGATATATTACTGCTCATTATATTGTACCGGTGGCCTGTGAAATAAGCTAGTGTCCAGTGTGGCAGACCAATTTCCATAAGATAATCTGCACAGCTAGGGCTACGCTTCTGTATCTCCTCAAACCAGTACCGGAAATCACCAACGGAATAGGCTCGGGCAGCGTTCGAAGTCATTGCTGCAAGACTAGGGCAGTGGAATCTATGCTTAACATTCCCATAGAGGTGTACAACACAAGCCCCATGTTTAGCCCGCGGATAAACAGCACGGAGTGTAGCGTATATAGAAACGTGTCTATCAGAGACAAAGACAAGGTCGGGATCGTCTGACATAATCTGTTATAGTTGTTGAAAAACCCATGTCCATCCGCTGACATTTTCAACGTCCACAACACCGAACGTGATTGGAAAAATCTGATAATTCCCATCCTGTCCACTAGCTGCGACAAGACAACTTTTGTATTTCCCTTTCGTTTGTGTTGCATCAATCGCAATAACCTTACGCAAAAACGGAAATCCGGAGATGCAGGCACCAAAAGCGAAAAAGGTACTTGAATTGCATCAAACCCAATAGGTTTTTGGTGGTATGTACAGCTATCACTGTCCCTGGATTAGATAATTTCAGTAGATGAAGATAAGTATTGAGAAACCGATAACTTTCTTCCTCATCACCTCTTGCGATCTTCATCGCCACTTCTTTGAGATGCCATGCCTTCATATAAGATATGGTGACCTTCCACTCAGCAAGGACAAGTTCAGGCAACTCGCATGCCCTAGGACCATTCTTCCCGTGTGCATACTTCGCCGCCAACAACTCACCTAGCAATGAAGATGTTGCCTTCTTACCCCTTTGTGATCTATAACCAGCATCACATGTGTGTTTAAGCGTGGTCGTACGGATTTCCATATTATCCGAATCAGTTTGCTTCGTTGCATAAATTCTCCACTGGTAGTTAAGATCATCACATTTTACAATCATCCGGCCCTTATCCGACTTGGTTATGCTGTAGTTGTATAACCTTTTGATTGAATATACACTTATCGCCTTCCGCAATGCTAATTTGTTCTTGAACACACGTCCAACGAATAATGAATCAGCGGATCTCATGAGATTGATATTAACGAACTCCTTTCCAAAATAAATAGCGTTGTCCCTAAAAGGTCGGGCATCAGTTGTTAATAAGGGATCATCTGTATTTATTGTTGTGCATTGATCCATGGCGCCGGCACTTGTGACATCTGTGTGGTCCTGTCCACAAGGGTCGGCGACATGCTCGTGATCAATTCCGGCCCCTTCTTCAGTGTTTCTTTGAACATCTTCACTGACATATGCATCCTCCCTAATTGGCGTTACTCCCACTCTCTCCTGGTTAACATCATGTCCATCAATATTAGGGGTCGGGACACCATCTTCCTGGTGACATTGTGGTCCACCGCTAGAGCTTGGTAGAGTTGCCGATCCAGGACAATCAACATCGTCAAGACTGAAACGATGATCATCTGTATGTTCAATTATGAGGTCGCCATCAGTGTTTATCGGTGGATGTCCACTACAATCACCATCCAGGATTACAGACGCCCTTGCAGAATGGTCAATTGTGAGGTCAACATCAGTATTTATCTGTGGATGTCCACTACACTCATAGTAGACAGTCCCCGCTGAGAAGTCTGCAACAGCAGGATAAGCGTGTTCCGACCGATCCCCCTCCTCAGTCAGAACGTCGTTAGTAGACACGATTGGAGGTAGAATCACTCCACCAGCAGCATTGTCATCGTCACAACATATTGCCGTTGTCTTTCCACCGTCATCGATGTGGTCGTCCATCAAAGACAGCTTATTTCTTTTTCGTCCAGTAAGCCTCCCCGCTTGTATATATGGGTCCCAGTCAGCCGGGTATTCTTTGTCTATATAATCCCGCATTCTGTCAAAGTCGTAATCTTGAGACTCCCCAAAAAATGATTCATGTCCATCTGTCGGAGGTGTGGCAACTTTAGAACTGTCTTCCCGTACGGATTTCTCAATGTTGTCCAATTCCAGCATATAAGCTTCATCCACGAATGTAAGAGGAATATCTTCTAACATCAGTGAAGATGAACCAATTTGTACATGCTGATCCATATGCTGCTTGACGAGACAGTGTCCATCCATGACACTATCTATTGCTTGAAGTACAGCGTTGTCATTCGGTTGAGCTGGGCTACCAATTTCCATCCATGTTTCTTCGTCAGCAGTAGATAAACAATCAGTATCCGGTTTTTCAGATAATAAATAGACATCATGACGCAGTGCGAGGTACATGTTGAGGGCACTGTTGCCTGCTCTCTTTTATCTAAACTTATCTAGCCCACTGTCGCACTCTATAACAACAGGCGGCATGCGCGCCTGAGTGAAAACAGTATCGTCGCCCTCGCTCCAAAACGACAGAAATGGTTGCTCTTCGTTAACATTGATTCCAAAGACATTCACAACTTTGGTTTTTACCTCAATGAACGAATCATCAGGACGGATGTCTACGCATTTCGCGAATATGTCCTTCGAAACCTGAAAATGCCAATTTCCACTGTCTAAACACTCCCACTCACCAACAATAACCAAGACAGAATCAAACATCATTCACACTGACCAACCACCTGCATTTAAATCGGCAATAACTCACATGTCTTAAAGAATGAAATTTGGATAAATGATTGAAAGACAAAAGTTGTACTCCGTTTACCTAACTATATTGGCATGCTTGATTGGGAAGACAAGAAAGGACACATCGATCTAAAAAAAAAAACAACTTTGATAGATAGAAGCCAACCTTTTGGTTTTAGCTAACTACTCACTGAAATGGAGATTATGAACAAAAATATGGCACAGTGAACTTAAATTTGTTTTAACCCAATTTGGAGTCCGTAATTAATGCTCCCAAAATATCAATTTCCCGCCCAAACGTGCAGCTTTCTGTGGCTGTCCTTTCGAGAAAGAATGCCCTAACAAAATTTATTATTTTACTCAAAATTATTTTCTTTATTATTTTAATAGTTCCTTTAACGAAAAATAACATTAAAAAGACTAAGCCTTTGTACGAAACTTAGCATTCCCTTGTTTTACAATCTCATAGTTCATTTCTTACAAATGTCAACCTTCAGTAATCAACCAAAATCAGAAGAATCAGTCAATGACTATGGATATCCATTTTGGACTCACCCACATACGGTTTACACAGCCAAAGACCTTGCGGACAACAAAGGATTTCCAACAAGATGTCGCTGCGGTGGCGATGTTGAAATTGCATTCGCAAATTCGGCAAGTCAAAAGTACAAGAGGTACTACAAATGCATCCTTGCTCAGGTGAACCAGACTTCTCTTACAAATAATGCAAGAAACTATATCTGTATGTGTTTTTGACCACTAACTTGATAGTAATTCATTTTCATTTTTTGACAAATGAATAAGGATGGAGAATACCACACATTTAAATGGGTGGACGAGACTATGGAAGAGGAGATACGTACAATAAAAAATGCAAACATTGCTCTGGAAGCTCGCATTAATAGCTTCACACTTGGTCTGGATGGGGATCAGAAAGACCCCGCATCTATGTGGTCCCTGGTTGAATATCTTAAAGCGGATATGGACGTAACTAAAGATCGGCTACACGACCTGCAAGATTCTATTGAAAGATGGTGTGCTTGTTGGAAACCCCGCGGCGTGATTGTTGGTCCGATGATGGTGTGCTTCCTGGCTATCATAATTTACATCATCATTGTTCTCGCCAAATAAGGGGGAAGATGTAGATCCCATTAGCAGTGGACAGTGTTTAATTTTATTGTTTGGTCCACTTGGCTAAGACATAATTAACTTAATCTGTAATCGTCTTTAATATTTATAAAAGCTTCTACAATTTTCAGCATGTTCATTGAAATGGACAAAAATGCATGTGGACGTACAACACAATTGGTTTTCGGTGCCAAATTTCATATACAAATAAAAAAACAAAATCTTCCGACTGATGGGTGATGGGCGATGGGCATCACTTCAGAAGATTTTAAGGGGTTTGTATTCGATGAGTTGAAAGTCACACATCTAGGCATTTCATTATGTCAAATCGTTGGACTCCACAAATACTTTTTATTTGTAAACACCCCTAGAAGAAAAATAATCATTATTCAAACATCATTATCGATGCTATTCATTTAAAAAAAGAGCCAAATAAAATAGCGATTAGAATGGAAATCTTGCATTATTCAACGTTGGAGGCAGTAAAAAAATAAAATCCAGCAAACTTAAACTTGCCGTCCACATATCGTTACCGTTTTCTGATATTGCAACTACTTATCCATTTAAAACATTTTGTTGTCTACATGTCTCCCACGAGAACGAATAATGAGTGTGGACTAAAATGTAATTCAAATGCCGGCCATTTCACAAAAATGACGGCATGTAGACCACCACCTATGAGCTACACCTTTAAGTGAAAAATAGTCAGTATACGAAAATTATTTTCAATGCCATTGCATTGAACATGCGTCAGATCAATAAACATGCGTCCACGAAGATAGACAATAGTAGAGTACGTCTGTATGGACCAATATAAGACAATGAAATTACGGAAGAACAGAATAATATTATGAGTTAGATCAGGATTTTCGTGACGAAAATAATTACAGGATGGTTTTATCAGAACATTAAAATAGAGAAAACGTAAAACAAAGAAAAGTAGATATAGCAATGGCGGCAATAATGAAAGCATGGCGGATATTGAGATGCTTGATTTTCCGAGACAAGTAGTCGGAAGCCTCATTCATATCTTTTATTTGTTCTCTCAGTTGTTCAAATCTCGCCAAGGATCTCGTAGTATATAGGGTCATCATTGAGAGAACATCTTCTGAATCTGATAGACTCTAACTCTTCAAGAATAGCCTCATCCACCCACTTGAAAAGATGGCGACCTCGACCACACTCCGAAGAACAAAAGTAGACATATAAGCTCTAAGCTCTAACAGTTACAAGTGATGTACTGTCGATAAGGAAAGGGGCACGGTGAATAAATTTACCTCAGCAATGGAACATATGTAGTAACGTCTCCCTATGTTTGGTTGTGAGTCGGAGGTCTCGATTACAAGATCCATACCACACCAGCAAGAAAGAGGGATTCCCTTATTGCAGTAGGAGGAAATGTCCTCCGAATTGAGGGATGAAGGCGGGGAAGAGGGGGGCTGACTGTAGCTGTGAAGACCCATGGGTTATGATGTTTTTAGAGATGTGAAAAATTATTTTTTTCATCAAAATTAAATAGAGTGAAGATGTATATTGGAAGTTGGTGACTAAGATAGTAATAGTAACAACGACATGTGGAGAAACTTTGTTGTTGGGGTCCCACCAACTAAAAATAATAATAGTAAAAACATGTGGGATGCAAATTACAACAATGCTGTCCACTCGATTTATTATTGTTGTCCACCGACCATTACATATCGTTGTCGTCTACATATCGTTGCCGTTTTCTGATTTTGCAACTACTTGTCCTTTTTAAACATTTTGTTGTCTACATGTCTCCCGGGAAAAGGAATAAGGAGTGTGGACCAGAATGTAATTAACAAGCCGGTCAATGTTTTTCAGAATATTTTGTCCATTAGAAATTTGGGTGTTTAGCTCAAATACCATGGAAATTAGGAAATATTACTAGAACCATATAAAACTTTTTTTTATTACTGATATTTTTAAAATACCTAGCGTGCCCTTTTCTTACGTTGTGACAAAAAATGTAATTACACGAATGCCATAGCCACGTAAGCAACCACGTAGGAAATCGCTGACGTGTATTAATAACTCAGCCGTAAAGCGCTACGGCTGAGTTATGGTTACGTTGCGGCTGAGTTATGGTTATGTTGCGGCTGAGTTATTAAACGCGGCAGACTTATGAGAGATCGGCTGACTTACGAACATAAATCAGTCGTTAGTGACGGCTGACTTACAGAAATCTGGCTGACTTATGAGATAACCGCTGACTTACGTTCACTAGTTACGGCTGAGTTATACAACGGCGGGCTGATTTATGAGGTAACGGTGACTTACGAACATAAATCAGCCTTAGTGACGGCTGATTTACAGAAATCTGGCTGACTTATGAGAGATCGGCTGACTTTCGAACACAAGTTACGGCTGAGTTATGTTCTCCGGTTGGGAAGCAGTTACGGCTGTTACGGAAATCAGCCGTAATTGGCTGGGTTAACAATAACTCAGCCTTATTACGGCTGAGTTATCAGCGGAAGATTAATTACTAGAATAGCATTCATTTGACGGCTGATTTATTTGAAGATACGGCTGACTTAATATTTTATAACCTTATTATGGCTGATTTATTAGCGAAAGATTAATTACTGAAATACAATTCACGTCGCGGCGGACTTACACTATACTTGATGGCTGATTTATTAATGGCTGAGTTATTTGTTCGTTTGGCGGCTGACTTACCGATTTTCCATGTCATCTGCTCCGATTTTCCATGTCATTAGCTCTTATTTGCCATGTCATTATTAATGTTACGAATGTCAAATTAGGGTTATTCATCTACGACCTTCGCCTTCTTCTTACTCTTCTTCATCTAGCTTTTTCATTCATCAGAGATCTTATGGATTCGGTAATTATTGTTTCCGGTAACTGGGTTAAGAAACACAAATATGTATTCAACACCGACGGTAGAGGATGTAGAGTTGTGCATATAAATGAGAAAACAACACTAGACGAACTTGCGAAGATAGTACTCGAAGATTACGGATTGAAGGAGTCGAGCCATCAGATTCAGCTGAGCTACATGTTCTCGAATAAAGCTTTGAAAACAATGGCGCACGATACTCCACCAGTTTACCTCTCAAATACTCGACAGTTGCAAGTTTTTTTAAGCCTCAGAAAAATTGAACACTTACGTCTTTGTGTGGAGATTACGGAGAATGAAATTAGTCGGAATGACGGAGCGAGAGAGAAGAATAAAAGGTTATTCAGTTATAGCTCAGAAGTTGAATCTAGATACGAAGATTACTGTGGGAGTTATGATGGTTTCAACGAAGAAGATGAAGAAGGCGAAAAAAATGAAGTAGTCGAAGAAAATGAAGTAGGCGAAGAAGACGAAGAAGATGATGAATTTGATAGCCAATTTGATATGTTCGACGACTCGGATGGTGAGTCATCTGATGGTGATAACTTCAGTTTATTCGGTGAGTCCCCAACACAAGACGAAGATTCACCGACAATATCTCCTAAGAAGAGACCTCATAACTTGTCGACGATCGGATCTAAAGTGAATCCGGAGGTTCCAAGGTTAGATTTGTCTTCCCTAAACCTCTCAGTAGGGCAACGATTTGAGAGTAAAGCCGATTTGGAGAAACGACTAAAATTTCTTACGGTGAAGGATCGATTTGATTTTGATGTACACGTATCCGATTCGGATACACTCGTTGTTAAGTGTTGGGTTGGTGGATGTCTCTGGAGAGTTCGTGCTACTACACTAGGGGATCCCCCGGCATTTTATGTTCGTATATACGATTCGGATCATACATGTTCTATAACTGAGCGTTCTAGTCGATCTCGAAAAGCAACAGCGGCTATTTTAGAAGAGTTGTACAAGGACTTTCTCGGCGACGTTGGTCCGTCAGTTCGACCTACGAGTGTTGGAATATCTATCAAAAAGCAATTTGGTGTAAAGGTAATTATTAGTACATTGCGGCTGACACAACGGCTGAGTTATATAAACTCAACGGCTGAGTTATATAATCTCAACGGCTGAGTTATATAAACTCAACGACTGATTTATATTAACTTAACGGCTGAGTTATATAAACTCAACGGCTGAGTTATATTAACTTATTGGCTGAGTTATATAAACTCAACGGCTGAGTTATATAAACTCAACGGCTGAGTTATATAAAGTTAAAGGCTGAGTTACTACTACGTTTGGGCTGACTTATTTTTACGATGCGGCTGACTTATTTGTATTATTTTCCATGTGGTCAGATGGATTATTGGAAATCACATAGAACGCTAAGATTTGCAAGGGAACTCGAGATGGGAACTCCTGAGAGTGGGTTTGAAGACTTGCCTTCTTACTTATACAAGATAAGAAGGGCAAATCCGGGTACAATTGCGCGTCTTCAAATCGATGAGTTTGGAAGATTCATGTATATGTTCCTTGCATTTGGTGCGAGCGTAAATGGGTTTCTTTTCATGCGCAAAGTTGTCGTTGTCGACGGTACGTTTCTTAATGGTAAATACAAAGGAACGCTTCTCACAGCACTAGCTCAGGATGGTAACTTTCAGATTTTCCCAATTGCCTTCGGTGTGGTTGACACTGAAAATGATGATTCGTGGCACTGGTTTTTTACGCAACTAAAACTTGTGATTCCTGACGATGAGGGTCTTGCGATAATCTCGGATAGGCATAACTCGATAGGAAAAGCAATTGGGAATGTGTATCCGTTGGCTTCTCGGGGAATTTGCACTTATCATTTATATAAGAACATTTTGGGACAGTTCAGAGGAAAAGATGTTTTTCGTCTGGTGAAGCAAGCGGCAAGATGTTTTAGGATGGCTGATTTTACTGCGATATACGAGGAGATTCAAGCGATTAATTCTCAACTCCATGGCTACCTTGAAAGAGCTGGTGTCAACCTGTGGGCGCGTGTTCATTTCCCGGGCGAAAGGTATAATTTGATGACTACAAACATAGCGGAATCAATGAACCATGCACTGTCAAATGCAAGAAGTCTTAACATTGTTCGACTATTAGATTCGATACGGGTTATGATGACCAGATGGTTTGTTGAACGGAGAGAGGATGCTATATCGCAGCTAACCACGCTTTCGCGTGGTGTCGAGAAACTACTACATGTAAGTCAGCCGTAGCATTTGATAAGTCAGCCGTAACATTTTTTAAGTCAGCCAAAGCATTTGATAAGTCTGTCGTAACATTTGATAAGTCAGCCGTAACTTTTTTTATATTTTGACAATTTTTTATTCTGTATTTATAATAGGATCGTGTTACTGCCGCTAGACTTATGACGGCACGAAGGATTGATGAATATCACACTGAAGTTATATATGGATCTTTTTCGCATGTTGTGAATTTGGAGGGAAAAACATGCACATGCCGGCATTTCGAAGGGGAGAAATTACCATGCGTGCATGCAATCACAGCTGCCGAGAACAGGGATAAATCTCGGATATCCCTGTGCAGTCCTTACTATCAAAACAATTATTTGGTAAACGCATATGCTCAGCCGATCATGCCGGTAGATTCAGCGCTCCAAGTTCCAGATAACATGGCTAACCAACCGTGCTTTCCCCCGGTTGTTCGTCAACCACCAGGAAGGCCTAAGAAATGTAGGATGAAATCTGCTCTAGAAGTTGCACTTGAGAATAAACGTCCTAGGAAAGAACACACATGTTCTCGTTGTAAACAGGTTGGACATAATGCAAGAACTTGTCCAATATAAATTGGGGTTGTTGGTTGTATTAAGGCTGAGTTATGGATTTTGTTTACAATATTGCTTTCTTTGTATGTATTTTGCTTTGATTTTTGGTTTGATTTTTCCCAACATATTAAAAACGCTTTCGCGTGGTGTCGAGAAACTACTACATGTAAGTCAGCCGTAACTATTTTCATAATTCATTCAGCCGTAACTATTTTCATAAGTCAGCCGTAACTATTTTCATAAGTCAGCCGTAACTATTTTCATAAGTCAGCCGTAACTATTTTCATAAGTCAGCCGTAACTATCTATAAGTCAGCCGTAACATTTCATAAGTCAGCCGTAACATTTCATAAGTCTTCCGTAACTTTCCATAAGTCAGCCGTAACTTTTTTTATTCTGTATAGGGTCGCGAGACGGCTGAGTTATGACAAGTAAAATCTTTGACACTAAATGCACAGCCTTTATTGCTTCAAACCGCTTCATCCACGTGGCGTACATTCATACATAGTCAAACCTGAGAAGAAAATTAAATTTCGCTTTAAAGATTGGTTTACAATCTCTTTATAAGCAAGAACCCTATAAGCAACACGAAACAATCTTCCTTATACACCTTTTTCTCTCTTATACACCTTTTTCTTTGAATGTTTCGTTCAGGAGAAGCACAAAGTTATTCGACCTTTTGCCTCGCAGAAACTTTTCCAACCGTCTTTGATGCAAAATTAGCATGTTGATTTATTGTTTGATGCAAAAACACCAAAGACGGTGGAAAAGTTTATGCGAGGCAAATGATCAAATGAGTTATCAAACCAGTTTTTTTATCTCTTATACACCTTTTTCTTTGAATGTTTCGTTCAGGCGAAGCACAAAGTTTTTTCTTTGAATGATCAATTGAGTTATGGATGTTCCTTCTCATTCAAGCTGGTTTGACTTAGAAACACGAAGTATATATATTTAAACCAATAAGTCAGCCGCTTCTTTTCCGCAAAGCAGTCATAACTCAGCCGAAACACGAATTCGTCAATATTAAATCAGCCGCTTCTCTTGTAGACAGAAGGCTGAATTAATTGATTTACTTTTCCGAAATTACTATGGCTTCATTTATTATGCGATGGTCAAAAACGTATCAAAATTTAATTTTTTGGTTGATCAGTCAAGTCAGCATTTACTCAAAATATACAAAATATCTCGAGACGCTAATCTGACGAGCTATATGGCGCTTCCTATATTATAGGTGTAATGATTAATATCTTTTGGGAAGTAGGAGTTAGAGCATGTACAACGGATAGAGACTTGATGAGACTTGATGAATCTCTAAAAAATAGTATTATATTCATTTTTATTATTTGTTTAAATTTTAAATTAATAGAAAAACGTTTTAAACATAACTCAGCCGTAAAAAACTAATAACTCAGCCATCTTTCTATACCATAACTCAGCCGTGTCGCGACTCTATACCATAACTCAGCCGTGTCGCGACTCTATTACACTTGACGGCTGAGTTATTATACTTGACGGCTGAGTTATTATACTTGACGGCTGTGTTATTGTTTATTACGGCTGAGTTAGTAGACTTGACGGCTGAGTTATCTTTAAACTTGTATAAAATAGATTCAAGTTCTTAACTTAAAAGTTTAAAAACATTTTTCCATACCATTGAATACATCTAAACGTTTGCCGTAAAAAAAAAAAAAAAGAACAGACCTACTAACAATCTTACAAACATCTAAACGTTTTCCGTAAAAAAAAAAACGTTTCCCGACATTCACCTTCTACTTCTCTTTCTTGATGACTCTCCTTGCTCATGATTTGATCGTTTCATTGCAGCGGAGTTGAGTCTTTGTTCTTCCTTTCTGAGCTTTTGGACAAGTATTCGAAACTCAGGTTCGATGTCCTCTTCGTCTTCCTGAACCCGTACCAAGTATCCCATAGCTCTGTGATATTCTGCTAGTGTGAGCTCCGTGTATACATCACTTCCTCGATCATCATCGTATCCCATCGCGCTGTTATATTCTGCTCGTGTGAGCTCCACCACATCACTTCCTCGATCATCATCTGCTTCTTGTGGTGGATGTGTGTGGAGCTGTGGCATGATTCCTCTTGCTGGGAGTCCACAGATTATGTGGCGCTGTGGCATGCTTCCTCTTACCGGGAGTCCACAGATTATGACTTTCCTTGCTTCCATTTCTTGATATCTGTTTCAAAAGAATGAATGATCATTCAGGTTATATGTGTATGTCCTTCAAATTATTACAAAGATCGAGGTAAAAAAGTATGGATTTTGGGCGAGAATTTTCCCGCCCGAAATAGAAAGACGAAACGTCGCGACACGGCTGAGTTATGGTATAGAAAGACGAAACATCGCGACACGGCTGAGTTACGATACGGACGGCTGAGTTATTGTTTATTACGGCTGAGTTATTATACTTGACGGCTGAGTTACGATACGGACGGCTGAGTTATTGTTTATTACGGCTGAGTTACTACACTTCACGACTGAGTTATGTTTATATCACTACACTTGACGGCTGAGTTATGTTTTAAATGTTTTACATTTAAAAACTTGTAAAGAATAACTCAATAAACACAATAAATCTATCAAATCTCCAAATCAACATTAAAATCAAAGAAAACATCAAAAGAAAAGAGATAAAAAGTTTGAGAAACAAAAAAAAAACATAAATCTATCATTGATTTACCCAAGCATAAATCCGCAGTTCAATTTATCCCAATCAATAGTAGGAATATTAATTCCGCTTAGCTCCTCCAATGCCATCTCTTTCTCTTCTTCCAACCGCTGCCGCTTTGCCTCCATCATGTCCATCATCTCCTCCAACATAGAGAGTTGGCCAGCAATTCTTTCAAGCTTGAGTTCGACGCCGTGAGCTTCTTCCTTGGCTTTCATCTGTGATCGCACTGACAAGAGAATTGCTTTTAGGCGATCTTTTCCTGCACTTTCTGCGTCCAATTCTGCGGCTGACATTGGTGCTTTTCTTTTGTTCGAATGATCTGCGGCCATGATATCTTGAACTTGTGCTTCTAAAAGATTAGCTGCCAAAAATGTTTATTAAAGAACGAATCAAGTTTGCACAGACAAAATAGAGATTAAAGCTATTACCTTTAAATTGTAAAAGGAAACTAGAGGCAGCAGACGCAGGTCACCTTCCCATCATTTCACCTTCCCATCATTTCAGCCGTCCACCTTCCCATCATTTCACGCATTTGACGGGATGATTAACACGTGGCCAGTATTGGATATTGATACAATACAACAGTGGAGATTTAGCCACGTTACTCAGCTGAGTTACGATACGGCTGAGTTTCGCTGAGTTAGAGTTACGATACGGCTGAGTTATGTTTAAGAAGGCTGAGTTATTAAACTCAACGGCTGAGTTATTAAACTCAACGGCTGAGTTATGTTTCTTACGGCTGAGTTATTATATTTGACGGCTGAGTTATTATATTTGACGGCTGAGTTATGTTTAAGAAGGCTGAGTTATTATATTTGACGGCTGAGTTATTATATTTGACGGCTGAGTTATGTTTAAGAAGGCTGAGTTATTGTACTTGACGGCTGAGTTATTATATTTGACGGCTGAGTTATGTTTAAGAAGGCTGAGTTATTGTACTTGACGGCTGAGTTATTATATTTGACGGCTGAGTTATGTTTAAGAAGGCTGAGTTATTGTACTTGACGGCTGAGTTATTATACTTCACGGCTGAGTTATATAAAAACTTGTATAAATAAACTAAAAATTTAGGGTTTCAAACATTTATTTAAAATGACATTGTCCAAACTCAAAATTATCTGGGCCAAACTCATCAAACATTTCGACGAGAGCAAGCCAAACTCTATTTGTAATCCAATCAGGCTTCTCGCCGCCATGATGACATATCCTCTTAAACGTCCGCATTTGAGTTCGAAATAGCGTTCTAGCGAGCAGATTAAACTGTGTCCAAACCGTCAAATTATGGGTCGGATCCCATCTGTATTTTCGCTATAAAAAGAAACAAAACCTATTAGTGTTTAAGAAACAAAACGTTAAATCTAATATGGAAGTTAAATTATGCTTACAGTTAGTTTAAGAAACCACTGTCCCTTAACATCATCGGGAATGAAGCGGTAAGTCGGCCACGGCTCAACCCATCCCTCACGAAGAATATCCGGGATAGCCTGCGAGAGATCGTGTAAAAACTTAAACCACGTAACAGTAGTTTGGTCACACCAGACACCCGCACCAGGGTTTAGAAGAGGGAGGTTATCCCGATCTTGCATGTTCTGTATGGTATTGATCATGCTATTGAACTGGGATGTCATATTAGGGACAGTCGACATGATGTATGTTTTTATGAGATTAGGTTTTTTTTCTTACGTTTTTTTATAAAAAAGTGATGGGAGAGACAATGTTAAAGAGAATGGCTATAAATATAGAGAGAGAGATAGGAAGACCAAACATCGCTAGAGGGAGAGATAGGAACTTAACGGCTGAGTTATAGGAACTTAACGGCTGAGTTATGGATTTAGGGTTTAGGATTTAGGGTTTAGGGTTTAGCATTTACAAAATTTATGATTTAGAGTCTCAAATGAAACAAATTATACACATTCAATTGAAAAAATTATATGTGGTTTATTGTATATTATTTTGGGTCTTAACTATAGGTAAAGTTTTAAGTACTTGTAAGACAATATATATCTCAAGATCAAGTAAGATAATATATATCTCAAGTTTAAGTAATTGAATAAAGAAAGTATTCACATTCAGATGATTTATATTGAACATATAAATTGATCTTAAGTCATATTAATAAATTGATCAATTATAATTTTGTAAGTCTTAAATTTCATTTTCTATTTTAGGGTTTAGGGTATGGCTGAGTTATGTAAATGAAATGGCTGAGTTATCAAAACAAAACGGCTGAGTTATATACCATATACCCTAAAAACATACAATTTACGACTGAGTTAGAAGGTTCATAAGGGCTAAATCAGCTAAACTGCGCCAACATATCATATCCCTTTTCATCGAAGATCTCTGCTGTCATTTTCACCCGTATACCCTGAATATTGTTATCGCATATCCCATCAAAAGTTACACCAAGCGCTAGGCACTCGACAAACTTCGCTGAATACACGCCACAGTCGCCAACTTGGGTGTTTTGGGGAATGTTTTTGCCGCTTTTCCGTCTGAACGCAAATTGTTTTCGGCAAACGGTTTTCCTTCCAGGAATGACAGCATTGATCATTGCAGGGATCATTTGCAACAGCGGCGAAAATGCTTCTAGCATTTTCTGTTCACTTTCAGGAGTTACCTGTCCAATGATGGGATCGTAGGCATCGATCTTCTCCTTCAGAAGATCCACGTGAAACGCCACCCAATGATCGCCACCAGTATGAAGCACTCCGTACAAATGATCAACATCTTCAAGCCACTTCTTCTTTTTCGGAAGGTCGGCGGGAATGTTACCGCATATGAGATCCTCATAACCTGAGTCCTTGAATTTGAACATCTTTGGGTTCATCTTGAACTGCTCGAAATCCCGAACCCATAATCCTAGGAACCACGTGTCCACAAAGGCTATGCGCTTCGACCAGAATGGGCTGGGATCTTGCATGGACCTTTTCGTGAGGACTCTCATATACGAAGCAATATGCTGTACACAGAAGATTAAGTCAGCCATCGAATTACCATAACACAGCCATCAAAACACCCATAACTCAGCCATCAAACAACAATAACTCAGCCATCAAACAACGATAACTCAGCCATTAAACAACAATAACTCAGCCATCAAACAACAATAACTCAGCCATCAAACAACGATAACTCAGCCATCAAATAACAAATAACTCAGCCATAAATAATCAAAACTCAGCCGTAAATGATACTTACAGTATCAAACAACCATCCAAACTGTAGATTTGGCCAATGCTTTCTTTCAGTCATGAGAATTCTGTAGAAACTCACTTCCTCGTTACTAAGATCGGTCAGCGCAATGGCCCTAGCAATCAAACACAAATCAGTTTAGGCAAATATTGCTAATAGCTGTATAAAATAAAAAAAGGTGTAAAGGTCTATACTCGAATGGCTTCAGATCTTGCTTAAGTTTCTCCAGATTAGCCGGGTCGACAGGTGCGAGAGGATCATAGATCGCTGATGAAGGTTCAAAACCCTTCCTCATGCACGTCGTCCAATTGTCTCCAACAGAAGGAAAAACTGCTGAAGGAGGATTTGGTTTCCCTGCTAACCCAGTTGTAGCTAATTTAACCCTCGACCGGTACTCCTTAATTTTTGCTAACCGAAGCCTTTCATCTTCTTCCTCCTCAGACTCCGGTAA
Organism: Arabis hirsuta; assembly: GCA_964056655.1. Lineage (NCBI taxonomy): Eukaryota > Viridiplantae > Streptophyta > Magnoliopsida > Brassicales > Brassicaceae > Arabis > Arabis hirsuta. The sequence goes on along the minus strand of OZ053303.1, from coordinate 6,866,937 downwards.
CAGTTGGTTTTCTTTTGCGAGTACTTCATCGGTCACATCCTCAACGTCCGTTGAACCTTCCATCCTTCCCTTCCCCTTCCTCATCGGCTTCGCAGGCGGCAATTGTATTCTTATTACACCCTCACGACTCTTCTTCGCCGCCGCTTCATTCTTCTTTAGCTCAGCCGCTGCCTTCTCTTCCTTCTTCTTTAACTCAGCCGCTGCCTTATCTTCCTTCTTCTTCAGAGCGATCTCCTTCCTTCTAGCAGCAGCATCAGCCTTCTTCTTAGCATCCTCAGCCTTCTCTTTTTCGGTTGGGTGCCTCCTGGTTCCGCGTCGTAATTCTTGCTTAGCAGGCGAAACAGTAATGAAATCAAGTTCACTATCAAACAAATTCTTTTTCGCCTCAGGAGTACCCTTAGAAATTTCTTCTTTCGCCTTCAATTTCGACCCCACAGCTTCCTTTTTGGTCTTAGCAACCTCCTCCTTCTGTTTTGGAAAATACTGCTGCGGAGTTCGGCTTTCGGCCTTAGGCGATGTCTTTTTAGCCCACGCAACATTGTCAGGGGTCTCAGATACCGTATTAGGTACCGTTCGACTATTATCTGACTTTTGCCCTGGTCGCGTTTTTGGACTGGGAACATAGTTTTGGGCACTTTCGGATAAACCCAAAACTTTTATACGCTCATCCACTGCATCTTTGACTCTTTCAGCAAAATTCTTCTCCATTTCTTCCATTTTTCGGGTTAGCTCGACAAATTTGGAATCGTGGCTGTTGAACTGCGAGCAAACCCTCTCAAAAACAGAGTCATATCTATCAAATTTAGTGGCAATTTTCTCGAGCGTAGCGATTATGGTATTCATAGCCGCCGCGTCCTCGCTAGGACCCGTTCCCTTTGCATCCTCCTTCTTCGCTACTTCAGCAGCTTCATCCTCCTCAGCAGTTTTCTTCTGCTTCTTTCTGGGTCGCTCAGACTCAGATTCAAAAGGAACTAAAGCCAACTTTGTTTTTTTCTTCTTCTCCTTCTCCTTCTCCTTCCTCTGAACACTCCAATAATCACCTACTACATACCTACCAGAATGTAGGTCTCTTATCAGGTTACTCAGATGTTGGTCATCGTCTTCACCCGGCCACTGAGGAAACATCTCCTCTATAGACTCCTTCAAGACCATATGCCTAACACGCACCTACAACAGTAACTCATAACTCAGCCATTGAGTAACCATAACTCAGCCGTAAAAGAATAACTCAGCCATCAAAGAAAGAATAACTCAGCCATCACACAAACAAATCATAACTCAGCCATCAAACAAATAATAACTCAGCCATCAAATAATAATAACTCAGCCATCACTCAAACAAATCATAACTCAGCTATCAACAAATCATAACTCAGCCATCAAATAAAAAATAACTCAGCCGTAAAATAAAGAATAACTCAGCCATCACACAAACAAATCATAACTCAGCCATCAAATAAATAATAAATCAGCCTAAAACCTTACATGACCATGGTCTTGAATCTCCTTTTGGAGGACAGTGTCAAAACTTGCACGTGTGCGCGTAGCATCATATCGAAGAAGCGGAATTTCTTCCTCGTTGATTATTCTGCTAAAACGCTCACGAAAGCAACTGACAGATTCATACGCCCAAGCCAATAAAGCGTAAACGAGGCCGCTGATGGAGTATGTCTTTCCTACTGGATTCAACGACTGAATACTCCCAACCAGAGCTTCAAATGCAGCCCGACCCCATGGATAAGTCATCATTGCTTCATCATCGAATACTCTTTTTGCAGTTTCAAAGGGTATCCTAGAATTATGATGACCGACATAAATTCCCATGGCTTGAAGAACTAACAGCCCTAACCATTTACGCTTTTCAAAACTCCAGGACCTACACCCTCTTATTGCTGCCCTCAGTTCATCAGGCTTGGGTCCTAGCCCATGCGGCACCTTCAACTCCTCCCAGAACTCTCTGTATTGGTCAGGTTCAATACTACTTTCTATTGGCACTGGATCTGTGTTTAACCCAGTGATCTCACCAAACTCGAGTAAGCTGAACCTGATAGGTTGATCACCAACCACGCTCCATATCTCCTTCTTCTCTACTTTCAGCTGTCGACATAGTAGATAGTGTACAGTCCTACCAGACCACACACATTTTCCATCGACTAGCTTAGCAATTACTCCAACTGGAAACTTCTTCAGTTCTTCCCACACCTCAAGCCCTAATTGTGTTCTAATCAAACCAAAATCTCCCATATAGGAATTGTGGTTAAGCTCTCTATTTTCTAGATTAGCAGAGCGGATTGATCTTCTTGGGTATTCAGGTGTTTGATGTTCCATCTCAGTTGCTTGATGTTCCATCTGATGACAAAAGACTTAAATAAGTCAGCCGCAATAGAAAACTAACTCAGCCAAAACATAATATATAACTCAGCCGTAATAGAAAACTAACTCAGCCAAAACGTAATATATAACATAATTTATAACTCAGCCGCAATAGAAAACTAACTCAGCCACAACGTTTCGTCTTTCTATACCATAACTCAGCCACAACATAAGTTATAACTCAGCCGCGAGAAACCCTAACTCAGCCACAACATAGTTTTTAACTCAGCCACAACATAATAAATTACTCAGCCGCAAAACCCCTAACTTACCCACAATATAATTGATAACTCAGCCGCAAAAAAACCCTAACTCGGCCACAACACTATTAACAACTCAGTCGAAGTAAAAAAACTTAGCAACAACGTACCGTAAGAAGATTATAGGCGAATGCGGAGAAGACGATTACGTTACGAGGGAAGTCGATTTCGATTGTGGAGAAGACGATCACGAAGAAAGAAACAATGTCGATTTCGAATGAACAGTTGAGAAAGTGCTTAATTTTTCATTTGCGTTTTTTACCTTTGAGGTTGTTTCTTATAATGATGTGGATCACGGTTATTTCTTATAATGATGTGGATTTATTTTTTATTTTTTAATTAAAAATAATTTTAATTAAGAAAAATTAATCAAGGGTGTTTATCGTAATTAACCAGGGGTGTGAAAATATTTGAGTCATTTTTCAAAGATATATGGTATTCTAGTCATATTGGCATAGTTTCATGGTATTTGAGTCATTTTTTCTAGAAATTTTTTGTTATCTAACAATAGTCGTTTGAAGATACTATTGTCCACCGATCCTGACAACTTGTCCATAAAAAGACGGTTACATACATTAGTGGGCCAAAATTTTCGGGAATTTTAACTAAGTTTCGGCCATAAAAACTTTACACCCTTTCGCAGTAACCGTTACGTCTTACGACTTTCTATATATACGCAAAACCGTACCACTATAGAAGATCATAACATCATTAGTGTCTGGTTACCATAGAAGATCGAAATTGCTCAAAATAGAAATCTTCGTTTGTTGAATTCCTAATTTCGGTTATTTCAACATGTCTGGTTACCATAGTCTATACGAGTTATCTCCTTCCATCACTGGGTGGGCAATTTGTGTCTTCGTTGTGAGGGTGTTTAAGAAGTTCGTGGATGATGACGAGTACGAACTAGGCCTAATCTTGGCTGATGAATCGGTAAGCGTTGTCGTGTTTTGTTTAATCTACCAATAGTAATGTAACGAAAGTTGACTAATTTTCATCATTTGTTATAGGGTAAACGTATAGAGGCTATTGTTGGTCGTCGCCTTGCTCGTTTCTACGAAGAACGAATCAAGGAAAATGAGTGGAAAATTTTCACTACCTTTGTTGTACGTCCGAACGCTGACCCAGTGAGAGCAACGTCACATGAATATGCCATAAGCGTGGTGGATCGGACTGTTGTTACTAGCGCCTTGGAAAGGGAACCTATAAATTTTTATGATTTCACTCCATTCGACTACATTATTGAGAAAACTGTCGACACGACAGTTTTGGTCGGTGAGTATTTTCCCCATTTGCTAAGTAGTTGGGAACAAGGGTTCATAATATTCATAAAGTATATGTTCTCGTCTACAGATGTAGTTGGCGCGTTGGTGGACGTTGGCGACTTGACTGATGATCATGGACAGGGGGTAAAAATCACATTCAAGATACAAGATAGGAAGTAAGTTTGATATACGTCAAGCCATTCTATTATGAGCGAATTATTCCTCTAATAATCTAATCTCGTCTATATTGCACAATTACTTGCAAGGAAGTATTGGAATGTGAGGCATACAACCAAACAGCGGTGGACTTCAACAATGGCTTTCGGCGTTATGGACTTCGCAATGTTGTTGTTGCATTGGTATGCTGGAGGGCCACTGGCGACTATATCCCAAAAATCGTTGATCATGGCCCTATCTCGAAGGTGTTTGCATGTGCCAGAGATAAAAATGGCCGTCTTTTAAGTTCTTCTAGTTAATAAGTGTATGTTTATGGGTTTGTGTTTTCCCTTGTAATGCTTTGTCCACTACAAGAAATTGAGGTATCCGTAGCGCCTGATATCCGCTATAGTAGAAAACGATAGCGCTTTTAGGAACGCTGTATATACTCCCGTTATAAAAAGTCCAAAGACTTTTTATAGCGCTTTTTGATAATGCTATTATATTTGAGACTTAATATAGCACTTTTGTTTCCGCAATAACATATTTTATAATAGCAGACTGTTTTCGTTATAAATGTTATATTCATAGCATTATGTTGCCGCTATTTTATAAATTCAATAGCATTGGATTTAACGGTTACAGGGTATTGTTTTCAGTTTTTTTGTACCATATTAAATCTGTAAAATAATTAAAATTTTATGATAAAAATAAGAAATTAGATAAAACCAAATATTTTATTACAACTAAAAGTTCTACACAACATTGAGAAACACAAGTCTTAGAAAAATAAAATTGTTCAAGACAACACAAGCACTACAATTCCTAGCTACTAACCATTCCAACCATCACAGTACTTTCAGTTTGTCATTAGGCCAAGCAATCGTAGTACCTCTAGCATCATCAATACATTGGATTTCAGAGTTTGGTCTCCACACTTTAGCATCTCCAATCTTTGACACATCTACCCAAACCTTCGAAGCATTAGGACCTAAAGGGCTGAAGTGTACTAGATCAGCTGGATCAGTTGAAAAAACACGGCCTTCTGCAACAATTTCCCCGGAGTTGCTTAAGTCATACAATATACACTTCTTGTTGGCACTTTTGCTACTGCCTGTGCTTCTACTTGTACTCTGGCACTCAAATTGTAAAACACATCCATCAAATATCAATAAAACAAATAAAAGTTAATCACATCCATAAGAAGCAAACACAGAAGATTTGGCACTTACCCCAGGTGATGTTCTAGGTAATGTTTTAGGTGACTCATACAGTGTATTGATGAAACCAATCTTATCTAGTGACCATGCGATGGTCTTGTTTACAGCATCACCCATTACTGCCATTTCAGAACTTGGCCTCCACAAAAATGCAGCATGATCAATTACCTTTTCAACCTTCATAATTGCAGCATTAGGACCCAGAGCAATTTGGTTGACCTTTTCCTTTGGGTCAAGTGAACAAATTGTACCCACAGCAACAGTCTCACTACCATTCCAAGCATAGATGTTGCATTTCGCTTGTGATTCAGAGGCCTAAGGAGTCATGCATATATCAGCCTAATATTGAGGTTGAAAGTTCAGTTAAGAATAACTTAATTAAAAATAATTACCGTGGATCCACCAGGCTTAGCACCAGAGCTGCAGTCAGATTCCAATTCAATCCTGTCAACTGGCCATGGAATTATTGTTCCAATAGCTTCACCAATTGAAGACACTGTTTGTGTAGGCCTCCATAGATATGCATCTGGGTTTGTAGCTGATTTCACAATAACAGCCGCCGCATTAGGACCGATTGAAATTTGACCAATCTTATAGTTTGGTTCAGACGAGAAGAATTCTCCTTCTCCGACAACAACATCTGTCAACGAAAACCAATCCATTATCTTACACTTAACCCCTCCTTTGCTTCTGTTCGAGACATTAGATTGGGCATCCACATCTGCACCTGATGACTAAGAAGAAAAAATAATTGGTGCAAAGCTTACTGCATTGGCAATTCATCAAAAAACAAGAGTGAAACTTACTTTATTTTCAGCTAAGAAACGAATTTGAGTCTGCAATTCTTCAATCTTGGTCATCATAACTGCTTGTGAAGCTTCTAGCTTCTGAACATGCGAGTCTCTAGCATTTAGGTAATCAAGCTTGGTCAGACTAATCCCCCTGCCCATCCCTCTAACTCTTCCATATCTATATTTTCCTAAAACTTGACTGACAGCATCTTCTCTTATATTTTCAATGGTATTGGAGTCCATTTGACTATCGATTGATTATATCCTCTCCTATCAAGATATTTTTAAAAACAAATGTTTGAGAATTAAGAGTAGCTAAGAGTCTAAAATAAAAACTGAATAATTAAGAATTTGGTGAATTCTTACAATAAATTCTGCAAATTCTTTCTTCACAGGTCTCCCATCAGAGTAAGTATGTCCTGCTAACCAGACCTTACTTCTAGTCACCTTCCTTGGGTCAGAACTCTTCTTTTTCTATGAGTTAAACATGGTACGTACTTAACATAAAGTATAAAACTATTTTATGTTATCTTTCAAAATGCAAAACAGGAAAAAGACACATACCATTTCCATAGATAGACGAAACATTCCTTTTTGGCTTGTGGTGTGAGGAATCTGAGACTTCCTTAGGTCCCTGTACTTATCACTTTTTACCTGCAATTCGATTACTCATGTTATAATCTGACATCAGCAAGAACATGTAATATAATAAAGTAAATAGTATGAATTACATAACCTTGAAAGTTGTGGAAGTCCTACTCTTCACCCAATTGTTCCAAGATGCAAGAGAATGAATGTTGCTTGGTTTTAACTTAAGCCTCTCAGTGGCACTATTAGTTTTCCGAAGTTGACCTACAAGTCTAGATTTAGAAGACCTCCAGATAGCACCCATCTGTTTTTCTACACTATTTCTTTGCGAACGTTCATCCAACTTAAACCTTGCCTACAAAAAAATTACAGAGTTATAACTACAAACTAGCTGAGTTATGTAAATAAAGTACTAGGTACCTGAATCTCCTCCCACATTGTATCCTTAGTTGCTATGTCAACTGTTCTCCAATCATCTACTAGTACCGATACATGCTCCCTCACAAGAGGACCAAGAAACGAGGAAAGTGTCACTGAACCTGCCCCTGAATGTTCTCCAATCACTGAAAAATCTACATCTACCTTCTCCATAGCTTCTTTTGCCAATTTACGCATCTTAGTCGGCCCTCGTTTTCTCTTTATCTTGTTCTCAGCCTGCTGGGGTTGATCTTCTTCTCCTCTACTGTCCTGCTGCTTAGGATCAGCTTCCTCTTCTTCTGGGGTTTCAACATCTTCTTCTGGGGTTTCAACATCCTCTTCTTCTGGGGTTTCAACATCTTCTTCTGGGGTTTCAACATCCTCTTCTTCTGGGGTTTCAACATCTTCTTCTGGGGTTTCAACATCTTCTTCTTGGACTTCTTCTGCAGTCTCATGAATTTGGTCTTCTACTGCACCATCTTGCTTGTCTACCATATGATCTTCATTTACAGCCTTATCAGTACCCATCTTAGTAGCCTTCTTCTTCAGATTTTTTCTCACCGGTATTTCAACAGGGCTAGCATCCGCACCTAGTTGACGCTTACTACGTCGGACAGCAACCTCCAATGCTTTCTTGTTTTTCATGGTTGACCCTTAGACATCAACAATTATTCAAAAGAAATAATTAGTAGAGGTTATGAATGAAAAACAGAACAGATACATCATCAAATCTGCAGAAAAGGCACTGGTGGTTATTATTATATTAAGACCCCTTCACAATCATCCCTAACACAAAAACTCTCATCATCAGACGATTGATTAAGTTCTTCATTATGCTGGACTGATACTGTTCCACTGACAAACTCCTCTTCAGTCTCCAATTCATGATATCCCCTCGGTGGCGCCCGCATAACTACATACCACGAGGAGTCATCTTCTCTAGAATAAAAAATCTGCTTTGCTTGTGATGGCAGAATGTAAGGATCCTGTAGGAAAGATGCTTGGTTCATATGGAGGTTCACAAGAGTAAAGCCGTCTTCTTCCTTTACACCATACCCTTTGTTAGCCCAAACACATTTGAATAATGGAACATGGAACATGTGATAGTCAAGCATAATGATCTCCTTTATCTGTCCGTAGTAAACAACCATGTCAGCCATTTGTCTACTATCTCGAGCACTAGCTCTACACATACTGAAAGCTTCATATGTCACTCCACTATTCTGAGTCTGCCGCTTTACATCGTCTCTGTGAAATCGATGGCCATTAATGACATACCCCTTATAGCTTTTAGCAACATGTCTCGGGCCAAATGCCAACCATCTCAGCTTGGTTGAATGACACTCTGAATTTGTTGGTATCTAATCATAAAGTTACAGTATTAGTCAATGAATAAAGAATAAGAAAAATATGAAACTCAAATGAAAATATATCTGTTACTTTGTCCAGACCTTTGCCTTTATCCAATCTGCAAACTTTTCAGTATGAAGTTTCCAACAAAGAGTCTCGCTTCTTGCACATCGAACATCAGTAGCCTGCAATTCTTCCAAATGCATACTGTTTCACAAGATTCATATGTTATAATTCATAGATTCTTAATGGTCAATGACAAAATCACAAGATATAAGTGTCAAATAAAGTTAAACTTACTCAATATAAGGATCCATAATTGCTGTATTCATCAACACATACCGATTAGCTATGTCTTGTTCTTTATCTGAAAGTGTAACTTCTTTAGGCTTCTGAAGTGGACGGCCTTCAAGGATGTGTTCATCACACGCAACATCTTCATTACGGTTCAGGGCTTCTTGTATTGGTAGAGTATTCTTGAGAAACTCTAAACAGAAGGCAAGGCATTCTTCAGCCAAATATCCTTCTGCCACACATGCTTCTGGCCTTGCAAAATTTTTAACATATGCCTTCAGTGTTTTCATATACCTATATCTCAATCCCATAACACAATTGTCAATAATACAAACAATTAGACATAAACTACAATATTGTTAATACAATCTACAGAGAAAGAGATACATATAAATAAAGAGTACCTCTCAAACGGATACATCCAGCGAAAATGTACCGGTCCACCCAAGCGTGCCTCTCTTCCAAGATGTAAAAGAAGGTGGAACATAATATCGAAGAGTGAAGGTGGGAAGAACCGCTCCATTTGGCACATTGTCTCAACAAACTCTGATTCAAGTAAAATCAGCTTCTCTGGATCAATCACACGCTGACATAACCTGTTGAAGTAGTAGCATAATCGAGTGACAGCAACTCTTGGTCCTTTTGGCAGCAATCCTCTCAAAGCAACCGGCAATAGATTTTGCATAAAGACGTGATGATCGTGCGACTTCATACCACTAATAACAGGAGGATCAAGAGAAACACAATTTGCAATATTGCCACAATACCCATCAGGGCCTCTTAACTTAGATAGCCTCTTGCAAAATCGATTCTTTTCTTCCTTCGAAAACCAAAAAGCTGCTGGCGGCAGATAAGTTCTCTTTCCCCTTATCTGAGTGTGCAAGTTTCTTCAAATTCTCATATCTTCCATGTCTTTCCTTGCCTTGACTCCATCTTTTGATTTAGTACTATTCATCATAATGGACAGTATAGCGTCTGACAGGTTTTTTTCCACATGCATAACATCGATGTTATGACGAACCGGCAAATCCTAAGACAGTAAAACAAAAAGGTTTGTAAACAAACAGTTGTAGATATTAATATATAGTATATTACTAAAATTAAACTACTAACCTTCCAAAAAAAAAAACTACTAACCTTCCAATATGGTAAGTCAAAAAATATTAATCGTTTCTTCCACCGCCATTGATCAGTGTCCTCTTCATATTCTTCCTCTGACACCACATCAACTTCAGATAACTCAGCTCGTTTTCTTTTACCATCTCTACTTAATGGTTTTCCAAAGTCATTCCTAAAATCCTTAATCGCTTCAAATATTTCTGCTCCGGTTTGAATTCTGCTTGTAGTCCCATTCTCAACAGAGTTATCAAACCATCCTTTTCTGCGTCTATAAGGATGTCCAGGTCTAAGCCGTTTCCTATTGCCTAAGTAGACATACTTTCTACTAAACTTCAGCCATCTATGTGGTGTATCCTTCCCACATACAATACAAGCTTGTTTCCCCTTCACTTTAGATCCAGACAAAGTCCCTAAAGCTAGATAATCACTGATACTCCACAACAACAAAGCTTTAAGTGTGAATTTCTCTTCCAAAAATGTGTCATACACCTCTATACCCTCATTCCACAAGTCCTTCAAATCTTCCACCAATGGTTGTAGATAAACATCTATATTGTTGCTCGGTGCAGTTGGCCCAGGGATTAGCATGGTCAACATGATATTCTCAGCCTTCATACAGAGCAGTGGAGACATATTATAATTCACTAACAACACTGGCCAAGTACTATATTTGGTATTCTGAATAGAGAAAGGGTTCATACCGTCAGTAGAAATACCTAGCCGAAGGTTTCTAGGTTCCTCTGCAAACTCTGGCCACTTGTCATTCACTAGACTCCAAGTTATAGAGTCCACCGGATGTCGCATTGTACGATCTTCAGTTGCATTGCTGAAATGCTAGCGCAACTCCTCAGCAATCCTTCTTGATCTAAACATTCTCTGGAATCTTTCCTTGATTGGAAAATATCTAAGGACCTTCACAGGAATTCCCTTCTTCACATTACCACTGTGTTTATCGATTTCCCATCTTGAAGCACTACATCTTGGGCAGGTTTCTAGCTTATCATACTGCTTCCTATAGAGAATGCAATCATTCTTGCATGCGTGAATGCTATCATAACCAAATCTGAATACCTTCAAGAACCTCTTAATCTCATATGTTGACTTTGGAAGCACATTGTCAGCAGGCAGCATGTCATGGACCATCTTCAAAAGCTGATCAAAGTAGTTCTCTGACATTCCACTCTTCACCTTTATCCGGTAGAGACCGATGATTGCAGAGATCTTAGTGTAATTGGGACACGTCGAATACAGTGGTGTTTCAGCTTCATTCAACTTCTTACAAAACTCAGCTTCTTCTGTAGTTTCACCACTGTCAAAATGAGATCCTTCAGCCATCGGTGATTGTGGACTATCTTCATCATCGCAGTAAACTGTCCTAAACAGGTCAAAAGCATCCAAACCAGAAATCTGACCATCATCCTTCTTAGCTTCCATAGTGTCTCCATGCATACTCCACGATGTTTTCCTCTTGTATTTATGATCCATCCCTCTAATCACTAAATGATCCAAGACTGCATCGACAGGTTGATGACTAACATTGCGGCAGTCGATGCATGGACAGAAAATCTCAGTAGGATAACCCAAAGACTTCGCTGATGCATTCACAAAATTTTTTGCGCCTTCAGCATACTCAAGGCTATTCCTGTAAAGAAAACCATGAACTCCAACTATCAATATACCTCATAAACACATTTGAAATGTAAAGTATAAGAATATGACAGAAAGTCAGAAAGTTTCATACCTCGGTAACCAAACCCATGACTTATCCATATTACACCAAACACAACACAGCTCCTCGACCAATTATACATACATATGTTAGCATAAAACAATTGATCAGACACTCAAATAACTAACATTTCAATCTCTTAAGAAACATGGCAGAACAACAATCAGAGAAAGAATTTTTTTAAAAAAGAACTTTTACATAACACGAAAAAAGAAAACAATTATACTCATGAAACTTACGAATTCACAAAAGGCTTATGCGACAAAGGGTCTCTACGAATCTGTGAAGGAAATTCACTCAAAGAAAATGGAAAAAAAAAACTCGATTACTAATGGAAACAAATAAAATCGAAACCGAATTGAAACCAAAAAAGACCCTAATCAGTACCTTCGACTACTGTAAAACCTGACCCAAAGAGATACCTGCAAAAATCATAAAAGTAATTGAAGGGTTAGTAGCCGACGTGTGAAACCCCAATTTAAACCTAAGAAATTGACATACCTTCGATTGCGTATCCTGAACCAAAGCTACCTGCAAAAAGAGAAGGATAATCGAAAAGGGTTAGTAGTCGACATGTAAGAACCCTAAATGGATACAAACCCCTAAACCCAGAAATACGAATTCACCCTAAAACCTCAAATTATACCTGGGAAATTGGATTCGGAAGGCACAACGACGAATCAGTTTATCACGGCGACGACGAAGATGAACAGACACGAATCAGTTTATCACGGCGACGACGAAGATGAAAAGACCGAGAGCTAGAGTGAAAGGAGAGAGGGAAAGTTTTTGGCTAAGTGTTTGCGAGTTTGCCTAAAAATTTTGTTTGTCTTTTGGCTAAGTGTTACCCTAAAAATTTTCACACGCGGGCAACGAAAATAGTTATCCCGCTTAAACATAACATAGCACTAATTTAATGGATGTGCAATCTAAACAGAAGGGCATTAATAGAAAAAGTTACACTTTTGCGAGCCCATACTTTTAATAGCAGATCCAAATTCTAAACGCTATGAAAAAGTGGCGTCAAACTCTATTATTGCGGAAACTTTAAAACCGCTATATTTAGGTGCTATAAATACCTCAATTTCTTGTAGTGGTCTTTCGTTTCTTAATTTTTCTACATTTTATTACTCTCCCCTACCTTCTCTGGATTGTATTACTAAGTATGATATTTTCTCTTCCTTCACTTCTATGAATGTTTATGGTTTAATTACATTTGTTGTTTGAACTCACTCAATGTTTTCAATGGTTCCACGAACAGGAAGAACAAACCACTATTAATTGTGTCCACAATAGTTCAACAATAATCAGTGCACAAAATCATTTTACAATGACATTCCATTAAAAAAAAAATTTGAATTAGTCAACGATGGGGGAACAGTTAAAACAAAAAGTCCATCAAAGTTACTATTGTCGTCCACCTATCGTTGAAGATTTCTGATATTCCAACTACTACCTGTGTTCCAGAAAATGAATAATTTGTGCGGCCCAGAATGTAATTCAAAACCAAACTACAATTGGCTATTCACGGACTATCCTTTTCCATTACCAATCTGTTCTCGATGGATTACCCATAACGGGTGTCGACAGTGGTCCATCTAACAAAGCAAATTAAAACGTGACTACTCTAAATCTACATAACGCCTGGTATATTATTCATCACGTCGGGACGGAAAAATGGAGGAAAACAAATATATAGTGAGAATCAAGTATAAACCATCTGCAACAATAAACAATAAGCAAAACGAAAAACGTCTTACCACTTTGGAAATTTTTTCTGTCAAAAAGAATTGGTCCGTAAAATTACCCCTCAATGTTTTAAATACAAAAGAAGGGTTTTTCTTTATTTCGATGTTCTTAAGACTATGAAAGAAGGATTCAACAAACTATAGAGAAAAGCTTTCAAATGGCAAAAAAAATAGAAAAAGGCGAAAAGTTTCAAAATCGAAATTGCCGCCAAACTTGAAAAATTTTCCCCCACTCGCACAAATCCGAAAAAATTGGTGAGTTGAATCTCGATCAAGGGCAAAAATATCATGAATAGTCGATTTGTGGCATTCTTTGAAAGGGGTTTCGGATTATGGCATTCAGTAAAAGATTCTTGGGAAAATATGGCATTCCTTGTAATTTGCTCATTAAACTACATACCAAATGTATAAAAATGAATAAACCATTCAGGTGAGTATCATACATACTCCACATTTTCATCTCAGTTGAGTCTTGAAGTAATTTTGCAATGACGAAAGCCAATGTGCCATCATCATCTGCGATTTTATAATGATGATGATTTAATTCTATAATTATTAGTCTGTGTATTTTAATAGTTCTTATCAAATCAAATTTATTAGAGTTTTTAATTAGTCCTATGATTTTTAACTATTTTTTTGTCGTTCTTTCTTTACCCAGATTTGCTGGACACGTAATCAGATTCCACACTCTTTTTTTTTTGGTTTAAACTTTAAAGGTTCCACATTCTTGATATGCGGAAATTGACCAAAAATAACAAAAAGATCGTTGTTATACGGAAAATTGTTTATTAGAAGAATGTGCTGTAATTTTGGTTGGATGTTAAACCAATGAAGTCTTTTGGTGTTTTGCTCATTAAAAATATTTTCTCAACGCAGTACCGATCATTTTTTTTTGTTTTCCTTATTGACCAAATGATATATGAACGCGGTCCAAAAGCACACAAGGGTCCATTTGCCTAGCAACTAGAATGATTTGGTATCAGATTGGTGTTCATGTTTTGTTAACCTCCAAATAGCATTGATCCTTTAAGTAAGAGCGCTTACTTAAAGGAGATATTACATACATATCACATGTTTAGTCGCAGATGACTATTTGGGCATCTCTTTTATTAATTGATCTTTTTTTTTTTTTAACGTAAAATTAGTATGACAACAATCGCGAGAAGGTAAACAAGATAGGCTCAAGCAAAAGAAAGAATATATAGCAACAGTTGCTTGCAATGGAAGGATCATGTCGACAAATCCTCCGGATCATCTTTTGTTCCGCATGCAAGGCAAAAACAACACTTGAAACGGTAACATAGAGAAGAAATGCAACTCGGGCGTTGAATTCGCTTCTTATTCTCATGTTTTCTCTTCACAGCAAATCCATTGCTCCCTTGGGTTGTGACCGAGGCGAAAGGGTCTATTTCATCTGCGATTTAAGAAAAAATTAAATCGTTACTGACTAGTCAGATATCATATTTTCAGGTCTATGTTATGACATGAACTTACAAGGCAAAGGGTAAAATCGTTCTCTGTTGTCATGAAATGACATGGCGCGTCTATGAGCACGATGAGGCCAATCTTGAAGCACCTTAGGGTCTAACGTCTTGTCCCATGTTGGTACTTCACCGGAAAGAGGAATATTATGAGACGAAAAAGGCTTCGAATTATCACCCTGTATAGTCATACCAATAAACATCTATAGATATCAAAAACTGAGGAACTTAGTTTCTAGGAAGAAAAAGAAAATAAAACTTAGAGAGGCAGAGACAAAGACAGAGACCTCATTGTAGGCCTTGAGCGTCTGGCTTTTCTTTCCTGCAAAGTATATAATATTGTTCTTCGTTTCTCGGTCAAGTTTGTCCCAGTTACTGAAGATCAAAGCAGGTTGTGTCTGGTCAGACATCATGTGAAGGGCAAGCCAATTTATAGCATTTGCAAGTGACTCTTTTCCTTGGTCATCAATATGAAACTGAAGAGACTTTGCTGGATGAGAAATCTCGACACTGTTGCTACTCTGCATCGACGAGATAAGATCTTTCCAAGCAAAGCCAATCATGAATCCTTTAAGTAAAGATCTTTCAAGATTCAGAGCTTCCGATGTATTTGACAAGTGAAGCAGCTTGTTTAAGTGATGGACATCGGACACAATCAGTTTTGATGCTTCTTCCTGTAATGTATTCGGTAAAAGATTTAGCCACCATGTCTAATTTACACACAAGAGGAAAAAGAAAAAATAGTAATATATATAAAAACTAAGGACACACCTTAGAATTTTCTCCAGTATTATCATTACTATTGTTCTCATTCTTATCCTTCAATGCAATTTCGGCTAAAAGTTTTTTAACTTTTTTGACTATTTTATAGATGAAATCCAACTCTGAAAGTGAACTGCAAAACTAGAAAAAGAAATGTTAAAGATAAGAAGACAGATACCTTTTAAGTCACGTAAGATCTAAACTTTTAAACCATACCTCTCTTTTTCAAAAGTCAATCCACTTGATTTAGCGACGGATCTCAAAGCTCTCTCCCATGACCAGATCGTGAGACGGGGATGCTTCTTCCGCAAAGCTAGGAACTTTTTGCCAAAATCTCCGGTCTGGTCCTTAACGTGGGAAGTACGGACCTTATAGAAGATTGGTATAACGTAGAAGTCAAGCTTCTTGTTCTTTAAGCAATTCCTGACCTGCACAAGCTCTTTCAAACACCACTTTGACTCCAAGTAGCTTATGGAGAAGATGACGATGACGATCCGTGATTTTCTGATATATTTCAAGAGATTCTCTAACGGTTTTCCAGTCAAGTCGTCGTCCGTGAACACATTCACGTTGTTATGTTTCAAATGATATTTGAGATGTGGCACAAATGTCAGCCGCAAGTCTTTGCCCCTGAAATTGATGAACACTCGAGGCCTATTCTCCATCTCAAACAACAGTTTGGATCTCTTTTTTTGTTGCCTGACAGAGATAGAGAAAAGTCAACTAAATAATCAAGGCTCTACTTAGTAAAGCTTGTTACTTAAATAAATCAAGGCTTTATTTAATAAATCCAGATCCGAATCTGGACATGAGAACTTTTGGTCATGAGAAGTTTTGCAGCTCACCGAGTCTTACTTTTTCTAATGGCTTTTCTAATTGTATATTTTCGACAACCTGATCGTTTTTGTCTTACTCATTTGGACCAAATAGTATATGTTATATTATATGATAACGCGGTCTAAAAATGGACATTAAGGATCACATTTGTTTGGTAACTAAGAGATTACAGCTTAATCTACTCAGTGACAGAGATCTCGGGAAAGATTTAAATCCAGATTTGTGTTTGTGTTTAATGATAAGCTACAAAGGGTGTACTTAGGAAGACGAGAGATGAAATAGGAATCGAGAAAGAGAAGCATGAACCAGTGAAAATCAACACTAAGGTTGACACTAAAGTCAAAAACTCGTTAGAGTCAAAAGAGTTTTCGACAGATAATTAAGATAAGCATTATTGATTAACCAATTGAGTTACATGTGAAAATTCTCAATCCGTCAGAAATTTCTAACGGCAACTGTTATTTTGGATGGTCAAACTCTCCAATCGATATGTTTGACCAATTGTGACGGTCTCCTTTAAGTCGATAATACTATTTCACATAAAAGTTTCATCAAGCAATTGTTAAAATATTACTCCATCCGTTCCATCAAAATTGATGTTTTGAATATTTTTTTTGTTCCAGAAAGATTGATGTTTTAGATTATTAAATAATATTTTTTTCAAACTTCAAGAAACATTAATTAAAAGTATTTAAATTCTGAATTACTATTGATTAATAGATATTAAAAAATATTTAATATTTAAAAGTAATGCATTAATAACTTACAACTAACTCTTTCTTAATATTTGTGCAAAGCCTAGAACATCAATCTTGATGGAACGGAGGGAGTATTTGAATATGCACACATGGCTAAAAACATCTAACATAGTCAAGACACATATTACATTTCCTTTCAAAATACTATAGGATAGAGTCCTTGAGACATACGCAAAATAAACACATGATTGGTCTCATGCATAGGAAGCCTTGTTCTTGGTAGGATATGAAGCTATCATCGCAATCCCACATACACCTGTTGGACTTTGATAGTTACGAGCAATCTTAGCGTATCCAGCCTCTCCCCAGTTGGTGCCCCATGAGTTCCTCACGATCCAATAGTCCTGACCGTTCTCACTACCGTACCCAACAATAACAACCGCGTGGTCAAGATCAGTCCCGCATGGTCCATTGAATATACCCTTGATACATGGACCATAAATTTTATTAAGTGTATATAACAAACAATAAAATTTTAAAGATTGGATTTGACATGTACCGATTGGTAGAACATAAATTCTTGGGAGCTTTTGTCAACGGCAACACTCACGGGCTGGTGAGCAACCGCCTTTTGTAGCGAAATCTCATCATTCGGAGGCACATCTTCATAGCCATCAATCGTAACACTATTGTTCTGCCAAAAACGTACCCAAAAGAATTGAAACTAGCCACGTATAAGCACTTTATATGTTTAATTAGGGTACCACTAGTAGGTGAACCTCTATGCCGTTACAGTAGCCTTGAACACCATTGTATGGATAATCTATTTGGGAATCAAGACCATTGTTATTGATAAGGAAATTGAAAGCTTTGTCCATTAAGCCTCCTCCATAACAACCGTTGTTCTCCGTGTTGCAGTCGACCGATTCTTGCTCCGACAATGAGATAAACTCTCCTGTCACGATCTTGTTTATTCCCTCCACAGCTGCCACTGACGAGAATGCCCAGCAGCTATCTTTCATTTAAAATACGAAAAAAAAATTAATGTATTAGAAAAATTGTAAAATATTAAACAAATAATGTAATATAAAATCAACACACTATAAAACATTCGGACAATTACTCTGTACTACGAGATCTTCCAAAGAGAGTGAGGTTTAAAGGCAGGAAATTCAATTTCGATGTTGAACGAAAACTACAGTT
This sequence comes from Arabis hirsuta, assembly GCA_964056655.1. Taxonomy (NCBI): domain Eukaryota; kingdom Viridiplantae; phylum Streptophyta; class Magnoliopsida; order Brassicales; family Brassicaceae; genus Arabis; species Arabis hirsuta. Next base: position 6,848,646 of record OZ053303.1, on the reverse strand, counting down.
ACAAGTTTTAATTCATGCTCCGAAAAGATTAAGGACCAAAAGACATGAATTTCTTGATTTAAAAAAAAATATATATCAAAACGGGCCTAAATCACCGTGGGATTATTTGGGTATGAATGTGAGAACAAGTAAAAACTACTCACCGCATAAGCCTTGGTCTTTAATCTCTGACACTGCACCTTCATTTCTCCAGTCAACGGACTCGGGGAGCTCATCTCCGTCAAGTTGCACGTACCTACGACTGATTTTGAGATCCCTTTGTTTCGGTATAGGGCCTAGAGAGAAAAGGTTTCGGTACTCTTGGACGGTTAGGTCAGTAAACCGAGTCAAACCGAGCTTGTAACCGTGGTTCTTAGCGTTGTGTTGGTCGATGAAATGAAGATTGTCCTTGAATATCTCAAAATGCTGTTCCTTCTCTCCGAGGCCATTGGTATAAATCTTCCCTTGCTTAGACATCCACGTTTGGAAAATGTAGCCAACCTCTGCATGGCTCCGACCGCCACCGTCGGATACGTCGGGAAGATCTATGGCCGAGGACCGCGAAAGAACAACGAATATTATCGAAAGAAAGAGGATTGTCATGCAAGTTGATCTAACAAATTCCATTTGTATATTTACATTATGAGTAATGGTCATGGCCTTAAGGGAAAAACAAACGAATTATAGTTTTGTTTCGGAGACACAATGGGTTAAATATGTGATGTCAAATTGTTATTCAGATTTTATGTCTTTTTTTTAAGTTACTCATAATTTATTTTAGCAACACAATAATCAAAAAATATTTTGAAAATTCTCACTATTAAGATATGATTGTATAAGAGATATAAAATCTTTGTATTATAATTAACTAGAGACTTCATCACCATTCCCTTGCTGAAAACAAATGTACAATATCAAAGAAACGTTCTGTGAACACCATCAAGCACACACAAATAGAATATGAGGCATTAAATGTGAAGACATGAAACCTCTAGAGGCTGAATCGTAGCAGCACTATTAGGAATTGGTTCAACTTGGTTGTTGTCGGGATCCTTCTCCTTTACCTCTCTATTATTTTCTGGAACTCTCTGTATTACCAGGAAAGAAACTTAGATGTGTTGCAGTCTTGTAGCAGAATACAAGATGTAAAAGGCATTGAAAATGGAAGCTAACCTTGATTTGGTGGATATCAAAAAAAGAAAAAAAGATAATGGTTAAAGAATTATTGGCTCATTTGCTTATTATACTGAAATTGGTCATTGTTAAAGTTATTAAAAACACTTAATTTTTTTTCAATAAAACAATATAAAAGACAAATGTCAAAAGAGTATATGACACATGGTATCCTCTCATGATTAGAATTTATAAAACCTTAAAATATTATATAAGATTATCCCTTCCTTATTCTCCAAGCTCTTTCTTTGACCTAATCCTTGTAACCACCTTTTTTTTAATGTAGTTTATATCCTTGTAACCACCTTTCCTTGTTGATCAGTACAAATCATCTCTTCCGCCCAGATTTTCATTGAATGTAGTTTATAAGAATTTCATTATACATTTTATGGGATGTTATTAGTTCAATCATAGATCTTTATTGAACATGAATTCACGTATAATCCATTGTTATCCAGTTGATCAACTGAAATTATCTTTTAAAAAGTGTTATTGGATTTAATTATTGTAAATCATATATAAGATTTTTTTGGGTCAACATCATATAATGAAGAATTAATTAATATTCAACTAAGATGAAGTATCTTATTAAAATCTTGTTTTATTCAAGGTAGTTTTGACTTTTTTGTATAATGAAAGATTTAAGATGAATTCAAATAACTTTTATGTGTAAAAAAAACAAAATGAAAAATGTAGACTATTAATTCTTCATGACGATTTGAATTGCACACACATGAGATTAAAAAAAGATTCACGATCAATTATAAATTTATAATATACATGTAATTGTTTTTCTTTTTGATACATCGTAATAACAACCATTCAACTTTTTTCAAAAAAAAAAAACAACCATTCAACTTATCTTGTGATAACAAAATTTAGATTTTTCTTTTTTGAGATTTAAAATACGAAGAATGAAAGAAAAACTAAAATTCTAGTTCAAAATTCAACAAACTATGAAAAAGGCGGGATACTCACATGAGAATTGAGGCATGCATGTTAATCAGTTCAAAACAATCCTTCTTGAAAGCTAAAAAGTTAAATCCTTATCTAAAATACACGCCATCATCTACAATAACTCTTCCGTATCAAAATGTCGTGAGGATAGACACTGTATTGGACCTCTTGACTATTGGGCCACTCAGTGTGCACAAAACCTACTCAGCCCCGAAGTCGGAGTGGACTTCTTCCAACTACCGATTTAACATCGAACAGTAGGGAACTGTTGTGCTACATTATTGTAAGGAAAATCTTATTATTTTTCTATTTATCTCAATACAACGTTTTATTTCTAATTATTCTAACAGTAAGCCCATTCAATAGCGCAATGAGACTAACACTAGAGGTGTTGTTAGCAAAATCGAGATATATATTAGCAAAAATCAAAATAACAGCTTAAAAGGGAAAAAGAAAATTAAAGAATAAACCAGTCATAATCACCACACCAATCCGAAATATATTGTTATTCCTTCAAAACATAAACTAATTGTAATAACAAAACTATATGCTACATTATTGTAAGGTATTAGGTTTAACATATTACAAATGATGGTTTTACATTCACGACGAGTGAACTATACAACACTTAATATGGAAGGACATTGAAGAAAATATCATTTTTAATTTTACAAAAAGAATAGTTATTAAAGAGAAACACATGATCGAGCGCTTGGGATGAAATTAATAATACATGATGTGGTTTGGGTTCTGCGAGATTACGGGTTTTGGTCCTGAACCTCTTAATAATTCAGAAAAAAACAAAAGAAAAAAGAAACACATGCAACCAAAAATAACACTTGTTAACCCTAATCAATCCGCCGTTACTTTGGTGTTTTTGTTTTTAAGTTTAACTACTATCTGACTGTCTGTAGCGTAGACTTATGGTAAAACTGTCATTAATGACATAACAGGACAACGAGGGTTTATCGGATTGGGCTTATCTAAGTTTGAGACTATGGTGAAGGTATTTGAGAATCACCGTCAAAGAGGTCATCGAGTGGAATCAGTGAAATATATAGAGGAAGCGATAGATAAAGCCAGATTAGCTCGGAAAGATGGTAATGATTTTTATATTGGAAGTTTGCATACAATAGCTATAAGCAATGGTTTGTTACTCGGAATACTCGGAACTTAATACATACGGCTCAGCCAACGATGTTGTGGTACAAAGGAATCTGGTTTCGCCATGATACATACATGTATTATTTTCTTGCTTGGCTTGCTGTTCATAATCGAATGTCGACAGGAGATCGTATGCGAAATTGGGGGATGGGACAGATTGTGGAATGTGGTTTTTGCATAAATGTTGAGGAGTCACGTAACCACCTGTTCTTCAAATGCGATTACTCAGGGGTTTCGAATAAAACAGTCTCGATGCTCTTAGATTCTGAATACACATCAGATTGGAACCAGGTTGGTGCGCTTCTCACCTCAGATCGAGAGCCAAAAAGTAAGTTCTTAGTTCGATATGCTTTTCAATCGACAGTGTATCACCTTTGGAGAGAGTCAGCGTCGTCATGGGGAAATCACTCAAACATCCACATCTTTACTCAAGGTTATTGAAAAAGTGTTACAAACAGGATCAATTCGATCCGAGCTATGGCCGACCACACCTTTGGTGAGGTGATGGAGTTGTGGCTCTTAACTCGATAGCAAATTCTTCTTTATCACTTACTCAAAACAATTTGATGTGTTTTTTTTTTCCAGAACAACCTTAAAACCAAGATACATTTATTGTAAAATCGTTTGATTTGAATATAATTTTACATTCAATTAAAAAAAAAATTGTTATTAATGAAACTAAATGAATTGCTTTAGAGTTAGCTCTTGTTTTTTCCTCTTAAAATATTAATTAAGGCGTCATAATCTTTTTCGTGGAACGCCATGTGACGGCAAAACCAATTAGCAACAATAATGATGCTAAATCCTATTTGTCGCTTTTGATTGTTAAAATGCTTTCACAATGATACAAATGTTATTTCTCTTTTTGGATAAATCATAGGAATTTTGAATCTTTGATCCATAATTTTTTCCAGTGTCTGAAGTCAACCGTTCATAATATCATATTTAAAATGTAAATCACCTTTTTAAGTGGATACAAATATTATTGATTAGTGAATTATTCATGTATTTAGAATGAAGATATGATATTTGATTGTGGAACTATAAGAATAAGAGCTAATAATCACGTTATTGCCGTGAGACTTCTCACCATTGCTCTCTCCGTCTCTCGTGTGTTAAAGCAGTACTAAGGGGAAAATATATACTCAAAATATGCAAATTTGTTTTTCGAATGACGAATTAGAAAATAAATACTATATAATGAACCGACAATGATATAAAACTGTTTAATGTTCTTTTCTAACCGTCATTAACGGTAAATTAACCGACCATAATAAATGTTTTAAAATTATTGTAATGGACAAAGGTCTTGATGTCCGTAATTACCGCAGCCTATTTGATCGCACTCGTTTTCGCATATATTAATATATCATGTAAATTGAATAATCTTCTCACAAAAATAATCTTCTCACATATGCATCAACATTTGTTTTTTATTTTTATTTTTTAAAATTTTGCTAAAATAGCTCACATTGAATTAGATAATATCTCAATACACCTTTGTAACTTTTACCATTTTTTCTCCATACTATCCTTAGTAGAAATATAAATAATTCAAAATTAAAGAATCTTAATTTTTTTAAAAATCAGATAATTATAAACATGTCATGAATAATCATTTATATATAAAGTTTTTTTTGTTTAAGCTGACATAAACAAAAAAAATTCGGCTGCCACAATCCGGTAGATTTAGGATTATGCCTATTTCACCTATATCTACCAAATATAGAATTTTGATTCTACGTCATGCTTTACGTTCTATATTATCGTTTATTGTTCTTTGTGCTAATATAAATATCAAATACACAAAGTACATACGTTTTTTGTTAAATTTTAAGAAGTTACAAAAAAGTGTCACAACATGAGAACAACATGAAAGACCGGACATAGATATGAAGCATAGATCCGGTCTACTAGACCGGTCATTGAAGTTTTCGAATGTGGTAACGTGACGAGACGAAGATTGATAAAGAAGATTGGACAGAGCGAAGTGGAGGTGTGACCAGTCCATGCGTCCAAACTTTGAGAGTTTCGAAAAAAAACCCTTTCTCAATATAAATCAAGATCAAAATTGGGATTAACTGAACTAAATCCTAATAGGACATTTTTATATAGATAAAAATGTATTGGGACATTTTTTATTTCAATCTGTCATAATTTAACAATTTTTTTTTGTTTTTTGGGTCTGTTTACGTTTGAAAATATCAAGAAGGAAAATTCAATCGGAAGTTTTTTAAAAAATTTTTTATTCTATAATTGTTTAGACAATATTTTGAAACTAAAATTTAGAAAATTATGGAATTTGACGTGTGCTTTCATATATAGCTCTTTGTCTTGATTTATTATTTATTACAAATTATTATAACTTTTACAAAGACGATTGTACCACGGACAATTTAATCTGACTTTGTTAGATCGCCATTTCTCGCTCCATGCTCATGATGAACACCTAAATGCATGCTCCCTCCGTTTCTCTATAAAAGATGTGTGGCTAAAAACACGTATATTAAGATATTATTTTTCTTTTAAGAAACTTTTCTTCTAAAAATATATTATTTAATACATACAAAAACAATTATCCTATCATAAAAAATCTGCAGAAAACTATTGGTCACATAATATTCAATAAAAGTAAAAAGTTACATAGAACTTTGAAAACATCTTATATTATGAAATAAAAATAAACTTCCAAAATATCTTATATAGAGAAATAGAAGAAGTATAAATTTGCTTTTAATGCGTGGAATCACGTGAACGGCTCTAATTCGACAACGCTGGAGATCTCTTATAAGCTTGCTTCTATTAGTGTGTATATTTGTTAATAAATCATATTATTTGGGAATACCCTAGACCTATGGATGTAGAAACATTAACTAATATATAGCTCACTTGTTTAGGCTTTTGATTTTCACTGTTTTGGCTTTGGCTTCAAAAAGATTTTATTTGTCTGCCGGTTTCTGTGTAATTTTCGAATTGCAAATTATCAATATAATCGATTTAGATAACATATTTTTTTATTGAGAACCCTTTGGATTGGATCATTTATGTTATCTAAGAGAGTATTTAGAGATCAGTAAATTGATTAATATTGCTCGTAACGTTAAATTCTTGTAAAAACAGTGTGAGAACATGATACTTTTTTCTCTTGGAAGTCGGACATAATCGATATAATGTATGGCACAAGAACACACGATTGACTATACTTCTGACAAAATTCCTTGTCTTTTTTTTCTTTTGCTTTTTCATTTATATAGAAAGCAAATTGGATCTAACAGTTCTTCTTACAAACAAGAAAGCAAATTGCAACATGGAATTGAAACGTAAGCAAATTGCAACATGGAATTGAAACGTGAGATATGAAGTGCTTGATCCTAAAGTTTAGGAAGCAGATCAAATATTTGATTATTTGCTGAAACAAAAACAATTAAAACATGGCCGGACTCAACCAAACCGGTTAATCTTGGTCTTTTGTTTTTGGTTTGATCGTTGGCTTAGTCCATTTGATGACTCATCATCAAATGTATGATAATATATGATCCGTACTTATGTACAAAACAATCCATACTATACATTTTTTTATACAAATTATACATGGAAAAATATGCATTTACAATATCTGAAAATATTAAAGGGAAAATTTGATTAAAAAGTGTTAAAATCATGAACTTTCTTAAATATACAATAGTGTCATTTCTCGCAATCTTCTCAAAAAATAAGTAATGGGTTTTTTTTATTTATTTATTGGATATGCTTTATTAATAAAATATTGGGTTTGTAGACTACTTTTTCATTGTAAACAGCTCATGTTTTTTTTTTCGAGTAAAAAACAGCTCATGTTTATAAACTACAAAATACAAATAAAAAACAATGAAAAAATCGCATAAAAAAACCTCCAAAATGGCTAGCACTTAGACTTTTAATCTCTAAAGTTTTTTTACTATCAGTTTAAACCTCTAATATGATAATATTGATATTTTAAACCTCCAAAATGGTATTTGTGTACGCGCCGTCAAATTTTTAACGGAACAGTTTATTATTCGTTTAAAAATGATGACGTGGATTATTTATTTATTTTTTAATTAAAAATAATAATTTATATATTATTTTTAATTCATTAATAAATCAAAAAAACGTAAACAAACAAAAAAAATCTTTCTATAATTAAAATTAGGCCTGAGCATACAGGTATTCGGATCGGGTTCAGACTCTATCGGGTACCGGTTCAGTCGAGTCTAGAAATTTTATACTCATACAGGTACTGTAAGATTTTGGGTCGGGTACAAGTTCGGTTATTACGGATACAAGTTCGGCTCGGATCACAATTAATTGTACCCAATAATACCCAAAAAATTCGGATAAAGGTTCGGGTATAGGTTCTTTTAGGTTCAATTGTATTTAAAAATGTTTTATTTTTCTATAATCTACAAAAAATAATCTATAAATCAAAAATATTTGAAGTAAAAACAATACAAAACATTTAAAATACCAAATCTAAAATTCAAACATGTACCTGTACCCAACACAAAACCTTATAGGTATAAAATTTCTAAACCCAACAGAACCTGTACCCGATAGAACCTGATCCGAACCCGACCCGAATACCCGTATGCCCAGGCCTAAGTACCTTTTGTCACATTTTTAATTAGTTTGAATTTTAGATTTGGTATTTCAAATGTTTTGTATTGTTTTTGCTTCAAATATTTTTGATTTTATAGATTATTTTTTGTAGATTTTAGAAAATAAAACATTTTTAAGTACAATTAAACCTAAAATAACTTATACCCGAACCTGTTTCTGAATTTTTTTGGGTATTTATGGGTATAATTAATTATGACCCGATCCGAACATGTATCCGTAATAACCGAACCTGTATCCGACCCGAAATCTTACAGGTACCTATATAGGTATAAAATTTCTAGACCCGACTGAACATGTACCCGATAAGATCCGAATCCGACCCGAAAATTCGTATGCTTAGGTCTAATTTTAATTTTAGAAATTTTTTTTTTGTTTACATTTTTTTATTTATTTTTTGTTTATTTAGATTTATTAATGAATTAAAAATAATATATAAATTATTATTTTTAATTAAAAAATAAATAAAAAGCCACATCATTATTTTAAAACGAACAATACAGTTCCGTTAAAAAATTTGACGGGACATACATAAACACTATCTTGGAGGTTTAAAGTGTCAATATTGCCATCTTAAAAGTTTAAACTGATAGTAAAAAGTTTTGAAAGTTTAAAGTGTAAGTGCTAACTAAAAGTTTTTTTTATGCGATTTTCCCGAAAAACAATTGACACCATGAGACGTTTAAAGAAAAAATATCTTCAAAAGACCAAAAGACGAATATTCTTTACTCGCGAGCAAGTCCTAAAGAAAAAGAAAATAATAAATCTACTAACATTAAAAAACAAGTCAGGTCTCTGTGTTCCGACAAGACATGTTTTCCACCAATTCCAGTTCCTTTGGGTTTTTTATTAAATCCATCACTTACCTCTTTCCTCTAAAATCCCCAATTTCTCTGTTTTTTTCTCCCTTAAAAATCTCTCCTTTATCCCCGGAGGAAAATCAAAAACACTCACTGTTGATTCACTCTAACCACCAATGGCCCCGGCGACGGAATATCAGGGCTCATTCCTAAGTCGGATTAGCATCCGCCGCAACCAGATCGTATCCATGGACGTTAATCACGAACAAGAGCTCGAAGAACTCGATTATTTCCAGAAACACGTAGCGGATCGTTTCTCGGACCTAATATCTCCATCTCCATCGCCGTCGTCTTCCTCCTCCGTCGCCACCGTATCTCAGCCGTCTGATCCGACGATTCTCTCGATCCCTTGGCTACAGAATCTCCTCTATGTTTTCATGTCCTGCGAAACAGAGTTTAAAGCGGTCTTGACCACGACCCAGATCTCGAAATCGCCGACTTTAGAAAGGGTTTTGCCTGAAATGCTTGATCGGATTTTAAAAGCGCTTGATATCTGTAACGCCATCGTTAACGGTATTGACTCTGTAAGACAGAGCCGACGACTAGCGGAGATAGCTGTGACGGCGCTTAAACAACGGCCGTTATGTGACGGAAGCGTTCGTAGAGCCAAACGTGCGTTAACAAGTCTTCTTGTTGGGTTAAACGCAGATGGGAGAGACAGAAACAGTGGAAGTGGTTCTAGTAACCGAAGGACAACGTCACGGTCGTGGTCGTTTGGCCAGCGCAGTAACGTCGCCGGAGGAGGTTCATATGGACACATCAGCAAGAATTGGTCTGCGGCGAAGCAGATTCAGGCGATGGTGGCTAATCTGGTGCTGCCACGTGGGGCAGAAGCCTTAGGACCGGCAATGCCGGTGTACATAATGAGCAGTGTTATGGTTCTTGTGATGTGGGTGTTAGTTGCTGCGGTTCCTTGTCAGACAAGTGGCGTTCTGGTGGCGCAATTGCCACTTCCGAAACATCAGAGCTGGGCTAGCGCAGCTGCTAACATTCAGGAGAGGGTTGGAGAGGAGATGAAACGGAAGGAGAAGCGTTGCGGTGGTGGTGGGTTGATGGAGGAGATGCAGAGGATGGAGAGGGTTGGGTTATTTTTAATGGAATTTGCGGAAAGGTTTAAGTTTCCGGCAGAGGAGGAAGTTGCGGAGAAGGTGGATGAGATGGAGGAGATTTGTCGGGGAATGGAAATCGGATTGGAGGATTTGCAGAGACAAGTGAGGAAAGTGTTCCACAGATTGGTGAGAAGCAGACTAGAGATAGTTTCAATGCTTGAACAAGCTGGAAGATCCTCAGCTCCTGCAATCTAACCTGTACATTCTTTTTTTTTTTCTTTCGGCGTTTTCTTAGTCTAAAAATCTAATCTTTGAAAAAGCTTTTGATGTGTATAATCTTACAACGCGTATAAACATGCACACCATGTTTAGGTTTTGGTATACGAATCCGCAAAACTGTAACGACTGAGATTAGATTCATGGTGCTTTCCTGAATCTGTTCTTCTGTGGCTTCCGTGTCTCTTTTCCTGACTTGTGGTTGTTTCCAGAAGCTTCCCTATGTTTCCTGAAGCTTCTATTACCGGGGTGCTTTGGCCCTGTTCTGCTTCCATTATTGTCGGAAGCAGGTGTGTGTGTATGTATTCTCTTCTGCCGTTTGAATTTGTTGTGTTCCATGCTGCTGTCTTGTTTGCCTCTTGTTTCTGATGAAGCTTCTATGTGATTTCTTTTACGTGGCCTGTAAAAGAGAATCGATAATCATTTATGCATATAATGAGAATGAGTAAGCAATCATTTGATCTCGCAATATAAATTGCTTTCTAATCTTACTCTCTGGATGGGTCGATGGATGTAGTCTGTGAATCATTGGTCTCTTCTTTGTCTTTAAATTTCCCCGAGCGGTTCTGCACATAAGATAAAAAAGTTGCCGCTGTTTCTTTTAATTTATTCAAATATGAGATCTTCAAGAAAATCTACAGGGAGAGAGAAAGAGACCTCTAAAACGGTCTGGAGGAAACTCTTGTGCTTGTCTGGTGTGGCTAATTGGACTGCCCGTGTACCGCATTTCCTTATCATAATCTCGACTATGATCGTTACCTAAATACACAATTGTGGCAACGCAATCATCTTAAACTACACGTTTAGAGAAAGGAGACTAAGAAAATAAAATCAAACAGTGCTCTTATTAGTTACCTTTGACTTAAAATAATGTCTTGAAACAGACGACCAGGGGAGAATTTCCCATAAGAGGTTCTTGAGTAGATTCTGCAAGTCTTGTGCTTGTGATGTCGAGACTAAAACTTTCACGAAACCCAGAACAGCCTGATTATACACGAAGATGCATGAGAAACTACTTAAGGAGAAAACCAAAAGTTTCATACTTAAAGCACAACATATTTCGAAGTCTGAATAAAGAGGAAAAGGGAGATTTACCTTTATGATTTCAATGGATTTGGTATGCAGTAAGGATAAAACAGAGGAGAGAAGCTCTGGTGACGAAAGACAGATCTCAGGGTCTTTGTATATCAAAACGGATAACGCAGACACTGCTCCACTTCTTATGTGCGGCGATGTTCCAGAAATATACCCAGATATCTGAAGAATCATGGATGGTAGTTGGTCATTTGAAACATAACAAGAGTGGACTTAATTGTTAATGGGAGCTCCTCTCATGCACTTACCATGTTAACCAATTTGGGACAAAGTTCATCACCGGTGATAGATGATGAATTTTGTAAGGTGGTATACACCATAACCAGTGCATCACAAGCTGCTTTCCTATGTTCTTCTTTTCCCTGTATGTTCAAATGCACAGGATATGTTAGGTTTGCTTAGTAATTGTATTGCTTTCCCTAAGCACCAACAAACTTAAGCAGCGACGAAGCGAACAGTATGTTTTACATCTTTAAGTGTTAGAATCATCTCATTCAGGATAAGGAAAGCCTTCTCATTCTCCTCCTCGGAGCTCGACTGCAGAAAAACAAGTACAATATCACGAATTTTGGTCATTCTCTTCATAAGGCAATATTGAATTGCAAATTTTATAAAACAAAGCATGGATACACTTAAGCTATAATTCATGTCTAATGGATAAAAGGTTTCAATTGATACAAAAGGAAATATTGAGACCTGAATTCCATGAGCCATTAAAACGTGGAAACATGCAAAACGACTTTTAGAAGATGCTTCATCCTCTGGAGTTTTATGGCTGAGTAACATCTCTATCACCTCGGCAAAATGAGATGAACAAAACCAATCATGTTCCTGCAACAGAGAGGGTGAGGTGAATCCACATAAATAAGCATGTAATACCACTCAGTGAACAGAATAAGAGCTACCACAATAAGTTCAAACCAAGTTAGCAACCTCTAGAACTCTGCTCAGAGTATCATATGCCCCACAAAGATCAGCCTCGTCGGTTGCCTAAAACCAAAACAACTCATGGATCAGACTCCACGTAAGAAAAATTTGGTGTATAAAATTTATAGGCCGAAGTTTAGTAAGATACCTGAAAACTTTGGCGAACAAGATTATAGATTAATTCAATAAGATCTTCTTTGGCTCCTTCAACAAATGAAGATGCAAGATCCAACACAGCACTCCTGCAAGGGTGGCAAACAAAAATTAATACCAGCTATAGGAGAATATATATACACATGGATGTCATGCTAATACAATGTGTAATTAAATTCACGAAATTTAAATCTTCATGGAAGAGATTTAACGTGGATGAGTTTCAAAATAAAAGCTAAATAAAACAGGACGCAGCATATAACTATACCTCTTTAACTGTGTCTTCGGAGCACTGCTGTTTTCTTTTTCTTCATCAATTAATTCGTTAGACTGACTGACCTGCCCCTCAATCTCACTTTCACCAGCAGGATCAAACTTATTTAGCAGGGAAATTAAAATCTTTTTCCTCACTGAAGAATCCAGAGTAGAAGCTAAGCATCCAATTGCAGCCTGACATTACAAGAGCATTAAAACCATATTAACCTACGCTGAAGAAATAGACAGTATAGAAGCAAAAAAAATTTTGACAAAAAAAAACAAAATCCCTGTAAGCATCTGTACACTCAGAAAAGTAAAAAAGAAGCTCCTAGTTACTGAAACTCATCAATAAAGTCTGAGTAACAAAGAGGAGGCTTATGTTGTGCTTATAACTATAGTTTCTTTTAAAAAGTAATTAATGTCAACGGCCCAGGAGAAGGCTAAGAGTCAATCTGATTTAGCCACACCAGAAAAGGCTATTTTCCTAGCAAACTAATATCTAGATCACGTGTAGGTATTATTCTCCAAGCGTGGAGACAATGGAAGATCTTAAACCAATTTGTTATAAGCTTGAACTGCACTAAATAAGAAGGAAAGTTTTGGTAAACCTTAAAGTCTGCACTGATCTTTGTGCCAGAAACAGTGAATACATCGACAAGAGTTTGAAGCACTTGTGTTGAGTTTGATGCCAAAGCCTTCATGTTTTTAGTTGAAGTTTTCTTTGAGTAGTGAAATCCACTTTCAAGCTCTGATTGAGCATCTTCACTTACATCCGCTTTTGCTTCGCCTATTTCTGTACTGAACTTGGGCGTCCTTTTATTCTGATTTACAAGCATCTAAACAAGGAAATTTTTTAATGAGATCAAACTTCAGAAAACAATAGAATATTGAGAGTAAAGCCAAGTTATCAGTTCACCCTAGCATAAGTGAAATGCGAAGGAGACTCACCTGTAGAGAAAGGGCCACGGCTTCATGCATGAAAGATTTTTTCTTAATAAATTTAACCATAAGTTTGGCTAATGATCCAAATTTTTGGGGCACATCAACTGGATAGTTACAAAAGGCAGGTAACAGTCTCATAAGCTCATGACCACAAGCCCGCAACTCTTTTCCGTGTGATGACTTTTTAGCTAGCAAAGAAGCACATAAAATATCTGTTAGTGAAAAGATCGCCATACACAAGAAGATAGGATAAGGCTATTCCATTGAATGTAAATGATATTCATTTTCAGCATAGGAGAGTACCTTCTTTTGAAGCAAGCATCAACGATTTTGCAAGGGAAATAATGTGGTCGATATAATACTCAAGAGATGCTCCAACAATATATCTTCTTAAGATAGGAATTAGCCAAGCATTTGTGCACGAGTGACTCTCAGCATGAAGGGTGATAGGAAGAAGTGCTAGTAGCCTGACTGGCCCCATGGCAACCACTGCAGACCCAATGCATTGCTGAACCTGCAGATTAAGTCAAATATAGTATTAATTAAGCAATATAGATGGACTCCTTGTGTTGGAAAAAATTGTTAACATAACAATATCATGAGAATCAAAATGGTTTTTTCCTTAATTATGAAATATTATTGAACAAGAGAACACATTGAGTATCAAATTGACTACTATCCACTGGATATTCAGAAAAATAAATCATAACTTCTGAGCCAACCATATTCCTAAAGTAAGAAAGTAGTACCATAACTGTAACACAATATGAATCTAGCAAGTTAAGGAAGATTGTCCAATTGTGAGAATTTAGTGTAAACTTACATGTTGAGTGCTAGAAGCATCTCCTTTTGCATTTTTCATCAAGTCGGCAAGCTTAAGTATGATATTCTTTGTTAGAATATGTGAAAGCTCCCCTGAAACAATGGGAGATACAATCAAATGCTATTCATACCAATCTTAATGAACTTCTGGGAAAGCAAATTGTATGCTTGTATCAAAAGGTAGCTAACATGTTCACAATAACAAAACGTAGCATCAGAGTGAAACTACACCTACCAAGTTTCTTGATTAAGAGAGCTGTTACAGTTAAAATGTGCTCCTTTGGAATTCCATCACATGAGTTAAGGGTACTCTCCAAGACAGTGCATACATATCTTGCTGCATTTATATTGTCTCCACCAGTTAAGTTATCCTCATCTTCACAAGATAAGCTTCCCTCGATTGAGAGATTATTTGTATCGATGTGGCTATTGATCAATTCTTTCAATACAATTGAGGCTTGAGATGCAATGTCGTCTGTGGAAGTCAAAAGGCCTACCAGAGGAATAAAAGGTGGTTGAGTTCATCACAATTAAAAAATAAAATCAAATTCAAACACACAAGGAAGTAGAAAAGAGCTAGATACTGAAAAGCCCAGGATGGGAAAGAATACCTGCCAACGACCCACAAACTAGTGGAAGTTTACTTAGGCATATGGTCGGTTCGATCGAGTAGACTTTTTCCAAAGCGCTTTTTAATAGGGTGATCACATGCACAATTGTGTCAACAGGATTCTCGTTGTGGAAAGATAAATAGCCAGTCAGGGAAGTTATGACTCCTTCTATCTCAGGAACAATAATTGTATTTTCTGAATTCTTAAAGATAGTGTCAATAGCTTTGAGGATTTGCCTCGTCAAAGGCGAAAACCGAGGAGCCATAAGCTTACAAAGCTCTGAAAAAACTCTAGACTTAACTTTTAAAGAGAGAAACGGAATTGTAGCACTGAGCACATTTAACACATGGGCAGCCTCAGCATTTTCAGATTTCAATGTTGAGTCAGCCTTAGAACCTTCCTCAATCTTTGTCGAACTTAAGTCAGATAGTGCAGGTTTATATTCTTCAAGTAAATCATATACTGTGTTACTTGCTTCCTTTTTAACAGTAGATGTTCGGAGAGAAGCAAATAATTTCTCCAGACACTCTTGAGCACATCTTCTAACCTACCAGAGCAAACACACAAACCAATATTACTCGTCACCAAGCTAAGAAATTCAAAACAATCATTCTATAGACAGTAATGATTCAATCAAATATTGATACCTTGGGACGTTTATCAATGGCGAATTTGAGAAGTGAAGCAAACCCTACTTGAAGAGATTCCCAATCATCCAAATCGCAGAAACCAATAAGCAATGTCCCAATGCATTTCACACCAGCTCTCAAACTCGCAACCCCTAATTTATCTCCTTCTTCATCAATTGGTTTTACAAGCACAGACACAGCTTCACGAGCCATAGTGGCTGATATTTCTCCAGGAGGAACCATAGGAACGACTAAGGATAGGAATGTAAGCAAAGCAGAAACCGCCATTGGATCAGCCGTCGAAGAATCAATCGAGGATATAGCAGCTGCGAAGAAAGCTTGAGGAGATGGAGGAAGAGACTCCGATGTGAGAATGGAACGCATCGCGGCGGCGGTGGCGACGAGATGACGGTGCTGCGCGGCGGAGGATTTGGCATAACGGTCCATAAGCTGTTGGGAGATGTCAGTGTCGCCATCTTTGAAGGCAATTTCAGCGTTTTCATCAGCTCTGTCTTCAAAAGCCGCCATAGCTCGAAGAGATTTTGTCTAGGGTTTAAGGACGTTGACGATGAACAAGACAGACGAATAAATAAAACACAATGGACCGGAAAATTCGTCCGGTATAATTTACCATGTCTAATTTCTCATTTACCGGTTCGGTACATAGATTTGGCATCAATAATTTATGGATTATTCGTCTATATATATTAACTTAACTAGGTTTTATAAACCTTAGTTTAAACTTAACTATGAATAATATTTTTTTTAAATATACTCTTGTTTTTTATATTAGTGATGAATATAATGTACATCATATAACATTTTGTTATCTGCCCATGAATCAAATTTTAATTAATCTCGGTTTTCATCCTGAATTCGAGAATGCAACCAAGCTAAACCACTTTTAGATAAGGATCATTGCAGCTTCCTTTCACGTGTAACACTTAAGGTATATTACGAGCAAAAGAGCTAGCATGAGGAGAAAAGAGCTTGAAATTGCATGTGTCTGAAAGACGAAATGAGACCTTGTATTCTGCCCAAAAGGTTGCGATACTTTGGCTATTTTCCGGTTATTTCAAGGCTGAGATCGATGCACTAGAGTCATATATACAATATCTCAATTGCATGTTTTTGGGTGTCTCTATCTTATTTTGCTCGAATCTTTTTTCACTTTATAACTCTTGGATACTTTCCGATTTTGTTTATGTCTTCTTCTTTCTCCATTGTGTACGGCTTCAGCCAGTGTAGTGTTTAATTCGCTATTTCCTCTACATTCGTATCATTTCGAGATCTACTATATCCATTGGATTTCTATCGAGGTGTTGTAAACAATTGGTTCTTGCCTTTGAAATCTTTGGAAGTTTGTTTGGAGTATTTGCTACTACATCCTTTTTGCTGAAGTATGAAGCTTTCGTCTTTTTGGTTTGGAGATGTAGATTTGTTTCACCATAGGAAGATTCGCATTTCAGTTTCAGACTTTGGGCCTTATGATGCTTGTTTGTTCGGTATTTTAGGATTGTTAGCCTTATTTTTGTTTATTTTTGGTCTTGTTGTCCATTGTTCTTGTAGTTTTTTTTTTATGTGGATTTCTTTTCGTTTTATATATCATTATATGACCAAAAAAACTAGGTATCTAAGATATTCGTAGACGACGGCGTAAAAAGAAGGATCCTTTATACAAACAATATCCTGAAGGTACTGATTGAGAGGTTTGTAGTCGATGACCAGTCTTAATTTTCCTCTTGCTTGTTCGGCATGATTGTTGATGTAACGCCTCGACCGCCGTCGAGCTATCAGTATGCAAGGGAAATCCTTATCCCCTCGAGAGAAATCCTCATCTCTCAATAACATACAGAGGAAATCCTCATCCCCTCTGGGGAAATCCTCATCCCCTCAGGAGAAATCCTCATCTCCTAATGGGGATGATGATTTTCCCTGTATGTTATTGAGAGATGAGGATTTCTCTCGAGGGGATGAAGATTTCCCCTGCATATTGATAGCTCGACGGCGGTCGAGGCGTTACAAGTGGTATCAGAGCGAACCCTGACGAGTGTGTGAGTCACACTGTCGGGGGTAACGATCCTGGTGCGCAACGAGGACGTTGCGATCAGTTAGTGGGGGTGATTGTAACATCCTAGTTTCTAAAATATGTGGTGCATGCAGAGAGGGTTAAGAGAATTGATTTGACTACCTATATCACCAAAGTGCACTTATCTTTTCCGTCACACATCCAGAGAGAACTCCAGAGTTAAGCGTGCTTAGGCTGGAGCAATTTAAGGATAGGTGACCTACTGGGAAGTCATTTCCAGTACCGTGTGAGTGAGGACAAAACACGGGGAAAGATCACGTAGTGATTTGCAGGGTTAGTAAACAAGTCTTTCGAGCCTCCCGGACTAACGCACCGACCATCGGAGAGGGGTGGGCCCACGGGCCGAGAGTGGGTGTGGGGCCCATTAGGAGATGAGGATTTCTCCTGAGGGAATGAGGATTTCCCCTGTATGTTATTGAGAGATGAGGATTTCTCTCGAGGGGATGAGGATTTCCCCTGCATACTGATAGCTCGACGGCGGTCGAGGCGTTACATCAACAATCATGCCGAACAAGCAAGAGGAAAATTAAGACTGGTCATCGACTACAAACCTCTCAAGCAGTACCTTCAGGATATTGTTTGTATAAAGGATCCTTCTTTTTACGCCGTCGTCTACTAATATCTTAGATACCTAGTTTTTTTTGTCATATAATGATATATAAAATGAAAAGAAATCCACATAAAAAAAACTACAAGAATGACGGACAACAAGACCAAAAATAAACAAAAATAAGGCTAACAATCCTAAAATACCGAACAAACAAGCATCATAAGGCCCAAAGTCTGAAACTGAAACGCGAATCTTCCTATGGTGAAACAAATCTACATCTCCAAACCAAAAAGACCAAAGCTTCATACTTCATCAAAAATGATGTAGTAGCAAATACTCCAAATAAACTTCCAAAGATTTCAAAGGCAAGAACCAATTGTTTACAACACCTCGATAGAAATCCAATGGCTATAGTAGATCTCGAAATGATACGAATGTAGAGGAAATAGCGGAAACACCTGAAGGTACTGATTGAGAGGTTTGTAGTCGATGACCAGTCTTAATTTTCCTCTTGCTTGTTCGGCACGATTGTTGACATAGAACGCTTTACATGCCCATGGAGAATTGGTTGCCGAAACTATCCCTTGACATACCAGTTGGTCACACTCTTCATTTGCCTGTTGTAACAGGGTAGGCGGCATTCCTGTATAGCTCACCTTTGTTGGAGTTGTATGAACATCTTCCT
Source organism: Arabis hirsuta (assembly GCA_964056655.1). Classification (NCBI taxonomy): domain Eukaryota; kingdom Viridiplantae; phylum Streptophyta; class Magnoliopsida; order Brassicales; family Brassicaceae; genus Arabis; species Arabis hirsuta. The sequence goes on along the minus strand of OZ053303.1, from coordinate 6,829,792 downwards.
TGAATGGTAATAACACAAAGAACTCTGTGTTGAGCCAGAGCGGATTGTTGCACTTGAGTAGGAAGTCTGTATGCGAATCAGCACATGACGTTATCGTCATTTCCTCCTTGATTTTGTCGAACTCAGCACACATAGAGCCTTCAATCGTGAATAGCCTTGGTATTGTTGTGAAGGCCTTGTATTGAGCTTTCCATCTTAGTCCTCGTGGTTCGATTGAAATGTCGAAGTTTTTCTTCAACACCGAGTAGGAATCCCATTCGAGAATAAGATCTTTTCCAGGTGCCGTAAAGCCAAGTACGTCGGCAGTAATTTGGTAGCCTGTGAAGAGTTCAATGATTATCGGCTTTGACTTGAGCTTGATGGTCAATGAGCCGGAGTTTGCAACGCGAAGTTCTTGTTGATAAGGTAGGCACATAGAGGATGAGAGAATCTTGGAATTCATGATTGTTGTATGGGCTCCAGTGTCGATAAGCGTGATGACGTTAACTGGGTTTTCTTTGTTTGCTGGGTCGAAGACTGTCACCGGTAAGTGTGGTGCTTGTATCTCTTCTTGCCGCGGTATCTTAGTGATCTTGAAACAGCAATCTGTTTCTTCGTCTGAGAAATCTTCGGAGGAGTTGTTATATTCTGAATAACCACATATAGAGTCGTTGTGATCACTGGCGTAGGATAGGACTGACTCCAAATTGTGGCCGTCGAGATCGATATCAGGTGCGATGTTGGATATCGAATTTATGAGATACTACTTCTTCTTGGCTGATTTGTTTGGACAATTCTTCGCGAAATATCCTTCTTTGCGGCATAGAAAACATTTTGTCGCTTTTGCGAAGCTTCGTTTCTTTTTGAAGAATCGCCTTCATCTGAACTTGGTAGAGTGTTTATGGAATGGTTTCTTGGACCTTCCATGTTTGCCGTTTGCATCGCATGAGCATGCCTTCTTGGACTTCGAGCACTTGATTGATAGATCTGGCTTGGCACATATTTTGGACAAATGCTTGGATTTATCCATGAATTCATCCATAACTCTTTCTGCTTGCATAGTTTGTCAAGAGTTCTGAAGACATATTGTTGAATCTGGCCAATTGATATTTCTTCAATCGTCTGGTTTTGGTCTTTGATGTATAGCTTAGTCTGTTGACTAAGGTAATCATCAATTGAAGAGAAATACACCTGCTTTAGGCTTGGATTGTTGAGAGCGTAGTATCTTCGAGTTTGCCTTTTGAAGTGTTTTGCTAGATCTCTCTTTTTCATCGAGCAACATTTTGATGTGAAGAACTCTTCTTGGAGTTTGTCTTTAAGGTGTGTAGGCGTACCAATAAATTCTCTGTGAATCTCGCCTAGGAGCAATGGTATTGTTGTTTGAATATCATACACGTTTGTTTTTGGTTTTTAAAACTTTTTGGATAGGCATTCATGCAATTGTTTGATTTTCGTGTTTTCTCATCTTTTCTTCAATAACTATGGAGACATCGTGAGGGAAGAAGAGAGGAGGAGGAGACAGAAAATGGAGGATTTAACGAGGTCAAAACATGCGGAAATTTGGTAACCAGATTTATGACTCTTCGATCTTCACTTATGTCCAAGAGTTTCCCATTTCCATTATTCGTTTATGTATTATTTAATTTCTTCAAAGCGCTAAAGATGAATCTACAATCAATTACGATGTGTTAAAGAAAAAGACAAGGTATATTGCATACTTGTATGATATTCACATGTAATCAAAATTCGTATGTACATGGATTTGTAGACGAACTATCTTATAGATAAAAAAAAACAAAACATCAAAATTCGAAATTGTGAAAATAAAGAGGTGAGTTTTCGTATATAAACAGTCCAGTTATGTATACATAATTTGTATTCGATTTTTTCAAAATTCAAATCGTTAGTGGAGTTTTACAATGTAAAATAGTTTGTGGATTTTTACAATGTAAAATAGTTTGGATAGTTAAACGAATAATATTGTGTGTGATTTCGCCTCCAATGTTGAAAATTAGTATGGCTATAAGTATAAACCGCTTTCCTAGAATCTAAAGTAGCCCATTTAATTTAGGCTTATAAATTTATAAACACCGTTGTTAGAAAAAAATGGACACAAGCTATGTTTTCTTTAGGGGCACAACCTATTTATATCTTATACACTTACCATCGCCATCACCATCACCACTTGTCACACCCACCCGGCACTACCACTGTTGGATTCGCTTAGTTTCCAACGCGAGTTAATTTTAAAAGATCCACCTAATATTTTTATACACTTGAGGTTTAAATTTTGTTACAAATTGTACAGCTAATTCTAGGCCTTATTATTTGAGAAATTTTAAAAAGTGCCACTTTTCAAATGTCATTTTACAAAAATGCCATATTTTTGAAGTTTTTGCAAAAATGTCACTTTTTAAAAATTATTTTTTCTTTATATTATTTATGTTTGGGTTAACTATATTCTATTACGATTTAGTTTTGAAAGTTTAGGGGTTTTAAGGGTCAAAACATTTTTAGAGTTTAGAATTTTAAAATATATGCTTTATAAATCTATAATTAGTGACATTTTTGCAAATGAACATTCCTAAGTGGTATTCTTGTAAATTTACACACAAAAATGGTATTTTTGTAATTGCCTCTTATTATTTGTGAAGATTACATAGTTACGATTTGATATCTTTGTCCAAATACTTTCTTATTGACTTTTATTTTGTATCCACAAAATAATTATTAAGTTTCATGATTTTTTTTGTGAGAAAAAAAGAAAAAAGTTTCTTTTTTCTTTTTTCACAAAAAAAAAAAAACTAATTGACAATAAATAGATGTTTCACAAATTTTAAATTCAAAACTAATTAACATATAGATGTTTATTATATATCCCTCGATATCCCATCACATTTCTAATATAGATTATTCTTCATAATAATTCATCAAATTTGTGAACTTTCGTTTTGTAGTGCTCATCACTTTCTAAATCAATATAGGTGTATTGATCGAATCAAAACGCAATAATTTTATTAGTTTTTTTGCTTGTTCAGAATACCATTATTGAGTTCATAGTCTCATTTTTGTAAGAGGTACGTCACTTCCAATTCTTCCTTTTTTAGGAACATTTTTCAAAAGTTAAAAAATCAACAATTTGATTTACGTATATATAATTCAGTTATTAACAAAAAATATATATGTAGTCCAGTTAGTTCGGTAATGGCACGAAAACGCGTACGGAGACATATCACATCAAATCCAAAGTAATTTAACAGAAGATGAACAACAATTAATTATTGTATCGATCAATCAGTGATAGATAATAATATAACTCTAGTCGACCAAAAATATTGAGTGACAATGTCATTTTTTGACAAAACAACGATGCCATCTTATCACCACGTTATAGAAATATGAATTCCGGCATCGTACGTCATATCATTCTTTTGCACGGAGCTAACTTGATTAATGTTATTCATATTAACCAAAATTATATCAAGTTACTCAAATTAATTTATAAACACAAACGCCACAAATCGATTCACCATAAACAAAACAAAAATACATACGTACATCTTTTGGTTGTAGTATATATACACTACGTAGTGGTATCAAATAAACGCTACCATTCCACATTTGCCTATTGCAGCTGGGATTTAAATTTCTAGAAAAGATGAAATCTAAGAAAACGTTTATGGTTATGGCGAAAACACAATTCTTGATCCTATTTTTTATTTTTAACTGAAAATAGTGTCCAAAATGGCAAAATTGTCGGGGAAAAACATAGTTTGGTAAACTTGTTTACATAAATTAGATAACAACTGCAAAAAAAACTATCATGGATTCTTACTTTTTTTTTTTGATAAAGAATCATGGATTCTTTTTCATATTTAATATCAGATGAGATGGGTTTCTTTCAGCTTATTGTTGAATAAGAACCAATTATTAGAAAGATAAAAATTGAAATGGTCAATCTATAGTGATTCCATGCTTAACGAAACATATACATATAATATAAGATAAGAATTGTTTATATACATTTTCTTTTACTAACAAAAGTTGTTTATATACATACAAATTAAGTAGTGCAAGTGGAATACTACGGATGATGTCACGCATATAATTCGTAAGTAGCTTGTAGAAATTAAATTCATATTTAAAATCCCCAATCGTATAATAATTGATTTCATATTTAATTAAACATATGCTTGTAGAAATATATATTGCTTGGTATATAAGATCATTAGATTTCATAACACAAACATAGATCGAAATAGATACGTTCTCTCCTACTTAGAGAGTTTGAGTTATCGAGAGTAAGATTTGTGTCATGCCACTTTATAAAATCTAAATCTCTTTCAATGTTTTTTTATATCAGAAAAAAATACTTTTTTTTAGAAATAAAAGCTCATTTATCTGTGGTTAGTTTTTCTAGGGTAAGTGTAATTTTCGTGTAGCACACTTATCTGTTTTTTTTATAGATTTATAATATGACACTATTTTGATTGACCAAGTGATAATGAAAATGTTTCTTGTGGAATCAAAAAAAAAAAAAAAAAAAGAGTTTGCCCTTGTTCCAAATCTTCTACCATTAACATTGAAGTGAACTTAGATTTCTAAGAGTGACCAAAACCGCAAGAGACAAATATTATACTTTGACTCTAAATATCAATGAACAAGTAAATGTCGATCTATCTTTCAATCTATATTTTTGACAACCCCATGTATTAAGGGTGTGACTGATAGTACTTGATAGAAGAAAAGAAAGTGATAGAAAAATATTTATTCTTTAATTTTACCAATCAAGAAGAAAAGGAAAGAAAAATAAATCTTTCTAATTCTACTGAAAGATAACTTTTAAAGGCAAAATTAAAAGAAAAAATTCTACTTGTTTTAGGAAGTAGAAAATATTTCCTCCAGCTTATTTTGTACTATTGAATTCTTCTATGAATTTCTTTTCTTCCAAAAGTAATACCAATCACACCCTAAGTAAATTTACGTACTGTCCATGATAGACACACATGCGACTGTATATTTTACACACAAACACAGTCTGCACGCGTATGCTTATTTCACACGTTAAACGAAGACTTCAAAGAAATCGGTTTTATTTGTATTCTTGTGAGATCATCAATATCATTATTATTATATCGTATGTTGTCATGGTTTACACATACCATCTCGACATACAAAAAAGTGTTTATAGTATGGATCTAATCACATCACCAAGTATAAGATTGAAGTAACATTTTTGTACATTTATATTAAGTGAGATATTAAACGAATTCAATAGTATTGTTATGATAATTATCGTAATAATGAGTAATGATTAGTTAAAAAGAAATATGATAAACATTGGTATTAACTGAATGCTATAATAATTAATTATGCAAATGAAATGAATTTAGTTTGGTAGGGAAGAGGGGGAGGGGTGGGGTTATATACAAAACTATTCCAAATTTCATTGTATTTATAATAAGTAAATTTTGCCGTTTCAATGAATTATTTCTATATCCCTAGTTTCATATAGTTAATTTGCGTGACTTTTTAATGTTATCTATCACGATGCTAATTTCATATAATATCTTATGGACTCTTTCTGTTTCCTGAAAAACTGATTTTCTAGATTTTTTTTGTTTCTTAAAGATGAACTTTTACATCATTTTACATCATTTCTATGTGATTTTTATGAAATAATAATGATGAATTATAATTTGCAATACATATTAATTGATTTTATTGAATTATTACTGGTTTAGAGTTTTAGAAAATTGTTTAGAACAAAAAAATAAAGGCAGTTTTCAAATATACCATACTTTTTTTTGTCAACCACACCTTAATTAAAATATGCCATCGTGATTGGTAATCCAATTTGGCGAAAAGTTATTTACAAAGGAAAAATCTACAGCTCTAGAACGGGCCAACAATCCGCCTTTAAATTAAAAGTATGAGAAATTAAAGAGCGAGAAAAACAGAGAAAGTCCGCCACTCCTTTGGATTGCGAACGATATCCATCAAATCTGAACAGTCTGTTTCAAAAGCATAACACGCCACCCCTCTCTCCAAAATACATGACATCGCCTAAACTAGAGCTTCCATTTCTGAATGTACTGGGGATCTCCGGTGTGTGAGACTTTTTACGCCAAAAAGGATAGTTCCATCACCTTGAACACTTTGAAGTATAAGTTTCAAAATTACCATCAAAAGTTTTATATTCCAAATATACCATCAAAAGTTTTGGTTTTCCAAATATACCATGAAAGTAAAATTTAAATTTAAACCTTTAAAACTAAACCCAAACCCCTAAAAACCAAATCCTAAACCCAAAAACTATACCCTAAATCTAAGATAGTTAACCCTAATCCAAAAATTTAAATTCTAAACCCTTAAATATCACTTTTGTGTTTGTGGTATTTTTGGAAAACCAAAACTTTTGGTGGTGTTTTTGGAATATAAAATTTTTGATGGTATTTTTGGTGGTATCCTAAAAAAATAATACATTTATAGTTAAACATTAACTAGATTTTTGTCCCGCATCAAACGTAGGATTAGAATATTTGAAAAAAAATTATTATAATTTTTTATATTATATGGGGGAAATTAAAAATAAAAAGATCAAATGCTATATCTCTCATAAAGCTAAATATCTTTTATCTTACAAAATTTATTCTGCATGACACTTAAATTGAATGTAAGCGTTTTTAATGTTATTATGGGTTCTGTAAAACTTATTTAAACTCATCAAACATAAAAATATCGCTTTAGTATGTAAATTTTCTTAAATAAAAAATTAAATAAATAATAAAAAGTGAAAATGATGATTTTCAAAATTCAGCCATTAATGTTTGATTTGTAAAGTTGTATGCTTATAACAAAGACACAACTTTAATTAGAGTAATATAGATACAATTAAACGATATAAAAAATAATAATTGTATGATCAATCACATATGGTATCTATACGGACATAAATACAATGCTTATAAAGTAATTAACATCGGTAACTTATTCATCATTAAAACATTATGTTATATAACGTTTAAATATTAAAATATTATATTTTAGTTGGATTTAAATTAGTAACATGTGTATTTGTGAGGTCATGTTAAAAAAATATTGTAAATGACATATATAATTAATTAGAATTGGTTAATTTAATTGATGTGTTTCTTAAAATTTTTATTGAGTGATACATAGAATTTTTCACTTAGTGTGTCGTCCCGAGAATTTGTTTTTCTAATATGTATAAAAATGATAGAAAATGAATATTTTAGAAACAAAAGATGTATGTATTTATTCAAATTTGTGCGAATGATTTTTTTTTAGGGAATTAGCTAAAATAGCCATAAAAAAATTATAATTAGCTAGATAACCATATTAAAACATAGTTAGGATATTTTGAAATTAATTTACAATATTACCAATATTGTCTTTGATAACATGATGACATGCACAACACATAATACACTTATGGTTTTTTCTTATCTTCACACTACTTGTTCTCTCTCTTTTCATGATTTTCTTTTCTAATTTTCTTATCTTATTTCCTTTTTATCTAGAGATTATCATCAGAAATGCCATTTGTTGGAAATGACATTTTCAAAAATACCAATATTTCAAAAGTTTTTCCAAAGATACCACAATTTACTATTTATGTAAGGGCAAAAAGACACTACTATCCTTTGGCACATGCTATACATTTTGGTTCACAAAAGTTTGTCTTTGTCCACCGTCTTCAATCAACGTCGTCGTCCACCATCTCCGTCGATGATCACCGTCGTCGTCTTGTCCACCGCCGTCCTCATCTTGTCCATCGGCCACCGTCATCATCATGTCCACCACCATCACATTTTCGTCTTGTCCACCGCCGTCCTCATCTTGTCTATCGACTGTCGTCTCCGTCGCCATTTTATCCACCACCGTCTCCTTCGCCATCTTGTCCATCACCGCGCATTTTCGTCTTGTCTACCGCCGTTTCATCTCCATTGTGTTTATCACTGTCACCTTCGTCATCTTCTTCTTCATCATCTTTATCACCATTAACATAATGTGAGAGAGAGAAAGAGAGAGGTGTAGGAGATGAGAGAGAAAGAAAGAGAGAGGGAGAGATAGGAAGATGAGCTTGAGAGAAGGAGAGAAGGAAAATAGTAAAAATGTATTTTTGTCTTTTAGAGAGAGGAAAAAGACAAAAATATGGTATTTTTAGAAATAGTTTTTAGATAATGGCATGTTTGGAAATGAAGTTTTCAAAAAATGACAATTTGTATAATTTTTTCTTTTATCTATTTAAATAAAAATAAGGGACAATTGCAAAAATATCACTTTTGGGTTGTTCATTTGCAAAAATGCCACTACAGATTGTTTATTTGCAAAAATGACATTAGTTATGAATTTTTAAAGCCTAAATTTTAAAATTCTAAAGTCTAAAAAATGTTTTGATCCCTAAAAACTCATAAACTCTCAAAACTAAACTTAATTCAACATAGCTAACTCAAATATAAATGATATAACGAAAACATAATTTTGAAAAAATGACATTTTTGTAAATTTTTTGAAAATGTGGCATTTTTGAAAAGTGGTACTTCAAAAATAGCATTTCTCAAAATTTCTCAAAAAATAATTCAAGTTTGCGATTTCAATATATTAGAAAACATAGATTTGTTCTTATACATGTTATAGTTGAATTTTTAAAAATGGAAACATATTTTTAAAACCAATAAACAGTGATTTTACGTAAAAACTTTTTATTCTATTTTGTATAGACTATTCTATGTATTTCTAATCTATTTTATGTAGACAACATATAATACACATATTGATATTTCTATGTTTTACATTACATAGAATGCGACATATTTATTTCTATTCGCTTATCTAATTCTTGAAATATTTATATTTATTTTTTAAATTCAGCTCCTGATATATGCACATAATGACCATACCCACATATCCTTACGTGCTTCTCTTATTTTTTCCATAGTTTATAGTTATGTATGAATTGATGTAAATAAAACGAAATAGTATTTATTGCAGCCAACTATTTTTTTTTCTTCTATTTAAACTATTCTATGTAACACACATAGACTAATGCGAATTTTATATCTAATTTTTGGTTTATAAAAATACATCACTAATTTATATATTTTTTAAAACATATGGATCTTTATAAAACTTGAAACTATGTGAGATATAGAAAAAAATATAGGACTTTTTATAGAATTGTAAAATATATTCAATTAGTAATATAAAATTAAAACACTAAACAAAACACAATGAGATAAAAATATTTACTTTATATAGAATATATATTAAGATAATATAGATATGAGGTGTCATCTAACCAAATGTCCTTCAAATTGGTTAGATTATACATTTTACATTTAGTATGGTATTCTTAATATTAGAGCTCAATAAAGTTATATGGCAAATTGTCCATTTTTTGTAAATTTTTTAAATAATAAATAGAAATTTTTATAGGAGTTAGGGACTAATATATGAGAAATTAAGGTTAATACTCTCGCTGTTTCATATTAGTTATTATTTTACAATAATTTTTTGTTTCATATTATTTATCATTCTGTAATTTCAATGCACATTTATAACTAATTTCCATTTGTATCCCTACTTTAAGCTCATTAATTATTCATATCAAACAAAATATTGTATTTATTCGGGGTAAAATAGATTTTAAATATGTTTTTAATATATGTGAAACAATTTAGAATGACAACTATTTTGAAATGAAGAGAGTACTTTTTTTTTTGAAATTTTAACAAACAGCTATAAAAAAAATTGATTAGAATAAATTGTGTATAGGCTATAGAGTGTAATATTCTAAATTAATTGCTCTTGTTTATTCTTATCGTTCTTAATTTCTTACGTTTTTCTTTCTTGTTAAATTTCTTTTTACCCTCTCATCTTATTTTAAATCATTTTTAGAAATTAATAATAATTCATGTTTGCAATTCAACTAAAAAACTATATAGATTTTTCGCACATCTCATACTTTGAGTTTTTAAAACGAACACAAAACTTTCAAACAAATGGATAAACAAATGTAATAAGTAAAAATGCATTGTTCTACAGAGAACACAATTGTATTGTAATCTATTTATTTCTCTATAATGGATACATACTACCTAGACTCGCTTATCTATTTTTATTTTTATAAAAAAATCGTTTTAAAAACTTTAAACCCTTGCACTGTTGCACATGCGATTATTTGTATATGTCATGGTTAAAATGTAATAACTGACACAAATTTATTCAAAGATGATTAGTGAATTTAGGAGTATGTTTCATAAGATAATTGCAAAAATGCTATTTTTAGTGTGTACATTTGCAAAATTGATATTATGAGTTGTCCATTTGCAAAAATGTCAGTAATTATGATTTTTTAGAACTTAAATTTTAAAAGTTTTAAACCCTAAAAATTGTTTTGACCCCTAAGAACTCCTAAACTCTCAAAACTAAACTCTAATACAACATAGTTAACCCAAACATAAATGATATAATGCGTAACTAATTTTGAAAAATTGGTATTTTTCCAAAGATTTTGAAAATGTAGCATTTTTAAAATATAGCATTTGAAAAGTGATATTTTTAAAAATTTCTCATTTGTTTTATTCTATACAGAACATAATAACATTTTATTTGATGTTTCATATGTATCATGACACATTTTAACCTGTAGTTACTATTCAATTTTTATAAAAATTTTCCGTTTTATAAACTTCAAGAAAAATGAGAATTTTTTCGTTTATTCTACTTATCAAAGAGTATAAAATGGTTATTCGCTATTTTCTTGTAACTTTAGATGTTATATTATTAATTTTACTTAGTCTTTCGGATGTCACAAAGTCTCCTTGTATATATTTGGGACTTGAATTCTTATATACATAATGCATGTATATATATTGTATAAATTTTGATATGTATAGATTTTTTTGTTATCATGATATTTTTAACAAAAAAAAAATATTATTCAGATTTCATGATATTGACCGTCAAGTTGGTGCAAGAGGGGATGAAAATTTCTTCCCAGTTGCAAGAGCAAGCTGAATAAAATTCTTTTTTCATTATACTTTTCTCAATATGTATATATATTTATTATTTTGTTGACTTTGAGATTTTGCCTTTTTTATTGCCTTTTATGGGACTGCAATCACCCGTGCCAACTTCCATTCTTCCATCGCCATAAAAAGGAAGGCTACCTATCACCAATTCATCATGGAACGAATATATTTTAAGAGCTGAGCTTAACATTCTACAGATAAATCTAATTTGCTTTTGATAAATTTACACGATCATTTCACATTTCAAATTAAATCGAACGAATTTGAGAATTAAAAAAAAAAAAAAATCAAATCGCTTTTGTGAATATCAATATCAATTTCATATTTACATATTTGGGTAATTAGTATATATATATTGTATTCTGTTTTATAAATTCAAAATAATCTATTATCAAAACATGATTCAATTTTTTTGGGGGTCAGAACATGAAATTTATAATATATATAGTAGTTTAACGTTAAACAAAAACAAAAGCAAACATAATTATAAACTATATATAAGAAAAATAGAACAAACGAAAACTAAAAATCTATTTCCTTGTTTAGCAGAAAAAGAAAAACAAAAAAATCTATCTCCTTGGAAAGATCGGTTTTATCACCTCCTTTCGTTTTGAAGAAAACCATTGCACCAACTTTTTTGAGTGGATTAAACGTTCTATTTTAAAGGCACTACGAGTTAAAAAAAATTTCGCTTGTTTTTAATGGCTGAATAATTAGATATTTTGAAGAATTTTCCTATCATATCTATAATTTTAGCATTTTATCGTGTTTTATATTTAATTATGAATTAAATTTGAACTTATTAACAAAGAATTTTCAGTTTCTTCGAGTTGTTATCGCGTTTTATGAATGACTAAGAAGAAGATATTATTGGAGAATCTTGCTATAGTCTTAGTTGGGAAGATTTTGTGCTACGGGCATAAAAGGTATCCCTATTCTATGATAGAGGCGTGGGGTTACTGGACCAAACTATGTATTACCACAACGTTTAAGATAAAGTGATAACACCCTCTCAAATTGTTTTTAACATTATATAATTCTCTATAATATTATTATGAATCTACAAATAAAAGAATTGAAGAAATAGTGTGTACAAGCAATTACATCTCTAGATCTTCTCCAAATTCTCTTAAAAACTACTTTATTGCAATCTTTAGTCTATCATAAAAAACTCTTTCAAAATAGGGATAATTACTACAATAACCTTAACAAATAGACTAATTAATAGAATAACTTTCACAAATCTCAAAATACTAAGAAATGGTTTATAAGACATAAAAACCAGGGTTATGTTTTGTTATTACAAAAATATCATTGCCAATTTTGACTTAAAAAAAAAACACAAAAACACGAGCGCGACCGCGTAAGCTGCGGAATCACCGAAAACGTGCTCGGCGGAGGTGTGCCGCTGGATTTAGATAAAATCGGATTAAAAATCACAAGTTAAGAAAAAAAACTTGAAATCTTTTGATTTTGGTTAGAAAAGGGATATATGATGTTAGATCCAGTTGAAAACAAGTTAAAGTACAATAAAAAATGAGCTTAATATAGGTAGACTGCCATTGTTAGGGTTTGATAGCTTCTGGGTTGGTGAAGAAGATGAATGGTAAATTACAATTTTACCCTTTTTGAATAAGTCTACCACTATTATAAATAAATCTACCACATATTATAAATCTACCACTACTATAAATAAGTCTACCATCGCTAGCAATCAATAAGTCTACCAATCAACAAATATAAATCTACCAATGAAAGTAATAAGTCTACTACATAATATAAATCTACCGCCACTATAAATAAGTCTACCATCGCTAACAATCAATAAGTCTACCGATCAACAAATATAAATCTACCAATGAGAGTAATAAGTCTACTACATAATATAAATATACCGCCACTATAAACAAGTCTACCGATCACAAAATTAACTCTACCACTACTATAAATAAGTCTACAGATCACAAAATTAACTCTACCACTACTATAAATAAGTCTACCACATATTATAAATTTACCACTACTATAAATAAGTCTACGATAGCGCGAACCATAATAAGTCTACCGATCACAAAATTAACTCTACCACTACTACTAATAAGTCTATTACTCAACAATAAATCTACCACTACTATAAATAAGTCTACCATTGCGCGAACCATCAATAAGTCTACCGATCACAAAATTAAATCTACCACTACTACTAATAAGTCTATCACTCAAAAATAAATCTACCACTACTATAAATAAGTCTACGACTGCACTAACCATCAATAAATTTACCGATCACAAAGTTAAATCTACCACTACTAGAAATAAGTCTACTAATCACAAAATTAACTCTACCACTACTAGAAATAAGTCTACCACATTTTATAAATCTAACACCACTATAAATAAGTCTACCATTGCGCGAACATCAATAAGTCTACCAACCACTTAATAAATCTACCATCGTAAAATAAATCTATCATCAAATGAACGATAGACTTATTTGCTTTTGGCGGAAAAATCTTTGCTGCTCATTAATGACAGTTTCGTAAATTCGCTTTTTGTTTTCAAAGGAAATAAAGGTAAAACGGGGTTAATAAAACTTTCAAGGTTGTTTTAATAATTATGAAAGATTAGGACTAAAATTGTCAAACAACCATTTATTAAGGTTATTTTAGTAAATCTCTCTTCAAAATATATAATTTCATCATTATATCATTGTAATAGTTACCTTTGCCTTTAAATTGAAAACCTTTTCTCAAAAGAAAAATTACAATTTGTTAAATACATATTAACTCTTTATTAGTTGTATAGTTAAATTTATTTTCATATTACGCCACTAATAATCCGTAACTAAATTTCGTAAATTTATTTTATAAAATTGTTTCTACGTACGCGCATGTTTATTAAAGGACGCTTACTATATTTAACTTTATCCAGTGGCTCGTTACGTGAACACAGGGTAAGCTAGACTTACGTACCACATTAAATATACACATAATTTTACAAGTGTGAAACTAATGTACGTCATACATATGCATGTACAAATGCCGCTTTCAGAATTTAAATTCGTTAAAGCAACGATATTATAAATGCTCTCTAACTTTATCAAAAAAATAAATGCTCTCTAACTCCTATACGTTCCAAAAGACATATTGTCATATACTATATATTCGTTACTAAAAATAATAGGGATACGGATTATTCTAAATTTTGTGTATGTTTAATAATTGAGATATTTTTGTCAGAGATTGATATTTTATTTGACAAGGTAGCGCAATTGTATTAGAATTTTCTAAGTTTAGGTACAAATTGACTTTTTCAAAAGTCAACTCATTAAATTTTAAAAGTTTAATGACTAACGGGTTTACATGAGAAACCAAAAAAACCCTAAACCACAAACAATCCAATTTTTTCCCTTCATTATATAAACCGATGTTGCCCAAAAGGCTTTTTCTCGCCACATACTTTGTAAAAGAAAAAGAAAGATAAAAGAGTACACAAAATATGGGTGAGGTGGCTTATATGGACGAAGGAGACTTAGAAGCAATAGTTAGAGGCTACTCCGGCTCCGGTGAAAGCTCCGGTGGGTTTTCACCTCCGTTTTGTCTACCTTTTGAGACGGCTAGTTTCTACGAACCGGAGATGGAGACAACCGGTTTAGACGAACTTGGTGAACTCTATAAACCCTTTTATCCTTTCTCCACACAAACAATTCTCACGAGCTCGATCTCTGTCCCCGACGATTCTAGAGGTTTCCGAGGTGATAAGAAACAACGACCACATGGTTGTCTTCTATCTAACGGATCAAGAGTTGACCATCTCCGAATCACAGAATCCAAATCGAAGAAAAGGTTAGTATTCTTGAAGTTCTTGAGATGGTTCTTTAAATTCGAAAAAATGTTAAATGATCTTAAAATACTACCACATCAGAAAACTGATTTTTTGTTGAATAAAGATAATAAATGTTATCTAATTTCAGAAAGCAAATTAGTAGTTAGAAATATATAGAGTTCATTACCAAAATGGTTTTGTTGTTGTTTTTGTTTTAAAAAAAAATGGATTTGTTTTTCAATTCTCATAAATAATATGTTCCTTGTTTGACTAATTGAATATAAAGGAATTTTAAATTTATTAAATTTGGACAGCAAAAAGAATCAACAGAAGAGAGTTGTTGAGCAAGTGAAGGAAGAGAATCTATTGTCGGATGCATGGGCTTGGCGTAAATACGGGCAGAAACCAATAAAAGGATCTCCATACCCAAGGTCTTAAACCAATCCCTTGTTTGATTTCATCTTCTCTTTGTTTAACTTAGAGAAATACCACTAATTGACCATGGTTTTTTTTTACAAAATCCGTGATTGGCATCTTCTTATAAATGTTATGGTTTGTTTATCGTTTATTTTTCCTCAAAATAGCGTAGATTTGATATGAGTTTTTTTCTAATATAAAATACTATGTTATCCGATGACATACCATTTTACATAATGTTATACTTTAGAAAACATGCGCGATAAGATACACCCTCTTATTAACAAAATGTCATCATATATTTTCTGCCAATTAGCCTGCTCAGTATAGTTATATAACAAATCCACCCTTTGAACTTAATCTGATAACTGTTTAAAAAAAAAAAAAACTTAATCTGACAATTTCTTGTTTCTTTTCTTCAGGAGTTATTACAGGTGCAGCAGCTCAAAGGGGTGTTTGGCAAGAAAACAAGTCGAACGAAATCCTGAGGATCCAGAAAAGTTCACCATAACGTATACAAATGAGCACAATCATGAACTCCCAACACGGAGAAACTCATTAGCCGGTTCAACTCGAGCCAAAACTTCCCAACCCAAACCATCCGTAAACAAAAAACCCGGAAAAGAGATGGTTTCTTCTCCCACAAGTAATCCCATGATTACATCCGCTGATGAATCTTCTGTCGCGGTTCAAGACATTGGGGTTGCGGAAATGAGTACCTACCAAACAACCGGAGAAATCGAGGGCATGAGTAACAATTTACCATCGGATTTGATGTCGGGGACCGGAACTTTTCCGGTTTTTACCGGTGACTTTGATGAACTATTGAAGAGCCAAGAGTTCTTCGGTGGGTACTTGTGGAATTACTAGAGAAATTATTAGGTGTCTTCATAAATATATATTTATAAATATTCAAACTCATCATATAGTTGCAGCCATTGAGAAAATTGTATATGTATGTCGAGTCACTAGAAGATTAGAATGTCTTAGTTTTTCATTTTGTGTACCAGCTTAAGCTTTAACAAACTCGATTTTTCTAATCCGTTTTGTCCAAATTTTACATTTTAATTCCGAAAATTTTCTCTACTTTAATTCAGCATTTGATACTGTTTTAAGAAATGGTCCACCTAAATATATTAGAGGCTAAGTTAAATGGAAGAGTCGTTTAGAGATCCTAACGAGTCAATTAGGCAATCCTAGAATATCTATTTGCCATTATAGAAGACAATATGAAAACTCAGCCGCTCGGCCGCATTTAGTATTCTAACATATGTGTGAATTATTTTCTTATTCACCAATCAATTATTGCTGAGACAATGTACATTCTTATAATTTGAAATAAGTATGTTTGAACTTAATTTTTTACGCAAAAGTAAAAGATTACTAAATATAATTTATTCATTCGGCTTGACAAAAAAAATGTAGTCATTCGAATAATATTATTAACCAGCCAAAATATAGAGATCTATATTCTAATGAAAGATTATACTCGTTAATTTACGGAATAATTCGTTAAGAATTTCGATAATATTTACCATCTTAATAGTACTAGCTAGCATCTAACCTTTTCTTGAACATGTATTACAAATATATAAATGTTTATGATCATAAACATCTTGTCATATAAATATCGAATACATATATCTGAAATTAAAATAGGTTTTCATTTAAATTAAGCTATACGTGTAAGGATAGATGTGTGTATTTTTGTGTACATGTGTTTGAAGCAAATGATACATTCCCTGATTAATTATATAAATTTGTAAGTAGTTGTTGATGAAATTGAATAATCATTCTTCTTTAATTTTTGTTTCCCCATAGCTAAATCTAATAGTGAGTTTGTCCGGTAGAATTGATCTCGTTGCTCTTGTTTCATTTCCGGCCAACCAAAGCAGCGACGGGTCCAATAAAGGCGGCATTGATGTAAGTTGTGGGCTCTGCATGGGCATAATCTGTTCTTTGGTCACTAAACTGGTCTGATGAGTCCGGTCCACCCACAATGGCGCCGGTATGCACATTGGGATTTGATTGATCAGAATTGTAGTACGAAAATCCTCTATTGCAGTCAATTTTCTCGGGTTTAGATTGGATTGACGGTAAAGATGAACCTCTATGATGAGGTTTTGTTGGGTATTTTGTCCCGAATCCAACCATGTAAGACATTTTCTTTGGATTGTTTCCAAGGATATAATCCACCTACAAATTAAACCGGGCAGTTAGCAAAAACGGAAAATGGTTTACAAAACCGGACTAGATGGTAGTTTATTTACCTGTGATTTGGCGAAATTCCGAATTTGAGATGGGGTAAACTGAGTTGACCCACACTGGATTGAACCAACCCGAGCGTTGGTTAGAGTTTTTGAGTAATGAAACAAAACCGTTGTAGCCGTTGTTACATATTGTAAGTTACTACTGTCTCTAATAAACAAAAGGCCACCTGAATAAACAAACAAACATAACCATAAAAACCAACACCAAAGCAACAAAACAATCAAACCAATTTACCGGTTTTCCAGGCAAAAGGGGAAAATTACCAGGAGTTGGTTTAATTTGCTGAGAGCTACTTCCTGGCATCAATGCACATACAAAGGACTCAACGTCGTTCTTAAATTTTCCCAAATCATTTCTCCCATTGTAAAACTCCTTTAAAAAATAAAATCAACGAGAAAATATTCAATGAGATCAACCAAATTAATTTATCTGGTTATAGAATTTAATAAAGTCGGTTTATAATATATACTAACCGATGCGAGTAAAGCCTGAGCTCCGGCGAATTTATTGTCCCAGCTAAATTCATTAACGGCTTGGCTCCAACCTTGATTGCTTGTAACATAACTTATGTACTTCTGATTTCCTGTTGCCTTGTATAGCCACGCCGCAGCCCATAATAATTCGTCCTTTCTCACCCCAAAATTATTTCAAAAATGACTCGTTATTTCAATACAAAAAGTGACATGAAAATATTTGTAGATTATTGGAGGTTGGTTTGAGTAATTTTTATTGAAATAAAACGTTATATATATAATGTCTATAATGGACTTTCAACTCAAAAAAATTGGTCAATAACCTTATGTATCAGTGAAAGTTTTATTTTCTTTTATACATAAGTCAAAGTTTTTACCCAAGTGGGATATTACTAACAAATATCTATGTGCATCGGGTTTGATTTGGTTCAATTACCTGGTAGCCTGAGTATGAGCAGTAAAAGGGGCAAGATGCTTGGTAAGAGCCTCTGTACTTATTAGCAAATTCAAATAGCTGCATAAAAAAGAGTAAAGTAAGTTAAATCATTAAGTATGATTAAGCATACATAATCTAATTTGCTTTGGAATTAATTTGTGTATAGCCTCACTGATTTTGCATGGTTTAGTAGC
This sequence comes from Arabis hirsuta, assembly GCA_964056655.1. Taxonomy (NCBI): domain Eukaryota; kingdom Viridiplantae; phylum Streptophyta; class Magnoliopsida; order Brassicales; family Brassicaceae; genus Arabis; species Arabis hirsuta. Next base: position 6,811,137 of record OZ053303.1, on the reverse strand, counting down.
TTGGATGAATAATTAGAGTTGACGGATTTGAAAACAAGTGAGGCAGAGGCAAGAGCGGCTGCGGCTTCAGCAGCGGCTTCGGAGCCGGGGGAAGAGGAGGAGATCTTGAGGAGAGTTCTAGGTGTGTCCATATCTTCTGGCCTCTCCCAACAACTATGATCTGAATTCCCATCTCCCACCTTTTTTTTTATATAATTCATTATGAAATTAACTAAAAATAAATCAAATTTCGATAGTAGCATATACGAATCCGACTAATGTGGTAACCAATTCAAAATAATTTTCAAAAAGTAATCATATGCAAAACTAATTTTTTCTCAAATAATATATATAATTAAAATTATGAAGTCCAGACATATGTGATAATGTATAACGAGGCTAAGAAAGAAAACTTAAACGAAAAAAAATGATTCGATATCACTAGTTGTAAATATTTTCTTACTTGTGTCATTAACCAGAACATACTAAAATATATCACCGTTCGGATTGGTTTCGATATGATTAATAAACTGGAAATTAAATCCGTTTTACCTGTGTGTATAGTGTAGTCGGGGAAGTATGAGCACGGAGGATAAAATCGGTTCCCCATTTGATAGCAGACCGGAGATAACCGGGTTGTTTAACGGAGGAAATCTCATTTGAGTATTCAATTGCAGCCCAACTCAATAAGGTTGTGGTAAATGACATTGGCCACACAAATTTAACGTTGTCACCTGCATCATAGTATCCTCCAATCAAATTCACCTGAAAAAAACAATCAAACCAGAACATTAAAAGATAACACAAACGCCTTATCATTAATGAAATTCGTAGTATAGTCTCCATGTTGGAAAATTATATGCATATAGATATGTTTATGAATATAGCCGGTTTACGTTATCTGTTTTGCCATCCGAGAGCGCAGAATTGGCTCGCCATTTAACCCGTTGGTTAGCCAGGAGTTTACCGGATCGTTGGCCTTCAAAGAACAAGATGGACTTGTTTAGTGCATCTCCATAGTTGAGAGCTTCCAAGCTTTGGAAAGCCATGAAAATACAAACTAACGTTATCGCCAAGAGCTTGCCCATTATTTTCAATATGATTGCTTTTAGAAATGTTTCTTTTTTGAAATGGGTTTTTGGCGTAGCTTAATTTTGCATGAAAATGTTCAGTGAGGGTATTTATAGATATCTCATGCAAGTAAAGTTGCGTTACGTAACTTCATTTCATGAGATGTTTAACGTAATTTTAGGGTAATATGGCTGCACTGTCAATACTGTCCTTAACAAGAATTAAGTTTTGATGATTACGGAATTACGATAAATTTTTTCAATATAGCTAGTTAGTTGGTTGATGAAAAAAAAAGCTAGCTAGTTGTAATTATTGACGTTTCAAATCATATAGTTTTTTTTTGTTCAAAAAAAAAATCATATAGTTTTTTGCTAACCACCATACCTTGTTTTCTCCTTTGTATTTGTTAAGGTTTATTATACTTTTGATTGTTGGTAATTTTTGAAATGCTTTTTTTTTTTTAGTTTTTGGTTTTTTAGTTTTTTGAATTTTGGTTTTTGATTTTTTCCATAGTTTTTAGCTTTTTTTATTTTTAACTGAGAATGTTGTTTTTTTGGTCGACAACTAATTTTATTAATACTGAAATCACATCTCTAATACAGAGAAGTCCAAAACTGCTAGGGCTGTTTTAGCTAATGAATCTGCATAGGCATTATCATTGCGTGGGACATAAGAAAAAGAAATCAAATTGAAATCTATGGCAATCGATCGGATATCAAAGAGAACTCCTAATAGTTCATTGTGATCGTCTCCTGTATTCAAAATCTGCACTAGAAGTTAGCAATATGAGAGTATATGTAGTTGATCAAAGCCACTAGTTCTTGCTTCTTCCATTGCTCTTTTAACCGCATAAGCTTCCGCCGCAAGTGCACAGGGGATGTCTTGTTTAGTATCAGCTGAATCTCCGAGATGAGCGTCCGCAACAGAGCGGAAAGTCCAACCCAAACCTCTGTTTAAGGTGGTTTCATTCCAGGCTGCATCCATAAAACATATGATTCCCAAATGGTGCTCTGTTTTCTAGTTAACTCTCCGGTATGGAGGTTTTGGTTTCAGGTTTGCTTGCTGCGCCTCTTGCCAAGTTCTTGCTTCTTTAATAGCTTTGTTCACAGTTTCCTCTTCTGTGAAGCTTTGATTGGAGAAGACCAGCTTATTCCGAGCAATCCAAATATGCCAAATGAGCCAAGGGTAGAGGTTGGCTCCATAAAGGCCCGTTGGAGGCAGATTGGTAAAGCTCTTGGCCTCTTTAAGAAAGAGAGACAAATTTGGGATCCCAATGAATGGCCTCATATCGATCGGAGCAAGCTCTCATACTCGCTGAGCAAATCTGCATTGAAGCACAACATGACTAACACTTTCTTGTTGTCCACATCTCTTACATCTAGAGTCAACTAAAACTCATATGTTATTGAGTAGCTCTCCAACAAAAATAGCCACCACTAGTGCTTTCCAGAGGAAAGTACGGATCTTAGGCATAGTTTTCAGCCTCCAAATACAACTTTGCCATTTGAACTCATGATCAATTCAAGGAGATGTGGATAAGACAAGCTTCCCATACCCTGTTCTTGTAATGTAAATATCTTTCTTTTACGGCAGCCATGTTAGCGAGTCTCGATGACTTTTAGATGCTAGAGGTAATCTATGTATAATATGCTTATACTTGGGGAGATGCCTTCTAATGACGTCCCATTTCCATTGGTGAGTAGTAGGACATATGAGATCCGCAAGACGTAGGTTCTGGTTTGCTCTGGTTGGGGGACCAATCGGCCGTATAGAAGAGCTTGTAGACAACCAAGGATCGCTCCAAACCTTGACTTCTTCTCCATTTCCTATTAGCCACCTCAACCCTTCCTTTAGGACCTCGCGTCCTGCTAAAATCCCCCTCCAACCGTGATATGCATTGGACACAGGTGAGACCTCCATAAAGGAGGAAGTATGGCAATACTTGCCCATGAGTACTCTGGCTACAAGAGCCGACGGTGTTTCTAACATTTTCCAGCTATGCTTAGCCAGTAAGGCATCGTTAAAGGCTTCTAAATCCTTGAATCCAAGTCCTCCTGCATTCTTAGGAAGGGTGAGTTTCTCCCAAGAAATCCAACTCATCTTTAATTGATCAGCTTTGTCATCCCACCAGAAGTGAGTAAGGAGAGACTGAATCTTTTTGCATAAAGAGATGAAAATTTTGAAGCATGACATGGCGTAAGAATGCATAGCGGAGAAGAAATTTTTAGCATAACCTGTTTTTCAGCTAGGGAGAGAAATCGTGTAGACCACTATGAGTCTTTTGTCTAATTCTGTCCACAATAGCCGAGAAGATATCTCTAATTTTGTCCACTATCAGGTATTTACCGGTGCCCCCTTCTTGTCTGATTTTAAGCATGCGCTTTTGATATGCTCAAATTTGCCCTAAGCTACTCTCTCAAATTAAAAGATCGTAGTAGTACTTAGGGATCGAATCCACAGGGAATCTAAACACACAATCGAATAAAGAGTTCAAATTATGCTAAGTAAATAGTGATGAATGTAAAATAAACAGCAAACGTAAACAAAGTGAATGATGATAAGGGTTCTAGTAATCAATTGGATAAAGGGTTAGGCTATGGGTAATTCGCAGGAATGAATCAAAATTGATCGTGTCGATCGACACAGATGTCTATGTCGATCAACACAGAGATAATAAACCGTAGGATTTGTTAAGTACAGTTCTTGAACTCAAACACGAATGTAAAACCAATCAACTTTCGTTGCAGAGATTATCTATGACTAAATTCCTAAATTCCAAATTTCTTTGCAAACTTAGTGAATAAAATCAAGCATTAAATTCAGGTTCAATTGTTCACAAAATTACTAAGCCAAATTTCTTTGCGAATAGATAATTTTGCTCATCTAAGATTATATCAAGTTGTTAATAATACTTTCTCATGTATTAAAGCAACCTAGGATATCCAATTTTAGTTGATCAATCCTAAAATCAGAGTTAAATCAATCTAGATGAAGAACATAAAGATAAATCCTAACAGGTTTTCAATCCTGTCAATTTCTCATCAAACCCTTGAATTACCCTAAACCTAACAAGCAAACTACTCAGACATAGATGCAGTAAACATTATGAATGAAATAAATTGCATAAAAAAGATAGAGTAAGTGATACAGAGATTCGAAAACGATGAAATCTGGAAGTATGAAATCTCCTAAAAGCTCTGCAAATCTCCTCTCTCTCAAGTTTCAATTAAAAACTGGATCCTTTCATAAAAGCCTAAATAAAAACTATATATAATGTGTAAAATTCGGACTGGACTTTTCTGTAAACTTCTGGGCTTCATGGGCCCATCAAGGAAATTCTTCAATCTTCGCGTCAGACATGCTTGTGTTGATCGACACACAGGACCGTGTCGATCGACACAACCTTGAAAACTCGACTCCAACTTGATCACTTCGTCTCTTCTTTCCTCGATGCTCCAAAATGCTCCAAAAGCTTCCATTAAGCTCCAATCGTCCTTTAACCTGCAAAGACTCTAAAAAACTCGAAAAATACCAAAATGACTCTATGAAAAGGACTTATATCATAGTCAAAAAGGGGTAAAAACCATGATATATCAACTCCCCCAGACTTAGCATTTGCTTGCCCTCAAGCAAAACATACACCAAGAATGTGAAAGAGGTTTGAAAACGCAGAAACTTACTTTCCCTTGGAGCACCAGACTTAACCCTTTCAACAAGTAATCCACATAATGCAATACCAACTCAAAACCAGACCATCATGTACTTCTCCATAGACATTCGCAGCCTCCCAAATTCATCCACGACTTATCAACATAACCCGCTAGTCCTCATTGCTGGGTCTCGTCCCAGATCTTGATGCCAAAAACCTTCTAGACTTATTCCCATACTATATCATCTCAAGTGAACCATGCAACCTTTGGTACTCTTTCTCTCCCCCAGACTTATTTGATTTTGTACTCTTTTTTTTTTTAGACTGCTGAGACCCAAAAGCAGTGCTTTCACTACTGTTGTTCCTTGTGAGGAGACAGGGCCGTGAGATCGCTCGTCCTCTACATCCGTTCTAAGGGACTCAGACTGCTGCTTTTGAGCTCCAGGTGATCATTGATGTGTGTCAAATTGTATTTATATTTTCCTAAACTTAGCTAACAACACACTCTAGTTGTTGTAGCATAGCATAGGGTCGAACCACAAGGAGTTAAGAATAGCAACACTAAGAATCCAAGTATTCGAATAAGCTAAGCAATTAACACAAGTTTTAACTTAATTTAACTAAAAGAGAACACATGGGTATGGTGGTTGATCCAAGGCAATTAGCTTTAAGTCAAGGTGCTTACTTTAAACAATCCTAAATTTCCATAAGTCTAGAACACTAATGAAGATCAATCCTCTCCCGAGGTAGAAACCCTTATGCAATCATGAACTAAACATCAATTCCCATTGGTTTCGTTCACTCAAACACACATTAAGCTCAAGTCTATTAACCATCTAGCAATCCTAACATCAAATCCCTTTGGTTATTCAAGCTAGAGCTATACTAAGTTTGATCAAACCTTCAATGAACACTTTCGATGCTATAGAAGGTTTAAGATCTAGATTAAGGTGATCAAATTCAATCTAGCATTAAGAACACTTAGCAAGCATAGAAGTCTAAGAATCTAACTATAAAACACCTTAACTCTTCAACTAATCACCCATGGATCATCCTAACCCATGGATTCAATATGAAACAAAATAAGAAATTCAAGAAAATGAAATGAAAGAAGATAAACAAAATAAAAACGTTGGATCATGAGGTTAACTATCATAAGAATGGGTTAACAATCAACAATGATGTCAAAGGTTGAATCAAACACTATCCTAGACAATGGAATATTCATTTTTAAGGTTAGTCCACGCCAATGGTAAAAACCTCTTTCCCTAATCACATTCAAGATCCGCGGTCAAGCATTCCATCTCAATGATTAGACAAGCATTAATATTCTCCCATTTTTGTCACAAGAGTTCATAGAACCACGGTCAAGTAGCTATGTGACCCAAGCTCACAACAAGTTTAGTTCAAGTATTTCCACAAACACCTTCCGGGTATGAAAATGCCTAGAGATCTAGATTTTGAGTGGATAAGTCAAAACTAGCATTAAGAACAACTTAAGTGAAGGATCTAACAAAGATTAACCATAATTATCATCATCTAACTATCAAAGCATCCTAATCTAGCATAATCCATGATCCAACAAAGACTACATGCTAAACATGATATGAACAAAATATATAAACATAAGAATAAAAGATAGAGGTGAAGAATCCTTCTCTAGAGTTGCATGAAGATGAAAATCCATCCAAAACATCAAAGAAGAGTTTGGATCAAAACCAACTCAAGAGGAAGGGAAACTTCCTCCATCAAAAATAAAAGTCTCCTCCACTCAAGAACAAGAAAAAGTAAAGTGAAGTTAAGTTTCCCTCAATAATGAGGTTGATACAGATATATATGGCTGAAAAATAAAGGTTTTTTTGCCATGAAACACGTTTTTGACCAAATAAAGTAGGAGTAGGTGGCTGATTTTTCGTCACAAAAAGTGCTGTCTTGAGGACTGGATCGATCGATCCACCCCTGGATCGATCGATCCAAACCTTTAGTAAGTGGATCGATCGATCCACCTCTGGATCGATCGATCCAGTTACTAAAGATTTTGCCCGATCGATCCTCCTCTAGCTGGATCGATCCAAGGATCCCGCGGATAAATCTGGATGATCAGATCGATCGATCCAGTTATGGATCGATCGATCCACTTGTTAAAGTTCTGCACTTGCTTCTTTTGCTCGCCAGACGGACATGTCTTCACTAAATCTTCAATAACTTTCGCAATACAGCTCCAAATGAGTTGAAACCACTTCCATTGGAAAGATAACTCAATTTCCTTTCTGGTCACAAAATATCAGATTAATCCGATCAAGGTAAGACCTTCAACAGAGATGATCTTTCAGCCGCTTTGTACTTCTCCTGCATGTGTTTTGCCCATTTGATCAATTCTTCTAGCCGCTTTGTCTCCAACTCACTCCAATGTCTCCAAAGTACCTAAAAAGGAACCAAAAATGCACGAAATGCAAAAAAATGTATCCTAGACTCTAAAATGATCCTAAGTATGAAATGAGACTCAAAACGATGAAAAATATGCAAAAATGTAAGTCTAATGACTACAAAAGCTAAAGAAAATATATACTAAATATGCTAAAATATGAATGCATCAATCATTTCTTGAGTACTTAGTCACTGAAATTTTATTTCCTCATCTTATACTTAAGAACTATCATATCACCCCAAATCATCATCATATATATATATTTTTTTAGAACAAGGGAGAGGAGTACCATTACTTTCACTAAAAGGTGCACTTGTCAGGTATGAATGAGGAGTCAAGCTCTATGAACACCAATCACCGAGGAGACCGTATAGTTAGCTCGAACCCTGCGGATTATGCTGGAAGTAACAGACGTCTCTAGTTAACTGGTCAGCCTTAGGATTTTTCATTAGTCTAATTTTGAAATCGATCCTGGAAAAATGGTCACACAACTGAAAGGAAACAATCCACTAATCCAAAAGAAGGGTCATAGTTTCCAACTGACTATTTTGACTCAATAAAACGTTTTGGACTGACTCTCAAAACAAACACAAAGTTATTAACTACCTCCCCCAGACTTAAACAACACTGTCCCCAGTGTTATCAAGCCTGAAATTGGTGAAAGAACAGAAAAGATAAAGAAAACACCATTTGAAAAGAACGAGAACTTACCTGTTGCAGGGTGTGTCGATCGACACGAGTAGGTGTGTCGATCGACACATTGTAGTTTCCTCGTCTGTTTTTTTTTTGAAACACCAAAATTAAAATCAAAGTTAGTAAAACAAAAAACGAAAAATCTAATTAATGAACACTTACCAGTGGGTTGCCTCCCACTAAGCGCTTGTTTTCAGTCATTAGCTTGACTGTGTCGGAGTTCAGGCAGCGGGTGGGTCGGTGAAAGGAATAACACCGGGAAAGAGTTTCATAGTGTTTCCCACCAGCTCTTGGATAACTACCTCTCCTTTCTCTCTTAACTCTAAGGGGATGATGATTCTGAACCTAGAGAATGGTTTGAAAGTCTTTTTGCGCTTCCTCTTGCAGGCAGTCAAGTCACCATTAGGGCTCCAAGAGGGTGGAGTCAAAGGTGGGGCACATGGGATCTTCTTCATATCGCCAAGGTTTGAATGCCGCTTTCCTCCATTTGTAACGGTCATACAAGAATTCTCTTTAAACCGAACTGCGGGGTAGAAGACATTCTTGTTGACTTTGGAGAAGGAGATTCTCTGATTGGAAAAATCCACAATCGCACTCACAGTAGCAAGGAATTATGACCCAAGAATCAATGGTCTCTCGCTGTCATTCTTCGTCTCCATAATGTGAGAATCTACCGGAACCAGACAATCTCCTACTTGAAGCATCAAGTCAGGAATGAACCCTTTCGAGAATGTTGAAGAAAAGTCGGCCAGCTTGAGAGACATCTTCGAAGGTTGCAGATCCTTAATCCACAGCTTCCTTGCAACAGACTGAGACATGACATTCACATTAGCTCCAGTGTCACAAAGAGAATTCTTGAATTCCATACCTTTGATTGAGCAAGGAACAATGAACATCCTTGGATTCGGTATCTTCTGCAATTTTCTCAGCGATGGTTGAGCATGTCCCCCTTTTTCCTCTGGTGATTTGACACTAATAGCCTGTGGGTATGGAATCTTGGGCTTGTAGACCCTTTCCTCTGCTTGAACCAAAGGTTTTGAAGTGGTTAGACTCGTCTGGGACCCTTGTCGATCGACACAAAGGGTCTGTGTCGATCGACATGCATGTGCCGAGGATGTGTCGACCTTATCACCGATTGCGTATTGTCCAGAGTTGAGATTTACGACCCGTATCGATCGACATAAGCCACCCGTGTCGATCGACACGGGGTCTGGAAAGCAAAACTCATCTTTTTCAAACTCCTCTTCACTCCCCAAGGTGATGGCATTGACGTGTAGTCTCGGGTTTGTTTCCGTCTTGGCTGGGAGAAATCCCTCTTGCCTTCTAACATTCTCCGCAGTTTGAGCAACTTGGGTGTCTAGCTTCATCACATGGAGATTTAGGGCCTCGATTTTACTATTCAGATCCTGGTACATGGCATCCATCTTCCCGTTAAAGCTCACTGTCATCTTCTGTTGACCCTCTAGAATCTGCTCCAGCGTAGACTTCATCTCACTATCTGAAGATTGAGCAGGAGGCATCTGATAAGAAGAAGAACCGTAGTTCCTAGTGTAATTGCTCTGGAAAGGCTTCTGATACCCTTGTTGATTACCAAACCTTTGACCCTGATAACCAGCTCCACCAACATAGTTGCAATCCTTTCATCCTGCTCTTCCTCTGGAATGAAAGTTTCCACCTCTTGAGCAAACTGAACAGTCTTTTTTCCCACGAGAAGATTATGAACAGAATCCAGCTTAGCCTTAACCTCAGCAATTTGGCTTCCATCCATGTTCCCACCAAGCTTTTTCCTCTCGAAGTCTGCGTTCTTGGTACTATTGCTAGAAGCCAAGTTATCAATAAGCACCAAGGCATCCTTCGGATATCTAGTGTTGAAGTTCCCATTGCTACCAGAATCCAGAGCCATCTGATACCTCCAATCAATACCTCTGAAGAAGATACCCAACAACTGAACATCGCTAAAACCATGATGATGACAATCTCTCTGATAAGCCTTGAATCGCACCAAAGAAGCTTTGAATGCCTGAGTCGGTCCCTGCTTGAAAGTAGAGATCTTAGTCCTTAAGTCCTCGGATTTAGCCTCATCGAAGAAGTTGTTGAGGAAAGCATTCTTGGTGTCCTCCCAAGTAGTCAGCGAGCCCGGCTCCAGCTGCTTCAACCAGTAGGCTGCTTCTCCACCCAGAGAGTAGGGGAAAAGCTTGCAGTAGAGGTAGTCGCTAGAGACTCCGTTAGCCTTGATGCTAGATGCTAAGTCCTCAAACCTTTCAATGTGGTCCATGGGGTGCTCAGAGGATAGGTCATGGAACGGGTGCTGAGCCACAAGTGAGAAGTAGGCCGGCTTCAGCTCAAAATCGTTCCTCGGAAAAGAAGGAGGACGAATTGCTGCCCTGTTGGCATAGAACTCGGCAAGCCTGTTGTACTCTCCCAGAGTGCGTCCTCGCCCAGCTGGCTCTTGGCGCTGCATAACTTGTCGCTCCTCCACAATCACAACCCCATTCTCATCCAACCTATGACCCTGAGCATTGCATCTACGACCCTCGGTATCCTGAAGAAACCCTTCTTCACCTCTAATAAGAATTAACAGATTCATTTTGGCTGACTTTCTCGCTGCTCGGTTGGCTCGTTCTAACTTTCCAATCTCAAGGTTAAGATCAAGTAGTTCTTCGTTCTGGTTGCTTCTGGTAACGCGATTAGGCATAAACCTGAAACACACAAGACAAAGAGAAAATAACAAGTAAGTAATAAAATAGAAAAAAAAAACTTAGACAAAACTCTAAAATCAAAAATCGAATGGTGATTTTGATTCTCCGGCAACGGCGACAAAATTTGATATGCTCAAATTTGCCCTGAGATACTCTCTCAAATTAAGAGATCGTAGTAGTACTTAGGGATCGAATCCACAGGGAATCTAAACACACAATCGATTAAAGAGTTCAAATTATGCTAAGTAAATAGTGATAAACAACAAACGTAAACAAAGTGAATGATGATAAGGGTTCCAGTAATCAATTGGACAAAAGGTTAGGCTATGGGTAATTCACAGGAATGAATCAAAATTGATCGTGTCGATCGACACAGAGATAATAAACCGTAGGATTTGTTAAGTACAGTTCTTGAACTCAAACACGAATGTAAAACCAATCAACTTTCGTTGCAGAGATTATCTATGACTAAATTCCTAAATTCCAAATTTCTTTGCAAACTTAGTGAATAAAATCAAGCATTAAATTCAGGTTCAATTGTTCACAAAATTACTAAGCCAAATTTCTTTGCGAATAGATAATTTTGCTCATCTAAGATTATATTAGATTGTTAATAATACTTTCTCATCTATTAAAGCAACCTAGGATATCCAATTTCAGTTGATCAATCCTAAAATCAGAGTTAAATCAATCTAGATGAAGAACATAAAGATAAATCCTAACAGGTTTTCAATCCTGTCAATTTCTCATCAAACCCTTGAATTACCCTAAACCTAACAAGCAAACTACTCAGACATAGATGCAGTAAACATTATGAATGAAATAAATTGCATAAAAAGATAGAGTAAGTGATACAGAGATTCGAAAACGATGAAATCTGGAAGTATGAAATCTCCTAAAAGCTCTGCAAATCTCTTATCTCTCAAGTTTCAATTAAAAACTGGATCCTTTCATAAAAGCCTAAATAAAAACTATATATAATGTGTAAAATTCGGACTGGGCTTTTCTGTAAACTTCTGGGCTTCATGGGCCCATCAAGGAAATTCTTCAATCTTCGCGTCAGACATGCTTGTGTCGATCGACACACAGGACCGTGTCGATCAACACAGCCTTGAAAACTCGACTCCAACTTGATCACTTCGTCTCTTCTTTCCTCGATGCTCCAAAATACTCCAAAAGCTTCCATTAAGCTCCAATCGTCCTTTAACCTGCAAAGACTCTAAAAGACTCGAAAAATACCAAAATGACTCTATGAAAATGACTTATATCATGGTCAAAAACGGGTAAAAACTATGATATATTAGCTTTACCTTTCCTCTTCTCAAGTTTGGGGTCTTAGACTCAAAGGTAATGGACGACTTAGCGAGGTTAATAGACTGTCCCGAGGCTCACTCATATTTTTGGAGAATGTCTCTCAATGCTGAATAGCTAGCATCATCAGATTTGCAGAAAAACATTGTATCATCCGCGAATAGCAGGTGGTTGATAAGCGGATTGTTACGGGCGACCTTAACCACAAGTAAGAGATCATTTTCCTGAGCTTTACGACATAAACCCGAAAGCACTTCGGTACATAATATAAAAAGGTACGGAGATATGGGATCCCTTTGTCTTAATCCCCGAGTCGGGTGAACCGAACCTTGTGGTGCTCCATTGATGAGGAATGAGTACGAAACCGAGGTCACACATTCCATAATCCATCCTATCCATATCCCATGGAAACTCAACCTGTCAAGAACCGCTCTTAAGAAATCCCACTCAATATGATCGTAGGCCTTGCTCATGTCCATTTTTACCACCATTGCTCCTCGAATCCTTGCCTTGGAGTGACGAAGATAGTGGAGAATCTCATGTGTAATGAGTACATTATCTGAGATGGCTCATTCTGGAATGAACGTTGACTGATTTTCGGATATGAGAGGTAGTATAGGGTGTAGTCGTGAAGTACGCAGCTTTGAAATAATTTTGTAATAAACATTACACAAGGCTATCGACCTATAATCCGCCACCTTCTTCGGATTAGTAATCTTGGAATCAGCTTGACATGAGTTGCGTTAAGCCGCTTGTTGGGAAGGCTCCTGTGAGAAAGAAGCTACATATCTCGTTCGCAATATCTTGACCCAATACCGACTAGAAGGAATGAAAGAAACCAGCAGAGAAGCCGTCCGGGCCAGGTGTTTTTCCCGCATGAATAGACAACACCACTTCCCATATCTCTTCATCGATTGGTATCCGAGTAAGTGAGTCGTTCCATTCTTGAGTAATAAGCGGATCCAAGGCCTCTATAACATCATGGTAATCACCAGTGGAATTGGAGGTAAATATAACATGAAAATATTCAGAAATGATGCGAGAAATTACGGCTTCTTTATAATGCGTGTTGCCCAAGCTATCCTCCATAGTTGTAAATCTATTGACAGTTCGTCGATTCCGTGTTGAAGCATGAAAAAAATGAGTGTTACGATCACCGCTTTGGAGCCATAAGATACAACTCCTTTGTTTCCAATACATTTCTTCCTCTTTATATGCCGTCTCTAGAGTAGCCGTAAGTCTTTCTATTGCTGCCTGGTCAGGGGAGTCGCTAGAGAGCTCAACTTCAAGAGCATCTCGGGTTTCGGAAATAAGTTGTGCACTGTTTAGATTTTGGTTCTTGGACCACTTGATAATCTCATATCGACAACGGTTAATCTTAGCTTCCACCGAAACAGCTCCGGCCAGTTTTCCAAACCTATGAGATTAAGTCAAAAATCTCATCCTTGTCTCTAAATTTTTTGTCAAACCAAAACATGTTTTTTCTCTTAACCCGAGTATCATCAATGTAAGTAACCAGCGATCGGTGGTTGGATCCTTCGAAACGCAAATATTCTGATCTACCAGAGGGAAACATTTCCAGCCACGCGTTATTGGATGTAGATCGATCTAGTCTAGCATGAACAACATCAACATATCGCATCCCACGCCAAGAGAGTGGGTTTCCCGTGTGTTTAATATCCCAAAGCCCGTTTTATGTGATAAAGCTTCGGAAGTTAACAAAAGATCCCTCTGGTCTTGGGGGTCCGCCTCTTTTTTCAGATTGATCGAGAATATCATTGAAATCGCCTGGTAACAGCCATGCCGAGTCTCGGTTTGCCCCAAGTAAAGAAATTTGCTGCCAAACAGCTCTGCGATTCTGACTTGAAGGTGCACCATAAACAAAGGTAACATAAAACGAATGATTTTGGTAAAGAATTTTTGTGTCTATGAAGTTCGGGGAGGAAGCCAATACTTGGAGATTAACATCTTGTTTCCAAAACAGGGCCAATCCACCACTTAACCCCACCAGAAGCATAGTAAAGTGGTGATTATATCCCATATATTGAAAAAATTTTAAGAAAAAATTCATCCTAATTCTTCGTCTCCATTAGAAATATTATGTCCGGGAAGAGTTTCAATCTCTCTCTTAGACGTCGAAATGTAAGGGAGTTTCCGAGCTCTTGACAGTTCCAATAGGTTGTTATCATTGATAACGACTGGATGGTTTCTACTAAACCATCGAACCCTTACAAGATGAAGGTATGAAAACCTTAGCATAAGTAGAAGCATTAACTGCTTTACAAAGAGCCTCAGAATGAGGTACAAGGTGAGATGAGGGGGTCAGGAGCTTATTCGTCGACTTTGAGTTTCGCTTAGGAGATGTCTGAACCAAAATTGCGTTTCTCTTTCGAGTATTAGAGCCAGTTAGAGGGCTAGTCGATACTCTCTTCTTGCCTCCTTGTTTGGTGAGATCTCTTTTCTTCACTAGCTATTTCTTTGCTTCTTTGCGAGATTCACTTGCTTGCAGTCCCAGCCGTGAAGTTAGTGGGAGCTCATTAGGTAGAGCAACTGGTAAGTCTTGGATTGTAGTCTCTGATGAAAGCTCCACCCTTAGTTTTTTTCTCTGTATTCTATCCAATGTGACTCGAACCTCTGATATTGTACGAGATATATAAATCTGCATTTCTGGTTCACTAACTCGACCTTGATCACCACCCCCTTGTACAAAAAAATCTCGGACCTTAGGAATCGGTTGTGGGATTCAGGGCTAAAGGTAAGGCGTTCCCTAGCAGAATTTCTACCGAGGGTAGGAGGGGATAGATTAATCTTTTCAAGAGCTGGTCTTTTGGCCTTAGCATTGCTAGATCCCTCCACAAGTTCAGTCGATTTTTCTAGGCTCAGAAACTGTCTCTGTTGGGAGCCACCAGTTACAATAGTCCTCTGCCCCGTTCTCTCTATTCCTTCCAGAGGCGGATTTCTAGAAGTAAAATCTTCAGTTCTTTGGTAAGCCTGGACATTGCGCTCCTCTTCTCTGGTTATCCTTGGTCTATATTCTTTAATTCTGCGAACATCTTTCTCCAAACTAGAGTAATAGTTGCTTTTCAATCAACATTTATGGTCATAGATATGGCGATGATTATGCTCATATGTACCAAAACCTCGGTCACTATATCCCTAATGCCTTTTCCTATCATGTTGTGGGGATGACCGTCTCAGAGGAGAAGCATACCGAGCGTACTGGTTCCTCAAAGGAGATTGGCTCCTTTGCCTTTTGTGTCTAGCATTTGCATTAGCAGGTAGCTCGGATCTTCTTGTTTCATTCCAGGGATCTTGTCTCTCTGTATCTAACCTTTTGAAGTGTATTTTGTTGACTGATGTTCAAAGATCTCTGGTTCCTAATTTGTTGGTTCCCAAGAGCAGGGCATTCTTTTTCTTCATGTAAAAGCAAAAAACAGAGGAAACATTGTTTCTCTAATCTTTCATATTCAAACTCCAAGGTAGCTTCTTCTTTAGATGGAAACGTGAATGGCTTCTTCATCACTGTGGAGGATGAAACCAACACAATTGAATTTGTTAGGGTTTTTAAAGGAAAGCTGAGATCTCTGAGCTAGAACCACAAGAACAAGAACAAAAGATATGAATTTGCTGTTAAGAAAGCTTTATTGATTTTTGCTAAGTGTTTTTGCGTAAAGTTGCGGATCTCCTTTACAAAGGAGTTACAAGAGTATTTATACAAGTCTAAGTCGGCTAGAATTTTCCATTAAGTCGATAAGGAAGATTTCTTTATTTCTCGGGATTTCCTTGTATGGACGTCGGCGCTCGCCATGAGCTTTATTGTCTTGGGCTTGGCCTTGCCATCTCGCCATCTTGGACTTGTGGTCCTCGTCCCATTGTCGCGTAACAGGCTAAGTGGGCTAAACCATACTCGGCCCATTGCCTAGCTCTTTAGGATGATTGTGTCGGTGGTTTACCGAGCACTCCAGACGGCGACGTCGGCCGTCTATTGATCGACAAGGCAGTGCTTGGCAAGGCACACTTGACAGCAGTGGTCGGCAAGGTTGCAGTTGTGGTCGGCAGAAGCGGTTCAGTCTGGCGAGTTATCTAGGTCCCCAGAGTGGGCTCGTCACAGTCTCCTTTCTGTCAATTTCCACACTTAGTAATTTTTCCTAAAATAACTATCGGAGGGAGTTTTGACCCCAACAATCACCAGAGGTTGTAGGGCATTAACTTCCACCAGTACACGTCCTTCATCCTTGTCATACTTCTGACAGGATCCCAGATTCTCCCCTACTGCTTTAGGGTATCCGACTTCCAGTAATGCAGAGGAATGTTATGGATCTTAATCCAAAATGGTATGCAACATGGGAAAGAGGCCGATATGATCGGTTTCCAGCGTTGGATGACCAACATCCATCTCTTATAGTGGAACGGAGCCCTCCTCAATACTCCTTGGAGATCCTCCCTATTTTGAATCTGAAGCTAAATCTTTCACGCCCTAGATCCCTTCCTTCTACCTTTCCAGCCAAACCCCAGAGTTGGGGTGTAAAGTTAACCACCGCCCTTGGTCTCTGAACTTCTGGTTTCATAACCCTACCGAGTAGGGTTAATCAATTAGCTTCTATTAGATATGAGCTTTCCACCGTGGGTAGTTGCGTGGGAGTCTCTCTGGTCTATCTACTAGAGCTTGCTATACCTTTTCCTTTCTCCTCTCTCGAATAGCATCGAGACATGATGATAGACTATGAAACTTGGATCTAACGGAACTTGAATAGCACCAATACTAACAAGGACTTGACCTATAACAGGACTGCACGATGCAGTAGAGGGACAAAATGGTTGCAAAAATGAGCCTTATACCTGGAAAACTCACGAGATCGGCCTTTGATTAATGAATAAAGATGGTGACGAAACCTAGGAGAAAGATTGCCTTAGAGAGAAACCCTAGGTGCGCCGCCATGGAGTTTTTGTGATTTTTGCCTTTTTCAACTGAAAAAAACGGAGAATGTTGTTATTTACCAAAAAAAAAAAAAGGGGAGAAAACAGAAACATCTCGGATGAAAAAAAGAAACTCACAAAATATAGTTTTTAGTTTTTCTTTGGAGTTTGGTTAAACTATATGCTCTAATATGTATTATGGTATATTTTTTCACAATAAAGCTTTTCTTGCAGATTATTTTGATTGAATAACCAGTTTTGAAAATTAAAATTCGTATGAAGTTTACAATATAAATGTAATGATTTTTTGGTGTTTTCTTTCTTAAAACTAATAAAGAATATGAATTTTTTTATGTCATGTAATATATATAAGAAATGCATACTTATAGGTCATGTAATATCAAGCCATAAATTTTGGAAAGTCTTAGACTTATATATATTTAGTTGACAACCAAGAAATTTCGTGCATATATTCATAAATTTTTCAGATCAAAGACCACCAGATGAATTAGTCTGTTTTTTTTTTGTTGGTGTTCGAACTCATACTTTTCCAATTTTTCTTTTGGATAACTAAGTGGTATGCCGATTGAGATATTCACATTAGAAAGTGTTACACATATTTATTGGTGTAAAATTGTAAAAATGCTTCTCAAGTATCCAAAATTGTGTTTAGGTGATTTCGAATATATATATATTTTAAATTTGAATTTAACAAAGATAGTCGAAGTTTTGGGTTCTCAAAGGGGTCAAAATCAAATACGCCGGTTCCATGCCTAGACTTTTGGATATACAAGCAAATAATAAAAAGTAATCATATAAAAATAAGCCGTATGTGCTAATTTTCATAGATAATGTATCCGAATATCCAACTTCTACCAAGATAAACAAAAGAAATAATTCCTTGCACACGCCAAAAAAAATAATCTCTTATATAATTTTATGCTCTTAATTAACAACAACTATATGTAATTCCACAATTTGATTACTAATACCGTTTGTCGGAAAAGAAAAACTTACCAACAACTGAATTAAACTTTGGGTTGTATATATAATTACTACCTTAGAGTGTAACAACAAATTAGAGTATAAATTAGTGGTAAAAGATCTAAAGTAATTAAAAACTATTAGTTCTGATTTAATTACTTGTCAAAGAAATAGAATATATATATATATATATATATTTGTGGGTGCAACTTCCTTTGTGTCATTTAGCCCTTGAATTACCTTGAGTAAAATGTACATTTTAGTTTTAATTTTTGGGCTTTAAATATATACTTTTGTTTTTTTCAAAAAAAAAATCTACTTTTGTTAATAAAACCAAATTGAAGTTTGTAGTTTACCATTTAAAATGGAAATGTCATGGCAAAACCCAGTTTTTCTAATTTTTCAAAAACTTAAATCGATGTTCGAAAAGGCTGTCTAAAATATTTGAGCACCGATTCCTCAAATGTCAATGTAAGATTTTGCCGTTAATTAGTTTTATATTTTCGTTTCAGTTTTTTTTTTAGTTGTCATAAGTCATAAATTTTTTATTATTTCATTTATTATATACTATAATTATTTGTTTGTTGCTCCTGTTTTCCTGCAAACTTATTGCGGAAATTTCTTGCGTGTTGATCGTATGTTTTTTCCATTTTTGATCGTCGTCATTTGTTTTCTAAAAAAAGAAGTCGACAAAGACTGCCTATCGAATGTACTAGTTCATTTAATTTAATTACATATATGCTATATAGTTATATACTTAGAGTGGATTTCTTCTAACTGCTTCTTTATGGCGATTGACGTTATTTTCAAACTTCTAAAGTTTTGATATATAATAGTATATTTTTTTGTTAACTGAAAAAACCATAAAATCCTTTATATATTAAAACATTGTCTATATAACAATTTTTTTTCAAACGTTAGGATTCTATAATTGTTTGGTTACTATCGTCTCATTCAACAAATTTTTTCTATTGTGTTCGATGGTGATAGAAAAAAAAATCGAATTATTTGATGAAATAAAAGTAAGTAAACAATTGAGGCAAATATAAGGTGATGGGCCTCGTGATGGCAAAGCATGTGACAAAGTTTTATGTCCACTATTTTATTTCGCCTAACATAACTTCGTGTACGTTAGTTACATCTCCCCCACTAAGAATGCGTTAATTACTCTGCCAAAGCACATTTCTCATTTATGATTTACTTTTTTTTTTTTTTTTGCTAAAAATTTAAATATTTCGTTAAAATAAAAATAGTTTATTTACAAGGACATTATAAACCTAGAGCATGATTCCATGGCAAAAAAGATAAGAACATGGAAATATAATTCATTAAGATTTTTAGTCCGTCATACTCAACACAAGCACAACGACAAGTGGAATTAGACGAAGTGATAACGATGTTATTGTTCCTCCCAAAACTATATGCCGAGAAGAAGAAGCACAAGCAACCGAAAGTTTGAAAGAGGCCAACCCGATGCACTAGAAGCCTTTCCATGGATGTCAAAAGATGAGTCGTCAACGTCTAAGAACACAAGCCCTCGATCACATACTCCTCTCGCGTCATGTGAGTACGACTTGAAACGAATCCATGAGCTTAACACAAAGAAGAGACATCCCTAAACAGCTTGGCCCTTGTTTGTACTCTATTTCATAATAAGTACTCTATATGTTTTAACTTTGAGTTAATTAGTGAAATATTACATTTATGGTACATAATTAAGAGAATAACATGTGTAGAATTAAATTTAGTTTTATAACAGAGAGAAAAAAAAAATTGATTATTTTATTTCTATATTATGGAAAAGAGAGAAGAAGGATTTGAACTATGATACACACAATATTTATTTCAAAATTCTTGTAATATAGTCAACTATTCAAAAATAATGAATTATTGTACGCTCACATTGTTCTGAAAATAGTAGACTATATTGTAATGTTCTTAATAGTTAACTATACATCCAAAAAATAGTTGGTTTTATAGTTAGATATATAAGTTGCATAGTTAATCATTTATATAAACAGTGTTTTCAGATGTATAGTAAACATTATAAAAAAACAGTTTTTAGATAAATAGTTAATCATAGTTAACTATTTATCTTAATTTTCTTAATAGTTAACAATACATCCGAAAAAACTATTTATAAAGTCAGTTGTTTATATAAAGTGGCATAATTAACTATGAACAATTCTTGGGTTTATCCCTAGCGGTGAACCTATCTTATTCACCCCCTCCTAATTAACCAATCAGAATTTGTCATGTAATATAATTAATCAAATTCAAATATTTAATATTATCTAAATAAAATAATTAAATTAAATAATTAAATCCTAAAAAATTAAACCCTAAATCCAAAATACTAATCCCTAAACCCAAATATTATAACCTAAACCCAACATACTAAACCCTAAACCTTAAACCCAAAATACCAAACCCTAAATTCACATACTAAACTCTAAATCCCAAATACTAAACCCTAAACCAACCATACTAAACTCAAAATACTAAACTTAAACCCTAAACCCAAAATACTAAACCCTAAATCCCAAATACTAAACCATAAATCCAACATACTAAATCCTAAACCCTAAACCCAATATATTAAACCCTAAACCTTAAATCAAATATGGGCTTTAGTATTTGAAGTTTAGGGTTAGTATTTGGGTTTAGGTTTTAGGGTTAAGGGTTTAGGGTTTAGTAAGTTGGGTTTAGTATTTTGGGTTTAGGGTTTAGGGTTTAGTTTTTTAGGATTTAATGATATAATCTTATTGTTTTATTTAGATAATATTAATTGTTTTAATTTATTTAATTATATTGCATGTCAAATTTTGATTGGTTAATTAAGAGGGGGTGAATAAGATAGATTCCCCCCTAGGGGTGAACCCAAGAATTGTTCGTTAACTATTTAGAGGTGACTATCTAAAGACCACATTTAATTACCTTGCCATTTGTTCGTATTATACTATCTTTGATCAATTTTTATTGACATAAGAGAAATAAAAATAAACTGAGAGAGAATGTATTAAGAGAAATAATCATGGAAATAAGATATGAGACTATTTATTATAGAGAGTATAATTTTTGATACGAAATCACTTACCATAAATATAATAAGGGCAAAATCAGAATCTTACATTGCTAGAATGTTAGTTTCTTTATTTTGTTTTAAGTGGTGTTAGACAATAAATTATATGACTAATGAGTAATATAGAGCATAATTTCCCTTTAACTTTTAATTTATACATTGAGATTTTTTTAAATATATATAGAAAAACTTTGAATTATTTGATATTTTGTGATGGTTTGTATTCTTGAGTATGATTGGTTGAATATTTTTTAGTTAAATATTAAATGATATTTATTATAAGTATAATTTTTTTTAAGTAAAACTTCATTTATTTTGAAATGAAGAGAGTATTGTTTAGAAGATTTTATTTTTTTATGTCATAAAAGTATCATTTGGATTTTTATTATACTTTCCATTTAATTTTTATCTTTATTCTTTCTTAATATCTTACTATTTCAGTTTGATAAATAGAGAAATTATTTTAAAAATTTAAAGGAATGAATAATTTTGAGAATTTTTACATCAATTAAAAAGGCTAAATTTTCAATTATACCCTTATTTAACTATTAGAATGTTTGAGTATAAAATTTTATTTTTTATGAATTTAAATAGGAACAAAAGAAATAAATATGAAGGAAAGTTTGTATTGGAATCGTAAAACCAACATTTAATTTGTACGAAAAAAATCTTTTTAAAAAACACTTAATTGTAATGGAGGGAGTAATGTTGTGTAATTAAGTTTGAGTCAAATAAGAAGATGGACCAATTAATTAGTAAATAAATATGATTTTTTAAAATAAAATTTCCCAAAAAAACATTCTGACACATGCTTATTTTTTACTAAATGTTAAATTTATTGACAAACAAAAAAAAGTTATGATTACCCCACTGAATGATAATTAAAATATTAAGCCCTCTCTCTCTCTTTCTCGAGCTCTCTCGAAGCTTTTTCTCATCTGATCTAAACCAACGAATTTCAGTGTTTTCCGGCCGGCGTTTTTCCGGTCTGATTGTATATATGTTTGTTTCTTTTTTTAGTTTTAGATCTCGGCTCCGGCTTGCTCCGGGAGAGTTTCCGACTTTGTTCGGAGGCGATTTGGTCCCGATCTTGTTTCGGGTACTTACTTTTGGCATAGTCCGATCCTATCATCTTTGAGCGATTCGATCTCTTCCTTTGTGCCAATTTCCTCCCATTTTCTTCAAGTTTTCTTAGTTCCCCTTAGTTCTTATGGAGTAATATCTTCGTCGCGAATTGGCTCATGCTTTTGAGCAATTATACAGACTACATCAACTTATGGGTGTAGCGGTGATGAAGCTTCCAAGGAATTGAAGGTGTGTTTGAGGAAATTTGAAGCGGGCATATTCGGAACCGGTGGATTTTGGCATTTCCCAAAGGTGAGAATTGAAATCGACAAAGATGATAGAGTAAGCGCAAAGGAAAGCAGTACAACAAAATTAGCTAAAGGAGGTTGATAAGCAACACTTGCAGTGGACTTCCGATGTCGATGTTCTACTGTTCTGGTGAACTTTTCTGCAGAATTCTAATGATGCAACACGTGTTATGTTTATCAACTTTATTGTTTATCAATTTTTGTATAGTTGTACTATTACCCCATTGGGTTTTGAATGAAAAACGTTTAGCCGACTAAAAAAAAAAACAAAAAAAAGTTATTTACAAAGAAAAATTGAATAATAAACAAATGAATTTGGAAAAGATTGCTGCAAATCCTCAAGACCAATTCTTCCATACCCATCTTCGATCAAATAGAATGGTTTGATCAACAAACGAACGCATTGCACCCTTTGAATACAACGTTGCTTCAATCTTGACACTCCAATGCAAACTTGTATTATATACTGATCCGGTCTTCGAAGATCATGGAAACATATCAGCATTAGTTGCCATAGATGTTCATAACAGTCTAGAACAAAATAGACACTGAGATGATGAAATTGGAGTGGAGAGATTGGGAGGGAGTCGTGCTAACGCATGCACCCAACAAAACCTTAAGCTTAAGCACACTTCCGAAGTGCAATGGAAGTCACTAGCCTAGGCCACTTATTTTCTTGTTCACCCGTTGACCCCATCCAGGTAAAGTATCTGTTCAAGAATGACCATTGACCTTGGTCTTTATTTTACCATACAACTGATAGATGTCACAGATTGGAGTTCCCAGTGAGGGAAGTCTCAGACTAAAAACAATGTAAAGACACTGAAGAAAAATCTCATTTGTTTCGTGACCAAACTTTCTACTCCTTTTCATGTGAACATTGTTCAGTCTTGATTTTGATTGAAGAAAGGACAATATAGTTTGCTCAAGGGTTAGAAACATAAGAAAGTAGACTCAACCATCGCCAAACAAAGATCAAACGACTCGACCTAACCCAAATAAAAAAACTTGAACTATAAGGAAATTGGGAGGGGCTGCGCTAACGCAAGCCCCCTCTGCCACAAATAATGACGCAGGTCTTTAAGACCTTAGGCGTAGCACCCTACTCGTCTTCTTGATCACGAGTCAACCCCGTCCAGGTAAGTATCTTTCAAGGAAAGACATTAGTCTTATTTTATACTACGCATCACACAAGTGTCCATCTCCAAGCTTCCGATGTGGGAGAAACGAAGGGATTTGATTGTCTGATTAACTTTAGTTTCTAGACAATTATGGACCTCAATGATTATTGTTGGACCAAAAAATGGACCACTGCGACCTTATGTGAGAAAACTGCGATAATAGAACCGTTAAGGAAAGAGATAAGAAGTGGAGGCGAGACGAATCTCTTTCTTTAACCCTTTGAATCTCCTGTAGTGTGACGAGTTTGACAGACTCGAGGATCCCAGGATACAATCACTACCAATCGTATTCGCACCACTTGAACTACGATTCTGACGAACTGAAGTATAACTACGATACTCTCGAATCAAATGACTTACTGATAAACTAAAGAGAGATTGATGTTATATTGTTTCTGAGCGATTTCAAAGATAATAAACATGAGAGACAACTTCTTGGTTTATATAGCGAGAGAGAGGAGTTTGAAAATCCGAAATATCAGAGACGTGATCTCATAGAGAAGATCTCAGATTCTTTAAGGAGAGGGAAGTGGGAGACGTTGACAGACAATTAGGAGAAGATCTTTAGATTATGTCAATTTATATTCAAAATAAGCTGATCAAAATCTTATCCTAAAACAGACTTATCAATCCAAAATGCAGCGTTTATCTATGGCGAAATTGGTACAAAAAGATAGCTTATTGGGTTGAATGTCCATCCACCAAGACCACGCCCGGCCCGGTCCAGCTCGGTTTGGCACGCGTGTGGGGTTCTTTTATGTTCCTCCACGGTGCATGTATGTTCTTAATGTTTTGAACACTACATATACTTGCTCCCTTATATACAACATGAAAATGTTTTTCCTAAGAGATTTGAGACATTTTCATCCATTCATTGAACCAAAACAAGAGGCTATACCTCTTGGCCCAAATGCTTTTTCTCATTTCTCATTCACATTTATAAATCCATTTTCCATAAACCAAATGCCTATCAGAAGACCCATTTGTTTAATAAAAAATGGTTCCAACAATTATAGGCCGGCCCAGATCAGACCCACTTGTCTTTTTGTTTGTGACATCTAATCAACATAATCTAACATCAATAGTAATCCTATTAAGAGAAGATAAACGATCCCTATTTCGATTAATACACCGACATTTGTTTTTCCCAAGTATATTAGGAAAACAAATTGAGGTCTCTCCTTTTTCTATATAAATACTTACACGCTCACAATTCACAAACTAATCTACAACAAACGTCTTCCCACTTAATAACCAAGAAAACCCTAAATCCCACGATCGAGCTTCTTTTCAACAATGGAGAATACTTGTAAAATAAGCTTCATCAGCATCATGATCTTCTTGCTTTTGACCATTCAGTCTTCTCTTTCTTCTTCTGCACGCATCCGTCTTGTTCACGAGAAGCAAAACAATCTTCCAACAATTGATGAGATTGAGAAAGCTGATAGGGCACGTCTCAATATCTTGTTCGAGAGGACGATTGAGGCTACGACGAACCTGATAGAGGCTGATTCTCTTCCACTTCCCGGGTTGCCTCAAGTAATTGCTCTCCGACGTCTTGATCTTGGAACCCATGAAGATATTAATACGTCTTCATAGGTTACCTATTGAAGTCATTAGTAATCATGTAATCTGAAAGTTTATTTGCTTTATTTCTGTTTTTTTCTATTGCCGTTTGTTTGTAATTCAACGTGTCTTCTTGTTCAAGAATAAAATAGTTAGGTTTTCGAACTTGTTGCCTTAGGGGTTTTGATTGTAACTCGATGAATAATATAATAAACCTTTCTTCTTAGTGTTACGCGCCCTTTCACAAGAACGCACTCAAGGCATGAATCGCATGATTAATGAAGTTTATGATCTAACTTAATATAAAATTTAATTCTTTATAAAAAAAAAACTTAATATATGTGTTCAGTAAATTTCGGCGTTACGCTGCACATGCTTTTTCGTATTAATTTTCTGTTTGCTTTTATTGATTTAATGAAATATTTTGAATGTGTTTTCCGTCAATAGCACATTCTGGATCTGAGAACATAAAATTTATAACAAAACAGAAATAATATGGCGTTTCTTTTTCTCATAAATTTTTGGATTATGAGAACATAATTAAGATTTATAACAACACAGAAATAACATAATGGTCATTTTTACTTCTTCCCACTCGCTCCAGAGAAAAAAACTCATAAATCTTAAAGAAATAATTATCCAAAGTAAATATTATCTTAATAGATTATTTTGGTGTATCATGAGTTTTTCTTGCTTCTAAAGTTTCAATATCAAACGAAACAAGAAATTTTCTATTCAGTGACTAATTATGCAATACGAATTACTATGACATATTTTTAAGAGCTTGATCAATATGATAATCACAAACAAATTTTGAGATTGTTATGTTTTACCAACTTGTGAATCTATGTTTGTTTGAGCTAATCTCGTTGATTGCTTCACGAACGAGTTATCTTAGAAATATAACGATCGATTGAACATGCAAAGATAGAGATTTGCACACAGAGATTGTTTACCTAGTTCACGCGTTGATGTGAGGTCGCTACGTCTAGGGCTTGACGGCACAAGCAAGATATTCACTATCAGAATAACAAGAGAATACACCAAGATCATAATCAAGAGAACTCAACAGACCATTAAGAACTCTCTTCAGATCTCTCTTCTCTCTTTCTCTCTTCCAGACCTAAAACCCTAGGGTTAGATCGATCGCCTCTTTTGTTCTAGTTATTAGGGTTAACGGGTCACCTATTCCTCATATATATATATATATATATATATCAGAATCCGGTACACCCTGAATTAACCAGATCCAATAACCACTCCAATTATCTCCAATTAATTACTACACCAATAGAATTAAACCAGACCCGGTTTAACTCTAACAACAGCTGTGACATGTCACCAGATTCAACAAATCTCCACCTTGACATTCACAGCTTGAGTCTGTCCCTTGTCACCGTCAAGCACAGCCAGTGCCTTAGCACTTAGCTATCCTGAGCATAGCCAAAGCCTGCTCAAACTTCTGAACTGGAATTGCTTTTGTAAGCATTTTTGCAGGATTCTTAGAAGTATGAATCTTCTTCACTGCAACCTCTCCATCTTCAACCAAGTCCCTGATGAAGTTGAACTTTACAGCCATATGTTTTTTCCTTCCATGAAACACGTTGTTCTTTGTGAGACAAATCGCACTCTGTGAATCACAATGCAAGTTTATCATCCCTTGCTTAAAACCCAGTTCTTCAGCTAATCCTTTTCAGCCAAACACTTTCCTTTCCAGCTTCTATCAAAGCAATGAACTCAGCCTTTGTTGTAGATAAAGCCACAATACCCTATAGACTCGACTTCCAACTGACTGTATTACCTCTTGTAGTAAACACATACCTAGAGATTGACCTTCTTCTGTCCAAATCCGCTGCATAGTCTGAATCAGAGTATCCTTCAACTCTGAAATCCGGATTCTTCCTGAATACCAGC
The DNA here is from genome assembly GCA_964056655.1 of Arabis hirsuta. NCBI lineage: Eukaryota > Viridiplantae > Streptophyta > Magnoliopsida > Brassicales > Brassicaceae > Arabis > Arabis hirsuta. The sequence goes on along the minus strand of OZ053303.1, from coordinate 6,784,290 downwards.
CCTTTGTTCTGAGTGCCCTTCAAATACCTGAGAATCCACTGCACTGCTGCCCAATGCATCTAACCTGAATTACTCATGAACCTGCTGACCATTCCCACTGCATATGCTAAATCTGGCCTGGTGCTTATCATAGCATACATGAGACTCCTAACAGCATTTGAATACGGAAATTTACTTGTACCAGTTGTTTCATCATCTTCTGTAGCAGATGACAACTTGAACTGACTACCTAAAGGCGTCACAACAGACTTAGCCTCATCCATTCTGAATATCTGTAGAATCTTCCTGATGTAGCTAGACTGAGACAGAGTAAGCGTACCAGCAACTCTATCTCTCTCAATATCCATTCCCAGGATTTTCCTAGCAGCTCCTAAGTCCTTCATCTCAAATTCATTACTTAACAGCTTCTTGACCTTGTCTATCTCAGACATACTCTTGCAAGCAATCAACATATCATCCACATATAAGAGTAAGTAGATGTATAAATCTTTCCTGTACTCCTTGAAGTACACACAGTGATCGTATTCACTCCTCAAGAATCCATGTTTGATCATGACCTGATCAAAACACTTGTTCCACTATCTAGACGCTTGCTTCAACCCATATAACGCCTTCTTCATACAACAGACCTTGTCTTTTCTCTACATACCCTTCTGGTTGATCCATGTAGATGTCTTCATCAATCGTTCCATGTGGGAATGATGTCTTCACATCAAGTTGTTCCAGCTCTAAATCCCGATTCACAGTAACAGATAGCATGAACCTGATTGACACATGTTTCACAACAAGTGGAAACACTTCCTGATAATCAATGCCCTCTCTTTGAGCACACCCTTTTGCAACTAGCCTGGATTTGTGTCTAGGTTGTTCCTGAATTAACCAGATCTAATAACCACTTCAGTTATCTCCAATTAATTTATGCACCAAACCAGATCCGGTTTAACTCTAAAAACAGCTGTGACATGTCACCAGATTCAACAGAGATCCAATTTTTTTGGTTAACCATACTTCGTGGAGTTTATTAATTGATAAAATAACATGATAAATTTTAGACATTGGCTTTGATAATAATTTTATATCATCTCTAATAAGAGAAATTGAATAACTTATTTGGTTTGCATTTACTATTTACGTTCGCATATGAATATCTTATGCTAAATTCAAGAAAAATGATAGGAACTTTTGTTTTTTCTTATATAACTTTATTCCATTAATCTTTCTTGTGCTTATAGTACCATATAAATCAAAAATATACTAAATTTGTAGAGTCCCCATATTCAAACTAGAGCTCATATGTAGTAAATTTTGGAATTGTTTACCGGTGGAACCAATGTCACTAGCTAGACTTTACAATTAAAGTTGAAACTAGATTTTTGTTTCGCGTCAAACGCGGGATTAGAATATTCAAAAAAAATTCATGATTTTTTATAATATACGGGAGAAATTAAAAATAAATATGGATACAAGTCAGCGATATAAAAAAATTATATGATAAATCACACATGGTATCTACATAATACAACTTTTATAAAGTAATTGATATCGATAAATGATTCATCGTTAAAACATTATGTTATATAATATTTTAAAATATGAAAAGTTACATTTTAGTTGTATGTAAATTTATGACATGTATTTATGAGTTCATGTTAAAAAATTAATATAAATATGTAGAAATTTTAAACATGACATATAGACTTAATTAGAATGTTTGGATTGGTTAATTTAATTTATATGTCCCTTAAAAACTTCATTGAGTGATACATATGCTATTTGAGAAATTTTAAAAAATGACACTTTTCAAATGCCACTTTACAAAAATGCCACACTTTTGAAATCTTTGCAAAAATGCCACTTTTTGAAAATTATTTTTTCTTTATATTATTTATGTTTGAGTTAATTATGTTCTATTAGGGTTTAATTTTGAGGGTTTAAGAGGGTTTAGGGGTCAAAACATTTTTTAGGGTTTAGAATTTTAAGATATAAACTTTATAAATCTATAATTAGTGGCATTTTTGCAAATGAACACTCCTAAGTAGCATTATTGCAAATGTGCATACGAAAAATGTCATTTTTGTAATTGTCATGTTTTTTTCACCAAGTGTCTCCTTACTAAACGTTTTTTTTTATAATACAATATCATTTATCGATTTAATAATCGCCTAACCAAATTCATAGTATTTAGTTTCCAATATGTAATAAGTAATCATAATCGCTTACTTGTAATTCTACGAGTCTTGGTCACGATTAATGGCTTTGGAAATATTTTACCATTTAAATTGATTTGTATAAGCGAAGTTTTCACGTTATATAATTATCATGTTTAATCAAAAGTAAGCAACAAACCCTATACCAATCTCGTTAAGATCTAAAAATTTGAGTACACAAACGCACTTGCATTGATTTACGTAACCATTAGTACTATTTCAAACCCAAAAAGGCAAACAACAAAATAACATCATCTATAAAAAAAATAAGTTTAAAAATATCAGTATGAAACCACTGATAAAAAAACCTAACAGTTATTAAATTATTTTGACTATCTATTTTTTTTTGTTATATTATTTGATTTTTTATTAATTTTTTCACATAATTAGTTTTTCCAGTTCTTATTTGAATTATGTCTATTTTTTATTGTATAACTAATCATATATTTATTTTTTTCCAAGACGAATTTGATCTCATCTTTATTTGAATTAGATTTACTTATTTTCTAAATTATATATGACTTTTTGTTTTCTGAATCAAACATATTATCTTTCTTCGATGAGAAAAAAATTATAAATATTTTTAATTTATATAATTTTGACAATATGACAAACTTTATAAGCCCACAACAACCATGCTCTTGTAACAAGTCTTGTCTTTACTGCCTGAAATCTAGCAGAACAATGATCAGTCTTCAATGCAATATGGTATCAAAACGTGCACTTATATTAAAATCTAGCAGAAAAAGTAAAATTTGACTTTCAAATTCAGCACCATTTTCTTCAATCCGTTTAAGGACTAATCAAGGACACATAAGTCACTAGACTCGACCATCGGCCAATCATACCTTACCGAGCTATACCTAGGGATCAGACGACTCGACCAGAGCAATCTCAGCTAATACTTGAACTATTATAAAACTGGGAGGAGCCGCGCGAACGGAAGCCCCCACTGCCACAAATAATGACGCAGGCTCTTCCACTTGGGAAGACGTTAAGCATAGGCGGTTCTGAGGGTGAGCAAGGTGTGCAACCGCACAAGGCCCACATTTTTTTTTGAGTTTTAAAGGCCAAAATTTTTCCAGATACAGAAATATATAACAAAGATACTTGCGATTAGGTTTTAGGAAGAAGAAGACACCAACCTGTGTTATTCACGTGAGTTTACCTATTAAATTTTATTGGGCTTTTGTTTATTTAAAATTTAAATTAGGCTCACACAATTCTACATACTTATTATTTATCGTGAGTATAATTATAATTATTTTAATATTATTTAAACAGAAAAACAAAAAAATACAGAATAAAGAGCCCATTTTTTCAATATTGCTCAGAGCCCATCAAAACTTTAAGCCGCCCCTGAGCATAGCGCCCTTCCTTAGTGTGCAATGGAATTCACTAGCCTAAGCCACTCGTCTTCATGATCATGAGTTGACCCCATCCATGTAAGTATCTTTCAAGTACCGATCTTGGTCTCCTTTTATACTACACAACACAATAGTGTCCCATTTTCAAGCTTTCGATGTGGAAGAAAAGAAGCTTCAGGTTTGTCATTTTTAGACCACCTTCATCAAGGGGTTCTAAAGTATTAAAAAAAATCTTAAAATAATAGTTAAATATTATAAGAATTCTCAAAAAAAAAAAGGTGTCTAAAGTATCTCATTTGAAAACTCTTATTTCCTCTTTTGAGAACTTTTCCTCATATAAAGTTTTTAGAAGGATTCTTAAAAAAATTATAAAAAACAAAATATAAATAAAATATGAAGAAAAATTAATGTAAATATGTAGAAATTTCAAACATGACATATAGATTTAATTAGAATGTTTGGATTGGTTAATTTAATTTATATGTCCATTAAAATTTTCATTATGTGTTCATAAGATTCTTAGGTCTCACCTTAGTTTTATGGTTTAGACAGTGATGGGCCTCAGTATCATTGACTAATTTATGGCCCATATAAAACCCATTTAATTAGCTCGTCCTAACGTCAAATAGTTGAGCTCTAGATGTCATTTTCTTAAATCGACTTTGTGGATTGGAATTTAGACTACAAACAAATTTTAACTTGCTTTGACAAAAGCACCTCCACTGAAACTACTTGGATCATCGTCAACTACAATCATCTCTTACTTAATCCAAAAACAACAACAAAAGTAGAGATTCCTTCCACTAACAAAAATTTAGGTTCTGTACAACATGAAACATTACATACATATTTTTCAGTAATACCGATCTCTCCCATGCCACCACCTGGACCTACATCCCACAAAAAAATATATAATTAAATCATTAATTATATGCTATACTAAAGGAAAAATGATAAAAAAACATCTACGGGTTAATGCATCTTCCCTTTTACTTTTTAACCAAAACTACAAAAAAATATAGAAAAACTATTAATAATAAAACATTTAATCTCACCAGGACTGTTCCCATCCGGGTCGGGACTTGGACATGCCGTAACGTCCGAAAGGGAAACCGTAATGTTGAGGGCGTTTGGCGTTTTTATACGCACAACAACCAACGGAGTAAACCGCGATGAGGAAGAGAACTATGACTACGTTAACTATAGAGAGTTTGTGCCAATCGCGACGCACGGTCTCCAAAACGCCAGCTCTACACGAGTCACAGTCGTAGCAGAGCACCGTCGCGGCGTTGTTCCACCGGTAACAATCGGAGTCTTGCTGCATCGCTGTCTCCACGTTGTATACGCACGACGTTGGTGGTTTGCAGCATCCGGACTGTTTCAGAATTTCGAATATTTTTTAATATCTTGAATTAATATGGCTCAAATTAATTGTTATGATAAAAATTGTATGATCATTTTAATTAGACCATATATTTTAGTGGTTTGTATTAATGTTCGAGATAAAATTTAATATTGTGATGTTTGAGTCGTTTATGATAAAAGACCGGCTAATAGGATTTCTAACTTACTAACCAAATCTACTCTCTAGTAAGCATTAGTCGGTTAATTATATTGATAAGGATCAAATCAAATTAAGTGTTTCGTTACTAGTTTACTACCATCGAATGCTTAATCTTCTGATTAATCGGGTAAACGATTGATTCTTAAATTAATATATGTATCACTCAATAACCGATGTAAACATATGTCTCATTTAATGACCGATGTAAATATAGAAAATAAATGATGCTATTCACCTTTTTTTTGTAGTCGAATTAGATGTCTAAAGGATAGATGACAAAAAAATTTTATTATTAAAAAAGTTTGGACCATTTTTTCTAACCGGTGCCTAATTTTCAGATTAACCGATCAAACATGTTTCTTAAAAACACAGATTATAATGCGTACCTGAAGAGGAGTTAAGTCCTTTTGGAGATAATCAAGAGGAGTCCAAAGAGAGAGCTTGGAACAAGTGAGTGAGCCCAAGAGACAAGTCTTTATAGTCAACCAATAATTAGCATTCACAACCCTTGTCTTAAGCCAAGGATGATAGTCTTCAAGCTTAAACTCCTTATAAACCCTACCAGTCACACCAACACCACCACCATGGCTAGTCACAATGAACCCAAACAGGGTCAAACCCATGAGCGCGACTATGATGAAGACCATGAAGAAAAGATACACCCATAAGATCCAAGCTACGTCACAACATGCACCGACCAGACCAGCTAGTGACACGACCATGATCGCTAGGCCTAAGAACAGAAGTGGCTTCTGAAGAAAATGCTCGCACGTTGTCTTGCTCTTACCCATCCATAGAGCTGATCCTATTAGTACTACGGAGGAGATTAGTGTTAGGATGTTCAAAAATCCTAACACTGTATTGCTCATTCTGTTCATTTTCCCTTTTGTGATTTATTCTTTGGAATGAATGATTCTCGGAATATTTTGTGAGAGTGTTTTTTATAGCTGGTCTCTCTCTCTCTCTCTCTCTCTCTCTCTCTCTCTCTCTCTCTCTCTCTCTCTCTCTCTCTCTCTCTCTCTCTCTCTCTCTTAATCACATATGCTTCGGCTACTTTAGAGTTTTATACATAAGTTAATAGAAACACAATGTTGTTGATATACATTCACACGTATGATTGATTCAGGAAAAAAATAACTTAGAGAAAAAAAAGAAAAAAGTTGATGAAATTATTCGCTTATCTTTTTATCTAATTTCTTTGGTGTTTCCTACTTTTGATGTGATAATGTATGCGTCTTCACTTGCTTTAATGTCATCGCTTTTGAATTTTGATGAGTGACTTTACCTTTTTCTCAAATTTTTATAGTAAAAAAATTATGAATTATATATGTTTATAATTTTGTACACTTGAATCTTTAAAGCTTTATATTCTTACTCGATTAAGGATCAACATATATGCGAGTTCTATAATGTAATTTTTTATAGACTTATGAAAAATAATAATTATACAGAACAAAATTAGATTACCCATTAAAAGTAAATAAAATAAAAGTGAAAAAGTTGTTAAAATTCCACTAAATGTGAAACATTATTTATTAATTTTGATGAATATCGATTCAAAATGATGGTTGAGATCCTTTTTCGTATAAATTTGGGCTTTATGTTTTTTTTGGTTGAAACTTGGCTATTAAGAAACCTCTTTCATTTGGTTCTATTACCGATAAAAAGGAGTCCATACTTCACAAAAGTGGAATGATCATAAGCCAAACTTCTTAACCATTAAGTAACTTTCTAACATTTTTTTCATTATTTTTAGTTCATGGATTAATCTTCTCTTTTGGCCATTAGTTCATAGATAATCTAAAGGCACCACAATAAAATTTTAAAAACTTTGAGCGCTTAAGATGAAACTCCAACAAAGTATTATATACTCCAGCATCAAGGTTAATAATTATAATTGGTCTCTGAGGATTTTGTTTTCTGTGCGAGATATTCTATGCTAATCAACTTTTTTTTTTGTTTCTTATCACAATCAACCTTTGTTTTTTCTTTCTTGATACACTAGATCACCATTGTTAATCATCCTCATTGGGTTTAGGTAGAAAGTTTAAGGTTTTCCAACGAAATTAAAGAACAAACTCTGATTTTTGTTTTCGATATACACAAATATCCTGACTATTTATGATCACAGGCAAATACTTATTCTCTTTAAGGTCAAGCTCAAGATGAACTCTCATTCTTGGCCCATCACTCACTTCACTCTTCAACACATAATAAGAGCTCTCAATTCAACCTTTCTCTTTATCAAAGTTGATGGGAGAAGATAGATTGGAATATGCTCTAAGATCTCTCCCTCGAAAAAAAAAAACTTTACTCACCAGTCACCACTTGACTTGTCTTTAGTAAAAAGCTCCACAAAATCTCAGCCAATCATGAGAGGAAAGCAAAACGAAATCGATTCTCATTTCAAGAAGAAAGGCAATTGAGCCAAACCTCAATAAAATTTAGTTCAAAACCAAACAGAGCCCAACAAATGCTCCAGAAACAATATTCTGAGCTATACACATGTACAATGTAGTGTAACAAGATACAATTCCATTGATTTTATAATACAGTACAATGTAACAACGAGGTCAATTCCAAGGTGGCATAACTATTTACACATATACAATGTTACAAGATCAGACTCCATTGGCAGATAAATATAGATACATATGAGACGTAGGAAACAAGAGGAATGCACATAGAATGAAAGATTTGTACATAGGATGATAGATTTGGTAATGACATGATCAGAGAAGATGTGTGAATCTTTATGACTTGGACTTGAAAGGAATGGCTCTGATGACTATCTGATGGTACAGAGCAGCAAGAGCAGCACCAATGAATGGACCGACCCAAAAGATCCACTGCAGACATAGATAAAAGAAGAAACAACAGATCAAAAAACGGGATTTCAGATTCGGTTTTAAATAGCAACTCAGGCAACGATTTTGCCAATCCAAATATTAGATGTTTGATTCCATGTGGTTAAAGAAAAAACTTACATGGTCGCCCCAAGCATGATCCTTGTTGTAGATGATGGCAGCTCCAAGACTCCTGGCCGGGTTAATACCGGTTCCAGTGATTGGGATGGTGGCCAAGTGCACCAAGAAGACTGCAAACCCAATTGGAAGAGGAGCCAATATCTGCGGAACATTTGGTGACCAAAAACACATAAGTTACGTTCTATGCCAAGAATATGAACTCAACCATGAATAGAATAGGGAATTAGAAACATACAGGGACATGGGAGTCTCTAGCACTTCTCTTGGCATCAGTAGCTGAGAAAACAGCGTAGACCAAAACAAAAGTTCCAATAATCTCTGCACCAAGACCTGAACCTTTTGTGTAGCCATGAGCCACCACGTTGGCTCCACCGCCATTCGCCTGGTATGGTCCTCTTTGAAAAACCTTGACCACACCAGCACCACAGATAGCTCCAAGGCACTGCATTATTATATAGAAGAGAGCTCTCGTTAAAGACAGCTTCCTCGCCAAGAACAAACCGAAAGTCACCGCTGGATTAATGTGTCCTCCTGTATAATTACCAAACCAATTAATTCACCACAGAAGTAAGAATCAGATTGTGTTTTTGCAAAACAACTAATCACTCGAAGTTTTGAAATCATACAATTCTTCGATATAAACCACTAAAATTGTCAACTGTACATTTTCAAAGGGATATTACTTCCAAGTTTTAAAATCAGACGGTTCTTCGATATAAACCACTAAATTTGCAAATCTGCACTACAATTTGCTAAGGGAAATCACTCCAAGTTTCAAAATCAAACGATTCTTCAATACAAACTAGTAAAGTGGCAAATCTCTCACTACAGGGAAATCACTCCAAGTTTCGCAATCAAACGATTCATCGATATAAAAACCTCAAATTACAATTTCCCTAAGGGAAATCACTCCAAGTTTCAAAATCAGACGATTCTTCAATATAAACCACTAAATTGGCATATAAACGGGCAAATCTCTCACTACAGGGAAATCACTCCAAGGTTCAAACTGAAATGATTCTTCAACATAACGAAGAAATTAGCAGATTACTTAAAAAAAAATGACCCTAATTCCAGATTTCTTCACTCCAGATTCAAGAAATTAAACAAAAAAATTGAAAACAATAGATCCAGTCGTGACCTGAAATTCCAGCAGTACAGTAGACAAGAGCGAAGATCATGCCACCAAAAGCCCAAGCGATTCCTTGGATTCCGACGGAAGCGCACATATTGGGAGCTCTTTTGACGCCCATGACTGTCAAAACGGTGACGTAGAGGAAGAGGAAAGTGGCGATGAACTCGGCTATACCGGCTCTGTAGAAGGACCATGATTTGAGCTCGCCGGGTTCGAAAAACGGCGACGGAGGTGGTTCCTTATAGTCTTTGCTCTCCGTCTGAGCCGCCGTACCGATCGGTTGCCTCTCCGGGAACTTGTTGGCTCCCACATTCACGTCCTCTTCTTTGCCTTCCATGTTTTTCTCTCTCGAGTGAGATAATGGATACGAAAGAAAGAGCTCTTGGTTAAATAGTTGGTTCCATTTAGGCAATTTTTTTTTTTTAAATATACTTCAAATTTTCATTTTTGAGAAATAACGAGAGGTAAATTAGTTGGAATTATCGAATTAGTCCATTGACCGAACTTTTTAATGAATTTAATATATATATATATATATATATATATATATATATATATATTACTATTTTTATTGATCAAATTAACGAAAAACAAATAAGTGTTATCTAGAGAAATCGATTCCGATCAAATTAAATGAATTAACGCCATGTTCCCAAATCATTACCGCTAATGTTTGGTTGAAATATATTTTAGTAATAATCTCTCTAAATTTTTTTTTTTTTTGCCACCTCTAAATTATATGTAAAATATGTAAATGTACATATAAGTAGATAGATAAGTAGATAGAATGAATTCAGTGCTTTAAAAAAAAAGCTATATAGATAAGTCTAAAAATGTTTTATTTTTTTAATCATCTAGATTTATGAATTACTATAAATTATGAGAACAATTACACGGACGATTATACAACAGACAATTTTAGCTTTGACATGCGGGACTACTCTAGACGATTTTCTTTGCACTAGGTTGAAAATCTCCTATAAATTTTGTTTCTATTATAATTTGTATTCTCCGAAACTCGAACTCCATAATTAACTCTCTGTCAAACCACTGGACTAAGGGGGTTTCTAAAAAAAATGCCTTATTTTAGCTTATGATTTTGTCATACATACTCGTTTAATTTTATAAACGATATTTTATTTAGTAAGTCTTTGAACATAATTAAGGTGAAAATGATTTTACAATAAAAAAGTGGGGTAGGTAGGTGAAATGGACTGGACAACCGCGAAAACAAATGTATGGACCTATCCAACATAATGAAGTGGACATAAAATTAAGCAAATGCTATATAGTTTGTGAAAACAAATATACTACAACTCATTTGATGTAGACCTATCCAAGATAATGTTTCTATCAATTGTATAAGGGTTAAAGGACACTTTCATCGACCGTCCATACTGTCTTACAATCGGAGATGACATCGAAAATGTTGAATATATACCAAAGCTTCATCACTATCATACCTAAAATATGTATCAAATGATTGAAATAAGACACATGATTGTCCAACATAAAATTAACGTTATTTAGCAAAAAACAAAAAAAAGTTTACTATAATTCATCACTGTTAAGTTTAGTAGAGCAAGATCAGGATAAAAATATAAGGACAAGCGTGGAGAGAAAATATGCGTGTCTCATGGAGTATCACGTGACCAAGGATGCATGACCACAAGAATGCACGATCACAAGTCTAGCTGTTTGCTGCTGACCACATTTTATCGGTTCTTGAACAAAAAGATAATAGAGGATTCAATTAATGCATTCAAGAAATTGGTGAATAGCATCCAAAGCTTTAGGTCAAGATGTGACTATATATATTAAGACAAATACATTGTTGGTAGTGGGCGAGTGTAAAACTAGAGGAGAGAGAACACAACACAAAGCATAAGTTTGTTTTAGTGTTCTTGGCGAAGAGAATAGAGAAAGAAACCGAGAGAAACTATGTTAAGGGTTTTGGAGTTTCTGAAGTATCTTGTAACTCTTTATCTAGTGGATTTCAGGAGAGAGTTCCCGGCGAGATGTAGCAATCAGTTAAGGACGTGAACTCGTTAAATTCGTTGTGCTCTGCTTTTCATTCGTCTCTAATCTCTCTGCTTTACTCATATGTTTTAATGTGTTACACAAGTTGGCATTTGTCTCACGGAAAAATCGATTTCTTGGTGTGTGTTGAAAGCTAAAGCTGCATAAAAGAGACGCCTTTAGGCTAGTTTCTTCACAACGACAAAGGAATATAACCATTAAAACTTAAGAGTAATAAAAATACATTTTTTTTGGGTCACAAAACGTACTTCATATATTCATATATTGATAAAAAAAAGAAAATACGTTTAAAAAAAATACTACAATTAAATGTATCAAGTGGGCGCAACAGAAAAACTTTAAATATGTTTCAAAAAAATACACGAACTCCCTTTTTTGGGCTTAAGTCCTTCTCTTTCGTTCAGGCTTTGCTCTCTTAAAGTTTCAGAAATATTTTGAAAAATCTTATCGCTTTAGCCCTTTGATTTCACACTGTTCACCAGATCTAGGGTTTATTCATCGGGTTGCTTTTCTGAGATTGTTGTTTTTTAAAGCTGTGTTCTGGGTTTCCGATACCGAGTTCTATAGGCTACTGATTACTTATTCGAAGTGATTGCAAGAGTAATTGAGAGCCTTTTCGTTTTAGGCTGAAGGTGATGTCATATGGGCTTGATAAGGTGATGATAGCGATGTCGATTGGGGAGGCTGAGGAACCTTATAATCTTCTGGATCTCCCTGATTATTGTTCGAGTGAAGAGAACAAAAAGAGCTTGATAGGAAGAATCCTCAATCCCGACTGTTAGAATGTTTCGGATGTCGTGATGGACATGCCTCGTAAATGACAACTCAAGGGTAAGGTTCGTGGGGTTGTTCTGTCAAGGAATGATTTCAATTTATCTTCAATGAGGAATCAGATCTTATGGAGATATTAAACAGGGGTGTTCATACGCATAATCAATGGAGTCTTGTCATTGATAGATGGGTTGAAAATTCGCCGTTGCATTACTTGATACATATTCCGGTGTGGGTAAGGCTAAAGAATATACCGGTTAACCACCGAATGGTGAAAAGCTATTATGGATTTGGGTGAGTTCGCAGACCAGGTCACAAAATTAGCCTTTGATCCCCTTAGACCGCAAATCAGAGATTTTGTTTGGGTTCGAATAAAGTTTGATGTCTCTAGGCCAGTTCGAAGGTCTAAAGTGATCAATATGCCTTCAGGTGAAGTAGCTTCAAAGTTGTATGACTTTGAAAGATTCCAAAAGCGATGTTATACTTGCCAGAGGCTGACACATGAACAAGAAAAGTGTCCTCTTTTTGGGGTTAATGCGGCAATGGGTGATAAGAAACGGAAGAAAGATGCTCACTTGGTTAGTGAGATCGTTCTTAAAGAAGATGACCCTCTCTTTGGTGTTTTGGTTGAAGATCAAGTGGGGATTGATCGATCAACAAGAAGACCCAAAATAGCTGATGACGTTTTGCAAGGAATGAAGGTTTACTTGTTGATTGGGAATGAGAAAGTCAAAATCATTAGAGAAGAAAGGGTCAAAAGTACGGTTCAAGAAGTGATGAAGGATTCTATGAGCCAAAAAATTATTCAGAGGCTGGAGCCTCTACCTCTTATTTCTCATGATCTAGATAAGGGTAAAGGTTTGGTTTTCAACTATGAAAAACTTCCTAAGCCTAGAGAGGAGGCAGTGCAAAAAGAGAAAGGTGATATGATTCTGAGGGATGCTATAGTGAGTGGAAAAACCAATTCTAGGAAGTCTGTGGATGATGGTTTTCAGTCAGAAGGAGGGATTGCTATGTTGGAGGATGGAGTCTCCTTTCTTAGTGATGCTCCTACGGGTTATAGAATTGGCTTCTATGAAGCTAGTTTTTGCAGAAAATCATTGAGAAAAGGGAAACCTAGAAGACGTCCTCACATGAGGACAAAAAAACTCAAAGGACCAGACTGTAGTGAAGTTGCTGTTACACTGGAGAAGAAAAAGGAGAATGGAGGGTAAAGGTATGAAAAGAAAGGCAAAAGGAGAACTTAAGGATCTTGAACATCAGGCTCAACGCCACAAACCTTCGGCAGTCCCAATTGAGGGATTGTCAATCCCTAATGAGCTTTATGAGCTGGAATTGCCAAGGTTTGGGCTGTATTCAAAACTTGGTGATTCATAGGCTTAAGGAGATGTGTAAAGAACATTATCAAGGCAGAGAATAAATAAATACATATATTTTTTCTTTCATTTGACTTGGGCCTACAACCGGTTGTTTGTTTTTTGGTGATGCCCACAAACGGTTATTGCTTCATTTAATATAATTATTTTAAAAAAAAATTCTCAACCCACAAATATGATTATTGCTTTCTCTTCTGCTTCAGTCATCGATCTTTGACAAAAAAAATAAAAAAGAATGATTGCTAAAGAGCTAATTCTCTGACGTTCCTACCAAGTTCTCGGCAGAGCTTTAGTTTTGTTAAAAAAGTCGTAGGACTTTATAGTGGAACTTTACTCGCTGAGGGAGGGGGTGGATTTGCTTTACCGGGTCAAAGAAGCCTGCGGTTATGTCCATGTCCCACCGACGTTCTTCGCTTGCTGTCGTGAGGAGGTTAGGTTTCCGTAATTGGTAAATAGATGCATTTATGAGTGATGAGTGCTTGCTTAGTTAGGGAGTAGGGAATTTCGTGAATCGATTCTTCTTCGTGATTGTGTTTGCTTTTGGGATTGAGATCCTTTGATCCTGCGCGGTTATGATCCTTTGTAACTTTGATTTGGGGGAATCGAGCTTATTTGATTCACAGGAGACTAATCCATCTTGTTATATACTAATATGCACCTTTCTCTGTGGCTGTTTCCTCATTGCAGAGATGTCTGGTGGCTTCGTACCTGTTTGGACCACCACCTTCTTTAGCTGCCATCACCGCACCACCACCACTTTCTTCAGCTGCCATCACCGCACCACCACCACCTTCACCTGCCATCACCGCACCACCACCATCTTCTTCAACTGCCATAACCGTACCACCACCATTTTCTTCAGCTGCCATCACTGCACCACCATAACCACCTTCAGCTACCATCACCGCACCACCACCATCTTCTTCAGCTGCCAAATGTCTCTAACCAAATGTTCGTGGCTAAGAGAGGGTCTGACCATAGACATGTTCTTATAAGTTTAGTTTCTTCTAAGGAGCTATATAGAGGTTGTTTTAGATTTAATAAAAGATTCCTTAATAAGCCTTATGTTAAGGAAATTATTATCCACAGTTGGAATTAGCCTTTAAGCTTCGGTCAGAGAGGTCACTCTGTTGCTGAGAGATTGAGGGCTTGTCGTAAGGCCTTGAGCTCTTGGAAGAAGGATAATAATGTCAACTCAAGGGATAGGATTGTACGGATTCAGCGTGCTTTGGAGTTTGAACAATCCAGCAACTTTCCAAATTTCTATCAAGTGAGAATGATGAAAAAAGATTTGGTGTTGGCTTACAAAGAAGAAGAAATGTTTTGGAGCTAGAGAAGTAGTGACAAATGGTGTGTCGAAGGGGACAGGAACACCAAATTCTTCCATGCTTTAGTCAAAGGCAGTAGAGGAAAAAAGAGGATTATGAAACTCATGGATAAGAATGGTAATTTTCAGAGAGCCGAAGCCTTTAAAGGTGAAATTGCTATCTCGTACTTTCAAGAGTTGTTCTCTTCTTCTAGTCCTGTCAATTTCAGTGACATCTTTGAGGATTTCTCTCCTAAGGTATCAATAGAAATGAATGAGCAGTTAGTAAAAGAGGACACTTCAGAAGAAATAAAAGAGGCAGTCTTTGCAATTAAGCCTTCTAGTGGACCTGGAGCAGATGGAATGACTCGTTTATTCTTTCAGAAATATTGGTCTGTAATTGGAGATTAAGTAATGGTAGAGGTTAAGCGATTCTTTATATCAGGTCATATGCCTAGGGACTGGAACTACACTCAGCTTTGCTTATTGCCTAAGATTCCGAATCTAAATCAGATCAGTGACCTAAGACCTATTAGTCTATGCTCGGTAAGATATAAGATCATATCCAAGATATTGGTCAAAAGGCTGCAACCCATACTCCATTCGTTAGTTTCTCCTTTCCAATCAGCCTTTTTAGCTGAGAGACTAATTTCTGATAATATTCTTATTGCTCATGAGATTATGCATGGACTGCGTATTCATCCTAAGGCATCCAAGGAATTTATGGCTATGAAATCTGATATGTCTAAGGCGTATGACAAAGTTGAGTGGAATTACTTGAGAGCTTTATTGAAAGCTTTGGGGTTTCATAAAAGATGGGTGGAATGGATTATGTGTTGTGTTAGTACGGTTACTTTCTCTGTGCTAATGAATGACCAGCTGTTTGGTTTAATAACCCCTTCGAGGGGATTAAGGCAAGGGGATCCCTTATCTCCTTTCCTTTTTGTTTTGTGCACAGAGGGACTGTCACATCTATTAAGTTTGATCACCAGGATTCAGTTTTCTAACGAGGGTCATGCTATTCATCATCTTTTATTTGCTGATGACAACTTGTTTGTGTGTAAAGCTAATGTTGCTGAAGTTAAGGTGTTACAATCTATTTTGAAGACTTATTGTGAAGCAACAGGCCAGATTATCAATCTGAATAAGTCTTCTTTAACTTTTGGTAGCCTTATTGAAGAGATTATTAAGGCTGAAATCATTGAGATCACTGGTATTATGAATGAAGGGGGCGTTGGATCCTATATTGGGCTTTCCGAATGTTTTAGTGGATCTAAGATAAAGATGCTTAGCTTTATACAGGAAAGAATGAGGACTAGACTTTCCGGTTGGTTTGCTATGATGCTATCTCAAGGGGGTAAATAAATTCTTCTAAAGTCAGTGGCTATGGCTCTCCATGTGTATGCTATGTCCTGTTTCAGACTCCCTAAGACTACATGTGCTAAAATCACGAGGGCAATGTCAGACTTTTGGTGGATTTCTAGAGAATAAAAGGAAAAGATTCATTGGGTTTAGCTGGGAAAAATTATGCCTCACAAGGCTCAAGGAGGCCTTGGTTTCAAGGACATTGAAGGTTTTAATCAAGCTCTCCTTGGGAAACAAGCCAGGAAAATGATTCAAGAACCTGACTGTTTGATTGCAAGGTTTCTTAAGAGTCGGTACTTTCAACAAACTGAGTTTATTGATGCGGTGGAAGGTACTCCTCCTTCTTTGGCTGGAAAAGCTTACTATTTGGGAGAGAATTACTTGGGTTGGGGCTTAAAAGAAAAATTAGCAATGGTATGTATGTCTTTGTCTAGTCTGAGCATTGGATTGAGGGTGAGGTTATGAGAGCTCCATTGATGAAGAACTCGATCATTAATCTGGATTTAAGAGTGAATGATTTAATCAATCAAAATTCCAGAATTTGGGACGAAGAAAAGCTAAATGATTTGTTCTATCATGAAGTTATCGAGAGAATCAAAAAGATGAAACCGGTTATATCTAAACAAGATTTATGGATTTGGAAACACAACCGAAGTGGGGAGTACACCGTCAAGTCTGGATAATGGGCTATTGTGAGTGCAAAAATCGGTTACGGTCCTTGTTCACAATAGATAAAATTGGGATCAAAGCTTTCGTAACTAAACTCCAAATCAAATGAAAGAACAAAGTAACAAAAATGAAGAAGAAAGATAAATAATAATGCATAAAGTAAATCGTGAAGGAAGAAAATCAATGATTCTTTCTAGTATATCAAAACTCTTTTTTCGTTCCCCAGATCCCCCCCCCCCCTTTCTTCTCTTGTCCTCCTCTCTTTTATAATCTTCTTCTTTTTTAGCCATTAATTTCATAATTAAATCACAAATTAATTCCAATATTTGACCACCACCATTAATTCATGAATTTAATCACAAATGAATATCAAAACTTGACCGTTTTGACTTGGCCATTCAAACATTCATGAACCTTGTATGACGGTGGGCTTTCGATGAAATGGACCGGATTCATGATGCGAGATCAGATGCCAACATTTAACCCCCAGTTCTTTGAGTAAATTATTTTAATACTTTGCTCGGAGAACTAATACCAGCAAACCATCTACGTCGCGACCTCACATCTGCTTCCAAAGATTTGAACAAACATTTTATTTAAGGTTGCGAAAAACTTGTCTTTCGCGTTTTGAGCTGACTCAAACCAAGTATTTTTCGAGTTATACTTGACTTATTTCTTGAGTTAGGCTCGAAATTTAAGTACTAGCAATTTAGTACGATAACACAAAACTCTTGATTTAATACAAGCTAGAATCGGTAAAAATAGTGAGCTAAAGCTCTTGATTTAATACGAGACTGACTCGGTTTAGTATGATGAGCTAGAGCTCTTGATTTAATACGAGACAAACTCAGGTTAATATGATGAGCTGAAGCTCTTGTTTTAATACGAGACGGTCTCGCTTTAATATGATGAGCTGAAGCTCTTGATTTAATAAGAGACGGACTCGGTAAATATATCGAGCTCGGAGCTCATTTGGTATTTGGAGACGGACTTGATGGAGCTCGTAGCTCATTAAGTATTTCGAGATGGACTCGGTAAACTATTGAGCTCGTAGCTCGTTAAGTTCGAGATGGACTCGGTGGAGCTCTAGCTCATTATGTATTTGAGGCGGACTCGGTAAATATACCGAGCCCGGAACTCATTGCGCGCTTTGAGATAGACTCGACCGAGCTCGTAGCTCCTTATGTATTTGAGACGGATTCGATAAATATATCGAGCTCGGAGCTCATTGCGCGTTTCGAGATGGACTCGGCCGAGCTCGTAGCTCGTTATGTATTTGAGTCGGACTCGATAAATATATCAAGCTCGGAGCTCTAGCTCATTATGTATTTGAGGCGGACTCGGTAAATTTACCGAGCCCGGAACTCATTCCGCGCTTCGAGATAGACTCGGCCGAGCTCGTAGCTCCTTATGTATTTGAGACGGACTCGATAAATATATCGAGCTCGGAGCTCATTGCGCGCTTCGAGATGGACTCGGCCGAGCTCGTAGCTCGTTATATATTTGAGTCGGACTCGATAAATATATCGAGCTCGGAGCTCATTGCACGCATCGAGATGGACTCGGTGGAGCTCTAGCTCATTATGTATTTGAGGTGGACTCGGTAAATTTACGGAGTCCAAAATTTCATTGCGCGCTTCGAGATAGACTCGGCCGAGCTTGTAGCTCGTTATGTATTTGAGACGGACTCGATAAATATATCGAGCTCGGAGCTCATTGCGGGCTTCGAGATGGTCTCGACCGAGCTCGTAGCTCGTTATATATTTGAGACGGACTCAATAAATATACCAACCTCGGAGCTCATTGCGCGCTTCGAGATGGGCTCGATGGAGCTCATAGCTCGTTAAATATTTCGAGACAGACTCGGTAAATATTGTGAGCTAAAACTCTTGTAGCATTTCAGCACATCACAAAGTTATGAACGTGTGCGTTCGCCATTAATTTTTTAACAAAGGCGTTTCCATCTTTCTTAGGATGTTTGTTCCTAGAAATATTTGTTCCTCGAGGTTGATATCCTTGTGCTCTTCGGTTGTATACTTTGCCTCGAGTATATTTCTTTTAAAACGGGTGCTGTTTCTGGTTGCATGACCATTGTCTTTGCAAGTGCCCCAATACACATTCCCATCTTGAATCGAGAGTTCTAGGGCTTTACCTCATATGTTTAAGCGTATATTTGTTTTAACGAACATATACCTAGCCCAAGAACATATACGTATATTTGTTTAAACGTATATTTGTTCCAATCAATTCGAGCTGTGGCGAACTTTCAACTTATAATATTGTCTTTTGTTTTGATCTTTGATTCTCTTGAACCGCTACCACGTTTCTGAGAGCCTCACCTTTTCAAGCAATTATGTCTCTCCCAGATAACGGAGATTCCTTTGACATAGTTATTTTGTTCTAAGCCTAACGGCTTTTTTACATCTAAGATAACAAATGTTAATAGCTTAGCCCAACCACACGTCCAACACTGTTTTGTAACCACGAAGGCTTCACATCCAAAGGACTCATCAGTTCGAAAATTTTGTCACGAGGACATATTTTTATAAAATAACCCCTTTTGATTTAAATGAACCAAATGAATTCACTGATTCAGATCCTTCATCGAATTAGTGGAAGAGGCACAGCCGCTAAAAAGATTGCTTGCTGACTCGGTTTCCATGAACTTGGCTCTGTTTCTCTTTACTGGCAACTTAGCTTGGGTGGTCGCACGGTCATGGTTCATCCACCAAGGTGTAGGGCCAGCTGGTTTTGTATACATCATTGCATCAAATAAACTTCGTTCTCCTGGTTTCTTCATAGAACTTTGAGGCATGTCTTTTATGCTAATGAAGCAAATTAAATCATTTTCGATATCTGAATCAAATAAACCAAATAGACCAGATCCGGTCGAATTTCTTTGGCTTGGATCAAATATTCGTGAGGGTGATGTTTGGTAGCAAGAAATTTCTTTGCAAGCATGTCTTTGATAGCGTTGGAGCCATCACCTTCCACAAGGCTTTTTCATGAGAATTGTCAAAGATTTGACAATATATTTGTTCACTCTCTACGACGCTCTTTTCGAATCTTGATTAGAGATCTACGGAAGTGACGACAATAGGGATATTATTCGAATTTGTAAGTGTCTTACTCCACTATCCTTCTTGAATTTCCGTTATGTGAGCAACAGTTCTTTCATTGACGAAGTACATCATAGACTACATTAGCTTGATAAACAAACCCTGATCGATTTTTTAAAGACTTTAGAATTTCATTCTAATATCTCTATTGTGACTCCATAAGGTTCTTCTCCCACCCCATATTCTTTTTATCTTGCTTTTTTTTTTTTTAGCTCAGCCCTTTCAATATGAAGCATCCATTCGAGACTCTCTTTGCTACGATTCTTGCTATTTCGGCTCTCCTCTCTGTTAGTAGGAGGAGAGCCGAAATCATGCACAAGTCCTTCCTTGGGGATTCCTATTTTTTTCTTTTTTTCTTTTTGCTTGGAATCCATTTCTTCCTCGTTTTTAGGGGAATATTAACTGTGAACTCTAACTCTTCTCCAATCCCGGTTTGGGATTTTACAGAATGGAAGAGAAGGATTCTCACACTAAGAGACTCAAAGAGAAGAAGGAAACTTCACAAAGGAACTTTGTTGGGGTCAAATCTCCCCTTGGAGAACGACAGTCATAAAATAGCCGAAGAGATTACATCGGTACCACTCAACCTGAAGAATAAACAAGATGATATTCGGTCACGAGTTAGCTAATTAAGTCAGTTATCACCCAAAAGAAGTTTGACGTCATTCGGATCAACGGTGAGGGAGTGATATCAATTACCGTGGAGATATGTCAATATGGCCGAAGTAACTTCGGCTCGCCCGAAACTGCAATGCCGAAATGGAGAAGCCGCGTACCGATGTTATGGCGTCGCGTACCGATGTCGTGATATGGCGTACTGATGTGGTGACATCGCGTACCGACGTGGTGACATCGCGTGCCGATGTGGTGACATCGCGTACCGACGTCGCGTACCGATGTGGTGACATCGTGTACCGATGTCGAGGCGTCTTGTACATGCCGATGTCGACAAGCAATGGTTCCGATGTCGTGTTGTGGTTGCGATGTCGTGTTGATGGTTCCGATGTGGGCATGTACCAATATCGTCTTGGCTAGACAGAGTTGGGCCGAAGTGGTAAAGGACAAAACCCACGGATGAGCAACCGACTCAAGCGCTCGTGAGAAGAGGAGAATTTCCATTATCGTTTAGGAATAGATTGGCCGACTTAGATTAATATATATACTCATGTACATCCTTTGAGAAAAGGATCCGAAAATCAATACACAAACACTTGTACGCTAAAGCTTTCCGAACAGCAAGAGAACAAGTTTTTCAATTCTCGTTACGTTTACGTTTGCGTTGGTTTAACCATAGAAATTCAGTTCCCTACAAAAATCTCTACAAGTTTTGATTGTGCGGGTTTGGACTCCCACAATTTGGGGCCGTCTAAGGGGAATTGAAATTTCTGACACGAAAAACCACCGCAAATCCGATACAAAGGAGGATGTCTAGTGAAGAAACAAACTTTGCGGGTACCACCGGGGGAGGAGAGAAGCAGCAGTCACCACCAGTAACTGTAGACACGATGCCCGAAGCCATGACCCAGATCAAGGCGATGCTTGAAACGTTGGTGAAGAGGATAGAAGATCACGATAAGCAACACGCGACCACCAACGCCCGACTAGAAACCCTAGCGGCTGCTAACCGAAACCAAGCTGGAGGGTTGGGCTAAGATCGACCAAGGAGACAGTTTACAGTACGACCAATCCCTCTCGAATTTACAACACCGCAGAAGACACGAATTGGGATACCTTCGACACGCCCTACAACTGCGACCGGTGAGCAGAACCTGGAGGTTCAAAGAGCTGGCACTCGGAACGAAACCGATGCAGAACCTGTGATAGATGTGGATATGGAAAATCCAGCACAAGATCGTAACGCCGATAACACGGAGCATGTGGATCCGGCAGCGACAGCCCCGATCCGCAACGAGCAACAACAATTTGAGGATGAAATTGAAGAAGAAGAGAGTCGTCTTTTGGCGCAATAAACCCGGTTCGAGAATGAACGAAGAGCCGCGATCCGGTCCCAGAGAGAAAAGATGGCCGCACTTCGAGCGGAGATGGATCGAACAGCTGCCAACTTGAAAGTTGTTCAATCGCAGATGCATAGGGCCATTAGCAAGGCACCGGAAATCAACCGCATTTTGGAAAGGGATCTTAACTTAAACAGCACATAAATTAGGTAATATTACTAGAAGTATACAAAACTTTTTTTTATTACTGATTTATTTTAAATGCCCAGCGTGCCCTTGTAATTACGTTATGACAAAAAACCTAATTACAAGAATGCCATTACTTTTGAGTGCCACGTCAGATAAAATCCGTCGCCACATAGGAAATCGCTGACGTGTATTAATGAACTCAGCCGTAAAGCATTACGGCGGTATTGACGGCTGAGTTATATATACGATGTGGCTGACTTAAAAAAATTGACTGATTTACATATACAAATAAGCCAAACGATACGGCTGACTTACAAAACGTGGCTGATTTAAGATCTTCTGGCTGACTTAAGATTTATGTGATGGCTGAGTTTAAAAAAATCTGCCTGATTTATGAGCTAATGGCTGACTTACGTACATATATGACGGCTGATTTGTACATCGGCTGGTTGAGATATGTTTCTCACGATGACGGAATGATCATCGACTAGCTGTGTTACTAAACGGACGGCTGACCTATGAAAGATTGTTACGGCTGATTTAAGTATAATTAGTGTAAATCAGCCGTGTTTAGCTTGATTATTAGTAAACTCGGCCATATTACGTCTGATTTATTAGCGAAAGATTAATTACTACAATAGCATTCATTTGACGGCTGATTTATTGGACGATACAGCTGACATAATATTTTTCAGCTGATCTACGCCCTTTTATGGCCTCTTTTCGAACCCGATTTTTGTTGTTTTTATTACTGAAATAGTATTCACGTAGCAACTGACTTACATATGCATTTGATGACTGATTTAGTTAGGCTGATTTACGTTTTCATTTTGTGGCTCACTTACCATATAAGCAAAAAATTAATGACATCAAATCCGATTTTCCATGTCATCAGCTCCTATTTTCCATGTCATTGTTAGAGTTTTATGTTGTGACGATGTGTCTTCTTCTTCTTCTTCATCTATTTATCTTCTTTATCATCTGATACCCAGAAACTTAATCGTCTTCTTCCACATTATTTTTTTTTCATTGATCTTTGTTCGAGATCTTATGGATCCGGTAATTATTGTTTCCGGTAACTGGGTTAAGAAAAACAGATACGTATTCAACGCGACGGTAGAGGGTGTAGAGTTCTGTATTTAAATGAAGAAACAACACACGACGAACTTGTGAAGTCTGTACTCGATGATTACGGATTGAACGAGTCGAGCCATCAGATTCAGCTGAGCTACATGTTCTCGAATAAAACTTTGAAAACAATGGCGCACGATACTCCACCAGTTTACGTCTCTAATACTCGACAGATGATAGGTTTTCTAAGCCTAAGGAAATTCGAACAGATACGTCTCTGTGTAGAGATTACGGAGAAAAAGGAGAGCCAAATTAGTCGGAATGACGAAGTGAGAGAGCAGAAGAAAAGGTTATTCAGTTACGGTGGTTTCAGTAATGATAATTGTCCTGGTGGTGAAACAAAATACGAAGATAAACGCGACGATGAAGACATGGATTGCGCAAGTAAAATGGAAGGTGAAGAATACGAAGTAGGCGGAGAATCCGAAGTAGGCGAACAAGACGAAGAAGATGATGAATTTGAAAGCCGATTTGATATGTTCGACGACTCGGATGGTGCTTCATCTGAAGATGATAACTTCAGTTCATACGGTGAGTCTCCAACACAAGACGAAGATTCACCGACCCTACCGCCTAAGAAGAGAGCTCACAATATGTCGGTGAGCGGATCGGAAAGGAATCCAGAGGTTCTAAGGTTGGAGATGTCTTCGCTAAACCTCGCGGTAGGGCAACGATACGAGAGTAAAGCCGATTTGGAGAAACGACTGAAACTTCTTACGGTGAGAGATCAATTTGATTTTGATGTAGACGTATCCAATTCGGACACACTCATTGTTAAGTGTTGGGTTGATGGATGTCTCTGGAGAGTTCGTGCTTCTACACAAGGGGAATTACCGGCATTTTATGTTCGTATTTACGATTCGGAGCATACATGTTCTGTAACTGAGCGTTCTAATCGATTTCGACAAGTAACACCAAATATTTTAGGCCAGTTGTACAGGGAGTATCTCGGCGACGTTGGTCCGTCTGTTCGACCTAAGAGTGTTGGAATAACTATCAATAAGCATTTTGGTGTAAAGGTAATTTCTATTACGTTGCAGCTGACTTATTTGTATAGTACAGCTGATTTATTAGTACGTTGCGACTGACTTCTATTTCAGCTGATTTTTTAGTACGTTTTGGCTGACTTATTTGTATATTACAGCTGATTTATTTGTACGTTGCGGCTGACTTATTTGTTTATTACACCTGATTTACTTACTTGTACTTTACGTTTTCCGTGTGGACAGATGGATTATTGGAAATCACATAGGACGCTAAAATTTGCAAGGAAAATCGATATGGGAACTCCTGAGAGTGGGTTTGAAGACTTGCCTCCTTACCTATATATGATAAGAAGGGCAAATCCGGGTACGGTTACGCGTCTTCAAATTGATGAATTTGGAAGATTCATGTATGTGTTCCTTGCGTTTGGTGCGAGCATAAATGGGTTTCCTTTCATGCGCAAAGTTGTCATTGTCGACGGTACGTTTCTTAACGGTAAATACAAAGGGACACTTCTCACAGCACTAGCTCAGGATGGTAACTTTCAGATTTTCCCAATAGCCTTCGGTGTGGTTGACACTGAAAATGATGATTCATGGCACTGGTTTTTTACGCAACTAAAATTTTTGATTCCTGACGATGAGGCTCTTGCGATTATCTCGGACATGCATAATTCGATAGGAAAAGCAATTGGAAATGTGTTTCCGTTGGCTTCTCGTGGAATTTGCACTTACCATTTATATAAGAACATTTTGCAACAGTACAAGGGAAAAGATGTCTTTCATCTGGTGAAGAAAGCGGCAAAATGTTTTAGGGTTTCTGACTTTAATACAAGGTTCGAGGAGATTGAAGCGATTAATCCTGAACTTCATGACTACCTCCAAAGAGCTGATGTCCGACTGTGGGCGCGTGTTCATTTCCCGGGCCAAAGGTACAATTTGATGACTACGAACATAGCGGAATCAATGAACAGAGCACTGTCAAATGCTAGAAGTCTTCACATTGTTCGACTATTAGAATCGATACGGGTTATGATGACCAGACGGTTTGAAGAACGGAGAGAGGATGCGAAATCGCAGCCAACCACGCTTTCGCGTGGTGTCGAGAAACTACTACATGTAAGTCAGCCATTGCAGTTCATAAGTCAGTCGTTATTGTTCCATAATCCAGCCTTTATGATAAGTCAGCCATTGTAGTTCATAAGTCAGTCGTTATTGGTCCATAACCCAGCCGTAATGTTTTAATAATTTTTTATGTATTATAAATAGGGCCGTGTCATTGCCGCTAGACTTATGACGGTACAAAGGATTGATCCTTATCACACGAAAGTTACATATGGATCGTCTTTGCATATTGTGAATTTGGAAACAAGAAAATGCACATGTCGGCGTTTTGAACACGAGAAATTACCATGCGTGCATGCAATCGCAGCTGCCGAGGACAGGAAAATTTGTCGTATATCCTTGTGCAGTCCTTACTACTACAGCAGTTATTTGGTAAACGCATACGCTGAGTCGATCATGCCCATAGATTCAGCGCTCCAAGTTCCAATTAACGTTGCTAACCAACCGTGCTTGCCCCCGCTTGTTCGTCAACAACCAGGAAGGCCTAAGAAAAGTAGGATGAAATCTGCTTTAGAAGTTGCCCTTGAGAACAAACGTCATAGGAAACGACACGCATGTTCTCGTTGTAAACAGCCTGGGCATAATGCAAAAACTTGTCCGATTTAAAAGTGTTGTTTGGATATGTATGGATTTGTGTTTTTGTTAATGCGATAAATCAGCCGTAAAGATTGAATTATTGTCAATAAATGACTGACTTATGATTACAATACAGCTGATTGTCAATAAACGACAATGAGATTGGGTTAGATGAGGAAGACATTTTCTTTCGAAATTTAAGAAGACGAAGATGGTAACTCGTCCAAACGCGTAATATTTAAAAAAAAAAATTAGAGTTCCCAAAAGAAATTAGAGTTCCCAAAAGATTAATCATTACTCCTAGTATATGGAGCCATATATATGTCAGTATAGCATCTCGAGAATACGAAACATCGCATGTTAAAATCGAATAAGTAATGTTTTTTTTTCCCGCCGAAATACGAATCTACGCGAGATAAATTACACGTTTCGGCTGACTTATATGCACTTAACGTCGCGAGATAAAATTGAATAAATAAATATATTTTTTTTCCCGCCGAAATACGAATCGTCGCGAGATAAACCGGCTGACTTATATGCACCTAATGGCCGACTTAAGGCACGTTCAATATGACTTATATATTGAAAGAGAACCTATACCTCAAAATTATTTATCTCGAGTTTAGGGTATGGCACTTTTAATACTTTATACGGCTGAAGAAAAAAAAGCTTTAGTTTCATCCAAAAGAAAAAAAAACAAGCAATATAGTTTCACCCAAAAAAAAAAAAACACACAAAGTTCCATAACTTGAGCATCATGTCTCGATCTTGGAGCAGAACTTGAGCATAGGAGGAGATGCTTTGTCTTCCCAAACCAACTTCAGCACAAAAGATTTGTACGCCTTAACACCAATAGCCTTGAAGAATTCTCTAATCCCTGAACCAAAGCGCAACCTCATCCGTATGTCTGGAACGCATAGATACACTGGCCACTCTACTCCATGCTGGTCCAAAAGAGTAATCTCCTTCCCTCCTGCTTTTTCCATCTGGTGAGCCCTAGTGAAGCTCAGTGGAATATGCTGCATAAGAAAGAGACAATAAGCTCTTGACAAAGCATCAATAACGACAAAAATTGAATAACAAAATTCCTTCAAGAGAGTTTACTTAAACTTACAAGTCTAGAATCTTTGAGACTAGCTGGTGTGACAGTTATTGTCACAAATCGGTTGTCACTTTGACTACTCTCACCGGTTTCTCTCTTCTTCTCTTTGTCCTCCTCCTCCTCCTCCTCCCCCTCCACATCATCATCATCATCGACGTTGTTGCTAGACTGCACATATTGAATCTCACAGCAATTAGGTCCAAGACCAGTGACGTGGAACAAAAATTCTCCTTCGTGTCTGAAAATGACGAAGTCTCCGACTCGGAAATCATGTGCAAATGCGAACTCTTTCCATCCAAAGGTTAGTCTCCGACCTTCCATCTTCACCTTCCATGTTTTTTCAGACGCGTCCGACTTAAGCTCCATCATATTTTTTTCGTTTCTTCCTTCTATGTATTTCGAGAAGAACTTTTCCGGAATGCTCTGCAACCAAGACATTGAGATATATATATATATATAGAGAGAGAGAGAGAGAGAGAGAGAGAGATGGAGGGAAGAAGGGAGATTACATACGAGGTGGGAGTAGAAGCCGGGAAGAAGAGGTTGAAAAAAATGTGAGTTTGTAGGAGATTTACATACTTGATCCGCCATTATGGAAGTTGGAAAAGGAGTTTCAAAGATAAGAAAACGCTAAGTTTATGAGTGCTGTTCGTAATCCTCCTCTTATTTACATGGTTCATACAGAAAGATTACAGAAAGATTACACTAATAAATGTTAGTTGACTAAACATTGTAAGTTGTGTTCAAAAACATTGAAAACTAACTACAAGGCATTTAAGTTTTTTAGTGGAATATTTAAAAAAGATTAGAGTTCTCAAAAGATTAATCATTACTCCTAGTATAGGGAGCCATATAACTGTCAGTATAGCGTCTCGAGAATACTAAACGCGTGCGTAATACGATTACGTACTAACTACGCGGCAAACTTATTTTAAATACACGGCTAAACTTATAGAAACTAAACGTCTGACTTATATTTTAAAAACGGCTGACTTATCTCATGCGTGTCAAAAGTTAGACTGAGTTATGTTAAAGGTTAGGCTGAGTTAAAAACGAAGTTTAGGCTGAGTTATGTTACAGGTTAGCCTTAGTCATAAACAAAGTTTAGACTGACTTATTACATAAACATAAGTGGCTGAATTATATTTAAAATACGGCTGACTTATATATACAACACGGCTGACTTATATTTACTACACGGCTGAATTATATTTAACATGAAGTCATAAACAAAGAAACAAAGGAGGAAACAATAGTTTATATTACAACATCCAAAGCCAATCCCGCCAATATATAATCGGCTTAAAATCACGGTAAAAAAGACCTAACTCTTTGATCCAAAAGCATCGGTCACACAAGTTGTTATCCTTACTGTCTTCAATGAACCAAAGATCCCAATCTCGGTCCATCAATGGAGTACATGTGCAATTATAGAACAAGGTTTTTTCCGTTGACATGAACTCATACTTCTTCGTTAGAAACGCATCAGTGTGATACGTTCCCCAACTCCAGTCTAGAGATCTAACAATCTTGCCTATCCTCTGAACAGATTCCCTTGTGAAAAGAGATAAATACTCCTCAGTATTCCAAAATACCTTGCGCGTCGTTGCATATGTGTACAAAGCACGCTCGAATCCTGCATCTGCTGCTCTCTTAATCAAAGCAATTCCTTCATCTTGGAGGTCGAACGTGAAGAACTTCTGTACACCCTCTAAGAACAGTGTACTCGGGTTTCCATTAGCGTAGCAAACTTGCATCACGAAGCTAGATATATGTGTGTACGAAGGGAAGGTAAACACATCTATAGATTCAGACACTCCGGGCCGGTCTGTTAGTTCCTTCATATACCTGCATGTTGCTCTCAATCTATATAGATCTGCAACAGAGTTAGCGGCCACACGTTCGACCACTAAGGCTTGGATTTCTTCAGGTAGGGCTGTAAGAGGGAATACTTCCATTACAAAGTGGATTTCTCTAGAGATATAAAGTTTATGAAAAATCTAAACAGATGGTAAAGGCTGACTTATGTGTTAGTCAGCCTTTAATCTAAACAACTGGTCGGTAACTGAGTAGATAAACAAGTAGGGTTTATGGCTGGTTGATGAGTGTTTAAATGGTATTTATATATTAAAAAAAAAAAAAAATAGCGACTCTTCGGTTACTGAGTAGTTAGGAAAAGCAACTGTTCGGTAACTGAGTAGAAAAATGAATTGTTCGTATATTTTGAGTAAAGGCTGACTTAGTGTTTTGGCAGAGTTATGATAGCGTTGCAAAAGAAGCGGCTGACTTAGTGTTCGGCTGAGTTACAAACTAACTAAAGGGTCTCATACGGCTGAGTCATAAACGAATTTTAGGCTGAGTTATGTCAAAGGTTAGGCTGACTTATAAATGAAGTTTAGGCTGAGTTATGAAAAAGTAAACAAATTCTATATTAGAGTTCGAAAAATACATAAACATCAGAGTTCTAAAAATACATAAAAATTTGAGTAATAAGCATTACATAAACATAAGCATTAGCATTAGATAAACATTTAGTCAGCCATATATTGTGCACCAAGCTTCATCCAATCAATTTCTGGAACTTCGACTTTGGCCATCTTTTCTTCGGCTTCAACGATTTTATGAGCAAGTTCATCCAACTCAGCAAATAAGTCAAACTTTTCCTTCCCCATAATTTCTTCAAGCAAATCCATTTTTGCATTAATAGATGTCACTTCCATCAAAGCATCTTGCAATTCAGATTTAGCTTTCATCTGTTCCTTGACCAACAGGAGCAACGACTTGTAATGCTCCTCGGTTTCCCTTCTGGCCTTTTTAACATCGTTTGCTCCATCGTCATCCTCCATTGGACGCTTCATCATCTTCTTCGATTCTGCCATTGAGATTGCAAAAGGAGAAAACAAGTTCAAAGTTAATAAAAACGAATGTTCGGTTACTGAGTGTAAACTTGGTATTTATAGAAAATACGGAAAACTGTTGGGTTACTGAAACTGTTCGGTTACTGAATAGTTATGACTGAGTTATTAGTGACGTAAACGTGTTAAGGCTGACTGAGTTATTCTCATCAAATAAAAAAGTATATAATAATAAAAAGTTGGAGAGAGAACGGAATTGAAGTTTCTCATTTGAGAAACAGTTTTAGCCATACCCTCCACGAACATATGTTCATTTTCTATTGGATCCACGTTTTTCTATTAATTTAAAATGTAAACAAATAATGAAAATGAATATAATACTATTTTTTAGAGATTCATCAAGTCTTTATTCGTTGTACATGCTCTAACTCCTAGTTCCCAAGAGCATTACACCTATAATATAGGAAGCGCCATATAGCTCGTCAGATTAGCATCTCGAGAGTATTAATTTTGGTTATGATTACGTATTCAGACGCCACAATAAATCATATATTATATATTATTTAAATTTAAAAATGTGTAATTTAAGGTTAACTTCACGGCTGACGTATCAAATGTTAGTCTGAGTTATAGGCTGAGTTTCGACTGAGTTATATCAAAAGCGACTCTTCGGTAACTGAGTAGATAAACAATTGTTCGTATATTTTGAGTAAATGCTGACTTGACTGATCAACCAAAAAAGTAAATTTTGATGCGTTTTTGACCATCGCATAATAAATGAAGCCATAGATAGTAATTTCGGACTTGTAAATCAATTAATTCAGCCTTCTGTCTACAAGATTTGCGGATGACTTAATATTGACGAATTCGTGTTTCGAGTGAGTTATGATTGCTTTGTGGAAAAGAAGCGGCTGATTTATTGGTAAAAAATTTCAAAACGCAAATAACTCGTCAGTTTAAAGCATCGACACGGCTGATTTATATATACATCCAAAACTCAAAAGATGCGGCTGATTTATTCATGCAAACACACAAAAGATACGGCTGGTTTAAAGAGATGAAACACAAATAACTAAAGTGTATCATAACTAAATTACATTCAAAAACCAAAATTATCAGGGCCAAACTCTTCAAACATATCGACCAGATTCGTCCAAACTATAGTGTTTATCCAATCTGGCTTCTCGCCACCATGCGCCCATATCCTCCTTAACGTGCGCATTTGAGTTCGAAATAACGTTCTAGCCAACAGGTTAAAATGTGTCCAAATCGTCCAAGTGTGTCTTGGTTCCCATCTGTATTTCCGCTACCCAAAAAAAAAAAGAAAAAGAAATATTATTGTTGTTGATAAAATGATCGGGAAAGAAAGATATTAGTGTTGGCTTACAGCGAGTTTAAGAAACCATCGTTCCTTAAAATAATCTGGAATGAATCTGTATGTCGGCCACTCATGAACCCATCCTTCTCGAAGAATCTCCGGGATCGCCTTCGAGAGCTCGTGTAAAAATTTGAACCACGTGATGGTTGTCTTATCAATAATACCAAAACCAGAGTTTAGAACGGGGAGGTGATCCCGATCAGCAGAGTATAATATGGCATCGACACTGCTGAATAACTTGGAACTACAGTGTGGGACAACCGACATGTCGAAAATGAATATGAAACAGATAGATTACAGAGAAGAGAGAAAACAGTGTAGGATATAATGTGATAAGGGGAGGCAAGGTTTACGAGAAGGTATATATATAAGATATATAGAAATATGAAACGTCGCGAGATAAAATTGAATAAATTTTGGTTAATTTTTTTTTTCCCCGCCGAAAATATGAAACGTCGTGAGATTTTTTAGTACGTTTCGGCTGACTTATATGAACCTAATGGCTGACTTATGGCATGGTTTGGGAATGTCATAAATTTGGGTTTAGAGTTAGGCTGAGTTATATCAAATGTTAGGCTGAGTTATAGGCTGAGTTTCGGCTGAGTTATATCAAATGTTAGGCTGAGTTATATCAAATGTTAGGCTGAGTTATATCAGATGTTAGGCTGAGTTATAGGCTGAGTTTCGGCTGAGTTATATCAAATGTTAGGCTGAGTTATATCAAATGTTAGGCTGAGTTATAGGCTGAGTTTCGGCTAAGTTCTATCAAATGTTAGGCTGAGTTATTACGGTGACTGCTAAAACATAAGCATTTGATAAAGTTAGATAAACATAAACATAAACATAAGACTACTAAAGAATAAGCATTAGATAAACATATATCCCTATTTTTCATGAAACTTCATCCAATCAAGTTCTTCAACGCTGGCGTTATACATCTTTTCTTTGGCTTCAACGAGTTCTGCTGCAAGTTTGTCCAACTCAGCAAGGAAGTCAACCTTTTTCTTCCCGATAAATTCTTCAAGCAAATCCATTTTCGCAGAAATAAACATAACTTCCACAAAAGCATCATGCAATTCAACTTTTGTATTAATCTGTTCCTTGAGCGAGAGGATCAACGTCTTGTAATGGTCCTCGTTTTCCCTTTTGGCCTTTTTAATAGCATTTCGTCGATGGTCATCCTCCATTGGACGCTTCATCATCTTCTTCGATTCTGCCATTGATGCTGCATGTATATCGAAAATAGGATGTTAATATAGCTTCTAAACATATAAACAAATCAAGTTGCAAAAACGTGAATTACATATACTAGGAGAACAATGAAAAACTAACTTGTATTTGAGATTGCAAAAGGAGAAAACAAGTTCAAAGTTCAAAGTTAACAAAAACGAATGTTCGGTTACTGAGTGTTCACTTGGTATTTATAGAAAATACCGAAAACTGTTGGGTTACTGCGTAGTTGCCAAAATATTATAAAAAAAAAGAAAATTACTCAAATAGCATAGAAAAGTTTAATATGCTTATCGTATCAACACTACCAAACACGTGCGTAATGATTATGTACATATATTCACACGCCATATTTATATAATAGAGAATAGATGATTTATTATTTATTTGATTATATTAGGGTTTAGGGTTTAGGGTTTAGGGTTTTGTGAGAACAATGTGTATGTTTTGCTATACCTCTAGGAATTAAGGTTTAGTGTTTAGGGTTTAAGGTTTTGTAAAAACAATGTCAATCTTTTGCTATAGATCTACGAATTAAGGTTTAGGGTTTCGTTTAGAGTTTTGTGAGAATAATGTGTATGTTTTGCTAAACCTCTACGAATTAAGGTTTAGGGTTTAGGGTTTAAGGGTTTAGGGTTTAAGGGTTTAGGGTTTAAGGGTTTGTAAGAACAATGTGTATCTTTTGCTATACCTCTAGTAATTATGGTTTAGGGTTTAGGGTTTCGTTTAGAGTTTTGTGAGAATAATGTGTATGTTTTGCTAAACCTCTATGAATTAAGGTTTAGGGTTTAGGGTTTAAGGGTTTAAGGTTTTGTAAGAACAATGAGTATCTTTTGCTATACCTCTAGTAATTATGGTTTAGGGTTTAGGGTTTTGTTTAGGGTTTAGGGTTTAGGGTTTTGTGAGAACAATGTGTATGTTTTGCTATACCTCTAGGAATTAAGGTTTAGGGTTTAGGGTTTAAGGTTTTGTAAAAACAATGTCTATCTTTTGCTATAGATCTACGAATTAAGGTTTAGGGTTTCGTTTAGAGTTTTGTGAGAATAATGTGTATGTTTTGCTAAACCTCTACGAATTAAGGTTTAGAGTTTAGGGTTTTAGGGTTTAGGGTTTAAGGTTTTGTAAGAACAATGTGTATCTTTTGCTATACCTCTAGTAATTATGGTTTAGGGTTTAGGGTTTAAGAACAAAGTGTATGTGTATAATTTCGTAGACGAGATAGGGAAGTCTTCAGTTTGGAGATATAGTTGCAGACTTATCATACAAAACATAAGATATAATAGCAGACTTCTCATACAAAACTAAAAAAGTTCAATCTTTTACAGAAAGCTTGAGATAGAAGTCGAATTGGCGTGCCGATTTGCTACGGCGAGGTATCGGCTCTGTGTTTCTTCGGATTTGGTGGTTGACTTGGACTCCGGCGAGATGATTCGCCTTCATCTCCAACTTTCGGTGTCTCCTCTTCGAACCGATCTCTGTTCCTTTGAGCGAGAAACTTCTGGTAGTACCTGCACAACGAGAAACAAACCAAAAAACAGTATTAATTTCACAGTTTGACAATATGAATTTCACCAGGTTGAAAACAACGAAAATTTGACTTGCAAAGAATTCGACATTTCATAGATGCTGAATACACATAATGACAGAATTCGACATTCAATACAATACACATATTGACTAAGAGTTTACCTGAAGACTCTTTCGAGAATTGCTTCATACGACAAAAAGTTTTCTCCGTTTTGTGACATCTTTCGGGCATAGTTGTCGATGGCCCTGTCGATTGGTCATCTCGCAATAGAGAAACAGATTTCAGATTAGTGCTGCAAAATTTGAGATTGGTATTTGAATTGACATGTATGCAGTTAGAAGTATGTAAGTTTGTAATGGCGAGAAACAGGGTTGGTTAATGGAACTTACAAGAGATTTCCTCCCATTATCGTGTACTCAGCGATCTCCTGAGGGGCTTCAGTGGTTGTTGTTGGTTCGTACAGAAAGGGAAAGAGAAAAGGGGTCAGACACTGAGAAGTAAGTCAGAACCATGAAGATCTAGAACAGGTGAAGTCGAGGAGACTTACATGGATCTACGTCGAAGTTAATGATATATCCAACCCTCTCGAGTCTAGGGAACCGAGTTTCAGAGGTAGCAGAGGAAGAATCCGGTTGCAGATTTGGGGATCGTGACGGAGAGGCCATTATAGGTGATTGATTGAGATTTTAAGTTTTTATTTCGCAAGAGAAGAGAAAGTGAGGAGCCCCATTGGTTGCTAACCTAGGGTTTTCTGAATACGTAATTATACTGAAATTAATTAATACTCTCGAGACGCTTCCTATATTATCAGCCGAAACGTGAATTCGTCACTCTTAAGTCATAACTCAGCCGAAACATGAATTCGTCACTCTTAAGTCAGCCGCTTATTTTGCACAAAGCATTATATAACTCAGCCGAAACATGAATTCGTCACTCTTAAGTCAGCCGCTTCAGTCAGTCGCTATTAAGGAGAGTAAACGCTGACTAACACATAAGTCAGCCAGCCTTTACTCAGTAACCGAAGAGTTGCTATTAATTTTTTTTTTAAATCAATAAAATACAATACAATCTCTTTAGTGTTTTAGTGTTTCACAAAACCCCTATTTGAACTGCCCTAACACATTATAAGTTCCTTCATCTAAGATCTCTGATGCCATCTTTACCCGTAAACCCTGAATATTCGCATCATTTATCCCATGGAAAGTAGTGCCAAGCGCTAGACACTCGACAAACTTCAATGCATACACCCCACAGTCGCCAATTTGGACATTTTGTGGGATGTATTTGCCACTCCTCCTTTGGACGAAAACTGCTTCACTCTAGGTTTTCGGAGTTTGGCAGGAACTAATTCGTTAATCATAAATGGGATCATGTGCGAAAACGGCCTAAAGGAATCATGGATTTTCTTTTCACTTTCGGGTGTCACCTGTCCAATGATGGGATCGTAAACGTCGATCTTCTCATTAACAAGGTCCACGTGATATGCCACCCAATGATCTCCTCCAGTTTGTAGAACTCCGTACAAGTGATCCACATCTTCTAACCACTTCTTGTTTGTTTGCAAGTCATTAGGAGTTTTGCCGTTTACTAAATCCCCATACCCAGCTGTGAACTTAAACGTCTTTGGTTTGATCTTGAACTGTATGTAATCCATACACCATACTACAGTAAACCAAATGTCCATAAATCCAATTCGCTTGGAGTAGAATGGGGAGGGATCTAGCATGGATTTTTTTATGAGGATTCTCATATACGCGGAAATATGCTGTACAAAGAAAAATTATACTTAACTCAGTATAACTCAGACATAAAGCATACTTAAGCCTACATAACTCAGACATATAATAAATAACTCAGACATTACGTATATTTAACTAAGCCCCATATAATCTATAACTCAGACATAAAGCATACTTAAGCCTACATAACTCAGACATATAATAAATAACTCAGACATTACGTATATTTAACTCAGCCCCATATAATCTAGAACTTAGACATAAAGCATACTTAAGCCTACATAACACAGACATATAATTAATAACTCAGACATTACGTATATATAACTCAGCCCCAACAGAATACTTACATCATCAGACAGCCATCCATAATCTATCCTTGGCCAATACTTTCTCTCAGACATGAGAACTCTGTAGAACTCGATCTCGTCTGTACCCTTTGTAAATGGAACATCCCTAAAACAATTAAACACTAGTTAGTTTAGGCAAATATTGCTAATAGCCGTATTAACATATGCTCTAAAGGGTCATACTCGAATGGCTTTAGGTGATCCAAAAGTTTAGCCACTTTAACCGGATCAGCAGGTGCGACAGGATCATAGATTGCCGGTGAAGGTTCATAATTTTTCCTCATGCACGTCATTCCATTGTCTCCAATATAAGAAAAAACTCGTGCTTGAGGATCCTTTTCTAGCCTCCCTGAAGACCCATCAGGAGATAATTTCACCCTTGACTCCCGATAAGCCTTAATTCTCTCCGACCTAATCCTGTCCTCTTCCTCCTCATCAGACTCCGGCAGCACTTCATTATATTCTGCGACAACTTGGCTGGTGACATCCACAATCTCACTGTCGTCGTTTAAAATCTGTTTCTTCTTTGCTGGGATAGTCACTTCCGGAGGTTTCGGATCGTCGTTGCCTTTACGATTCCTCGCTGTCCTCCTTCTTACTTGCCCCTCCTTCTTTAAAGTATCGGCCTCCTTCTTCTTTAAAGCAGCGGCCGCCTTCTTTAAATCAGCGGCCTCCTTCCTCTTTAAAGCAGCGGCCTCCTTCTTCTTTAAAGCATCGGCCTCCTTCTGCTTTTTAACCTCAGCCTCCTGCTTTTTTGCCTCAACCAATTTCTTAGCAGGAGAAACAGTAACGAAATCAACTGTTTCTTCTTCGTCATTACCAAACTCCTCAGCCAATTTCAATTTGGTCTTACGAACTGGTTCAGTACTTTTAAGCTGTATTAACATATAAACATAACTCAGCCATAATAAAAAGAATAAATCTGTCGTTATGTAACTATAACTCAGCCGTCAAATAGGTAATAAATCAGTCGTCAAATATAGGTTATAACTCAGCCGTCAAATGTAACCATAACTCAGCCGTCAAAAATAAACATAAATCAACTGTAACGTACATTATGCAGGGGCTTGTTGACTGGTTCAGGACTTTTATCCGGTTCAGAACTTTTAAACTCGTCCTTCTGCGGCTGTATTAACATATAAACACAACTCAGTCGTCGAATAATAAGGATAACTCAGTCGTCAAAAATAAACATAACTCAACTGTAACGTACCTTTGGACTGTTAACGGATTTCTGCGGGAAGTTGTTCACTTTTGATTGGTTATCATCCTTTTGAGTACTGTTCCGTGCCTCAAGAGCATTCAGACGCTCTCTCATTTGCATCCGATCATTCTCAATAGATGCAACTCTTTCGTCCACAGCATCTCGGACTGTATCACCAATCATCTTCTTCAAATCTGACAACTCTCCAAATTTTGTGTTATACGCGTTTAACTACGCCTCAACACTGTCTATTCTACTACCAAAGTTGTCAAACTTGTCAAATCTTCTGACAAGGTTTTCCAGGACATTGACTACCATCGTCAAATCCGTCTCTTTCCCCATATCCTTGTAGCTACTATGCTGCAACACAATCTCACTGTTGCTTACTTCCTGTTTTTTCGTAGCTTTCTTCTGTTTTTTGGCGGGGGGTTGATCAGAATCTAACGAAACTGCAGCCTTTATTTTTTTCTTCTTCCCATCGCTCTTCACATCCCAAAAACCTCTAACAAACCTACCCGCATGTATGTCTGTTACCAGATTTACAACTTCTGGGTCATTTTCTTCACTCGCCCACTGCGGAAACAGCTCTTCTACAGCCTCCTTCATGACCATTTTCTTCACACGCACATGCATAGTAAATCAGCCATAAACTCATAAGTCAGACATCAAATGATTCATAACTCAGCCATCAAGTAACTTATAAGTCAGACATCAAATGATTCATAACTCAGCCATCAAGTAACACATAAGTTAGACAGAATAAAAAGATCCATAACTCAGCCAAGTCAACCTTCTTACCTCACCATGGTCTCTGATCTCCTCAGCTATGACTGTAGTAAGACTTTTACGTGTACGGGTTCCACCCCATCGCAAAAGAGGAATTTCGTTCTCATTGACTACTCTTCCAAACCGCTCTCCGAAGCAGGTCACAGATTTATACGCCCAAACCAGCAACACGTCCTTCATGCCGCTAATGGTGTACGACTTTCCTTCTGGATTCAACATCTTAACTGAACCAACCAGAACTTGGAATGCAGTCCGATCCCACGGATAAGTCCTCAAGGCTTCATCGTCGAATACTCTTTTTGCACTTTCAAAGGGTATTCTAGAATTATGATGCAAGCCATAAAGTCCCATGGCTTGAAGAAGCAACAGCCCTAACCATTTCCTCTTTTCAAAACTCCAGCCTCGACAGCCATCTAATGCTGCCCTCAGTTCATCTAACTTGGGTCCTACCCCAAGCGGCACCTTCAACTCCTCCCAGAAAGTTTCGTATTGCTCAGGTTCAAAACTTTCTGTTGGCAGTGGATCTGTGTTTAGACCCGTGAGCGCACCAAATTCGATTAAGCTAAACCTGATAGGTTGATCAACAACGAGAGACCAGATCTCCTTGTCATGTACTCGTAGCTGTCTACATAGTAGATAGTGTACAGTCTTCCCAGACCACACCAATTGGCTATCAGCTAGCTTAGCAACTACTCCAACAGGAAACTGCTTGATGTGTTCCCACACATCATGTCCTATTGCGTCTCTGACTCTAGGGAACTCTCCCAAATGGACATTGTGATTAATTTTTTTATTTTCCAGCTTAGAAGCCCCTTCAGCGCATAGTCTTGGAGGGTAATCCCTTGCTTGATCTTCAGGAATTGCATGATATTCAGACATCTGAACATAAAAGACATAACATATTAATGATAAATCAGCCGCAAAAAAAATCACACTCAGCCACAACTAACAAATAAACCAGCCAAACACAAACTCAGCCACAACAAACAAATAAACGAGTTTGTATTATGTTTGATTTAACATAACACAAACTCAACCACAATAGCATTGCACATGTAAATCAGTCGCAACACAACACAAATCAGCCATAGCATAACAATAAATCAGCCGCAATAAATAACTTAAACAGCCACTAGCAACGATAAACAAGCCGCCACAGAATAATAAATCAGCCACAATACCGTTAACAAGCGACAAACACCTTCGATTCCTCAGATTATACTCAAAATAAATCTGAAAACTCAAAATAAAACGAAGGAAGATGAAGAATCCCCACTCCTTTGTTTATACTCACCTTCGACTAAAATCCGACTGTGAAAATGCAGAGCAGACGTTTCGACTAAACCGGCGGTGAATGTTTATCAGAAATCGACTAGAGAGAAAACAGTAGAAGTTTCTACGACAACACACGAATTTTTTAATTTTCCGTCCTTTGAGTTTCCTTCTCTGACTTGTTAAGACGGTTAACCTAATTAGTGACATGGAACAGTGATTAGTGACGTGGATTAGTTAATCATTTTTTAATTATAAATAACCTCAATTAAAAAAAAAAAACCAAGGGTGTTTATTGTAATTTACTAGGCTTTAAAAACTTTTGAGTAATTTCCAAAAGATGTATGCTATTCTAGTAATTTAACAACTTTTCTATGCTATTTCAGTAATAACCTCTTTTGGAAAAGGCTCAAACTACTCCATTCACCTCGCGTATCACAGGAGTGAAAATTACAGATCTCAGAAAGATTAAGGTCCCGATCTACGAAGGGAATAGTGATCCTAAAGACCACATAATGTCATTCGCAATTGCGATGGGTCGCGCTAACTTCCGGGAAGGCGAGAAAGATGCAGGAAAGTGCCTTTTGTTCGTTGAACACTTGAAGGGGCCTGCCCTTCAGTGGTTTTCCAGGCTTGATCAGAATTCTATTGACAACTTCGGTCAGCTGACCGCAGCGTTCCTGAAACACTACTCCATATTCTTAAATCCCAGAGTTTCTGATGCGGACTTATGGACGATATCACAGGGGCAGAACGAGACGCTTCGGTGTTTTATCGGTAGATTTAAAACAGTTATGTTTAAAGTAGAGCACGTTACCGACAAGGCCGCTCTGCTCGCCCTGAAAAAAGCACTTTGGTACACTTCAGATTTTAAAAAGGAGATGACCGTGAATACTCCCTCGACAATAGAAGATGCTTTGCACTGGGCTTCCGGATTCATTAATCAGGAGGAGGAAACTACGCTTTGCGCCGAGAGGCATGGGAAAACAAAGCAAACTAATCAACAACCGCAAGCTCAACAGCATCAGAATACCAAGAAGGGCAATCACACGCCCGGTTTCATCCAGCACGAAGGAGGATTCAAGGGAGCACACAATTTCCAGGTGGAATCCACTGGACGAGGTCAATGACAAGGTCAAACACGAGGAAGAGGTCAGGTACGTGGCTGTGGCCTAGGCCGAGACCCATGGAATACGTGGGTAAGGAAGGAGAGCAGTTACGACGAAATGGCGTATTGTGACCATCATCATGTCTTTGGGCACTCAACCGCGAATTACCGGGTTCTGGGTTTAAAAATTGCTGCAAAACTAGCGGCAGGAGAGCTTGGAGGAAACGTTAGCATTGACGATTTCGCTATGGATGTTAACAAGGATGGTACTGATCCGGCAGGCAAGGAAGGTCAGAAACGTCTGAGACAAGAGAGTAAAGCCCCACCACCAGAACCGCGAAGGTGCATCAACATGATTATGGGCGGATCGCATTACTGCGCAGACACCGTTTCCTCCATCAAAGCTTTCCAAAGGTGAGCTGACGTTAGTGTAAACCTCCGGATCCCGTCTACTTTTCCCAACGATATCATTACCTTTGAGGAGAATGAAACTGTTGGGATTGATAAGCCACACGATGATCCTCTCGGGGTTGAAATAGTCGTGGCCAACTGTGACGTAGCCCGGGTGCTGATTGACACTAGAAGTACGATGGACATAATCTTCAAAGAAACACTTAAGCAAATGGACATCGATTTAGCCATGGTCAAAACATTCCTGAAACCAGTAACGAATTTTTCTGGAGAAACGACGATGACAATGGGACTGATCACGCTACCTGTTCGGGCCGGAGGAGTAACAAAAAATGTTGAATTCTCTGTCTCTGATCATCCTGCAATTTATAATATGATACTGGGAACCCCTTGGCTGAATTCGATGAGGGCCGTCGCGTCGACCTACCATCTTTGCGTCAAGTTCCCAACGCCAAGCGGAGTGAAAACCATTTGGGGAAGTCAGAAGGAGTCCCGAATGTGTTTCCTAACAGAACATAAGCTCAGGAAACCAGTCACGGACCAAGTGTCAGAGCGGAAGAAGATAAAGACGGATAAAGAACCGGTGAAAGGGCTCAGCAAACTCTTATAGTAATTACAGATAACAGAGGGCCGCGCAAAGGTAAACAGACCAATTTGTCACCCCGTTATCTCGGTCTGCATTGATGACGAACATCCGGAGCGATGCGTGGAGATCGGTTCCACACTCAACGAAGGCATTAAAAAGGAACTTTTCTCGCTTCTTAGGGAAAACGTCGGTACTTTCGCAAGGGCTGCCAAAGATATGCCGGGTATCGACATCAGCGTGGCAAGCCATGAATTTAACATTGATCCGAGCTTCAAACAGGTCAAGCAAAAAACGAGAAAGCTCGGACCGAAAAGGGCGAAAGTGGTCAATGACGAAGTGGAAAGGCTTCTTAGGGTTGGCTCAATCAGAGAAGTCAAGTATCCGAATTGGTTGGCGAATCCCGTCGTAGTCAAGAAGAAGAATGGAAATGGCGCGTTTGCGTGGACTTCACGGATTTGAACAAGGCATGCCCAAAGGACAGTTTTCCTTTGCCTCATATTGATCGCCTGGTCGAAGCAACAGCTGGCAATGAGCTACTATCATTCATGGACGCTTTTTCGGGATACAACCAAATTCTTATGAACCCGGAAGATCAAGATAAGACAGCATTCATCATGGACAGAGGAATTTACTGTTACAAAGTAATGCCATTCGGGCTAAAAAACGCGGGAGCCACCTATCAGCGCCTAGTCAACAGGATGTTTGCTAACCAACTGGGAAAAACAATGGAGGTATATATTGATGATATGTTAGTGACGTCGTTGAGAAAATAGGACCACGTCGAGCATCTACGGGAATGTTTTGAGCGGCTTAACTCGCACAATATGAAGTTGAACCCGACGAAGTGTAGGTTTGCGGTAACGTCTAGAGAATTCCTTGGTTACTTAGTCACTCACCATGGCATTGAGGCGAATCCGAAGCAGATCGACGCACTCAAGAATATGGCTTCTCCAAAAACCAAGCTAGAAGTACAGCGGTTGACCGGAAGAGTTACAGCGCTTAACCGTTTTATTTCACGCTCAACCAATAGGTGTTTGCCGTTCTATGATACTTTAAGAGGCAAAAAGGACTTTAATTGGAACGAGAAGTGTGAGTCAGCATTCCAGCAGTTAAAGGAATATTT
Organism: Arabis hirsuta; assembly: GCA_964056655.1. Lineage (NCBI taxonomy): Eukaryota > Viridiplantae > Streptophyta > Magnoliopsida > Brassicales > Brassicaceae > Arabis > Arabis hirsuta. The sequence goes on along the minus strand of OZ053303.1, from coordinate 6,741,753 downwards.
GGCAAACCTACCGATATTTGCGAAACCAGTGGATGGCGAGCCACTTTTTCTGTACATCGCGGTTTCTTTAACGGCCGTTAGCGGAGTGCTTGTTCGAGAAGAAATGGGAGAGCAGAAACCAGTTTTTACGTTAGCAAGAGCCTCGTTGCAGCTTAGATAAGGTACCCGCTAATGGAGAAGTTGGCGTTAGCCGTGGTTATGTGCGCTAGAAAATTGAGGCCGTATTTCCAGTCGCACCCGATCGTTACACTCAGCACTTTCCCCTTGAGGTCTGTTCTGCATAGCCCAAGCCATTCAGGAAGACTAGCGAAGTGGGCCGTCGAACTTAGTGAGTATGATATCGAATATCGAGGCCAGACTTGCAAGAAGTCTCAAGTGTTAGCGGATTTCCTGATTGAAATTTCGGAATGAGCTCCACGTTGACGGATCATCATCAAAAAGTGGCTCAGGAGTGGGAATAAGAATGGCATCTCCCACAGGGGAACTCCTGGAGCAGTCATTCCGTTTGGGTTTTCATGCGTCAAATAATGAGGCGGAATATGAAGCTCTCATTGCGGGAATGAGGTTAGCCTTAGGATTGAAGATTGAAAACGTACACGCGTTTTGTGATTCCCAGCTCATCGTAAACCAGTTTAGCGGCGAATACGCGGTAAAGGAGGACCGCATGGGGTTATATTTGAAGATTGTAAAGGATTTGGCTAGACAGTTTAAGGAGTTCACCCTGACGCGAGTTCCGCGGGGCGAGAATACTTCAGCTGATGCGCTAGCAGTCCTCACTTCAACATCGGATCCGGATTTAAAATGGATCATACCTGTAGAGTTCATCGAGCACCCCAGCATCATGACAACCGAGACCGTGAACATAGTAACTTGGTCGCAAGCCGCCAAACATACAAAGGAAAGCACAAAGGAAGTTTTGGCGAAGACGACATTGACTTCGGATCCGCGGAGCATGACTTCTGTGGTTGATGGAACCGAAGTCATGACGTCGGGCCAGGTAGGATCCGATGTCGGCAAAACTGCATGCCCACGTCGGTGCAGACCGCGAAGTCGACAGGATTTGGGACCAGCATCTGTGGCGCATCCACTTCGGCGCCAGTAGAGTCTTCCACTTCGGAACCAGGGATGATTCTGGGGTTACCTGGATCCGAAGTCACCATCCGCAGTGATCCTGGCCCAGGACAAGAAGATGAGGTTATGACGAAAGCCGGGAATGATCCGACTGGCAATCCACACGGTAATCGTGATGTTTTCCTGATGGAGGAAAATAATCAACTTCAGGGAGACCCTGACGAGTGTCCCGATCAAACCGCTAACGAAGAGGAAGTTCTGGAGGGTCACGACTATATAACCAACCCGGAATACGGCTGCGACATACCGTGGCTTGGTGATGTTCGCCGTTACATCTACGATGGCGAACGGCCTTCTGGTAAATGGGCAGCCCGCAAACTCAAAGCTCAGGCTGCACGTTATATTCTGTTAGATGGGGAAGTTTTCAAGTGGTGTTTCTCCGGACCATTGCTAAAATGCGTAGAAGGCGAGACAGCTCGAAAGATCATGGAGGAAGTTCATAGCGGCTCGTGCAGAAACCATTCCAGTGGACGAGCATTGGCAATAAGGATCAAACGACATGGGTATTATTGGCCAACAATGATAAGGGATTGCGAAATGTTATCGGCTAAGTGCGAGCAATGCCAACGTCACGCTCCAAAAATTCATTAACCTACGAAGATGCTCTCATCAATCACCTTACCTTATCCATTTATGCGGTGGTCTATGGACATCGTTGGTCCGCTCCATCCATCCCGACAAAAGCGTTTTTTGCTGGTCCTAACCAACTATTTCTCTAAATAGGTGGAGGCAGAGGCGTATGCGTCCATTAAAGACGTCCAAGTAGAGAGTTTTGTGTGGCAAAATATCATATGTTGTCATGGAGTGCCTTATGAAATTGTCACTGACAACGGATCACAGTTCATTTCCGTTCGGTTTGAGGCGTTCTGTGACAAATGGAAGATTAGGCTCAGCAAATCAACGCCAAGGTATCCTCAAGGAAACGGACAAGCCGAGGCAGCTAACAAGTCGATCCTTAAAGGGCTGAAAAAGTGGCTTAGGGCGAAGAAGGGGAGATGGGCAGACGAGTTGGAAGGAGTTCTATGGTCACACCGTACCACTCCAGGACGAGCAACAGGAGAAACTCCCTTTGCCCTTGTGTACGGAACCGAATGCATCATCCCACCGGAAGTGCAATTCCCAGGCGTGCGACGAAGACTTCTACCAGAGCAGGAAGGACTAAGCCATCTCCTGATGCTCGATACATTGGACCTTATCAACGAGAAGTGTGATCAAGCCCTTATTCGAATATAGAACTATCAAAACGCAGCGGCAAGGTACTATAATTCGAAGGTTAAAATTCGCAGATTTCAGGAAGGAGAATTGGTGCTGCGAGAAGTCTTTCAGAATACAGCGGAACTAAATGCTGGCAAGCTTGGTGCTAATTGGGAAGGACCTTACAAAATCACCAAGGTAGTCAAACTCGGAGTCTACAAATTAGCCAACACGGCTGGAGTTCCAGTTCCGCGTTCATGGAACGCTCGACATTTGAAGAAATATTATCACTAAGTCATTTTTAAACGAACTACGAGGCGGCTTGATCCCTGCAAAGGGTACGTAGGCAACTCATCTTCGGATGGGTTCAGCTGCCCCCTTCCCTAAAAAGGGGGGGGGACTGGGGTACGTATACTCGTATACTCCCATTTCTCAAAAGATTCGAACATCCATCACGGATCAACCGAATCAGTATTTGAACATCTATAACGGATCAACCAAACCAAAACGAGACACTTAACTTTTTCGTTACTACTGGCCACAGTAACGCACTGATTCCTTTTACTCGCAGATCTGACTATCACCCCCCAAACGGGGAAATAAGCGCGCAACGATCGTTAACGGAGCAAGTTCATTTCACGGAGACCAACTTGTAAACCGTAAATGCTCGTCATAAACCCAACATACAAAACGTTGGTCATAATATGATTGTAGCCGAAGCAGATATCATAACATTCCCGGGTTCAATCATTAAAAACAAAAAACAAAACCCAACAGACGAAACGTTGGTCGAAAATCAAAACATGTTATTGATCATAACCATCTTGCAAGAAGCAAGGAAGACATCTTACGAAAAGAGATAAAGCCGTCAGGGCACAAAGTCTACATAGATAAAGGCCATCTAGGCAATGAAACACAGGAGAACTAAAGCACGAAGCAAACATGGAGGCAAGGAACCGTGAAAGGGGGACTGACTAGGGAACAGCGCCTCCATCGCCTCCACCATCACATTCGTCCTCCTTGACCTCGATTCCATCTCCGCCAGCATCAGATTCGACACCATCTTCATCAGCGCCGGTCTGGACGACATTTCCACTGTCATAGCCATAGCCTTCAGCGCCGTCGAGTTCGCCTGCAAACCTCGTATCGGTATCATGGGGGCCACGCGGATCGAGCAAGCACATACTAGAAGGACCCCAGTTTGACCCAGAGGGGAAGTGAACTCCGATTTCTGCAGCCTGAGTCTCAAACGGAGTGACATCGAAGATGGAAGCGTCGTCGTAAGTGAAAGGAGAGACATCCAAACCGTGTTGAATCTCAGTAAATAACGCGTTGTATTCCTCGTTCCCGCGACAAATTCTTTCCTCCACTCGGAAATTTCAGCAGCTTCATCCTCCAAGGTAGGAGCGTCATCACGCTGAAGCTTTCGGATGAGCTCGAGATTCGCATCAACTTGAGTGAGATCATTCATCTTGTCTACAGATTTCCCAAGAACCCTGAACTTTTCTTTGGTCCTCTCTAACTTAGATTTGAACTTGCTCACCAAAGAACGCACGATCCTCTCCTTAAGCGACTCGATCTCAGAATCTTTTTGGATGCCCGAATCACGCAGTTCGTTACGAATATTCTCTTATGACTCCATGTTAGCCTCCAAAGCCTTTCTCTGAGCCACTTCGGCTTCCCATTTGGCTCAAGCTTCTTTGGCCGCCTGTTCGACCTGTTCAGCCTCCCGCTTGGCGTGACGATCATACTTACGTGCCAGCTTGGTAACGGAATCAATGAAGTGGGGGAATGACAAGTATATGAGTTAGGAACAGCATTAGGAATATAGACAGCTCATAAAGGAGAAAGGATCACCTTGGTTCCATCAAGCGACAGCTTACCCTTAACCAAAGCTTCCTTTGGGGGGGGTGGGGGGGGGGGGGGCAGAGTGAGCCTCTTGTTCCGCAATATCGGGCGTCATCAGGCCACCCTGTGAAGCTCTAACCATGTATTGCATCACCCTTTTTCCCTTCTCTACAGCAGACAAGGTACGTTTTCGAGGAATCAGGTTTCTCCTTATTACGGGTTCCGTCACTTTGGCAGCATTACATTCCGGCGTCAAGGAGACTGCGGATAAGGAGCGACGCCCGGGACGATTTCCAGCGGAGGACTCGGAACAACGCCCGGGACGATTCCCAGCGGAGGACTCAGAGTGACGCCCAGGACAAGGGGCAGCTGCGACATCAACCTCCATGTTCTAAACGCAGCCCTCGGACTCACCAGCCAAACGACGTGCCTCGGCCTCCTTCCTTTCACGAATTGATGGCCTCTTTTCCATGATTGCTTGTGACAAACTGTTTGATGAGGCGGAATCGACGAAGTAGCGGGCTCGGGCGTCTTTCATTCGTTGAAGAGAAAAGTCTTCCTGCCAATTGCAGTGCTCGGACACAAGTAACTCTGCTAGGGTAAGAAAGTCTGGCGGAACCTTCGAAAATGGATTGATAACTGCAAAAACGACAAACAGAGGTACCGCATTAGAAAACGTCCAACGGATCTACAAAATAAAGACACGACTCTAGCTCAACTACCCTTTCTTCTCCACTTCCTAACTATCTTATTGATCTACCGGGGACCGACCGATGCTTCAGTTATTGGGACATAGAAGAAGTAGTCGATCCAGTAGCTATCTTTACTTGGAAAACCACTGATGATTGAACGGTTCGCTTTAGCCAAAACTGAATAGACGAGTTTTTCTTTAAGACGTGATACTCGGACATCCAACCAGTTCAGAAGATGGTAAACGTTAACCTCTTCGTCACATTCAATGCTTCTCACTAAAATATCCATCAAGTGACGAAGACCGCGGGGACTTATCTGCGCTAAGGCAAGCTGATACATCCATAGAAACTCGAGAATGACTTCCGGGATCGGAAAGAAGTACAAGCACCAATTGAAACAGCTCTCATACATGGTAAAGCAACCCGAAGGGGGATCCCATACTCGATCCGAGGACGAGGGGAGTATCAGTTCGACTTCCTCCGAAATGTTGAACTTACGCCTTAACTTCAGTAGAGACTCTTCAGTGCACAGTGTGGAGTCCGGAGGATCAGGAATATCACGTCTAACCCTTACTCTGGGAGCCTTACGCTTCAGAGGCTTCGTTGCAGCACACATCTCATTCTCCGTATCTCGTCTAGCCATTTCCGCCAAGGAAACCGCGAATTCTATCTTCAAGTTTTGCTCTCCTAAGATTCATAGTATACACATTATGATGATCATCCATACCGCTGCCCTGATTAATTTCCACCTCGACGTCGCGACTACATGGACAGGACCCGACCTCGGCACCGTGTCGCGATCCGACTTCGGTACCATGTCCCGATCCGACCTCGGCACCGTGTCGCGATCCGACTTCGGTATCACGTCTCGATCCGACCTGACTCCGTATCGCGATCCGACTTCGGTACCACGTCCCGATCCGACCTCGGCTCCGTGTCGGGATCCGTCTTCGGTACCACGTCCTGATCCGACCTCGGCTCCGTATCGCGATCCGACTTCAGTAACACGTCCCGATCCGACCTCGGCTCCGTGTCGCGATCCGAGAAACTGTTTATGAAGAACTTTTTTTCTTTCTCTTTGTCACATATTCTTCAATAAAACTGTTTTTATTGACATAGAGAAACAAGTGTTTATGAAGAACTTGTTTTTCTTTCTCTATCACATAAGTTTTTTGGGATTTTCTTTTCTTAGATCCACCGATCTGGGTTAGTAAGCATATCGACTTCAAATCTTAGGAATCAGAAAGCTTTTCGGTCCCCTTAGACGACGCCAAATTGTGAGTGCAAAAATCGGTTACGGTCCTTGTTCACAATAGATAAAATTGGGATCAAAGCTTTCGTAACTAAACTCCAAATCAAATGAAAGAACAAAGTAACAAAAATGAAGAAGAAAGATAAATCATATTATTATTGATAATGCATAAAGTAAATCGTGAAGGAAGAAAAACAATGATTCTTTCTAGTATATCAAAACTCTTTTTTTCGTCCCCCAGATCCCCCCCTTTCTTCTCTTGTCCTCCTCTCTTTTATAATCTTCTTCTTCTTGTATGACGGTGGGCTTTCGATGAAATGGACCGGATTCATGATGCGAGATCAGATGCCAACAGCTATCAATAATGAAAATCATGCTCTGAGTATTTCCCAAGTAGAAATGAGACCCTCGATCAATCGCATGAAAGAAGAGGTTTGGAAATTACACACTAACCCGAAGATCAAGATGTTCTTGTGGAAGACGCTTATTGAGGCTCTGCCAGTGGTGGATCTCATCAACACAAGAAGTATGACCATTGACTCAAGATGTCAAGTATGTTGACTTGAGGGGGAATCCATTAATAATGTCATTTTCTCTTGTTCATTAGCAAGACAAGTTTGGGTCTTGTCTTGCTAGAAATGGGGTTTCATAGACACGCTTTTCTGCCAAATTTTTCTTATATGTTGAAGGTCTATAAAAGCTCGATGATCCCCATTGATATCAGATTGAGCATCCCTTAGCTTGTTTGGTATATTTGGAAGAATAGGAATGGTTTGGTTGTTTGAAGGGAAACTGTTTTGGCGGTTGATGTGATTAAAAAAAGCAGGGAAAGAAAGAGATCAATGGAAGGATGCTCACGCTATTGATGACATAGCAAAGAAGAGAGAGGAGGAGGATAATGAAGTCCCTATTCATAAATGGGTAAAACCTCTTGATCATTGGGGGAAATACAATATTGGGTTGTCTTACTCCAAAAGAAACCGACTTTTTGGTGCCGCTTGGGTCCTACGGGATGAGAAAGGTGCAGTACTCCTTCACAGTCGTAGATGTTTTGCTTGGTACAAAAATGTGGAGGATGTTAAGGTCATGGTCTTTCTCTGGGCCGTGGAAAGCATGTGTTTTCATAGAGTTTGCAAAGTCATTTTTGCTACTGAATACCCATAGCTATTTAGAGCTGCAACAAGACCAAAGGCATGGCCTTCTTTTAGCTCTCAACATGCTGAAATGATGAAGGCTCTGAATCAAGTAATTTTTTGGAAATTGATGTTAGATTACAAGGATGCTAACAGAGGAGCAGGACTCATAGCGAGGAGTGTCACAAAGCATGAATTGATACATTCTTATATGGCAATGAGCTTTTCTTCTTGGTTAAAACAAGTTTTTGTTGATGAGAGTGCGTGATCCTCTGCTGTGCATCTCCTAATGATTTTTTTGGTGTAAATAGTAGATTCGATCTGGTTTATATGACCCTAGTGAATTCCAAGTAGATTTGTGTTGGTATCACATATATGTTGGTGCAGTCTCCTTCTGTGGAGTTCATGTTGTATTAAAAACCGATTAATATAAGTTCCTTACAAATGAAAAAAAAATGTATCATGAGGGCTCCAATCCTTGGGGTTTTGGCTTATTTGTACCCACTTTGTCAAAGAGTTCTTAACACTACCCAAACTCTTTATAATTGAAATTTTGTACCCAAACTAATTAAATTAAGCGTATTTATACCTCAGAGATGATGGTGTTAAATTCTCCGTTGATTATGCAGCTTAGTTAGTAAAACAGATTTAATGACAAAAAAATTTTAAAATTCTTTTTTTTTTTAGAGATGAAACGAAAACGACGTCGTTTTTGGGTTTTGTTTAGAAAAAAAAACATAGAATGACGTCGTACGTCGTCTTCCACATAAAAACCCTAATATCATCTCTTTCTCCGGAGAACCAATTTTCATCCGGAGTAAAGCCATGAATCACGCAGGAACTCGGAGCTCGATGTCAAGTTCGCTCGTATACAGAAATCTTCTGTCACGACGCATCAGTATGTAGTCGTGGCTCATCACCAGAATAAATCCGGCGGCAGAGGCGTGACCGGTGACGGCGGCGATCGTCGGCATAGGAAGAGAGATGAGATTCGCGACATGGGATTGGAGTTTTGCGTCCATGAGGAAACGGAGGGAAGGATCTGATTCGACGAGGGCGAGATCGTAGCCGTTAGAGAAGAATTTCCCTTCTACCGTGGTGATGAGGACCGATCGCGAAGACGACGGATCGGAACGGATTCGGTTGATGGCGGAGCTGATATCGTCGAGTAAGATGGGGTTGAGACGGCGTACGACGTCATTTTATGTTTTTTTTTTCTAAACAAAACCTAAATATGACGTCGTTTTCGTTTCATCTGAAGAAAAAAAATTTAAACAAAACTTTGAGTCATTAAATCTGCTTTACTGACTAAGCTGCATAATCAGCACTGTTAACGGAGAATTTAACATCGTCATCTCTGAGGTATAAATACGTATAATTTAATTAGTTTGGGTACAAAAATTTAAATTATAAAAAGTTTGGATAGTGTTACGCATTCTTGGACAAAGTGGATAGAAATTTTCGCACTGCACAAGCCGAAACCTATAAAACATAGGGTTAATGGGCCACTGGATCATATGGTTAATGGTGAACTACATAAAACCTATAAAGCATATGGTTAATGGGCCACTGGACCAGACCAATATGGTTGCTTTGTTAGAGTTAGGGTTTGGTCGACCTCCTCTACCTCTATATATTCACTGATTAGGGTTAGTTCGATCGATCTCAATAGTTTACATCGCACGGTTTCCATAACGTCGATAGGTGTCAGAGCAACGCATCGCTCTGAATAACTAAGCGTGGCTCTGATACCAATTGATGCAATGGAAACATCGATATTTGCCTGATTCCTTTGATTTTTCCTTTCAGTTAGCGAAGAGTTAGGTAATGTATTTTGAATTCAGCTTATAGAAAATTCCTTGTGGTTTTTGATACTCGATATTACATAGATAATGGGCTTTGGTCTCTGTCGTTTCACAAAATAGCACTATTGTTGTCTCGAATACATAAAAAAATAAAAGTAAAGTAAAGTTTGATTCTTGAGCATCTGACAAGTTTCTTGTGTTTGGATTTAGCCATGTCTTATTTCAGTTTATGTTTATTTAGTTGTAAATCCTGCTTTGAAATCTTGTTCTTGGTAGATTGTCTGAATTCTTTGAGACACTCTAGTTAGCCCAAGAATACAAGGGAAAAGACTGTTAAAGTTTGCTAATAACACTCTCACTTAGGAATCCAAAAGAAAGCCACTTGTGAGTCGTTGTATACAGGTTCTTGCATAGGTATTAATGGTCTCAAAGTACTGTGACACCATATATATAGTTGCTCTGCCTCTACCCATATATATACACAGAGAGCTATACACTAATTAGGATTCTAATTTCTTTTGTATATATCTTTTAGAAAAACTTTTTGAATTGATTTATGTTGGTTTTAAGATTTTCAAGTTCATTGGATTCTACTAGTTTTTTTATATACTTTTAAAACATTGATGTCACCTATCTATTTATACATTTTTTTTTTTATATAATGAAAACCAGTTTCCATCACGTCGAGTGGTGTCAATACGCTATATATCAATCTCGTTGAAGAATGTTCAATTTTGTGCCACTCTGATACTACTTGATGCAATGGAAACGTCGATGTTGTTTGATTCTTGGAGATTTTTGAAGTTTTGGTTTTGAATATTCTTGATCTTGGTAGTTTGTCTATGTTTTGTCTAGTCCTTTCTTGAATGAGACACTCTAGTTGGCACAAGAATACAAGAAGAATAAAGTATCTTAATGTTTGTTACTGACTCTCATTATAATCTTCATAAGGCTCTTGACTCCAATGCTAATCCTTTGTTTGAGACCAATTTCACAAGAATACAAGAAGAGAAAGTGACTTTCATCAGAATCCACATAAAGGGAAATGAAAGAAAGCCACTTGTCAGTCATTGTATACATGTTCTTGCATAGGTATTAATGGTCTCAAAGTAAACACTTTATATAGTTGATTTGCTTCATTAAACTTTTTACTTTAGCAAAGATAGCTAAATTAAGAGCCTTTGATTCTCTAGAATTATCTGTTACCATGATTTCCTCTGATAAACTTCTTCTGCTTACTTTTTCAGCACTAGCTCTCATTGTATTTGCAGAGAGTCACAAAACAATACAGTTGGAATCGCGGGAGGAGGAAGCGGAGAGACTGCTCAAATATATCAATAAACATGCAATCAAGAGTTTCCGCGTAAGTTTATGTCTTCAATATAAAAGAAATTACATTTAAATTTTGAATGTTAGAAGTTGATGCCATCAGAATCGCGCAATCTTTTTTTTGTTTTTTGCTCTAATCACATTAAGTTTATTGCTTTACATATTTGTAGACTGAACATGGTGATGTATTCGATTGCGTTAACATTCACAAGCAGCTAGCATTTAATCATCCTTTGCTCAAAAACCATTCTATTCAGGTATAGCATTTTGTGTACGGATTGAATTATGATGTTGTGCAGTTGAGGCCTAAAATTTTACCTAAATGGACCAGAAACAACAACGATTCTCAGAGTATTGGTTCCATGCCATTTCGACAAGGTAGCATAAATTGTCCACTTGGGACGGTGATTATAAAGAGGACCACAATGGAAGATCTAATTCAAAATCAGCGTTTGAAATCCATGGGATCCACATATTCAACATATGTTTTTTCAAAGGGCAAGAACGTTGAAAAACCTGGTCACGTGTATAAACCACGCCAATATATACATTCTCTTTATCATTCGCGCTATGCAGTTTCGCCTTATTCACTTGTTTCTTCTTATTTGTTGTCTTTGCGTATTAGTTTGCCTTGGCTGAGTATAAGTTTTCCATTTGGGGAGCAAAGGCAAGAATTAGCATATGGGAACCAAAAGTTTGATCTAAACAACTGAGTCTCACAAGTATGAATTTTGATGGAGGCTCTGAAGAACAACTTCAAAGCATTGCAGCTGGATGGATAGTAAGTCAAGGATCTGGGATTTTTTTTGTTCTATGAATTGCACTTTTCAATTTACAAAATTTTCTATGAAAAATGGCGAAAATTTTGAGTATTTACTGGAACCTCATTCCAAAACTTCCTTCAGGTGTACGAATGGCTGAATAAAAAGCACACTCGCTTATACACTTACTGGACTGTATGATCTCAAAACTTCTAAAGAGCTTTACAAATTACAATAACATGACTTTTTCCGGTAAGCATTCATTTTGCTTGTATTTTCTGATTCAAAACATGCATATGGGTTTAGGAAGACTGGGTGCTACAACACATTATGTCCTGGTTTTGTGCAAGTGAACACCAAGTTCCCACTTGGCTTCCATCTTGAGCCAGTTTCTGTGATCGGTGGAGAACAATATGAACTAAAGATCAAGGTGTACAAGGTAGTGTTACTCAAACTCTCTCATATGAAAGTAAAGTTCCATGAAATGAGCTAAAGATATAGCCTAGTTCATGAGAAGGTGCATTTTGGTTTAGGAGGAAAGTTTAGGAGATTGGTGGTTGGAGGTGGAGAATGAGCGTGTTGGGTACTGGCCAAAATCATTGTTCACAGATGCAGGCTTAGGTCATGAAGCAAGTAGTGTATCATGGGGAGGACAAGTGTACTCTCCAGTGAGAGAGAAGAGCCCAGAAATGGGAAGTGGATTAATGCCGCATTCTTCTTTCAAGAGAGCAGCCTATGTGAACGGTATTCAAGTAATTGATTATGTTACTGGGGAAGTTAAAACCCCAGAAGTTTCTTCGTTGGAGACATTCGTAAGCGCTCCAGATTGTTACGGCGTCATAACGAGTGGACATATAGGGCCTGTTTATTCTACATCTATGTACTATGGAGGACTTGGAGGATGCACATTCTAGTAAAATGTTTATTAACTATTCTCTGTTCTTACCATTTGAGATGAATAAATGAAAATGGATGTTCTAATCTTAAAATCTTTTTGTTTTCATTTCCTTTTAATTTTCTGTAACCATTACCTATTTGTTGGTAGTTAATCAAACTCTTATCTCAGCATTAACTTTTTGTTGACTTTGTTCCATGGGAAGATTATAAAAAGTTACTTTGACTGTAAGTTCTTCATTATGACTGATTCTTTTGGTTCTTTGTTCATTTACATAAGAAAGATAAGAGTCTCTTATTTTTGGAGTATCATTGTTTTGCAATGTGTTCCTCCAATAATCTTCTGTTACTGATTCTGCTAACAATTGCTATTATTTTAGTCACTGATGCAGCTAAAGAACGCCGATCAATACCAACGGAAGAAGAGAAGAAAGAACTTGAGAGACAACTCAAAGCTATCAATAAACCTGCAATCAAGAGTTTCACGGTTAGCTTATCCTTCTTTCTTCATGCATGCTTGCATTACCGCTGAAGAAACATGACATGAGTTTATGAGACACCCTTTTTCAAATTTTCTTTTCAACACACTGAAAATGATGAAATATTTGATTGTATCGATATTAACAAACAACTAGCCTTTGATCACCATCTCCTAAAAAACCACTCTGTTCAGGTTTTGCTTTATGCATAATTCTCTCTCAATCTCCGGCCTCTTGTGTCAAATATGAAGCTCTTTAGAGAATGATTGAATTTGTGGACGCATTGGCGTATATGCAGCTGAAGCCAACAATTGTACCTGAATGGATCCCAGGCAACAATAATATTTCACTTAAAGTTGGTCCCTTTCAGCTTCTGCAACAAGGCATAAATTGTCCACATGGAACAGTAATTGTTAAAAGGACTACAATGCAATATCTTTTGCAAGCACAACGTTTGAAATCCATGGGATTCGATGGCCCGAGAAATTTTCTTACGGAGGGAGATGATTTAACTGGACATTATGTAAGAACCTTACTTAAAACACAATTTCTCTGCTTCAGTTTTCTTATTTTCGTTGTTATATATGGATATTAGTTTGCAACGGTCGACAATACACATAGCACCGTTTCCGGAGTAAAAGAAAACCTTAACCTGTGGGATCCAAAAGGGTCACTAGATCAAGTTAGTCTTGCAAGCATGGTTATTGCCGGAGGTCCTTTAGAACAACTAGCCAACATTTCAGTTGGGTGGATGGTAAGTCTAGTTTCTGGTTTTTCGCTATTAATTAGTGTTTTTTTTTTCTCCTAAAAGTCACATGAATGTAAAGTTGAGAAAAATAGAAACGTATATATTGCAGGTTCATCCATTGCTTTACCAAGAAGGTCACATTCACTTATACACCTACTGGACTGTAAGTTTTGAGTAACTCAGCAGAGTTTACGCTAGTATTTTAGAACTTCACGGGGTCTTAGCGTTATGTATATGGATATAAAAAGACAGGCTGCTACGACATAAGATGTCCTGGTTTTGTGCAAGTCAGCAAGAGGATACCACTTGGTGTCCTTCTTCAACCAATTTCAGTTTATAATGGTATACAGAAAGAAATGGACTTAAGCTTGCATTAGGTAAAAAAAAAAACTTCATTTCTCTAGTGATCTTTTTCTCTTAAGCCATTTTGGGTATTCATCTTTAAAAATTCAGGAACAGGATCGTGCCACGGGAAATTGGTGGTTTGTATTTGGGGGTGAGAACGTTGGGTATTGGCCAAACTCATTGTTCATAGGCTTAGGGTTAGTTAAAGGAGCACATTTAGCATCTTGGGGAGGTCAAGTGTACAGTCCATTAGCAGAGCAGAGTCCACTTATGGGAAGTGGGCATTTCCAAACGAAGGTTTCGGAAAAGTAGCCTTTATAAACGGTATCAACATCATCGATGGTTTGGGAACAGCTTTGATTCCACAAATCTATAGTATAAAGAAACACCAAAGCAGTCCAAATTGTTATAAAACCAAGTATGTTCATGATGATGAGGATCCTTGGATAAGAGCTGTTTACTATGGTGGTCCTGGAGGTTGCACAGGGTAATCATCCATGATCTACAGAGTTACAAGATCTTAAAGATAGGCTCTCTAGAAGAAATTGTAAGATTTTAAAGATATCTGATTAGAATGATCTAAGGAGTTACAAGATTACAAGATCTTAAGAATTTATGATATACAAGCATTATTTATTTTAAAGCTTTTTGTTTTCACTTTTTCTTAGATTGTTAGAATGATTTGGTGGGTGATTTGGGACTAATATAATCATTTGTGTGAGAATAGATTATGAAAGCTTACTTTATAGTTTCGTTTTACAACTTTTCTGTTTGCTTTAGCTTATGGAGACGAGTTTATATCTCAGTATTAATGTGCAGAGTTAAATCTCATATTTTTTTCTTTTAATAATCTGTAACCATTACTTATATCAATAAATTTCATTAATGCACTCACTTTTTATTTGATTTGATTCTATGGAAAGGTATAGGCCACTCTGATTGTAATTCTTCTTTATAACTGATTTTTTTGTTCATTGTCATTTACAAATTTACAAAGAAAGATGACATTTCCTTCAACAATTTTGTGTTAATGATTCTGCTAACATTTGGTCTTATTTTAGTCATGGATGCAGGTAAGGAACGTGGAGCAATACCATTGGAAGAAGATAAGAAAGAACAACTCAAAGCTATCAACAAACCTGCAATCAAAATTTTCAAGGTTAGCCTAATAGCTTGCCTTGTGTTTGCATTACGCTGAAGAAACATGACATGAGTTTATTAGTACCTTTTTTCAATTTTCCTTTTGAGCAGACTAAACATGGTGAAATATTCGATTGTATCGATATTCACAAGCAACTAGCCTTTGATCACCATCTGCTTAAAAACCACTCTGTTCAGGTTTTCCTTTCTACAAAGTCTTTATACATAAAATAAAAAGTCTCTTTATAAGATGACTGAATTTTTGAACGCATCGGCATATATGCAGGTGAAGCCAACAACTATGCCTGAATGGATCACAGGAAAAAACATTTCACAGAAAGTTGGTCCCTTTCAGGTTCTACAAGAGGGCCTAAATTGTCCAGATGGAACAGTAATTGTTAAAAGGACTACAATGCAAGATCTTATACAAGCACAACGTTTAAAATCCATTGGTGTCAATAGTCCAAGACATGTGCTTACAAAGGGAAATAACATTGATTTAACTGGACATCATGTAAGTACATTACTTTGCAGTCAAAAAGACCATTTCTCTGCTTCAGTTTTCTTATTTACTTTGTCATATATGGATATTAGTTTGCAACGGCCGACTATAAGTATAGCACCATTTCTGGCGTAAAAGGAAACATTAACCTTTGGGATCTACAAGTGTCACAAGATCAAGTTAGTCTTGCAACCATGGCTATTGCCGGAGGCCCTATAGAACTACTTGCAAGCATTTCAGTTGGGTGGATGGTAAGTCTAGTTTCTTGTTCGTTGGCCATTAGTTTTTTCTCCGAAAGTCGCATGAGTGTAAAGTTGAGAAAAATGTTTGGAAACATATAAAATGCAGGTGAATCCATTGCTATACCAAGATCACATTCACTTATACACCTACTGGACTGTAAGTTTTGAGTAACTCTCCAGAGTTTGCGCTAGTCGTTTACAACTTGTTGGAATCTGAATGCTATGTCTAGTGTATAATTATATGGTTGATTCAAACAGGCAGATGGATATAAAAAGACAGGCTGCTACGACACACGATGTCCTGGATTTTTGCAAGTTAGCAAGAGGATACCACTTGGTGTCCTTCTTCAACCAGTTTCAGTTTATAATGGTATACAGAAAGAAATGGACTTAAGCTTGCATCAGGTAATAAATCCAGAGTCTCTAGCTAGTGATATATTCTCTTAAGTCATTTGGATATTCATCTTTCAAAACCAAGAACAGGATGGTACCACAGGAGATTGGTGGTTTGTATTTGGTGGTGAAAACGTTGGGTATTGGCCAATATCATTGTTCATAGGCTCAGGTTTAGCTAAAGGAGCACATTTAGCATCTTGGGGAGGTCAAGTGTACAGTCCACTTATGGGAAGTGGGCATTTTCCAAACGAAGGTTTTGGAAAAGCAGCCTTTATAAACGGTATCAACATTATCGATGGTTCGGGAACAGCTTTGATTCCACAAATCTATACTATAAAAACACACCAAAGCAGTCCAAATTGTTATAAATCCAAGTATGTTCATGATGATGAGGATCCTTGGATAAGAGCTGTTTACTATGGTGGTCCTGGAGGATGTACAGGGAAATCATCCATGATCTGAAGAGTTACAAAGATCTTAGGAATTTATGATAAGGTGTAGGAGAAATTATAGAGATATGAAATATATCTAAGCAATAGTATTTGAATTTCAAAACTTTAATGTTTCTTGGAAAAGAAAACTCTTTCATCAATCATTTATCACCGTTTCTGATACTTTAAACATAATGATTATTTAAAAAGAAATGTGGATTCTACTGTCGTAACTGCATATCATCGTTCCGTTGACACTGGTGTAAAGTTTAACGTGGAAATAATATTCATCCAAACGCTTACGTGAAGATCTTTGGCAACTCTTCAATGGTAAAAACATGAGAAGAACAATTTAACTGTATGACATAACACGGTTCTTCACAGCGTTCTGTCTCACCTCTTTTGGCTATGTATCAGTCGCTTCAATGATGTATCAAAATAAGAGAAGAAATTTAATTGTTTGACATAACATGGTTCTACTTTGGCTCTGTCTCAGTGATATCACAGTCACCCGTGTGGCTGTTTCAGGTCGTAATCGGCTGTTTCACCCCACCGCAGGGTTATCGTTTACGTTTATACCCAGTAGAAGGGTCCACAAGTCTCACAAGATCAATTTAGTCTTGCATACATGGCAATTGGATGTAGGAAAAGTAGCCAGAATTTCAGTTGGGTGGATGGTAAGTCAGTTTCTGGTTCCTTTTCCATTAGTAAGTCACATGAATTTGAAGCTGACAAATGTTTGGAATACATATATACAACAGGTGAATCCATCACTATATCAAAATGTTTGGTCTTGTTTTCGACATGTTTACATTGTGAATGATTTTGTAATTTTCTCCATTTCTTCATATCGAATCATTTTTGTCCGTTTGAACAGACGGAACATGGTGCTGTATTCGATTGTATTGATATTAACAAACAACTAGCCTTTGATCACCATATACTCAAGAACCACTCTGTTCAGGTTCTGCTTACTTCATAATCATCTCTTAATAATCTCCTGTCTTTAGTATAAAAAATGGAGCTCTTTAAAGAATGATTGAATTTCTGAACGCATTGGCGTATATGCAGCTGAAGCCAACAACTGTACCTGACTGGATCAGAGGCAACAATATTTCACATAAAGCGACATTATGAAGACACGTTCGACTAATCCAAAATGTTACAGTCATATATGTTCATGAGGAACAAGAACCTTGGCTAAATGCTATTTACTTTGGAGGTCCTGCAGGATGCATAGGGAAATGAAACTATAGCCAAATTAAAGTGTATATAGATCAATCCTTTCTAATACCAACATAATGATTAGTGATTTTAGTGTTACTGCTTTCTTATAATAGATTATTCATATCTAAGAAAGCCTCTTTATATATCATGTCTTTAATATATATATATCTATATATATAAACCCTGTGCATATCATAGCTTACCCCTACTCATTACCCCTAAATCCTTAAGACAAGTAAATATATAATGTCTGAACTTCAAAGCTCTCTGCAGCTTCCTGTGTTAGACTTAACACAACCGATTCAGTCCTCTGTTCTGTCTTCTCTCTCTCAGGCTTGTAAAGAGTGGGGATTTTTCTATGTTACCAATCATGGAATCTCTAAAGAAATGTTTAGCAGAATCTATTCTTTGTCCAGAGATGTTTTCAGTGTTCCTCTTGAATCAAAGCTCAAGCTTGGTACTTTTTCATATACTCCTCGGTACATCGCTTCTCCTTATTTCGAAAGCCTTGTTGTCTCTGGACCCGATTTCTCCGCTTCTGCAAAAGCTTCTGCAGATGTTTTGTTTCAGGATCATCATAAACCAGAGTTAAGGTTGTCACTACAACACAAATCACTGGTCCTCTTCTTCTGTTTTTAATTATTAACCCCTCTTACTTCTTCTCTGTTTTTGTTCAGAGAAACAATACAAGAATATGGTGCTAAAATGGCGGAATTATCGAAAAGACTCGTGAAGATACTCTTGATGATGACTTTAGGAGACGAAACCGGGAAGAGATTCTATCAAAATGAGTTTAGCAACTGTCATGGATACTTAAGATTAGTGAACTACACACCTCCACACGATGTAGAGAATCAAGAAGAGCTCGTTGAAGGTCTCGGGATGCACACTGATATGAGCTGCATAACAATAGTCTATCAAGATTCAGTTGGTGGACTTCAAATGAGGTCTAAGGAAGGGAAATGGATCGATATAGATCCATGTGAGGATCTCCTTGTTGTTAACATTGGAGATCTTATGCAGGCATGGAGTAATGGACGGCTGAGATCTTCCGAACATCGAGTTGTATTGAGGAAGTTGGTGAACAGAGTCTCTCTGGCGTTTTTTCTCTGTTTTGAAGATGAGAAAGTGATACTTGCTCCTCAAGAAATGGTGGAGGAAGGAAATTGCAGGAGCTACAAGTCGTTCAAGTGTTCGGACTATCTGAAATTTAGACTGAGTAATGAAGTAGGAAAGTTTGAGAAGATTGGTTACACTGTTAAAGACTTTGCTGGACTAAAGCTGCCTCAACAAGATGATACTTAAGAGACAAAACCGGTTTTTCGGTTCTAGAGATAAGTAAACCGGTTCTTGTTTGAGAAAGGGAAAAGAAAAGATTGTTGGGAGTGTAATGCAATATCACTATCAATATTAGCTAGTGGAATCCAAAGTTACTTTTTAGAAGAGTTTTTCTTTAAAAATCTCTCTTTACATCTGAAGTAATGTTCCATAGGTTTCTTCTTTTTGACATGTTTATTCAAAATGGGAGTATTAATCAAGCTAAAAACATCAGATTACTTTTAAAGTGTGACCTACAAATGATTGTGTCCTGAGATGGACTTTGAGAAGCACTAAACACTATCTTTTTCCTTCAATCTTTTAGTTTGTTTAATCCAAATTGAACTATTACACTAATCTCTTAGACTCCAATTTGAAAATAGCTGTCTTAATCACTGAATACTTTATAATACAAACCTTAGTTAAGCTAAAGTTTGCTTCCACTTCAATATTACATATCATAAGTGGAGCCAAAACTCCATGGAGAGAAATCTAGACATGTTTGTACTCAGCTGATACACCAATAAAACCATCTCTTACAACTTGTGTACCAGCTTGAAAAGCTACTGCACCAGACTGAGGCGTTTTCTTGATCAGCTATTTTGGATGACAAGATTTGAGGCAATGGATAATCTGTTCTTGAATGTTCTCATAAGAAGTTGAAATACAAAGAAATCAGTTTCGGAAGACTTTTGTCGACAAAGCCAAGCTTGCTGCGACCATTTAAAGCCATCAACATCGATACATACCATGTGCTGAAGTCTGTGGCTCCTGTAAGAAGTTCAGACACTAACACTAACTCGTAGTGATCATTTCTTCAGGATTATCATAAGACTGAGTCATCATTCATGGATACAAAAAAAAGAAGAAGATAGTTTTAAACTTTTAATTACACGCTATTAAAGAATATGCAAAAGTAAAAGGTAGTGTTTTCCCATTGCTTTTTGTCATTGCTCAGTAGCTCCTTTCGTCCCTTCCAACTGCTTGCTGGGTCCTGATGGAACTAAATACACATTTTTGGTCAAATTCTTTGTGCTCCGATAATACAATTCTAGTTCATTTCCTTTGCTTTATTCACTCTAAATACACACTTATGTCAAGGGATGACTTAGAGGGTCAAAGTCTCCCACTGAAATCACTGTGCGTAGTCATTCAAGTGTAATATTATTTAAAGTTCTCGATAAATTCATAAGATCTATACACATTCCAACAAACACATGATCTGAATTATCTAAAGAAACAAAAAAAAAAATGGGAAAGATGAGCTTTGTTTTAATCCTCTGCTTCTTTACCACTCCCTTGAGTGCCATTTCTGTTTCAGCACAATTTACTTGTGACGAAACTGCTGGGAATTTCAAACCCAATAGTCCATATGACAAGAACCACCGTCTCATCAACTCTACTCTGCCTTCTAACGTCACGGCTCACGATGGCTACTTCAACGGTTCAATAGGGCTAGTCCCTGACAGAGTCTACGCCATGGGAATGTGTTCTCCAGGTGCTGGACCAGAGGCTTGCTCCAAATGTATCAAATCCACATCAGATGGTTTACTACAAGTCTGTCCGAACCAAACAGATGCTTTCTCATGGTTAGGTGAAGAAATCCTTTGCCTTGTTCGTTACTCTAGCAAATCCTTCTCCGGAGTCCTTGTCTCACAGCCGTTTAAAGTGTTTTATAATCGACTAGACATTAAAAAAGAAGACCAGAAGGAATTTGATAGTGTGTGGAATGTAAGTCATAATTTACATAAACCCTAAGATCTTTAAACATCTAGATTAATCACATAATAGAATCTATGAGGAGTATTATCGGATTACCTCCGTTCATTGTAGTGGAGAGATTTTCCTGAACGATATCCTGATGGAAGATGGAAAGCCTGATCTCTGAGGTAGGAGTTAGGTTTCTCTCCCCTTGTCTATAAACTTCTCTTTAGGTGTTGTGTATTAGGATGCTTTATGATGGGCTAAAGACACATATTTATAGGTGGAGAGAGGACCTAATTCCTCTTTAGGATTTCCTTAGGATTAATCTCAACCGTCCATCAAAGTAGAGATTTATTAGGAATTAACTCCATTATTTCCATTTAATTGGTTACCAAATATATTATGGAATAACATTATTCTAATAGAAAACGGATCACTAAAGACCACATAATAGGAAAAGGAAATATTAATAAATATTCCTTACAGTCTCCCACTTGGTCGCTAGTACGATCCATTAATGTTTTCTTCCAAGAATCATAAGGCCGGCATAATATGTTATTCACTATTCCTCATTTGGTCATCATAAGTGTCTTGACTAATCTAATAATCAATAGGAGTCATGGCGGTCGCACATCATTCTGCAACATGATCCCTTCCATGTACTACTATACTGACTACCTTCATAGCTAGACCATAAACATAAGTTGGAGTTATCGTAATGGTCCCTTTTATGTCTTTAAATAAAGACTTATTCTGTTATCATAATCCAACAACCAATAATGTGTGTGCACATTGGAAACAAAATACAAAAGATGTAACAATAATGTGAATAATCATCAATAAAGGTAATGAAGTACTTTTCACCTCCAAAAGTTGGAACGTCAAAAGGTCCACAAATATCTGTATGTATGATTTCAAGAAACTGTGTACTTCTTGTGGCTCCTCTTTTAGTGTGTTTAGTTTGCTTTCCCTTAATGCAATCTATACACTCTTTATGATTGGTAAAATCAAGATTCGGAATGACTCCATCTTTTACCAATCTTTTAATTCTTTCACTGGAAATGTGTCCCAGCCTTTTATGCCACAAGTTATACGAATCATTTGAACATGTTTTACGCTTAAGTCCACGTTTATCTTGCAGGATGAGATGAGTTTCAAAAGGTTGATCAGCCAAATTTAATCTATAAAGACCATCAACTAATATTCCAGAACCAATTCGATTAGAGTTTAGAAATAAATTGAAACAACCATCTCCTTGAGACGACTTAAAACCAGCCAAATCAAGTTTGCTTACTGAAACTAAATTACGGGAAATAGATGGAACATAAAGAGTCTGAAATAAATCCAAACAAAATCCACTATCCAAAATGAGACGATAAGTGCCAATAGCTTCAACTGGCGCTTTGTCTCTGTTTCCCATAAATAAGTAGTTAATACTTGGATTTATAGTCTGGGTCGTAAGGAATCCCTACAAGGAATTCGTAACATGTACATTAGCACCGCTATCAATCCACCAAGTGTTAGAAGAAACATGAGTAAGATTGGTTTCGAAAAAGCTTACAAAACCCATAGGATTACCTTTCTTTTCGAACCATTCTTTTCTTTTAGGGCATTCCTTCTGAAAGTGGCCAGACTTTTTGCAAAAGTTGCATCGGTCATCTTTCTTTGCCTTTTTCTTCTCAGCTTGATTGGAATCATTCATTCTGGGTGGTGCTCTTTTGTGGCTTACTTGATGCCTTTTCCCAGCTTTAGGTCCAGCTCCTTGAACATAATGGGCAAACTTAATACCTTCACGCCCAAGCCTAGCCTCCTCTTGAACCAATTTATTGGCCAATTCATTCGAGATCCATCTCTCATCAATTGCATTATAATTGATTTGAAATGGTCCATATTGAGGAGGTAATGAATTTAGGATAAACTGGACAAGAAAAGAATCATCCACACTCATTCCTAAATTCTTCAGCTTAGCTGCAAGGTTGGTCATTTGCAATGTTCATGCATAGACCTTGCCCCATCATGCTTCATGGTTGTAAGATATGCCATAAGTTTCCTTGCTAGGGATTTGTCTGCAGTCTTAAACCGTTCTTCTATAGCTGTCAGATAAGCCTTAGCTTTGTCTGCAACTGGTAGGGAAATCTTAATGTTGCTAGCTATTGTCATCCTTAAGAACATGATGGTCAATCTGTTCGCTTTCTCCCAAGCTTTATGGAGAGTCTTTTGTTCCTCAGTACTGGTATCAATAAGTGGAGCTGGCTCGTTTTCACGAAGTGCCAAATCCAAATCCAGTACTCCTAATGTGAACTCAACTTTCTCTTTCCCTTCTGAGAAGTTGGTTCCCGTGAAGATTGGAACAGCAAAGACCATGGATGACAAGTTAGCAGGAAAATCTCCATTTTAGAGATACGACAAGTCCTAATTAGACTTCTAGAACATAATCAACACATAATTAATTGAATGCATATGACAAGAAATTATGGTGTTCCTGTGGGTAACACCCAGAATCTCAAAGAAAGTCATAGATTCAGAAAAACATTATTGAGTGATATATTCAATTATTTAGACAAAGTTATCTGTGGATATCCTAAGTCTACACATATACAATCACTCCATAAGTTATCAATCATATCTCATGTTTATAGTCTACCTGTGGGTAACTAATTACTACATGAATAGATCGAATATGCAAATCATTATAGGATGAATTCACTGTGGTGATATCCAAAACCTTAGC
Source organism: Arabis hirsuta (assembly GCA_964056655.1). Taxonomy (NCBI): domain Eukaryota; kingdom Viridiplantae; phylum Streptophyta; class Magnoliopsida; order Brassicales; family Brassicaceae; genus Arabis; species Arabis hirsuta. The sequence continues at coordinate 6,718,452 of OZ053303.1, read as the reverse complement.
TTTGCACCTTTTATATGAAACATATGTTCTGTACGAATTATGCACAAATCGTTTATGTAAGAATTATGTATAAATTGTTTCTGTACGGATTATGCAGAGAATAATCTGTATGATTTATAAATAACACTAATTTGTACGAGATATGCACAAAACGTTTCTGTACGAATTATGCACAGAATATGTTCATATAAGAATTCGCACCGATTATGCACGAAACAGTTCTACAGACAATAATATGCGAAAAAACCCTAATTTCGCACAGACAAAATTCGCACGAAACCATAATTGCAGAAAACATAAATTCATGTACGCACGAATTTTGCACAGTAACAGATCTACACGAAAAACTATAATTCGCAGAAACCCGAAATTTGCACAGACGATTTTCTAACAAAAAATCATATATGCCAACAACCTAGTTCGCAGATCTCTAATGTTCCATTATTCAAATCAAATCATAGATCTATCATTCTTAATGGATTAAACAGATGTTTTACAACCATGCTCTGATACCACATGTAAGTCATAATTTACATGAACCCTAAGATCTTTAAACATCTAGATTAATCACATAATAGAATCTATGAGGAGGATTATCGGATTACCTCCGCTTATTGTAGTGGAGAGATCTTCCTGAACGATATCCTGATGGAAGATGGAAAGCCTGATCTCTGAAGTAGGAGTTAGGTTTCTCTCTCCTTGCCTATAAACTTCTCTTTAGGTGTTGTGTATTAGGATGCCTTTATGATGGGCTAAAGACACATATTTATAGGTGGAGAGAGGACCTAATTCCTCTTTAGGGTTTCTTTAGGATTAATCTCAACCGTCCATCAAAGTAGAGATTTATTAGGAATTAACTCTATTATTTCCATTTAATTAGTTACCAAATATATTATGGAATAACATTATTCTAATAGAAAACAGATCACTAAATACCACATAATAGGAAAAGGAAATATTAATAAATATTCCTTACATGGAACGGTTTGATGTCTCGTATGGTCACAAGAGCTTCTTCGTCTTCTTCTTTATCATGGTCTAGTAGTAAATACTATGCAAAGGATGTAGTTCCGGTTCGGGTTTACGGGAACATATGGGTGTTGATGCAATGCACTCCAGATGTTTCTTCAAAGGATTGTCAACTTTGTCTAGAGACAAGCCTTGGTTACTACAAAACAGAGCTCCATGGGAAGAGAGGATGTATTATATTGCGGCCAAGTTGTTTTTTCCGGTGGGAATTCTATAATTTCTCTGGTGCTTTTGATAAAATTGATACTTTACCGGCACCTTTGTCGCCACTTTCACTGCCACCTTCTGTAGCCGATCTGACAGGTCTCTTTTGGTAACATTTTCAGAGCAATTCTTGCTTTTTCTTCTTCTTTTTTTGTTGGTTTTGTGTAGTTATGTTTTTGGTGATTTGGTGGTTTTGTGCAGATGAAGGAAGAATCTCGAGAGTAATGATCGCTGTGATAGTCATTGTTAGTTTCGTTTTCATAATATTGATTGGAGTAGGCGTAGCGATTTTCAAGAGGAGAAAGCAAAAGCAAGAAATTGAGCTTCCAAGTGAGTTTTTTTGTTTGTTTGTTTGTAATCATGATTGGTTTTGGTTTTAATGACTTTTTTGACAAGCTTAATTATGATATTACGTGTAGCGGAATCTGTTCAATTTGATTTAAAGATAATTGAGGCTGCAACAAGCAACTTTTCTGAGCATAACAAGCTTGGTAAGGGTGGATTTGGTGAGGTTTTCAAGGTATATACACTTTGTCCACCTCACTTGATTGTTTTGTGGAGAAACAATGAAATGATTATGCCTAAATTGTAAATTAATTCAAGGGCTTGCTCTTAGATGGAACTGAAATAGCCGTAAAGAGACTTTCGAAAACATCAGGATAAGGCGAAGTAGAGTTCAAGAACGAGGTTATTGTTGTTGCAAAGCTTCAGCACAGGAATCTTGTCAGACTTCTCGGGTTTTCGCTACAAGGAGAAGAGAAATTACTCGTCTATGAGTTTGTTCCTAACCAAAGCCTCGATTATTTCCTCTTCGGTCTGCTGATTTTAACTCTGTCATACTCTTTATCTTTTTTTTTTATTCGTCTAGTACATAGCTAAGTGTGATTATGTATGAAAATGCAGACCCTGATAAGAGAGTTCAGTTGGACTGGTCCTTGCGATGCAACATCATCGGGGGAATCACTCGAGGAATTCTATATCTTCACCAAGATTCACGGCTAAAAATCATACATCGTGACCTCAAAGCAAGTAACATTCTCTTAGATGCCGACATGAACCCTAAAATCGCTGATTTCGGAATGGCAAGGATCTTTGGAATGGACCAAACTGTAGCCAATACAGCAAGAGTAGTTGCAACCTTGTAAGTATATCCTTAAATGGACCTGATAAAGTTCGATTAGTGAACCATTTTGCCGCTGACTTAACCTGTATTTTGCAGCGGTTACATGTCACCTGAATATGTGACGCATGGCCAATTCTCGATGAAATCAGATGTCTATAGCTTTGGAGTATTGATTCTTGAGATCATTAGTGGCAGAAAGAATAGCAGCTTCTACAAGATGGATGGTTTAGTTAACAACTTAGTCACATATGTAAGCAATTATAACTTTGTCTGATTTTTATAAACAATGATCAAAGTTGTGAGTATGTATCACATAACTTCTACAGGTCTGGAGACTATGGGAGACCAAAGCATTGCTTGAGCTCATAGATCCCGGTATCAGAGAAGACTGTAAAAGCGATGAAGTGACTAGATACATTCATATTGGGCTGTTATGTGTTCAAGAAACGCCTACAGATCGTCCAACAATGTCGATGATTCACCAAATGCTTACCACCAGCTCAATTGCATTGCCTGTGCCTCTACCACCTGGATTTTTCTTCGGAAACGGACCAAGATCAAACCCATCAGCACAGGGATTGGAGCCGGGTCATTCGAGCAGCAAGTCTACTATTTGTTCTGTAGATGAAGCAACAATCACCGATGTTACTCCTCGATGAAAATTCAACAGGTTGTCTGATAAATTTGGAGGGTATGTTTAGTTGTTATAGAAGAAACTTTACAAATAACACATCTTGGAAGAGAAAAAAACCCGACTAAACTCCAATCTCATTGATAATCCATAGTTTTGGCAAGTTTCCGGAGCTTCTTCTCCATTTCTTCATCTTTCTTACTCATCTCACTCGTGACCATAGTGTTCCTCTCTCTGTTCTGTTCTTCAGTTAGAGCCATAGACCAAAACCAGCCTGGAAGAGCTCGTTTAACTATAGACGAAGCCTTGAAAGAGGAAACATGCCTCTCATTCGAGACCACCAAAAATAGGCTTGTTTAGCTTTAGCCATTTCCTAAAACTTCTTCGCTTTAGTCTCTAGCCCTAGTCCGAGATTATTTTAACCATGTCATGGTTAAGAGCAAAAGAAGTGGATCACATTTTGGAGAGAAATTAAGAGAGTGTGTGTGTGTGTGTGTGTCAAATGTCAAGGAAGACTTAGAGGGCAAAAGTCTCCAGCAAGAATCCAAACTAGTCACTTTTTTACTAGTGTGCGTGGTCCTTCAAGTGTAATATTCAAACTTGTCGACAATTTGATAAGATCTACTACACATTACAAACACACACACACAAGATCTGAATTACCTAAAGAAACAAAAAACTGGGAAAGATGAGCTCTGTTTTAATCCTCTGCTTCTTAATCATACGCTTCAGTGCCGTTTCCGTTTCTGCACAATTTACTTGTGATGAAACTGCTGGTAATTTCAAACCCAATAGTCCATATGGCAAGAACCTCCGTCTCCTCCTCTCTACTCTGCCTTCTAACGTCACGGCCCACAATGGCTACTTCAATGGTTCGATCGGGCTAGGCCCTGACACAGTCTACGTCATGGGCATGTGTTCTCCAGATGCTGGACTAGACTCTTGTGAAGAGGAGTTGGTTTGAGTTTTTCCTGTACCAGTCGATTGTACTACAAGGAAGTGATACAGAAGTTGAGCTGTGTGATTTGTGAAAAGGAGTTCGAATTTGGAGATGCACAAGCGTGGTTTGGGCTAGAAAAAGGAAAGATATATTTACGTGGAGGAAAGAATAATATATTTACTTGGAGGAAAGGAGAATATATTTGAAGAGAAAAATAAGGAAAGGATAACTACAAAGAAGGAAAGGTTCTCTAGGGTTTTGAGATGTGCTCTATAGGTATATATAGAGGGAGGCTCGTGGCTGGAGTTCTCTTACGCCTCTTAGAAGAAAAATTACAGAGAGATTGATTGAGAGAAGGCGTCCTCTCTGCTGTGTGTGGTTGGTGCTGCTGTAGCAGTTGGTGCTGCTGTAGCAGTTGGTGCTGCTGGTGCTGTACCAGTTCGTGCTGCTTGAACTGATCAAGTGAGTTTGGGAGAAGGGTTCTCGTGGCTGTGTGCCGTTGCCAACCGTGTGTGTTGGTGTGTGGAGGTTCCACAAAACTCAAGTCTAGGCTCAGGGGGAGTTTAGCTCAGGATTAGGTTATCCTGAAGAATCCATGTTATTGAACAGAGCGGTAAATTAAGAAGGTGTACTTGATTTACGCGTTTGAAAATAAGTTGTATTTTTTTTCTGGTTCTAGTGGATTTGATTTCTGGACTTGGTCCCGAAGAGTAGGAAACGAACCTCGTAAAAATTCTCTTGTGTCGTTTATTTTCTGCACTAGTTGTTACCTCACTTACACTTACATCTTGCTCCTAGTGTATCAACACTACATCTAATGGTTTATTACGTAGTTGTCCAAACCAGACAGATGCTTTCTCATGGTTAGGTGAAGAGATCGTTTGCCTTGTTCGCTACTCTACCAAGTCCTTCTATGGTGTCCTCGTCTTGGAGCCGTATACCGAGTTTTATAATCACTTGGTCATTGAAAAAGAAGACCAGAAGGAATTTGATAGTGTGTGGGATGGATTAATGTTTCGTACGATCACAAGAGCATCATTTCCTTCGGTGAGAAACAATTCGTCTACTTCTTCCTCTTTATCATGGTCTAGTAGTAAATACTATGCAAAGGATGTAGTTCCGGTTCCGGTTTACTGGAACATATCGGTGTTGATGCAATGCACTCCAGATGTTTCTTCAAAGGATTGTAAACTTTGTTTAGAGGCAAGCGTTGATTACTATAAGAAAGAGCTCCATGGGAAGAGAGGCACTATTATATTGCGGCCAAGTTGCTTTTTCCGATGGGAATTGTTTACTTTTTCTGGTGCTTTTGATAATATTAATACTTCACCGTCGTCTTTTCCGCCGCCTTCTGTAGCCAATCTAACCACGAAAGCAAAAAGAAAAGGAATGTATTTTTTTTGGAAATATTTTCAGAGCAATTCTTGTGTTTCTTTTGTGTAGTAATGTTTTTGGTGAATTGGTTTGTTTTATGCAGATACAAGATTCCCGGGACGAATGATCGCTGTGATAGTCATTGTTAGTCTCGTTTTCATAATATTGATTGTAGTAGGCATAGCTATTTCCAAGAGGAGGAAGCAAAAGCAAGAAATTGAACTTCAAAGTGAGTTTTTTTGTTTGTTTGTTTGTAAAAATCTTCATTGGTTTTGGTATTTGTCGAGCTTAATAATGATACTTCGTGTAGCGGAATATGTTCGTTTTGATTTAAAGACAATTGAAGCTGCAACAAGCAACTTTTCTGAGCATAACAAGCTTGGTAAGGGTGGATTTGGTGAGGTTTACAAGGTATATACGCTTTTTGTCCATCTCATGATTGTTTTGTGGAGAAACAATGAAATGATTATGCCTAAATTGTAAATTATTTCAAGGGTGTACTCTTAGATGGAACTGAAGTTGCAGTAAAGAGACTTTCGAAAACATCAGGACAAGGCCAAGTAGAGTTCAAGAACGAGGTTGTTGTTGTTGCAAAGCTTCAGCACATAAATCTTGTTAGGCTTCTCGGGTTTTCGCTACAAGGAGAAGAGAAATTACTCGTCTATGAGTTTGTTCCTAACCAAAGCCTCGATTATTTCCTCTTCGGTCTGCTGATTTTAACTCTGTTATACTCTTTACTGTTGTTTATTCTTCTTTTGCATAGCTAAGTGTGATTATGTATGAAAATGCAGACCCTGATAAGAGAGTTCAGTTGGACTGGTCCCTGTGATGCAACATCATCGGGGGAATCACTCGAGGAATTCTATATCTTCACCAAGATTCACGGCTAAAAATCATACATCGTGACCTCAAAGCAAGTAACATTCTCTTAGATGCCGACATGAACCCTAAAATCGCTGATTTCGGAATGGCAAGGATCTTTGGAATTGACCAAACTGTAGCCAATACAGCAAGAGTAGTTGGAACCTTGTAAGTATGTACTTAAATGGACCTGATAAAGTTCGATTAGTGAACCATTTTGCTGCTGATAAGACCTGTATTTTGCAGCGGTTACATGTCACCGGAATACGTGACACATGGCCAATTCTCGATGAAATCAGATGTCTATAGCTTTGGAGTATTGATTCTTGAGATCATTAGTGGCAAAAAGAATAGCAGCTTCTACAAGATGGATGGTTTAGTTAACAACTTAGTCACATATGTAAGCAATTACAACTTAGTCCCAAACTTTGTTTGATTCTTTTAAACTGTGATCAAAGTTGTGAGTATATATTACATAACTTCTACAGGTCTAGAGACTTTGGGAGAACAAAGCATTGCCTGAGCTCATAGATCCTGGTATCAGAGAAGATTGTAAAAGCGATGAAGTCATTAGATACATTCATATTGGGCTGTTATGTGTTCAAGAAAATCCCGCAGATCGTCCAACAATGTCGACGATTCACCAAATGCTCACAACCAGCTCAATTTCATTGCATGTGCCTCTGCCACCTGGATTTTTCTTCAAGAATGAACCAGGATCAAAGCCACCAGAACAGGGATTGGAGCAAGGTCAATCAAACAGCAAGTCTTTAACTTGTTCTGTTGATAAAGCAACAATCACCGATGTTAATCCTCGTTGAACATTCAACATGTTCTTGTTTGGTTTTTGTTGTTTCCACAAAGACTTGTCACTTGTTTTACATATGTACTAACCTCCAAAAAATGAAGGGATAATTACTAGAACGACCTTGATAAATGCCATAATTATTAGAACGACCTTCACAAGTATGAAAATATCAAGGTCGAGTATATAAGACATAAAAACCAAAGTATAAATTTGTAAATTACAAAAATGCCATTCAGATTTGAAAAAAAAAAGCAAAAAAAAAATCAGAAATTTGTTTGAATCGATTCAAACAAATTTCTGATTTTTTTTTGTTTGAATCCGGCGCCGCAGAGGCTGCGGAAGCACAAGAGGATATATGACTTCCACTACAGATCCTATGATGATTTTTTCTTCATTTTCAAGAGGATTTGAAAATCACTAGCAAAAAAAAATTGAAAACTTTTGATTTTTGGTTAGAAAAAGGATATATGATGTTAAATCTACTAGTTTTAGGCTAAATCCAGTTGAAAACAAGTTAAAATACAGTAAAAATGAGCTAAATACATGTTGGCCGCCATTGTTAGGGTTTGACAGCTTCTGGTGAAGAAGATGAAGGGTAAAATACGATTTTACCCTTTTTGAATAAGTCTACCACAACAGATAATTAAGTCTACCACCACAGATTAGTAGGTCTACCACAACAAATCAATAAGTCTACCACAACAGATCAATAAGTCTACCACCACTACATATTATAAGTCTACCACTACAGATCCATCGCTTTTTCGGAAAACTCCAAGCGCCACATACCAAAATTATTTGTTCCATTGACAAACCAACCAAAAATCGAGTTTAAGAAGTAAAGATTGAGGTAAGGATTTTATATTCAAGAGAGGAGGTTCGTCGAAATGAAGAAAACAAGCTACGGCGGCGGCTACCCTAGTTCTTCACCATTAAAGGTCCGCCTGAGGGCAAAACAGTGATTTCGCAACAAGTCTACACCTACCACAAAAAAATCTACCATGCCTAATCTAAACAAGTATACCACAACTGATTAATAAGTCTACCATAACATATAAATAAATCTACCACAACAGATAATTAAGTCTACCACCACTGATAATTAAGTCTACCACACAACAGATAATTAAGTCTACCACCACGTATTATTAAGTCTACCACCACGTATTATTAAGTCAACCACCACAGATTAATAACTCTACCACAACAGATCAATAAGTCTACCACCACTACTACCTATTAGTAAGTCTACCACCACTACAGATTATTAAATTTACCACTGCAGATCAATAAGTCTACCACTGCATATCTGCAGAAAATAAGTCTACCGCCACAACAGATAATTAAGTCTACCACCACAGATTAATAAGTCTACCACAACAGATAATTAAATCTACCACCACAGATTAATTAAGTCTACCACAACAGATAATTAAATGTATCACAACAGTAAATTAAGTCTACCACCACAAGTTAATTAAGTCTACCACAACATATTGGTAAGTCTACCACCACAACAGATAACTAAGTCTACCACCACAGATTAGTAAGTCTACCAAAAGGGATAATTAAGTCTACCACCACAGATTAATAAGTCTACCACAACATATAAATAAGTCTACCACCAATACAGATTATAAAGTCTACCACAACAGATGAATAAGTCTACCATGACGGATTATTAAGTCTACCACTACAGATCAATAAGTCTACCACCACTACATATTATAAGTCTACCACAACAGATAATTAAGTCTACCACAACAGATAATTAAGTCTACCATAACGGATTATTAAGTCTACCACAACAGTAAATTAAATCTAATACCACAACTTAATAAGTCTACCACAAAATATAATTAAGTCTACCACCACAACAGATAATTAAGTCTACCACCACATATTAGTAAGTCTACCACAAGGGATAATTAAGTCTACCACCACTAAAGAATAAGCCTACCAAAAAGGAAAATTAAGTCTACCACCACTAAAGACTATTAAGTCTACCACAGCTGATCAATAAGTCTACCATAATGAATTATTAAGTCTACCACCACAACAGATAATTAAGTCTACCACAACAGATAATTAAGTCTACCACCACTGATTAATAAGTCTACCACAACAGATAAATAAGTCTATCACAACAGATAACTAAGTCTACCACCACTGATAATTAAGTCTACCACAACAGATAATTAAGTCTACCACCACGTATTATTAAGTCTACCACCACAGATTAATAACTCTACCACAGAAGATCAATAAGTCTACCACCACTACTACATATTCGTAAGTCTACCACCACTACAGATTAATAAATCTACCACTGCAGATCAATAAATCTACCACTGCATATCTGCAGGAAATAAGTCTACCGCCCCTACAGATTATAAGTCTACCACCACAGAGTAATAAGTCTACCACAACAGATAATTAAATCTACCACCACAGATTCATTAAGTCTACCACAACAGATAATTAAGTCTACCACAACAGTAATTTAAGTCTACCACCATAAGTTAATTAAGTCTACCACACCAGATAGTTAAGTCTACCACGACAACATATAATTAAATCTACCACCACAGATTAGTAAGTCTACCATAAGAGATAATTAAGTCTACCACCAAAGATTAATAACTCTACCACAACATATAATTAAGTCTACCACCTCTAAAGACTATTAAGTCTACCACAGCTGATCAATAAGTCAACCATGCTGAATTATTAAGTCTACCACTACAGATTATTAAGTCTACCACCACAACAGATAATTAAGTCTACCACAACAGATAATTAAGTCTACCACAACAGATAATTAAGTCTACCATAACGGATTATTAAGTCTACCACAACAGTAAATTAAGTCTACCACCACAAGTTAATAAGTCTACCACAAAAGATGATTAAGTCTACCACCACAACAGATAGTTAAGTCTACCACTACAGATTAGTAAGTCTACCACAAGGGATAATTAAGTCTACCACCACTAAATGATAAGTCTACCATCTCTAAAGACTATTAAGTCTACCACAGCTGATCAATAAGTCTACCATGCTGAATTATTAAGTCTACCACAACAGATTATTAAGTCTACCACCACAACAGATAATTAAGTTTACCACCACAGATTAATAAGTCTACCACAACAGATAATTAAATCTACCACTACAGTAAATTAAGTCTACCACGTGAGCAGTAGACTTATTCGCTTTTGGCGGGAAGCTCATTAATGGCAGTTTCGTAAATACGTTTTTTGTTATCAAAGGAAATAAGGGCAAATCGGGTGTTAAAATTTTTTCAAGGTCGTTCTAGTAATTATGAAACTTTAGAGTCAAAATAGTCAAAAACTCATTTATTAAGGTTATTCTAGTAATCCTCCTAAAAATGAAAGACACGAAAGGACTAAGAGCATTTGCATCCATGATACAAGGAGAGTATCAGTTGAATAAACAAATATTAAAAACACACTCTCTCTTCCTTTTACTTAACTTTATATCTTCTCTTTCATCCTTTTACTTAATTTTTATTAATTTTATACTTTCTTTAAATATAAAATTATTAAAAACATTTGATACTCTCTCTCTTTCTCTCTTCAAAAGTATCAACTATATCAACTATTTGATACCATCTCTCCAAAAATATCAACTATCTCTTCTATTTACTCAAATTTTATTAATTTTATATTTCAATACACCCCACTATTTCAACCAAAAACACTCTCTTTCTTTCTTTAACTCAATTTTTAATAATTTTATATTTAATGATATCAACATTGTATCACCACTACTCATGCTCTAAGCTCCAAACTCATTGGGAAAATAAATGGTCCATACTTTATCTCCCTCACTCTCTGTAGCCTCCTCAGCTTCTAATCTATATGACAACATCCAACAACCTTCAAGTCACTGAATACTTTCTAAATAAAACCACAGTTTAAACTCCACTGAGAGAGATTTAGACATGTTACTGAAATAAACTAGAAATTTCGACAGACAAAAATCAAATGGAAAATCTAAACTACCGAAGAAGGAAAACTCAAGATAAATCTTCGAAAAAACATTACTAAAATATACTTCGCTGAGCCATAAAGCCTAATGAGTATCACCACTCAACAAGGCTTCTCGCCTCAACCTTCCTCTTTCCTGAATCTCTTCTTCTCTCTGTCTTCTTTGCCTTTCAGCAATTTCATCCTGCCTAGCTCTCCGATCAGCTTCTTCCTTTCTACGTTTCTCAGCTTCTACATAAGAGTAAAATCCAATATAACTAAATTTAACATCTAAACAAATTTTCTTTACCTTCACGAATACGAGCATGAAATGAGGGCTTGCTTTACCTTCTACTTAAAACTTCTTTATTCTTTCCTGAACCTTATTTATTCTTTCCACTTCCAATTTCAAATAATATATCTGTTTTCTTTTAGTATCCCTTTCTTGTTTTCTGGCTCGAATAATTTGAGGAATACGCTCCTCTTCCTCAGCTTGTGGAAGACGAATCACCCTTTCTTTGTATAAATCCTGGAAATAAGATTTCGGTATGATTTGCTTGCCAATAAGAATTGCAAAAAAATGGTTCCAACACAAGGAGCTACACTAGACACAATTTGACAAGACAGCTGACCTTATAACCCGACATTCGGACCAAATTGTTCCTCTGCATCAGATCACTCTCATGACGTTGCCTGCTGAGCTCGACCTCGCGCTAAACAAAACAGAAGAAACTATAAGGACCTTTCTATGCCTTAAACCAGAACCAAGATCTAAAGATGCAAAACTACTGAAGAACAAAGTTTCACCTGTTGCTCTCGTTCGTAAACTTCTCTTTCTTCTAGCAGTCGTTGCTGATATGCAGCTTCGATCAAGGGAGCAGCTTCTTCTCTCTTTGCTCGTTCCAAATAATCCATAGTTTTGGCAAGTTTCTGGAGCTTCTTCTCCATTTCTTCATCTTCCTTACGCTTCTCACTCATGGCCCTCTTCATCTTCTCCATCGTTTGTTTCATTACCTTCTCCTACATTTGGAGAAAACTGTCAAATATAAGAACTTGCAAACTGGTGTACTAAACCAGTGTTTCAGAAAGCAAAAAAAACTTACTCCATCTACAAATGTCATCTTTTTTCCCTTTATCTGGCGTTTCTCAGTGTCATCCAGTAATGCCTGAGCTTCCTCAAGCTCCCTCTTCTCTATCTCTCTAAGGGTTCTTTGTTTCCTCCTCTCCTCAAGCTCTGTTGCAAGTCTCTTCTGTTCCACCTCCTTGGTTAGCTTCAGAAGTCTAGCCTTTATCTGCTCCTCTTCACGTTCCTTCAAAACCAAAACACAGAACAGAGAATTTGTCGTCAAGTGGTGATCCAACGACAATGAAGAAGTAGGAACGATGTTTTAATTCATGTAGGAAAAATACCATCTCAAATTGCAGACGCTCTTGTTCCTCCTTCCTCTTTTCAATGATTGATTTCCGAGCGAGTAGTCTTTTGTGCTCTGTTTCTACAGACTCCTCTAGATTTGGTACTATGTCACCAAGTTTTGATGCTTTACTTAGAGCAGGAAATAACATTGCTCTTACTTTGCTCATAGTCTCAGCAAAAATAGCCTGAGGATTTCTCAGACAATCAGGCTCAATCCCCTGACACGACACCAGATTTCCAAAAACTACAACACCCTTCACATGATCAACTTTCATGGCCAGAAAATTGTTTTTCACAGCATCAACTGAAATCTTCTCGACAACTGAGAAGTCGAAGAATGGGATCATCTGAGCTAGATACGTAATTCTTATTGTCTGATACATATTCGACACCTGAAAATACATTCTGTAAGTATATGCAGAATAATTTACACCCGAGGTCAAAACATATGAGTGTATTTTTTTTTTTTTTTTGTATGAATTTTAAATTTATTCAAACAAAAAGCCTCTTTGTTACAATGAAATCTACTAGGTTTTTGTGAATCAATATCTTATTACATTATTTCGTCATAAATCTACGACGTAGGCCTCGTGGCAAACCAAGTGATTAGCCCCTCTCGGAACCGATGATCCCCTGATGTTCGAAGGATGCTTAGCCGGTTACGTATTTCTTTATCCACCACCATTGAAAGTTGTTCCGTTGATCTTGCTTCCTCTCCATGTTTTCTTCTATTGCGCTCCCGCCAGATGTAGTAAAGAAGTGTTTGGAATGTATACCTGATGATAAACTTCTTTATGTGGCACAAGCCGTCCCCTTGAAGAATGGTTAATAGCGCATTCCAGTTTGTGCTGTAGCGTGGCCAAGTAGTCGTTGAGTTAGTGTCCTCCAAATCTGAGATGAGAAACTGCATTCAAAAAACAAGTGGCTTCTAGTTTCCTCACTGTTGCAAAACAAACAAGTGCTGTTTCCCGCCCATATACTAGTTCGATCACCCGTTGATAATCTGTCAATCGTTGCTAGCCACACAAAGAACGAGTACTTTGGTGTTGCGTGGGTAAACCACACACCGTTGTACCAATCCTTTGTAGAGCTTGTGTTCCGTAGTTGATTCCATGTTTCGTAGTAGTTAAACTTCGGCTTGAATTTCCCCTCCGATTGTCTCCATAATGCAACATCTGCTTCCTCTTTTCTGTTTGTAATTGCTTGTGATATTTCATCTTCGATCTTGTTGAATACGTCGAGACGATGACGACGGCGTCTGTGTGTACTCATGACCTCGCCTAATGTCGCATTAAGGTGGATTCCCAACTCGATTGTACCTCGCGGACCTGCAACATTCTTTAAAATACCAAGTGGAGACCAATGGTCATGCCAAAAGTACGTGTTCATACCATTCCCCACTTTCACCCGATGGAACTCTCTTGCGGTTTCTTTAACTTTTAGTAGCTTTCGCCAAATCCACGATCCTTTTGTTGTTGACTCGTTCAACGTCCATATTGGCCCATTCCGGAGAAGCATTGTTTTGATCCACTCTCCCCATAGTGTTTTTCCGCTGCTGATGATACTCCAAATAAGCTTAAAACAGCTTGTCATGTTCGCATCTTTGAGAGATTTGAAGCCAAGTCCGCCTTCTTTTTTTGGTTTGCATAAGTCTCTCCAAGCTACCTTTGATTTCGTTGTTTGTAAGGAGGGTCCCGACCACAAAAATGCAGCACACAGGCTTTCGATCTTAGTGATACATTGGTTCGGTAGGCGATAGGCTTGTATCCAGAAATTGACAAGTCCCTGAATAACGGATTGTAAAAGTTGAAGTTGCCCAGCATATGACAAGTGCCTTTCTGTCCAAGAACTCAAGCGATCTCTGATTCGTTCTATTAGGGTTCCGTAGTCCGTGGCTCTCATCCGCTTTGTCATAAGCGGCAGTCCTAGGTACTTCACCGGTAGTTCTCCCGTTGAAAAAGGTACATTGTCAAGCAGTTCTTCCCTTCGTCCTCCCAAAACTCCAGCAAGGAAGAGTGTTGATTTTTGAGGATTTATTTGCAATCCTGAGTATCGAGTAAATTCCTCAAAAATCTTGAATGTTGCATTGATCGAGCATTTTGTTCCTTCAACAAACACCATTAGATCGTCAGCAAAGCAGAGATGCGTGATTTGTGTGTTCTTGCACTTCGGGTGATAGCGAATCCTCCCTTCAACCGCTGCCCTATCAATCAAACTTGACAAAACATTCATACATATAACAAATATGTACGGGGATAACGGGCAACCTTGTCGCAGGCCCCTTGAGCTGTTAAAGTAGCCTGAGAGTTCACCATTGATCTGGACAGAGAAGGATGCGCTTGTTATGCATAAGCGAACCCAATGAACAAACTCTTCGGGAAAGCGTAAAGCCAACAACGTGTTAAGTACAAAGTCCCATTGGACTGAATCGAAAGCCTTTGAAACATCAATCTTCATTGCACACCGAGGTGATACTGATTCCAGATGGTAATCCTTTACCAGCTCCGTTGCAAGAAGTATATTCTCCATTAACAACCTGTTTTTCACAAAAGCCGATTGGTTTCCGCTGATGAAATCCGGAAGAAGTACCTTTAGCCTGTTAGCAATAATCTTCGAGATTACTTTGTAGAGTACATTGCAGCAAGATATCGGTCTATAATCCTTCATCTCCTTAACCTCATTTGATTTCGGAATTAAAGCCAAAATTGTTGAGTTCACACCTTTCGGAAGAAATCCCTTGATGAAGAAGGATTTGATGCTCGCGATGACGTCTTGACCAATCGTGTTCCAAGAGGCTTTGAAAAACTCCGTTGTGAAACCATCCGGTCCCGGGGATTTATCCATAGGCATCGAGAACAATGTGTTGCGAATTTCTTCATCTGTAACTTGTTGAATTAATGCAGCACGATCCGCATCTGTGCAACGGAAGGGGAGGAGTTCACGAAGCTCATTGATTGTCAGTCCTTTATACTCGGGCGGGCGATGGTTCATGAAGGTTGAGAAATGATCGGTTGCCTCCTTTTTGATATCTTCCATCTTATTGAGAACCAAGCCCGTGGCAGTTCTTATTTCTTTGATCGAGTTGCGCATACGTCTCATTTTTACCGAGTTGTGGAAGTAGCAGTTGTTTTTATCACCCACTTTGAGCCAATGTAGTTTAGCCTTCTGTTTTAGATATCCTTCCTCAAGGTGTGACAAGTGTTGCCATTTCTCGTATGCCTTCTTCTCCGCTTCCATACTTTGAGTTGTGGGTTGTTGTAATGTTTGTGTTTGTTTCAAACACAAATCTTCGTATGCATCCTTTGTTCTCTTTGACAGATTCCCCAACTTCTCTCTACCAAGTTCACGTATCCTTGGCTTTAGTCCTTTTAGCCTTTTTGTCAGCTTGTACATAGCAACCGTGGAGACAAACAAAGGTTGTGTTTCTTTCCAATAATCGCTCACTAATGGCGCGAACTGCGGTAGCGAGGTCAACACATTTGCAAATTTGAAAGGCTTCCTCGTTCCTATTTGTTGACATTCCAAATAGAACCGACTCCTCGTGTGATCGGAGCAACCCCCTGATTCAAAGACACAGTAAGATTGTGGGTAATCTTCAATCCATTTTTCATTAACCAATAACCTGTCAATCTTTTTGCAGATTAAGCCTTCTGGTTGTTTGTTGGACCAAGTGTAATGTGATCCTTGGTAACCCAAATCTGTCAACGAGCAGTAGGCAACCACCTCCCTAAACTCAAGCATTACTGATGAGGGAGAAGAGCCCACATCGTTCGAGTGATCCTCACCATAAAGAGTCTCATTACCTGTTGAAGCAGCTTCAGAGTAGCAAGCTTCTCCAATGAAGGAACATATTGGGAGAGATGTACTTCTGGTAAAGAAGGAGCTGATGAAAGCTTCGCGCCGAGTTTGGAAATTCTATCCAACAAAGGCTTAACCTTGGAACCAAGATCAAGTGGTTGAAATTCATGCTCCAAGAGATGGTAAAGATCTTTGACCTCTTGAGTTGCACAGCTCAAAACACGTCTTGAAACCTAATTGTGGATAAATCAAACTCGAATCAAATCACCACAAGAAGATAAAATATGACACAGAATGAATATTTTCAACTATGAAGCACACAGCTGTTAGAGACTCACCAGCTCTGGGAGAAGTGATGCACGAGAAAGCTGGAAATGGAAGAAATTGAATTAGAGAAAAGCAAGCCAGAGACAAATGATGTAATATGACAAAGACAAAAACAAACTAATTAATGTTATCATATCTCTGGCCTCTAATTTAGGTTCAAGATTGAAGTCTATGAGATTAGCCATCTTCAAATTGTGTTCTTTCTCATTTTCAAGTTCCAAATGGGATGCACTGTGAGTCTGACCAAACAGTGGAACAGATAAGGCCGCCAAGACAACAGATGACGCTATTAGCTGCAAATCCTTCTGGTTTAAGTTCTTATTGAAATTTTTCTGCAAGCTAAACAGCTTAAACCATGCATAAGCATGGTAAAGATGACTAGAAGACATCCAGAAGATCTCAGTCAATTTGGAATAATAAACCACCAACAAAGATGACTTGGGCGTTTTCTTGACCATGGACATTAATCCATATATATCTTCCACAGAGCAAAAAGCTTCCTGCAAAAAACAAAAGGTACTTCAATTTAGGTAATGATTCTATATCATTGCTAACAACGGAAGGAGATGATAGGACGATTAGAGAAAGAAACAAACGTACCTGCCAAAGTCCAAGCTCAGTAGCAACTTTTAACTGCTCAAATCTTGTGTTTAGGTAAAGTTCCAAGCTTTCAGGCGCTGTCAAATCAGGTTGGTCCCTCTGATCACTGTATTTGTTAAGGTCTGCCAAATGATTTCTGATAATTTCGCAAAGTCTACGAAATTCTGTTGTTCTTTTATACTGCTTACAGAACTGGAAGGCTTTATGCGTTGTCATCTACAAGATAACAATAATGCATAGTGAATTAACCGGTTCTGTCTCAAGGCCAGTTTTGAGCCAATAAAAAAGCCAACAAAAGTAATGTCGAATGAGAACTAACCGCATACAATGCTTCCAACTTTGAGTTGTTTCGCGATATCTCAAGAACTATTCTGTAAGCCTCCCACGAAAACTTGAGCCACGGTGTAACCACAACACGGTCAGACCTATCTTTCTCCTTCTCGCCACACACAAAATTTAGTTGTAAATCTTCGGGCTTTTTATCTGATTCAAGGTCATCAACATCAAGTGCCTCTTCCTCGTCCAGGGAATCTGCCTGACTGCGAGCCTGCTCAGCTTTCTCGGTAACAAGACATAGGAAGTGTTTGGTTACTTCTTCAAAGGAACTGACATTCACTTGCTGACAAGAATTGCGGTATTGGATCAGTCCATCTTTAGCAAACAGTCCCCTCCTCAATTCAACACAAAGTTCCACATATCTAAACATAATCTTCTCATGTGGTTTCTGCCAAGATCTAAAGCTCCTAGAGGTAACGAGATCGTGAAGTACCAGGAGAGCCTCTTGTTTCTGCCCAACATTGATTAGTTCTGCAAACACACAACACAATGTCCCATTCATAATCCCAAAACTGAAGGCATGAGCCAAATAAAGGCAAAACAATGTCTAGTTTACCATCTGCACGCTTTAACGCATTCTCTGGATTGGGATAAATCGCCATGATTCAGACCTGAAACAGCGATGGGTTTCTGTGAATATTTACTCAAATCATCAATTCAAGAAAGTAAAAAACTGAACTTTGAACTAACCCACCAACGAAAATCAACAAAGCAGATGCAGAACCTAAAGAAAGTATTCTGCTTTACAAAGCAACTAATGGAAATTCTTGCCCAAAACCCATAATTTCAATTTACACAATCAAAACTTTTGTAGAATGCAATCGCAGCAGAAAATAGTCGATGCGAATACCAACCAAAATCAATGTGAAATCTATACTATATAAAAGTTGAAAAGCTACTATCTCTTAACACCGTCCACATAAGATTTAAATCAACCAATCAGTATTAGACATATCATTAATTAATTTTTTTCAATTCATATTTAAATATTGTTTCATTTTTTTTTAAATTGATAATGCCAATCAAAAAGCTACATGTCCTTTTTCAATTTTTTTTTTTAAAAAAATCGATATTTCATTTCT
Organism: Arabis hirsuta; assembly: GCA_964056655.1. Lineage (NCBI taxonomy): Eukaryota > Viridiplantae > Streptophyta > Magnoliopsida > Brassicales > Brassicaceae > Arabis > Arabis hirsuta. The sequence continues at coordinate 6,699,933 of OZ053303.1, read as the reverse complement.
TTTAATATTTTCTTTTTATTTAAAAATCGATATTTTCTTTCTTTAATATTCCTTAAAAAACGAAATAATAACAATTAAATAGTAGATTAATAATAATAGGAGCTCATATATTCTACACTAAGTTTCGGTATCCAATTAATATAAAAAATGATAAGTACTACTAAACATGGAAAAAAAAATCGGAATTAGTTCCTATTATTTTTGGGAAAAGGAAATTCAAAAGTTCCTAATACTATTGGGAGAAAAAAAGTAATTCTCGGTTCTATGTAAGCACTTCATCTCCATATCTTCTTTTTAACATGAATTTATGCAGTCAATCTTGATCCAAGCATTCATTACGGCAAACCGAATAGGCTACTATAAGGGAAAGATCAAACCCGGTGAAATCTACAAGATAAATAAAAAATTTAGCCATTAATAACAAGACAAGCTACATGGTGTCGATGGTGACCACTTGATTGAAAGGCAAAAGTTACCACAATCTTTATTTCCATATTCACCCTGCTAGGAAAGTTGTATAAGGTCGTCGATGGTGACCACTTGATTGAAAGGCAAAAGTTTAGAATCTGTTCTTTTGCAGAATTTGAAGAAACAGTCAACATGAACAAAAACCTATATAGTAAATATTATTTGTTTATATCTAGCTATTGTTATAATACCACCATAAACTAACTTCGAACATGCTTCACCTAGCTACCGTTGGAAAAATAATCCTTATCAAACATAGGATTTAAAAACAAAATTCTATTGGTCCACATCAACATTTACATTAATCGGATAAATTAGGAAACATTCTTAATTGTAATGTAGTTTTGATAATATGAAATAGCATAGGAGATAAGGAAACTATGACATGATTTTCTATTAAATATAACAAAATAATAACTTTTTTTTGTCAACCATTCTATTATTTAAAAAGTGTCACCACGTTTGGTTATCCAACTTGGTGGAGTGAAAAATATGGAAAGAAATAATATATTTTCTTAAATATAAAGTTTTAACAATATATTTTAAAAATATATTGAGAAGGTGGAAGAAGGAGTTTACACACAAAAATATGGAAATAAAGATAGTCAGAAGTTGAATTGTGGTAACAATTATTCAGTTGTTATAATAGATTTTGACAATAAATAAAAATATTAATTACTTTTGTCCTTTATAGTTAGATTTATATTATGAGTTTGGCTATTTTTTTTTCAAGATATTAACTTCTATTTTTTAAACATTTAGTGTAAGTTAAATTTTTTTTTATCGTTAATAGAAAACTTCTATTTATTTTAAGTTTTATTTTATTTTTCTTACAAAATTTTCCATATAAAAAAATAAATATATCATTAAAAGGTAAAATATAATCTATGTATGATTAAAGCTAATAACAAATTGGAATCATTGAATTTTACTTGATAATCTTAACATCAAATAGCGTCAAATTTTATTAGTGAAAAAATGTTGAACCTACTTGATTAAAGCTAAAAAAAAATTAGAATCATTGAATTTTACTTGATAATCTTAACATCAAATAGTGTCAAAATTTATTAGTGAAAAAAGGTTGAACCTACATGATGTTAAGGCAGTATACATAGAATTTAAATAGCCAATAATTATAGTCCACATCAAAATTGAGAATTAAGCTAATTTTTTCTATTGTGAATAGAAAATTTCTAATTTTTAAAAGCATTTAGTATAAGTTAATTTTATTTTTATTGTTTTTTTCCAGTTCAGTTTGAAAATTTTTTATAAGCTTTTCTATTTAATTCTTAAAAGGGTAAAATAGAATATATGGATATTAAAGCTAAAAAAAAATGAAAATATTGAATTTTATTTGACAATCATAACATCAATTAGTACCAAATGTTATTATCATCCTAGAAAGTAAGCACGATGAAAAAATTAATGGCTTGTAGTTGAAATTGGAGAATGATAGTTGAGAGATTGCTGATATGGTAAAGATGACAATAGGTAGATGAGCAAACATGTCAAACTACAAATGCTAGAATTTTGTTGTCACAACTAATAAAGATAAAAAATATTTTCTCAACAAAAAAGGGTAAAATAATAGAAAAAGTGTATTACATGCTTTTAATATTTAGTTTTAGTGGGATAGAATTAACCAAAATATATATGGATTTAGTCTTGCATACTTTACTATTTGAATCACAGACTTCGTGAATTGTTGCCAAATATACAGAAAGGATCATGAAATATCATTTATAATTAGTATTTATCATAAATTACTAACCGATACAAATTACTATTTATGGTAAATTAATTAATTAATTATATATGATATTTTCATCTTTTTACCATTGCACTTTTGCATTCGTATACGTCGATGTATATATCACTTAAAAATTAGCAAGTCCAAATATATATTAGACTCATCGATAAAATAAACCCACGCGTAGCCGTCCTCATCGATAAATCAATCAATAGTGTTGCTATGTCAAATACTCATATTAGGAAAATTTCTTAGAGTTGTTAAATAGAAAATAATTTATCAAACAAGAAAATCTATTACAATTAGAATTCAAAAGGAAATATATGTATTATGATAAATAGAAATTATTCTTTTTCTATTCGATTATTACAGAAGATATGTGTTGCCCGAATTTATATATATATATATATATTTTTGCTTTATCGATTGAATGCAAAACTAATTTTACAGCTTTCATCTTTTTTAGGTTTGATATTATGTTCTGATGTTTCTAACGATTTTTTTGTTGGTGTTTATTTTTATCCATTCGTTTGTTCGTTGCTTTTGCTAATACACTTAAGATATACTCGCTCCGTTTTCAAATACTTAATGGTTTAGAATTTTTTTTTTAAAGATTGATGTTTTACATTTTTATGCAGTTTTAATGAAGTAATGAAGATGAATTGTGAATTTCAAGACATATTAATTGATTTTATTGAATTACTATTGGTTAAAATTTATAGAAAGTTGTTTAGCACAAAAAATAATACATTTAAATTTACAATTTAATATATTTTCTTAATATGTGTGAAAATCCTAGAAAATCAATTATATAAAAACAGATGGAGTAGTTTTCTTCTCAATTTTAATTATTTGTTCTGGGTTTGTTTTTATTTTTGTAAGTTTTTTCAAAAAATTCTTATCCATCGAATATAATAAAAACATCGATTCTAACAAAAACCTAGCTGGTAACTTTTCTTTAGTGTTACTTTTTTTTTATATGGTGAAATATTTTTTAGTTTTGTAAGTTTTTTCTTTATAACATGAGGTGTGAATTTGTTTCTTTATTTTTTCTTCGTTTCCCATTGTTCCTCATATATTTGCTATTCATTGACGTAATTTTTCATATTCTCTATTGTTACACAATCTCTCATATACTATTGTTGCGCCGTTATTATTACATTCAGACTTAACTCTATGGATATAGAGTTTCAAACTTCTTTTGAGCTCAACAGCCTATGTTCAAGCCTCTAAGGTTTAAATTTTTACTTTTTTTTTGCTTTAGCTACAAATAATTTTATTGTAACGTAGAGATTACTTTGTGCTTAATGTGAAATCAGAAAATTTTGAAACCAACAACTATATTCCATATCAACATTTAAAATTATGATAATTTTTTTTTGTTTATAGAGAACTTTATTTTTGTAAAGCATTTCTGTTTTTTTGCTTTAGTTACACATAATTTGTTGTAACGTAGACATTACTTTGTGCTAAATGTGAAATCGGAATATTTTGAAACCAACAACTATTGTCTATATCAACATTTAAAATTATATTATTTTTTTTTTGTTTATAGAGAACTTTTATTTTTGTAAAGCATTTATTACAAGTTAATTTTCTTTTTTAATAGAAAATTTCTATTTTTTTTAAGTTCAGTTTTTTCTATTTTTACAAGTTTTTCCATTTAATTCTTAAAAGGATAAAATAAAATATATGGATAATTGGATATTAAAACTAAAAGTAAATTGGAAACATTGAATTTTACTTGATAATCCTAACATTAAAGATCATCAAATTTTATTAGTAAATTTATTTTCTTTTAATGCTACTGGCAACCTATAAAACAAGTTTGATAACAAATCTAATGGCTTGAAGCTAAAGGTGGAGAATAATAGCAGAGTTGAGAGATTGTTAATATGGTTAAAGAAGAGAATAGAGTGGATGAGCAAACATGTTATACTACAAATGCTAGAATTTTGTTGTCGTAAGAAAGATAAAAGAATAGAATTTGTTTTACATTGATTGATTGGTGTCTACATTGTGCTTTAATAGTTAGTTCCAGTGAGATAAAATTAGCCAGATATCAATAGATTTAGTCTAGCATATCTTTAGTATTTGAATTAGAGACTCAATGGATTGTTGTCAAAGAAAAAAAAAGAATCATGAGAGGTAATTTAGAGTTTGAGAGTAAAACAGAGAGAGTATAATATACTTAAAAATTAGTTGGACCACATACTAGATTGGCTTTGTGTGTGATTATATCATCAAAGGGTATCTGAAACACTAATAATCATCAATAACTTTTCAAGTTGAAATGTCTTTGATGGATTTTGGACATATGGTGGTAGTTGCAAATATACAACAAAGCTAATCTTCTATGAGAAAGTAAAATTTAAGTATCATGAGTCTGGATTAAAACTCCACATATTTGAAGTAATTAAACTGGGGTTTCCTAATAATTTTAAATTTTACAGTCGATTAAATAAATATGTTTGACAAACTGTTTTTGAAGAACTACAAAATTAGTTAAATGTAGAACAGCTATATAATTATCAATTGATTTTAAACATATAAATCTACAAATGATCTCATTTGACTTTTGTCTAGGGAATACATTGAGAGTAGAATGTTTATAGTCTAGATGAAAAAAAAGAGAATCCGAATATGCCTGCCAACTAACTTCAATAAAGTGTGGATTGAACAAATACAAATTAACAATACAAATTCGTAAATTAATTATCTAATTCTCTACGATTGCTTCATTTTCTTACCATTATATTTTTACATCCGTATATGTCAATCCCTGCTAATTTAAAACTTAGTAAATCCAAATTTATATTAAACTCATCGATAAAACAAACCCACGCGTAGCGTGGGTATAAAATCTAGTCCGAAGTAACAAAGATTCAATCAGTCGTGCGAGAGAAGTAACAAAATTCAAAATAAGATGATATAAATAAGATTCAAAATAAGATTTGTGTCAAAAATGATAACAAAATTAAAAATAAGATGATATAAATAATTAAAATTTATATATTTAAAATGTAATTTGATATAATGAGATTCTCTAAAGGTGGTGTTATTTAATGATGGATTTTAATTGATTTTAAATCCATTCACAATCCATTGTTATTCAATGATGGATTCATTAATAAAGTTTGAAATCTAGTGTTATTGGTTCTTATATTTACAAACTCTTTATTAAAAGAGTTTGAAATCCATTGTTATTCAATAAAAGATTTAAAATGACTAATTAAAGTCTTGTGTTATTCAAGTTTGATAGATTCTCATAATTGTTTTTAATGAAAAGAGTTTGAGTGGATTTGGAGTTAACTTTTACAAGTAAATTATAAAAACGAAAATCAAACCTCTTACCTTGAAATTTCAAAAACCAACTCAAATCATGTTCATATATGTATTCTAACTAACAAATACACATACATCTTTTTATTATTATATTTTTTAGATCTCCATCACTCCATTTTTTTCCATAACGTTTGAGATGGAGAAATGATGGCATCTACACATGTACGTTTGTTTTGTTAATGAATGATTCGTTTTCATACCTATCATTTGTTTTGTTTGTTTCTAAAAATTTTACTATAAAAGAGGTATTTCTATCCTAGTAATTAACACCTCTGATTTTTGTTGCTATTTGATATGGAGAAATGATAGTTTTTGTTAGTGATGATCTAATAACAATATTTTTACTGTAAGTTTTTAAATAATGGAACAAATTGTTCACGAGGAAGATGATACAAATGTTTATTAAAGGTTTTTAGTTTTTGTTTGGATCAAATCTATAGATAAATCTATTCTAAAAAATCAAATGATATGATATAAATTTTATCAATACAACATCAAAGATTTTGAAAGTATAGATAAATCTTTAACTTTAGATTGTAAAAATCAATGATGAATCATTTTAAATCAATCAAATCTTTTAAAATCTTCATTAGAATCCATCATTGAATAACACCCCCTAAATATCTCACTGATGTACATAAAAACAATTCAAACAACACTTTCATTTGCGATTTACGATGGCCATATTTCGTTGCGACGAATATGAGATTTGTTCTGCTCGCAGATTCATCAGAAACTGATTGTGCAATTACATCGATAATTCGATGTAAATTTTTCTAGACACGTCATATTATGATAAAATATGTATGTACGAGAGCTGAGTGATCCAAGTTTGAAAAAAGAAAAGTGAACCAATACTGAAAGCTGATGAACTTGTCATGGAGGCCTGAGAAGTTTGTTCACAGCCGTGTCAAGAACATCCACATTTCTCCGCAGGTGCTTTCTGCAGATTGATTTGTTAAGGATTGTACAACAAAATCACCGCGATTATAAAAGCTTTGGACCTCACAAGGGCATGTCTTTGTCAGTGTGTTCAAAATTCAGACACAAACATAGTTGACACGCAAAGAACCATATTAACTATTTAAGGATACAACCGAGCAGCCAGATTCTCAACACCCTTAATTTCCTCGTTTAATCTGCATGTTGAGCCAAAATATATTCATACCAGATAACACAATATGGAAGAACTCAGTCACGGTTGTGAACCCATTTGAAATTTAGAGGTCAAGGCTAAGGAATCACATTAAGACAACATATTTGGACACAGGCTCGGTGTGTTCTATGATCAGATTCAGAGTAATATCGAGATCATTATGAAAGTACCTGAGGCAAGAGTTGATATACCGGTTTCCTTTAGTGGCTGCATCTAGAGCTGCAAACTCATAAAACCAAGAAAATCGGTTCACTTTCTTTAGGTCCTAATAAGATTACGAAAACCAGTTAGGCTCAGAACATGTAGGTTTCTCACCAGTTTCCTGAAGCCGTCCCGCTGCATCACCAAAACAACTCATGTGATCAACTGAGCTACCAGTAGCCTATAACACCATCATCAAAGAAGCCTCATCACCAAACAAACAAAGAATTTAATCGAATAAGCCATCCCGAGAAAGAGAACAGTTTCCTTAAAAACAAACAGTTCAAAAGCTTGTTTTCGAAAAAGTGCCAATCAAACTCAGCAATATTTTCATTGTTCCAAGAACATGTCAAGAATCACATTATCTGGTGCAGCAAAAGAAACCATAATCTTTCCAGAGCTCAAAACATAAACATTGCAATAGGCATTTGTGAAATTCCCTAGTTTCAGAATCTAGAAGACCTCGCTTCTGTAACTTGAAGCAATCTAGAGCAAAGCACCTAAAGCCTATCCTCTAAATTGCAAAAAAACTGTTCGAAATCGATGAATTTGAACCCTAGATTTGACATCGCCAAATGTCATATTTTCTCGGCAACGATAAGCAAACCGACGAACGAAAACCGATTCACAGAAGCGTTATTCTAACCTCAGAGAGAGTCGATCGGAGGGAAACAAAGAGAGACGAGAAGCTCTCCGCGATTGCCTGCGAATCCTTCTCGACCGTAGCAAGGGTTCTCAAAATCTCCCCTTGGTTCAACGACGACCCGCGGTCTTTTTCCGAGCCAGTTTCCGGCAACGAATCCTCTTCCACCGGCCGATCAACATCAACTTCAGCTCCGGTTTCCATTTTTCCCGTTAGTTATTCCGGTGGGTACTCGATGGGGGAAATCAGATCAAAGATGGTATCTGTTCTTCCAAGTTTTAGGAAATTAAAAAGCCACCCCACTACTCTTTTGTCATTGCATATATGTCCCAAAACAATTTTAATATGATAATTTCAAGAGTGAATTTGGTGAATGACAAACTTTGCCTACTTATTGGGAAACTAACAAAAGGGAATTTTAACATTAAGGAACTGACAAAAGGGTACCGACCAAATTAACTCTTTAATAAATACCAAACGCGGTTTGTATCTCATGCGCGTGGGGGAACGAGGGAGAAGTGACTGACGCAAGCATCAGAGGCAAGTGGGTGGTTGTGATTAATGAAGGAAAACGAATTCAATACGAATAAGAAGATCTGTGTGTTGGGCGGGAGATGTGTGTCTTGGGCGAAGCCCTAAGTTTAAGGCCCCAATAAATAGGATGGAAGTTCAGCAAGATTTGTAGACCGGTACAACGAAAAGTAGAAAGAAAATAAAAAGACTTGGTGATACAAACAATTGTGCGTGTTCATCAGATTCTGTAAATAGGTGAAGATAATATGTAGATCTACGTTAAAACTTAATCTGTAATTTAAAAAAATAGTGAACTAACAATTTTCAAAACCGGTTTATTGCAGGTGAAACTTCAATGGTTACTCTTAGCGATATACTCAGTGATCTTGTTCGGGTGGAACAAGGATGGTGGAGAAAAAATGTAGATGGGGTGTGGAAGTTTGTACGCTTGGAAGAAAGATTGAGCAAGGGGATAAAAATTCGTGAAGGGGAAGGAGTAGAGGCAGTTCGCTCAAAGGTGATGAAGGAACTGCGAATCAATGATAAAGAAGAAAACATCAAGCTTACCTATGAGATGCCGCAGTGGATGGACAACGACGGAAAGGTCAAACCAGTCCCGATTCATATCCGCGATGACGGGGAAATGGATATGTTTCTGGCAATGCGTGTAGATTTGCACGAGCTGAAGTTGTATGTAGTCCCACTACCAAAGCACATGACTCTCCAGATCAATGACTTCAGCGTCATCCCGGTGAACCATGGGTTTGCATATGCAGAGTTGGTTAAGGGTGATGGTAAGGAAAGTAGTGGAAGTGTTGAGAGGGTTCAGTCACCGGCCAGCAACATCGTCCTCTCACAGCCGCAGACAGAAAAAAGAGATACAAGAAAAGGGAAGTCCATTGCTTGGCTAGGGGACGCTCACCATGGAGGAGATAGTGGAGCTCTATCTTCTAGTTTGAACCGGTACAAATCGCTATGCGGTGATACGAGTGAAAGTAGATCTTTAGACATTCTGGTTGATTCACAAGACGAGTCAGACACTGGTGGCAGCAGTAGAGGCCTGACTAGGAACCTAGTGTTAAGCATTGGAAGAACAGGTAAAGGATAAACAAATTTTCACATTGTTGAAATGCTTGTTACGCACTAAGTAATATCTTACGGACCTATGTTCACACTTATTGCGTTATGCATAACTATAGTTATCTAACACATTATATGGACAACTAATCAATTATATGGATATCTAAAACCTTGGTTTTGAGTTGATAAATGTTTAAATATTAACATTGTTGAGATGTATATTTTAGAATTTGAATTAACCAAAGTTCATCATTGACGTGTATACATATCCGGGAACAAAAGACTTCCCGACTCTATTGTACCAGACAAGTGACAATATAACAACAGTTGACCTACCAATAACGGATCTACCAGCCTTCGTATTTGGGCGGGATGCAGCCCCAGTGGTAGATGACCTCAAACCAGAAGGTAGGCAATTATGGATGTGTAAATAATATCATGGTTAGACATTCAAAAATTTAGACCTATACAAAAGAAAATAGGTATCTGAAAAAAGATTTGAATCTGTATTTTCTGCAGAATTAAGGAGGACAATGAATGTGGTGCTTGATATTGCTTACGAAGGCGATGAATTGTATGTAGGTCGGGTGTTTAAGAACAAGCATGATTGCAAAGTGAATTATATCCAACCATCACACATAAGTCCATCACCTACAATATGGTAGAGAACATAAGAATATAATTTTTTTATCTAAGAAACAAAAAAAAATTAATTTTAATAAAAATAAACAAAACAAACAAATAAGACAAACATAACATCTTACATCTGAACGGCATAGATCAATAGATATCAGAATGGTTAAGAGGTCAACATCCTTCAAATAACGACCAGCACCAAAGTCAAGTTCCCTAATTTAGAAATAGATATACATCAATATTTGTACTGCATTCAATAAATAAAATATCCATCCAAAAATGTAGATGGATAGATATAATAAACAATAACATATTAACAAATATGATAGATGTCTAATAAATAATGACAAATCTTTACAGCGTAACAGAGTAAAATACCGATGTATTCTTGTACATAGATAGATATAATAAAAATAACAGGTTAACAGATATAATATACGTTTAAAATACTTAATTGATCACCTTGTTGGTTCAGTTTTATGGCAGATAGCAATGAATTTGGGGTTAATTGCAGATGATAGAAGCATGTCAACAATGTTCACTTCAGCATCACCAGTAGACTATTGAAAATAAAATATCAAAGGAAAAGTGAGTGGAAATGTAATCAAATAAAAAGAAACAAAAACATGATGAAGAAGATGATATACATTCTGAACCGGATCTGTCTCAGATACAACAGGGTCTGATTGATTAGGCTCCCCTAATGAAACATTTTCACCCGCAGAGTTACCATTACCTAAATCATCATCCTGCAAAATAAAATTAAATAAGCAAACAAATTGTAAAACACATTTAAAAGAATAAACTAAAAGTTGAGAAGTGAATTACCAAAGTAATATCACCATCTACCTCCATAGGGTTCTTCAAAGATTTCTTATCACCAACGGTTGAACCTTCAGGAACATTTTCTCCAGGTTCATCAAAAAGAACATCAGAAAGACGAAGATTTTTTAATACATCTTTAATGACTTCATCAGAATCCTTGGATTTCAAACATTCCCTGACCAACAAAGGGACGACCTTCTCCAATTTGTTATCAAGGCGGATCTCAACATGCTGAAAACCAGAACGAACACTGTTGGCAATCATGGTTTTACACTCAGACATTGCAGCCTTAATCTGAGCAGCTACAGCCTGTAGTATCTTAGAATTGGAATTAGAGGAAATAGGTCGATGACGCACACGGTGTAGCCGAGCCTTCTTGGTTCTAGAAGATCCAACCAATTCACTTTCATCCAAACTTGATTTAGATTTCCCTTTCCGCTTGGCTTTACCAGGATTCTTACTATTTGGAGCAGCAGGGGCTCCATATCCTATTTGTGCATCTTCAAACATGTCGCGGTAGAAAACAACACCATCGTTAATTAGCTTTTCCATGTGTGCAACAGAACTATCATCACCTTCATCAGCCCAGCTATAATCATCTTTGTCGCCAACTTCGCCTCCGGGAGTTGGGAGTATGGAAATAACATCAACCTAACATGTTATAAAATCAAGAAAATCAATACAGACTTAAAATAACTAAATGACCCAACAAAAGGGACAAAAACAATAATGGGTGGACAAAAAAGAAAATACATGTATAAGTTAAAAAAAAAAAATCTGAAAACATTAACATAGACACCTAAATGGTAACAAAAAAAATCTGGAAATTGGAAAACAGCTCAATGACACAAGGAAGGAACCAAAGGAAAACATGAGTTGACAAAAACAAAAATAGAGGTTGAAGTTAAAATATAAACCACTAAATATAAACATAATCTGTTAAATGATAATATAGACATCTACAGAGATAAATAAATGCTAAAATAATCTTTAAATATTTAAAAATTTGAATAACATTGGAATTAAGATCAACCATATAGAGACATATCATACCGTGTCTTTCTCATCAAGTTCCACAGTTTATCGAGCTTTAAGGCAATAACGGGATGACTTTCTTCATCTCCGGATTCCGAATCAGTACCATCACCAACAGCGAGAGATGCAGCAGGGACAACTTGCAGCACTACAAGTTGCAACGCATGCATAAAACCTTGGACAGCAACAGTGGACTGGGCTAACTGTGTGAAAGAACGGGATTTAATACATTGCATTGTCATATCAAATGAGTGGCGACCCCATGGATAGTTAAGAAAGTAATCAAGGTTGCGAATCATCTCAGCATGCTCTTTAGGAATCTTCATGTGAAAAGATCGACGACAAAGAAGACCATCAACAAGAAGCAAACACGCATACTTGACCCGCAGTTCAGAAGAAAGATTCTTGGGTCTCCTAAGCAGAGAAACAAGCCTTTCCCCAGTCATATTCTCTTCACCACCAAAAAGCGTGAACCAATAAGGCGTCACTCTAGGTTTACTTGTTAGAGTATCTTGATCAATTTAAGGAATGGGCCTACACCTAAGACCAGTCACAATTCCATACTCTCTAAGGCTAAATTTTATAGGTTTACCACCAAAAACAACCCATATCTCATGGTTTTTACCAACAACTAGCTGTCTAGAGAGCAAAAAATGAGCGAGCTTCCCAGAAAAGGTAGGAAGAGAATTAAGGTCAAGCAAACCCCCAAAAGCCGGTCAAATTACAGCAAGCTCTTCAGGTTGAAGAGCACGGAGAACAACCCGAATGAAGTTCAACTTGAAATAGCAATTAACACGGTCACCAACAGGTTCTTCCCGGTCTGCAAAAATACGGAGTGAAGGTTCGGATTCTCCATAATCTATACCGGAAAAAAGAAGAGTATATCAAATTGAGATCATATATGGGTAAAAATTGGGGATCTACAAAATAAAAAATCCATATTCTACAAATACCAATAACAAAAATCGTTTAGCACACTAAAGAGATCCGTAGATCTGGGCGAAAAACAAAAAATTCAATAGAAAACGGAGGACGAGGGTGTCGAAGAAGAGAACACGAAATTCAATAAATTAAAATTGAAATTTCGTATGAATGAAAGAAAGCTGAAAGGATTGAAGAAAAAAAAACGGTGAAAAGAACGAGGGAGTAGAACACTTTGAATCACCGACAAAAGGAGATTAACGGAATTAAAATGGAAAACGAAGGAAAAATTGAGAATGAGACTAGGGCTTTTGAGTTCGGCGGGATAAGAAGGAAGATGGATGATTTTCTTTACAGAACCATTCGAAACAAAGAAATATTCACACGCAAATATCACTTCGGTTTTCAAGCCTATTTAATGCAAGCGACAGTAGAGAAGGAAAATATTCCTTTGTTTTGATGGAGAAGCGCGTAAAGGCAATTTGGTCACATTTGATGGAAAAATATTATCTCCTTACTAGCAACAAAACTACTCTTGCTATTTATTTAATTACGCCCAACAGTATTGCTAGTGAGTGCAAATACTCTAATTTCAAAAGCTTTAGAGCATAAGTAACGGTGATACGAAAAACGTCTCATCTCATTTTTAAGTAATAAAAAATTAAAAAAAATTAAAAACACAAAAAAAGAGGAGAGATAGTCTCTCGAGAACAAAACGGATGAAACGATTCAACAAGACTTGCATGCTACATGTCTTCATAAGAGTGATTCACATTTGTTTAATAATTTAATTTTAAAATAAATAATTAAATTAAATAAGAATTATTAAATTAATATATTTAAGATCCTAAAAGAGCGTTTCAGCGTTGCTGATACTACTGCTCCGTGCTGGATAAGCTTCAAGCCTTCGAAAGAATTCATCTGGTACGATCGTGCAGAGCGGTAAAACTTTTGTGAATTATACAATTTTATTTTTACGTTTTGAAAATGTGAACATGATATTGAAGGAAGCCAAACTTTAAAACCGTATATTATTAATTATTTTCTTACTTGCCGGAATCATAGAGACAATAAATGGCTTAAGGAAATCTTACTAGGTTGCTACTATTCTTCTTGTATTCGCTTTTGATTAGTCCATTCCAAAAATTCTCGCCATTCCAAAATCTGCGAGCGGGTTCATATCAACATTTAATAGGATGTTACCGGATGATTGTGAGTCGTGAATCATGATGAGGATATAAGATCCCTCTTGCAATTTCTCCAATGATCTTGCATCGGCTTGTCTAGTCCAACTGGCTCTGCATCATAGAGCCTGCAAATGCGTATTTGAAATATTAAAAACAAAGAATGGCACGAAATATGGAAAATATAGCTTAGGCTAGGTATTGAATTTGACTAACCAAAAAGGAAGTTGTGAAGGTTTTTATTGGGCACAAATTCGTAGACAAGTATCTTCTCTTTTCTTTCCAAATAAAACCCGGGTAGCCAAGGCAAAATCAATTAGCAATTGGTGAAGAGGCCCAATCTCTTTGGATATTACGATAGATTCTTTCATCTTTCCCATGTGGGACATCTAAACAATTTGCAACTTGGTTCTCGAACTCTCTTTCACCTTGTCATGATGTCTTAGATAGTGTCTTGACTGCAACTTGTACTCCACTAGGAAATGTACCCTACAAAAGTACTAATTTATTCTTAAGAGAGACACATGAATGGGAATTTGTAAGATTAATCATTAAAATGATGGAAGTACTCAAATGCAAATATTATGACAGGAGTTTCCGCCTTTTCATGTATTCATAGAAACCGGCCTTAAATTACATATGAAGAGCAAATCTTGAATGTCTCAAAAGAAAAAACGTGGTGAATTGTTAAGACCATGTCGTGGTGAAGGAATTGAAAATCGGTGGTGTGCTAATGGCGGTTTGGTTGTAGAACGGGTAAAGCTCGAACCTTGCATTACAACTCAGCATAAGAAGTCTTCCGCCAGTTTTGGAGACAGAATACGCAGTCTTTGTCTTGTCGTTATCAGGAATGTACTGAACCAATACATAAATCGACTGGAGCGATGTGAAGTTCGCCATGTTAACCGCAAACTCTCTTGAACTATTAGCAGCCTCCTCTACTGACTTGTTGAAAACAGAGCTCTTTACATTAATTTCGAGCTCATCAATTTTGGAAAAGTTAGTGTTTGATTTGATGGAAATGGTTGCTTAACTTGCTTGGTTGTTGAATATTTCAGTTGACAAGTAACGTTCTCTTGGGCTCCTAGTATGTTGTCTATTCTCTTTCATACATAACATAACATTATGCTCCAGCCAGCTACGAAACAAGAGTATTATCATATTACTTCACTTGAAATTTAAAGCAAGAGTATTCAAGTTGATCTGGAAAACATTTCAGCTCAACTGTTGATCAAATTGTTAAAATTAATAAAAAATCATTTTCAAATTATAGGAAATATCCAAGAAATTGGGTATAGAAAAACTTCCAAGAATGGTGGATCCTACATGATAGTTACGTCTGTGGTGGTTCACATATCTCCATGAAAAGATAACTTAAATTTCAACACTTGCTAGTGTGAAGCCTCTTTGTTAATTCTATCTCTTAAAAGCTCTGTATCTTAAATCTTCTTTCTATCGTAGCAATGGATTTTTACGTTTTTCTTGCAACTGTTGTTGCTACAATCTTTACGCTTTTGGGTTCAATAATTTATATGGTTTATGGAAAGTTGAGAGTCCAAGAAAACAAAACAATCGTTTCTCCTCTAACTTCTCCATCTCTTATTTGTCAGAGTCAAGCAATGGCTTCTTCTTCTTCTTTATTTCTTTCTCCTCCATCTTCTTTCTCTCGAAGCTGGGAACATGATGTCTTTCCGAGCTTCCACGGGCCAGATGTACGCAAAGGCTTTCTTAGTCACATTCATAAGGCTTTTGAAAGAAAAGGAATCAAGCCATTCATTGATAGCAAAATCAAGAGAGGAGAATCCATCGGTCCTGAACTCAAACGGGCGATCAAAGGATCTAAGATTGCCATCGTCCTACTCTCCAAGAACTACGCTTCTTCGTCGTGGTGTCTTGAAGAATTGGTGGAGATCATGAACAAAGAATTGGGTCAAACGGTGATGACCATTTTCTATGAAGTAGATCCAACGGATGTAAAGAACCAGACCAAAGATTTTGGGAAGGTCTTCCAAAAAACTTGTCAAGGTAAAACCAAGGAGAAGATTGAGACATGGAGAAAAGCTTTGGAGGATGTGGCCACAATCGCCGGTTACCATTCAAGCAACTGGTTCGTCCTCTTGACTTCCACTTGCTTTTATATATAATATTCATTTATATCTTTTTGTAGCATTTGAATTATATGCAGCCAATCGAAAGTCATAACTTT
The DNA here is from genome assembly GCA_964056655.1 of Arabis hirsuta. Classification (NCBI taxonomy): domain Eukaryota; kingdom Viridiplantae; phylum Streptophyta; class Magnoliopsida; order Brassicales; family Brassicaceae; genus Arabis; species Arabis hirsuta. Next base: position 6,683,970 of record OZ053303.1, on the reverse strand, counting down.
TGAATGTGTATGTGAGTTCTAAGTAATTATTATAATGACCATGTATATATACCTTTGTTAGGGTTAATGAAGCGGCAATGATCGAAAACATAGCCTCTCATGTTTCGAAAATATTGAATCATTTGGTACCATCACCTGATCTCGACCATTTCATTGGGATGGGAGTTCACATGGAAAGGATTAAACTGTTGTTACGCCTAGATTTGGATGAAGTAAGGATGATTGGGATTTGGGGTCCTCCAGGAATTGGTAAAAGCACCATCGCCAGAGTTCTCTTTAACCAAGTCTCCAACAGTTTCCAGTTTAGCGCAATCATGATGAATATTAAAGGAAGCTATCCAAGACCTTGTCTCGATGTGGGCAGTGCACAGCTGCTACTACAGAACCAAATGCTGTCTCAGATGATCGACCACAAAGATATCATGATCACTCATTTAGGAGTCGCACAAGAGAGGTTGAAAGACAAGAACGTGTTTCTCGTTCTTGATGATGTTGATCGGTTAGCACAACTAGATGCATTGGCCAAAAAGGTTCAGTGGTTTGGTCCTAGAAGTCGGATTATCATCACAACAGAAGATTTAAAAATTTTGAAGGCACATGGGATCAACCATATATACAAGGTGGATTTTCCATCAAATGATGAGGCGCTTCAAATGTTTTGCATGTATGCTTTTGGTCAAAAGTCCCCTAAAGATGGTTTCAGTGAGCTTGTTTGGGAAGTTCTACACCTTGCTGGGAATCTTCCTCTAGGATTAATGGTTATTGGCTCCTACTTTCGGGGAATGTCTAATCAGGAGTGGACAAGGGCACTACCAAAGTTAATGAATCGCCTTGACGGAGACATTGAAAGCATTTTAAAATTCAGTTATAATGCTTTATGTGATGAGAATAAAGATTTATTCCTCCATATAGCATGCTTTTTCAACCATAGACATATTGAGAAAGTGGAAGAACATCTTTCCAACAAGTTCTTGGATGTGAGGCAAGGGCTTCATGTTTTAGTTGAGAAATCTCTCATAACTATTGATCAGGGAAGGATAGAGATGCATAGTTTGCTAGCCCAACTGGGTCAAAAAATTGTTTATGAGCAATCTATTCGTGAGCCTGGAAAACGACAGTTTTTGGTTGATGATAAAGATATTTCTGAAGTTCTCGCTGATCCTATAGCAGTAAGTTTTTCATTACTCATTCTTTGCATTGCTAATAACAACCTGAGTTTATTTTACCATCTCTACTTAATTTTTGGGGTTTTTTTCAGGTTACTAGAAGTGTTATTGGCATATATTCCAATAACACTTTTGGGAGCTTCTGGGACAAGTTAAAAATAAGTGAGAGAGCCTTTGAAGGAATGTATAATCTCGAATTCTTAAGATTGGGTGGTGGTTTTGGTCATACAAACAAAGTGTCTTTGCTGGAACGTTTGAAATATATATCTCCAAAACTTCAGTTACTAGATTGGAAGTATTCGCCAATGACATGTTTGCCTTTTATTTCCAACATGGAGTTCCTTGTTGAACTAAGCATGGATCACAGCAATCTTGAGAAACTGTGGGAAGGAATCAAAGTAAGTCATTTTGTTTTCTTCTAATATTACCTACAACTCTACAATCTTTTACGAACTATAATTCTTTTTAGTTTTATGCATGTTTTTTATCTTTGTTAAGTGTGTCAAGGTGTTCATGTATTTTATCTTTGTTTGTTTGTACAGCTACTTCAAAATCTCAATTGGATGGATTTGAGTCATTCGAAAAACCTAAAGGAACTTCCTAATCTCTCAACTGCCACTAATCTCAAAGAATTAAATCTCTGTGATTGCTCAAGTTTGGTGGAGCTCTCTTCCTCTATTGGGAATGCAACTAATCTCCAAAAATTAAATCTTAGTGGATGCTTAAGTCTTATGGAACTTCCTTCGTCTATTGGGAATGCAACTCGTCTCCAAAAATTGAATCTCAGTCGTTGCTCACGTCTAGTGCAACTCCCTTCTTCCATTGGAAATGCAATTAATCTCCAAAATTTGGATCTCAGTGAATGCTCAAAACTGGTGGAGCTCCCTTCCTCTATTGGGAATGCAACTAATCTCCAATATTTGAATATCAGCTATTGCTCAAGTTTGGTAAAGCTCCCTTCCTCTCTTGGGAATGCAATTAATCTCCAAGTATTACACCTTGGTGGATGCTCGAGTTTGGTGCAGCTCCCTTCCTCTATTGGTAATGCAAGAAATCTGCAAAAATTATATCTCAATTTCTGCTCAAGTCTGGTGGAACTCCCTTCTTCGATAGGGAATGCAACTAATCTCCAAGAATTAGATCTCAGTTATTGCTTCAGTCTTGTGGAACTCCCTTCTTCTATTGGAAATGCGACTGATCTACGAAAACTAAATCTCAGTTATTGCTCAAGTTTGGTGGAACTTCCTTTCTCGATTGGGAATGCCATTAATCTCCAAGAATTAGATCTCAGATGTTGCCCAAGTTTGGTGGAACTCCCCTCCTCTATTGGAAACCTTCACAAATTGAGTTTTCATAGTATATCTTGGGAGGAATGCTCAAAGTTAGATATTCTTCCGACCAACATCAACTTGGAATCTCTTATCTAACTCAATATCATTATTGCTTGTTGTTAAAAAGTGTTCTCGAGATTTCTATAAACATCAAATTTATCTATCTCATGGGAACTGCGATAAAAGAAGTGTCTTCGTCAATCAGGTCATGGTCTACAATACATACCATGAAAACCTCAAGGAATCCCCGCATGCTTTTGAAAGCATCACAGAGCGGCACTTGATGAATACAGAAATACAAGATATTGGTGGGTTAAGAGCTGATCTCGTCTAGTAGCTTGTGCTAAGCGGATGCAGAAAGCTAGTGTCACTCCCACAACTTCCAGATTCCGTATCAATGCAGAAAATTGTTAGTCCTTGGGAGAGATTAGATTGCTGGTTTTGGAATCTAGATTTTCAAAACTGCTTCAAACTAAATCATTGAGATCTCAACATCCAGACATCCAGACATCAACTCGTGAAACTGTGGTCTTACCCGGTGGAGAAGTGCCTGCATGCTTCACATACCAAGCTTCTCGGAGTTCCGTAGCAGTGAAGTTGCATGAAAAGCTTCTTTGTACATCAACAAAATTTAAGATATGCATCTTGTTGGTTAACTGGTGCAAAGATAAGGTTTATTGTGGGGAATATTTTAGCCTGGAGTGGTATCATCACGTCCAACGGAATGCTCGTACTTCATGTAGATCAGGTAGAAACCTTGTTTAAATAAAAGTATCAGAGCATCTGTACAGATTCAACTTTGAACTTTGAAGCAATGGTGGTGACTTCCACTGATCTTTTTTTGAGTTCAATCTCAAATATTATAACTCTGACACCAGCAAGGTAAAAGAATGCTCGATACTCCAATTCTTTTAGCTTCAAGCTGATGAAGATTCTGAATCTTTAGATTTAGATGAAGAGAGTTTTTCAGCTTTGACTTCAAGTAGCTCAAAACAACGTCGGGTTGATAAGTGACGGGGCTGTGTCAACTTCTGCGAATGCCCCCAAAATAAAGTCTGTTATAATAACAGAGTCGCTACTCTTTTTTTTGTTGTTGTCTTTTCTTCTTTGGTTCATCGAGTCTTGTAACAAGAGAGAGAGAGAGAGAGATGGTAACCTGGAAGATAAATGAAAGCCGGATACTTCAACCCTTTCATGTATTTGAATATTATGAGAGCTTGAGAGGTGACAATGAAGACATCAAGATCCCAAACAAACAATAAAACCAAAGTCATGGATGAAGGATGGTCCTGCTTTTCGTTGCAAAATTCATAATGCGATGCGATTCAACAATTTTTGTTCCCTTGCTGGTTAAAAACAACCAATGATAAGAACTTTAACGTTTTCCTTTTCTGTCAAACAAGTACTGAAGTTTGCAACAAAAGTGTGAAATTCTGTTTTGACATTAAAACTGCCAAATCACGTTTTAACCATAAAAATTCATAATCACATTATTATTTAGATTTTGAGATTTAGAGCCAAAACAAAATTAGACTTAGGATCAAGATCATCACGAGCAATCTTCACGTCATGGCGAGGCGGTTGCCAATAAAGCGAAAGTGGTGTTGGAACTAAAATTTAACAAGTGATTTTCATCACTTTTCCGGTAGCTTTTCCGTCAAGGTCGTTGCCCGGAATTACCGGATTATGAGTTCATTGGAAAACTTGCAGTTTGGACTACAACTTGGAATGCTCATAAGTTAAAATTGAAGTATTGGTGAATGAGAAATGTGAGGTCAAAGTATGGTGTGTATGACAATTAAAGTCAACACATTTATTAAAGTCCCACATTACTTAGAGAGGAAAGAGTGGAGTGGTATATATACTACCCTCTTCTATCATGTTTACAAATGACTAGCATGATGCATGTGAGAAATGAGAACCACACGCGCGCGCTGCCGCTCGCTCGGCTCGGCTCGGCTTTTTGGGGAAATTTTGTATTAAGTTTCGACCCAACTTTCTGAACCAATTGGTATCCGGATAATTGTGACCCAATAGAACTGGCGAATAATTGCGATCCAAATTGGTAACCGATACCCCTTCGGTTTTATAAAACCGCGCGCCATCTGCATCTTCTCTTTTAATCGTTTTTTCCAGAATTCGAAACCCAGAAATTCAAACTCCAATTCTCCCACCAAAGTAAGTCTCGAGAGTATCATCGATTCCTTTGTTCGTCAGACTACGATTTGAGTGTTGCAAATCGTTTTATCCTGAGATTCGTAATCGTTTCAAACCGTCACACTACGGGCGATTTTTCGAATTAAGGCAAGAGATCAATCTCGACTCCGTGTTCGCGTTTTTTAAGATCGAGATTTCATCTTACTCTTAATTCTGATTCGTATTTCATTCGGTTTTCTCAATTTAATTTTTCGGTTCTTACAAGTGGTGAGGACACGCAACTCCGGGTTAGGCTTCCAAGATAGAGAACGTTGCGATCGAGCTTTCGACAACTGTCAGTGGAGTTGTGGACAAGTGCTTAGAGCCACGACTAAATTTGATGGCTATTTGTTTAATTGTTGTTTTTAGTGCAGTGGTTAAATGTTTTTCTCATTGGGGCTTTGAAGTCTTCTGTTCAATTTTTCATCTTCCTTTCTTTTGCATGCACATGTTGTTCTTTTTTTTTTTTGTAATTATTTTTGGGCCTTGCCCTTTCTATCTTTCTTTCCACTAATAAAAGGAACTAAAACTAGAGTTCTAAAGAAAAAAGAAATGTAATTAATTATTAAAATCCATTGAATGAAAAACCTTAAGCAAATCATTTCTCTTTGTCTTTTTCTTCTCTGAAAAATTTGTGCTCTTACGGCCTTCAACGACTGAAATGAGTGAGTTTTTGACGCCATGAGTCGTCGTCAGAGGATGTTGACGCCATCACTATAATTGAGGATCTTTCTTATTTTACTCTTCTCTTACGACAATACGCGTACCCTTTTTCTTATTTAAAAATATTATTTTCACAAAATATAATGTAGACCAAGTAGCATTTGAAAATGGATACAACTTCACATGGGTTGATGAATCGTATATTTCAAATAGTTAAGATAGCTACTACTTTTTGATGTGGTGTGTGGGTCTTAATCAAGACGCTATACGTGCACCTATAATAGTGGGTTTTATTTTCAACAACAACTATTGCGAGCTGTGGAAGCCGAAAACGACACCGTTCATATTCCATCTCGTTACTAGGCGCCATTGAGACAAACAAAAAATCTGGGGCCATGGAGCCAAATAAGCCATAAAATGATAAAACAATTATTCCCGGTCATCTGCTCGCATAGCCACAAATAGGTACTTATAAGAGAATAGCTTCATATTCGATATATCAGATCTAAACTTTGACCGGGGACTCTCAATCCGGATAGTAATCAATTTCATTTAAGAATTTTCAGTTTCTCGATTTTAACTAAAGCAAAATCCATTTTAGTCTGGATTAATTTGATATGGAATTAGTTTCGATTCAACCATAATTTTTAATCAAATAACCCAAACAGAAAATTAAATTTCGATGGTAGGAGTTACCGCCATGGTTTTTTAATGCACCATGTCCTCATATACCCTTGTGGCTTTTTTTTAAATCAGATATAACCTAATGAAAAAAAAAAATTTATTTTTGATTTAAATTTTCTGTGTAAAAATCGAAAAAGGATAAAAAATAGAAAAATCCTTAATGAAATTTCGTATTTACCGATCCAACCACCCCGAATTGGATCAACCCACACTCAAATCGGATCCCACTCTCCCTCTTCTCCTTAATCCAACAACGGATCAACTTCTTTTTTAAAAAAAAAAACACAAGTCCGTGACACAATTCTCCCTCTCTTCTTTTCTTTTTTAGCAAGTTCAACCAAGTACAACCAAGTACAACCAATGATAACTATTCAAAACTCGAAATCTAATTCCAAAGTAAGTCCGAATGTAATTCCTATATTCAAATCCGAGTTGAATTCGAGTCGAATTTAGGTTAAATTGCAGAAATGGTTAACCGATTTCGGAAGTTATAATGTTCGGTTTGTTTGGTTTTTCGAAGATAAATGCCGCGCACGAAGAACGCAAGTTATGTTGGTGAATCGTCTGGAGGACAACGCGAGGTCGGAGTCCCTGATCCTTCGAATGACAGTGAGTCACTTGTAAATGACTCAGAACAAACAGTGTCGGACTCTAGCCATTCCACGGTATATCTCAATACTGTGACCAACTAAGTGCAATTTGGTATAACTTGCTAGTTTTTGTATTTTTTGAATGGTTAAATAACTTGGTATAACTTGGTATAACTTGCTAGTTTTACTAAGGTACATCTTGGAATTAAATTCGGAAACAAAAGTTGGTATAACTTGCTAGTTTTTGTAACTTAGTAATCGGTTAAATAACAAGTTATAACTTGTATAACTTGGTATAATTTGGTATAACCTGCTAGTTTTACAAAGGTACATCTTGGAATTGAATTCGGAAACAAAAGGTATAACTTGGTATAACTTGTTAGATTTTTGTAATATATTCTGGAAAACTAAAAAGATTAACTTTGTTAATTTTGTTACAACCTGTTTTGATTGCAGGATTCTAATGAGAAAGTGACGTTAGAACGAAAGCTGGAGATGTACTTTCCACCGTCGGAATATACAAAGCCGTTTAAGATTTCGGCTAAGTGTTGTATTAAAGAGACGGTGAAACAAGGCCATCTTACAGAGGATGAGATGTCATGGTTCTTTAATCACCCACAGTTCAAACATTTGTTCCATATGCCCAAGTTCGCCAATCATAAGTTGATGGGCATGTGGATGCTTTTTCTTCGCACGGCCAAGTTAGAGAAGACAAAGGAATGTTGGTTCGTAGTGAACGGAGTACCCATCCGATATTCTCAAAGAGAAATGGCACTCATGTCTTGATTGTATTGCCATAATTATCCAGCTAACAAAGAGACTTTCGGCGGGACCGAGTTTGTTGGTACTCATTTTGGGTGGGGACAACAATAACTCGGGACAAAGTGAAGGAGAAACTATTATCAATGAAAGAACCTTCTCAGGATCGCTTGCAGATCGCAGTGCTATATTTTTTGTGCAACGTTCTTATCGGGAATCGAAAGGGAGGGAAGCAAGCACCCTCTGTCCACCCTTTCTTTATTAGAGCGGTGCAAGATCTTGAGGGGTGCCTAACATATCCGTGGGGACGAGAGGCGTTTGAGCAGAACATGAAAGACATCTTTCATTGTATGCGCCACTACGGAGGGGATGTGAGAGGACACTGGGTCTTTCCTAGCTTCATTATCCCGCTGGAGGTAAGTTTTTAAAAATGTATAACTTAGTATAACTCAATAGTTTTTCTAAATTGAATTCGGAAACAAAAGGGGTAACTTAGTATAACTTGGTATAACTTGGTATAACTTGGTATAACCCAGTTCATCTAACTAAGTATAACTTGGTATAACTTGCTATAACTTGGTATAACTCAGTTCATCTAACTAAGTATAACTTGGATTTTGTGTGATGATGTGCAGTATCTTGCGTTTGAGGCCATTCCTGATCTGAAGAATAGTTGTATGGAAGTTGTTAGTGCACACAAAAGATGTCCTCGTATGTGCAAGATGAAGTTCAAATCTGGTCGATTGAAAGGATTTTCTCTTACGGACATCAATGTCCAACTCGGTACAACTAAGGTTAGTAATCAGTTTATATTGTAAAAACCTTTTATTTTTGTATCAATGGGGTAGGTATTAATTTGTATTTATTAATTTTCTCAGGATATTCAGAGTATCATGACTCCTTCCAGCAGAGAGAGACGTATGTTGTTCCAAATCATGGATATCGAAAATGGGTGGAATGGTAATGATGATGGTATTGCTAATGGGTGGACGAGGCTCATTCTCCAGGAGAAGAAGACAGTATGGTCAAGGGATCTTTACATGGAAGATGTAACCGCCAGAGGATTAGATCTTTACATTGAAGATGTGGGTGATGATGACGATGCTGTGGGTTTTAGTGGTGTGATTCGGGGTGGTGAGGCCCCGGATAATATCGCTCATGAGACTATGCCTGGAGATGCTGGTGAGAATATTCCTGGAGATGCTCATAAGACTATGCATGCAGATGCTCCTCAGACGTGGAGAAATGAATTGGTTGCGCTAAAGGGCCAGATGGAAAAGATGTTTTCCGAACTGAATATGAAGATTGAAGGCCTTGGTACCAGAGTCTATTCAATTGAATCAGCTCTGAGGTTGGAAAGAGAAGAAGATGAGTATAACCGTGGGTTTGATGACTATAACCCTCGGTTTGAAGAGGAACAACCTGCTGAAGTACAACCTGGTGCAACTGAAGAAGTACAACCTGATGGGGAACAGGTACAATCTAGTGTAACTCTGGTACAACCTGATGCGGAACAGGTACAACCTCGATTTGAAGAAGTACAACCTAATGCGGAATAGGTACAACCTGGTGCAACTAAGGTACAACCTGATGCGGAACAGGTACAACTTGGTGCAACTGAGGTACAACCTGGTTCGAAACAGGTATAACTTGGTGCAACTGAGGTACAACCTGATTCGAAATAGGTACAGATTGGTGCAACTGAGGTACAACCTGATTCGGAACAGGTACATATTGGTGCAACTGAGGTACAACCAGATTCGGCTGTGACAAAAGAAATGAGGACATTTGTGAGGAAGAGAAAGAAAGCAGCCGAGGTTCCACCTAAGGCTTCATCAGATGTTCCAGCACAAGCAACGCAACGGGTCCAGAGTATAGGGAAGACGGTTCCACCAGAAGCAACGCAAAAGATCAAGTATATAGGGAAGGGGAAGGGGAGGGGAACTGCCGATGTGATTAGGAGTCCTATCCGTACTAGGCAGCGCGACAAGATTTCAGAATTGCAGAAAAAGGATTAGAGTGTGTTTGTCCTCTCTTTTTATTTGATTAAACCTCTTGATTGAACTCTTTTTTTTTTGGTGTTTTTGTTTTTGTATGAACTCACTTGGAACAACTTGGGTTTTTTTAGGATAACTTGGTACAACTTGTGTTTTTAAAGATAACTTGGAACAACTTGTTTGAACAAACATACGAAACACGTTCTTTGAACAAACATACGGTCCTTACATAGTTGTACAAACATACGGTCCACAAATACAAATAGTTGAACAAACATATGGTCCTTACCTAGTTGTACCAATACGAGACCTAGTTATTCTTAGTTATACAATCTTAATAATCATTGTTCCAAGAAGAAGATGGGAAGAACATAGAATCAGTAATGTCCTCGTTTTCTTACTTTCTTGCTTCAACAGGAGAACTTCTTCTTCAAGAACACTGACCTGAAAATCTAACTGTTTAATCTCATCCAGAAATGCTTCATCAACCTACTTGAAGACATGACCATCGTTCACAAGCTACACAGAAAGAAGATGTGAAATCGGGTCCTGTGAATTCAGATAAGTTATGAGCATACATACCTTCCTTTGTACAACATACAAACACCGGTAGTACCGACGGCAAGGATTCGATACCGACCCATAAATTTTTTCTACAATCACCGATCCGCAGTGGCACTCTTTTGGAATTCCTGGAACCTTAATTCGTTTAGAGAATGTGCCATATGCGTTCGTCGATGCTTCATAGTTGCAGCTCATATCGATTTATGAAAATCGGAAAAAGGAAAGTAAACGGGTCTAGTAAACGGAATCAAAAAATCGGAAATGGGAAAGTAAACAGAATCGGAAAATCAATTTATGAAAGAAAAGCCCAGGATCAAAAAATCAGAATCGAAAATGGGAAAGGATGCGAAATCGGAAAATGGGAAAGGATGAGAAATCGGAAAATGGGAAAGGATGTGCCGCCTTTTGAAAATCGGAAATGGGAAATAGGATGCGAGAGGGCTTTTTGAATTTTTCCAATTTTTTAAAAAGAGGATTCACGTGCGAGCCGTCTTTTCGAACGTGTGTAGCTGCCAAATGTCCCAAGTTATACATGATTGACCAGTTGTACCATTTTCGGCAAGTTGTACTTTTTGAAATTTTTCTTAAATGTTAGGTATACACATGTTTAATGACAACATTTATAGTTGCACAGATGGTTTATGGTAATTTCGATATAATAGCAACTGTTTTGTAGAATAATATTTGACAGAACATAATTGTAGACGACTGAGGCACGGAAGACGATTGATCAGTAAAGTTTTCCGGTTGTTGCACAGATGACGACTGAGGCACGGAAGATGATCTTGATTTCCGCCGTCCTTGTTCTCCGGTTAAGAGAAACCTCCTTGTTCGTTTTCTTCCCTTCTTTTTCACATACGCCTTCAGATGGACAATCAAATCACGCACATCCTGAGGCACCGTCCACATATCCGTACTAGGAACCGGATATATCGACTTCGCATATGCCAATGTCCTGCTCCATCCAGTAATACTTAGAGCAAAATTTATGCAATGAGAACTCATTACCTGTGCTATTCTTTGCTGCAATGGCAGCAGCTATAGCATGCACACACGGATATTTGTCAATACAAAACACTTGCAATCGCAAGTCTTATTCTTCAAATCAATCACATAACTACTCCCATCAATTGTAGTCACCTCGTACTCAAGAAAGTACAAGTTTATCTCAGTTACTGGTAAGAGCTTTGCTTCCGTACATCGTGTGTGCATCAATTTCTTAACATACAGAACTAGCTTCTGCCCTTCCGGTGTCTCTACGGACATTTTTCTATGCTTGTTCCACCATTCAGTAATTTTTTCAATAATCGCATCGATCATTGGTAACAATGCATATGTCCTCGCTTGTACAAAAACACCATTAATCGATTCAACATTATTAGTTGTATATATATTGTACTTTGCCCCGGGAAAATAACACCTTGCCCATTTCTCCTGTCCAACACTATTCTTCAAATACGCACCTGCGTTCGGATATTTTTTGACAAACACAGCAAAGAGGTTCAAGAACTCAGGCTCTGTGTAAGCCCTACTACACTCCCTGAAAGATTTTGCAACCAAATCTCTGTTGACGTTTTTGCAGCTCAATTTAACATTCTGAGACAAATGATAAATACAATACCCATGGTGAGACAAATGGTATACTGCACTTATTGACTTGATGAGGCTTTGATGTCTGTCAGAACAAAACACCAGTTCAGGACAATCTGGTACAATTGTTTTCAACTTTTTGAAAAACCAGGTCCAACTTGCATCTTTCTCACGATCAACTACACCAAAAACAACTGGATAATGGTGATGATCTGGATCTTGACCTGTAGCCACGATAAGCACTCCACCAAACTTATTAGTAATACATGTGGCATCCACAATTATCACCTTCCTTATGGCTTGGAAGTCTTCAATGCAAGGACCCAAAACAAAAAATAGGTACTTAAACCTCTTTTTCATCCAGTTCAACATATGAAACTGTACCGGGATTTTTCTTCTCCAACATGTGCAAATAAGAATACACATTCCTATAGCTATCTTCTGGAGTACCGCGAACATCAGCAGCTACTAGTTTTTTACCTCTATTTGCGGTCGAATATGCGACTTTAACACCAAGTCTCGATTGAACCAAAGGGATGAGATGTTTTGGAGCTGGAGTCTGTATCGAACATGGGTAATCTTCTCGCTATACAGATGCAACCAATCGTGTTGTGCCTCTCCTTTTCTTTCTCATTGTACTCGTAGTTGACCGCGAGCATGTATGCATCTTGTGGTACGTTCTGACCGAGAATGTGTCTGACGGCATATCCCTCGCAGCTCGAAGAAACCACTTGCAACCTTTTTTACGTTCACAACATTTTACCACAAAGAACACCTTATCCGACTTCACTATATCAAACTGAAAACAGTTTTTGTGCGCCGTTGCCTCAACTATATCTTTCACTACATTCTTACTTGGAAATTCTTGACGTATCTTTAAATTCAACCCATCTTCCCATTCTACATTTACAGTCGAGGTTGCTGGTGTTGTCTCACCTTTAAATGTTTCAAAGTTATCTATATTTTCTTGTTCTTCATCATTGATAACCATGGTGGCCCCATCTTTAGAATTTTTTGACGTTTCTCCTTCAAACTGAGTTTTGTTCTCATCTGAAGTCGTGCTCTCAGAACATGTCTCACTTCAATTCAAACCTCATCATTACTTCCAACAAATAAACTTTCTCGATCTTGCTCACGCTCATGCTCCTTATCTTTGACAACTTCCACATGCAAAACATAGAAATTATATTCATTCATTTCCAAATAAGATACAACATCATCATTGTCGAAGATATATAGTGGTATCGTTCGGTACACTGGATCTGCAACGTAACTCAATTTTAGCTTAGTCCTAGCTTCATCAACCTTTGCCTTTAAACATATTTTTTTCACCAAATATGAATAAGAGACGTCTTCGTACGATCACTCCAATCTAAGAAATTGATGAATTTGACTTGAAATCCATTTATTTTCATTTCCTTTTTTAAAATAGTATCCCCCAAAATCAAAAACTATATTCATGCGAGGATTATTACTCAAAGCGCCTCTAAAATTCAAAAGAAAGCCAGATTAGATTCTGTTATACCAAGGTGTTCATTTTTTTTTTACAAGTTATACCAAGTTAATCAAGTTGCACGATTTAATTTTCAACAGTTATACCAAGTTATACAAGTTGTACCGAAGTCAAATAAACCAAATTTAACAAGTTATACCAATTTATACAAGTTGCACGATTTAGTCATGGCAAGTTATACCAAATTCAACAAGTTGTACCGAAATCAAGTAAACCAAGTTATACCAAGTTATACAAGTTGCACGATTTAGTCATTTAACAAGTTATACCAAGTTATACCGAAATGTACTAAATCAATTCAATTCCTCAATAATGTCCTACGATTCAATTCAGTTCAATTCAAGTGTTACTACAATTTATGCATATTCATCACAATTCAACCCAGATCGACTACAAGAACAAACGAGAATGATTAGAATGAGCATTCAAGAAAAACGGCATTGAAATCTACAAAATGCTTAATTCAATTGATTTGCAAAATTATGGTTTCACATTGTACAAGATCTTCTTCACTACACAATTTATGAGTTTCAGATGCGAAATAGAACAAGAAATCGGACCTCAATCCAATTTTTTAAAGCTTGGTCGGACGTTAATGGTGGATTCGAGAGAAGAAGAGAGAGGCCGAAGAAGAGGGTCGAGATTGGAGGAGACAGTCACGAGATGGGGGACACAGGTAGGATCCATCTGAATTTTAATTTTTTTTTCATCTTTATTTTTTATTGCATAAGGATATTAAGACAAATTAAGGGTACTAATGAATTAAATCTATTCCATAAGGGTATTGGAGGACATGGTCATTTTTTAATGGGTATCTCAAAATATATTAAAATATAAATAACTCTAAAATATTATATGAGCTTTCAAAAGTTAAAAGATTTTGGTGTTGGGTCTCTTATTTGATAGATTTTCAAGTGAATCTCTTGATTTTTTAGAAACTCTCCTAATATTCAATATTATTAATATTTTACTATTGTTTGAAATATTCAGAGACTATAGATGGAGATGCTCTAAAGAACTGTGTCAGTCTTGGTAGACGATTAATTATAAGTTTTAATAGTTTCTTTTATCATTTGAGAACTAAATATCTATGTATATAGACTATTTAAAAATATTGGGGATCAGAGATCTATGTTTTATTTGGCTCTTTCTAAAGCTGACTATGATGACTCCATTGCTACATAAGTTGGTGGATTTATGCGTCGTTCTTGTTTGCTTTCCGAAGAACTAATCGGTCACCTTTAATTTTTTCAATAACTGGTAATTTCGTGATACTATATAAATAAACAAAGAAAAAAAAATCTTGGATGTGATGATATAAATTAGCTGGAAACTTTGGTTTCTAAATATGGATAGTAACATATATATATAAATTAATTTTTTAATAATGATTAAGAATTTCCAGTTAATATACCATAAGAATTCTCCATTTTTCTTAAATTTACTATCATAGAGCAGAACATAGAAAAATACCTAATATATATATATACTAGGTGATTCACCCACATACAGGCGGATAACTTATTTATAATTTTTTTTAATCTATACTTTGAAAATGTGAAAATATGTATTTTTTATTTTTTATTATTGACATTGTTGTTGATAAGTTATTAATTTTTTTGTCAACAATGTTGTTTTTGTTAATAATATGAATTTTCAAAAGTTTAGTTTTACCATTTTATTATTTCATAATTTTATAAACGTAATCATGTTAAATCAAATGTATAATAATTTAATATATTAGGATGCACAATCTATTATAAAAAGTTGAGATCCCTCTCATAAAAGATTGAATCTCCTGTTTAATCATCTTTTAAGAAAAAATCATTTTCTAACTTCGGAAAAAATGTTAAAAGATTGACCCCCTATTTGATTATCTTTTGAATGAATTTTGTATAAAAACTGAATTCGTCATTGAAATATTAAAAGATTAATATGAAAAACTCTTCGTAACCGAAAAATATTTAATTTTTTCATACAACATAAAGCAAGTACTCTACCTTTTCATCTTTGTTTGAAATTTTTGTTTTTAAAACGTTTGTTATCTTCTATTTTTCTTATGGTTAATATCTCTTTCATTTTTTTGGATTTTGTTAAAAATATTTTTTTAATTATATAGGTAATTAGATAAGATTTACATAATAATCTCACTCGTTGAATTACTTAACACAAAACATAAACATTGGAAAACCCTATTTAAACTTAGAACTATTTAGATCGACAATATTATATCAAAGAGGCATAAAATATTAATCAATAAATTTTATATTTGAGATGAATAATGCAAAAAATATCAAAACATATTTTAATGCATGATAAAACTACTCATTGGTTGGTCAAAATATTTGCATAGCTTTACATTTTTCTTTTGTCAAATTTCAATAAGCAAAAAAACTAATAATTTAAAGTTTTTAAGTTTTTAACTAAAATAATTCTTTTTTATAGTTAAATCTCAAAATTTGTAAATATTTATTTACGGAATATGTAGTTTTCGTTGATTTGAAATTAAATTGTTAAAGAAATAAATATAAATTTAGTTATGAAAAGATTTGGAGTAGATTTTATGACGACTAATTTCAATTATTTCCTAAAAAGATTGTCATGTCATAATACTTTTCAAGCCATATCATCATTTTCTTGTGAGAGTGATTATAGAAGTGACACGGTTTTTTTTTTCTAAAATCACTTCACAAATATTGTATAAGGGATATATAAATACATGTATATGTATAGTTAGTTGAAATAGTTCAGACGTGTTAAAATCATAATCTTCTTCATCTAACAAAGTCTTAGATTCTTATTATTCATTTTTTGTAGAAATAAGAAATCCATCCCCTCTGTAAACCCATAGGTAATATATTAACCAGAAATAAATAAAGGTTCGTTGAAATAGTTGACAAAAAGAAAAGCCTTCAATTTAGAAAAAAAAGATCATCCAAGTTAGACTCGTTTTGCCTATAAAAGGATTCCTTAAGACATGGACATTTCTTATCTCTTCTCAAGTAACCCAATTACTTACATAAGTTTCCTTTTACTTACAAAAAAAAAAAAAAATGGAATTCTTTTCTTCTCCTTCATCCACTTGGACAATAACGTCCTTAGTCACATTGGGATGTATTATGCTTCTTGCGTCTTTGTCCGATGCTCAACTTACCCCTACCTTCTACGACAATTCATGCCCAAACGTCACTAACATCGTACGAGATACCATTGTCAACGAGCTAAGATCGGACCCTCGTATCGCCGCGAGCATCCTTCGTCTTCACTTCCACGACTGCTTTGTTAATGTAAGATATTATATATCCTTTTATATTTGTACTGTTGTATGTTTCATTTTTTAGATAGTAATACAATAAATGGGTTAATAAAGTGCATAAGCATAAAAAAAATTATATCTTAATAAGTAACCAAAAACCTCTTTTGTGGCATAATCCTAGCCATTGGATTTATGATTTTTGGTTAGTTATTTATATTTTTTTTTATGGTTATGCAACAAATTAACCCATAATACATCAATCAATTTAGACAAAAAAATGTTTTGAACAAACTATAAATTTTTTTTTTGATAAATATAATCATTGGATGGTAAAATAATTTTTGTCTAGTTGGATACTTTTCTTTTACAATATTTTTCCTGGATTCATTTTTGCAAAATTAGAAGCGCAATTGCATTAAGAAATATATGTATAGCCTTTGCTATAACAGAACTACATGCATGCTGCAAACAAAATTTTTATCTATTTTTTTCACAAATATAAAGCAAAACTATTTAACTAGTGTAATATATTTTTAATTTTCTTACAAGATCATAAAATACCAATAAAAACGTTTAAACATATGAGTTTTATATACTCTGGTTTTAAATATATGATGTTTTGAGCATTTTTTTTCGTTATTATATGATGTTTTCAGTTTTCTATGCATAATTAATTGATTTTTTATTTTTTTTAACTCTTTGAATTCTGCATATTGATTTTCTATTGGGTGAAATATTTTGAGTAGAAAAAAATTGATGTTTTATTTAAAAAAAAAAAAAAAAATTTAATAATTTCTTTATTGGAGTGTATAAACCTTAATCATTATATATTTACAAACATCATATATTTAATGATTGGTTTTCTATTAGTTATTGATGACGGATTCACCGAACATGAATTACCCGTGTTTTATTTAGGAATATCATGGTGCCGTGCCAAACACAGTCTGAAATTATGACCCATCAATCATTTTGTTTTATTATTGCGGGACGTAGACAAGTTATTTTGGTAAACTCCTCACTCGTGTATCCTGAACCCGAAAACAAAACACTTAGAAAAATATTCGCGCTCACCAGTAACGTGGTGTTAGAATATGAATTTTCAGTTTATAATAATTTTTTAATTTTTTAATATCATTTATAATAATGATTTTATATTTTCGTAAAATATATTTGTTGCTCCAGGAACAAACACTTTTAATGGATTTAATGAAAAAAAAGGAAACACTTTTAAGTATGGATGTAATACATTTGACTAATAATTTGTTAAATGGAATTTTGGATTTTTGAAAGGGTTGTGATGCATCGATCTTGTTAGACAACACAACATCATTTCGAACAGAGAAAGATGCTTTCGGAAACGCAAATTCGGCTCGTGGATTTCCTGTGATTGATAGAATGAAAGCCGCAGTTGAGAGGGCTTGTCCGAGAACCGTTTCATGCGCAGATATGCTCACTATCGCAGCTCAACAGTCGGTTACTTTGGTAAGCTCCATTGATCCGCAGATATGCTCACAATCTATATTTAGTAACTTTTAAACTCTATGAAATTTTTTATCATATGCTCTATAATTTACACAATAATAAAGATCAGTGTTGCATATAAAAGATATTGAAATAAATGACATTTATTTATTTCATGGCTTGATTAAAAGTATTCAACATAAAAATATTAAAACTCATGGTTTGATTAAAAGTATTCAACTTTATGCACAATACATAATTTTTTTTATATTTATAGATATTAAAAATTATATGTGTTATCATATACGTTTAAATATTTTTAAAAATTGTATGTATTAAAATTGGTTAGTCAATCTATTTAGTCATTTAATTATCTAGTTCAAAACTAATCGAGAAATATTCAAAACGCGTGGTTCCGTAAAAAAATTGGACGTTTAATATTATTGACAATATTAAATCTCATCACAAGAATATAGTACTTGGTTAGGTAAAGACTACTTTTTGACCCAAAAAAAGGAGAGACAGATAAAATTACTTTTTTAGTTAACCAAAAAGAATAACTTCATATTTTTAAAAAAATAGTAGAGTTTTAAAAAACTTCATTTTGAGTAAATAATAAGATTAAACGATAGGTTGTCTTAACCGATGAATTTATAATGCTTTACTCCTTTTTTTCTTCTTTACGCTTTGAAACTTAATTCGGAATTATAAGAATAGTTTCTCTAAGATATTAATCTTTTAAATATAACTGTTATTGTATTATAGGCAGGAGGTCCGTCTTGGAGGGTTCCTTTGGGAAGAAGAGATAGCTTACGAGCATTTCTAGATCTGGCTAATCAAAATCTTCCAGCTCCATTCTTCAACCTTACACAACTAAAGGACAGCTTCCGAAATGTTGGCCTCGACCGTCCTTCTGATCTCGTTGCTCTCTCAGGTAATTAACAAAAAAAAACTATACTACATTTGATATAGTTGTAATTAGCGATTTTGTTATTGATATTATGATCTTTCTTTGGTTAGGGGGCCACACATTTGGTAAAAACCAATGTCGGTTTATCATGGACAGATTGTACAATTTCAGCAATACCGGTTTACCCGACCCCACCCTCAACACTACTTACCTCCAAACTCTTCGTGGACTATGTCCACGTAATGGTAATCAAAGCGTATTGGTGGATTTTGATCTTCGTACGCCCACGATTTTCGACAACAAATACTATGTGAATCTCAAAGAGCGTAAAGGTCTTATCCAGAGCGACCAAGAGTTGTTCTCTAGCCCTAATGCCAGTGATACAATCCCTTTGGTGAGAGCATACGCTGATGGTCAACAAACATTCTTCAATGCCTTTGTCGAGGCGATGAATAGAATGGGAAACATTACACCTACTACCGGAACTCAAGGACAGATCAGGTTGAACTGTAGGGTGGTAAACTCCAACTCTCTACTCCACGATGTGCTTGAAATTGCTGATGAATTTGTTAGCTCTATGTGAGAATATAAAGTTTACTCCATATGTGGCTATCGGAGTATATATGTTGAAAAAATAAAACAATATGTTGAAATAATAAAACGCTCTCAAGATGTTGAGAATAATTTCTTTTGGATCTCTTATTTTCTAGACATGTATCACTAGGTGTTGTGCCGTGTTTTGTACAAGAAGCTATAGAAAAAATGAATAGTATGGGTTTTACTATGTACTAGGGGTTAATTTGGACTATAGTCTTCGTATTAATAAAACAGAATTACTTAAAAAATTTAATACTTATAATATAGTATTCTAAAATTGTACATCTAATACCCTGAATTTAATTGGTTGAATGCACTCCAAATTAAAAATTACAAAACTACTTTAGTACTATAATTAATAACCCAAATATTACTTTGACAAATCCAAAATTCTTTTCTTTAATTTTTCATTTTTGTCCTCATGTAATATTCTACCTTAATGGTTCATACATGTTTCAAATAATTTAAATTCTCATTCTTAAAGTTAATAATAAACTGTAGTAAACTTGTAATAGTTTCTTTCTTTTTGTCATTAACATATTAACTAAAAAAGCTCAGAATTCCAAAGTTTCTAAAATTATTCTTTAAAACGAAAATTAAAGACATTATGCATGGTTGTTTGCTTGTTTCTTTGTGTTACAATCAAATTGAAGAAGTACATATAGAATTTTGCACCAAGAGCAGTGCATGTAGTGAATTTTAAGAAAATTTTGCACCAAGACCAGTGTAATGAATTTTAAGAATCTTATCTTAAGATTCTTTCTCACCATTGTTTTTTTCTTTTACTGCACATGATCTGAATAAATTACACTACCTTCACTTCAAGGTAATTACTACCAGCTTAGAGATGTCTTCATTGGACCATTCATAATAAATCATCTTCATTACCTAATCTTACTTAAAATGGCCATTTTGTTTAACATATAATCCAGTTAGTATTGAATGCCACAGTCTCACTATCCATATCGCAGCAGCTACAAATTGATATGTATTTGTACACAAATGAGGCTTAACAGTTAACACCATGTTTCCCGTTTTATGTCAATCACACTTGAACACCTATCGTTATAGGTTATATGTATTTAAACTTATCCTAGGTTATATGTTTTTATTTTAATCATATTTCTCTAATAAAATATATAAAGAAATAATCAAATTGTGAAAAAGATAAACCTGGATCAACTTTATCTCCCTCATTCTTTAATGCCCCTTCAAAACATTTGACCTTTGTGAATAGCTATCATGTATCCAACATATTCATAATGTGATAATTAAAGTTAGAACATCATTATCCATGAGATTTGGTGGATATCATTAAATATAAAATTATTAAAATTTGAGTAAAAGAAAGAAAGAGAGTGTTTGTGGTTGAAATAATGTAGTGTATTAAAATATAAAATTAATAAAAGTTGAGTTAAAAGAGGAGATGAGTTGATACTTTTGGAGAGAGAGTGTCTTTGTATCAATGGGTTGATACTTTCGGAGAGAGTTTAAACTTTAGTTGCAGTGTGTTTAAATATAAAATTAATAAAAGTTGAATAAAAAGATGAAAGACAATATATAAAGTTGAGTAAAAGGAAGAGAGAATGTGTGTTTTAATAATTTTATATCTAATGATACCCACCAAATCTCATGGATAATGATGGTCTTAGCAGTTCCTTGAATTAACGTAGGTACATATAAAATGATCTGCTTTCGCTTTGTATTTTTTTTCTCTTATAGTAAGCATAATGTAAACCATGAGTTACTACCAAATTATTGGTTGTTAAGAAAAAAAATTACAAAGTTAATTAGTGCGTCTAAATCCCTACCAATAATTACTCTCTTAATTTACGTTTTCAATTATCTACGGCACATCTCCTCCCCATTGCAGTTACTTTTGAGCACCTGCAAGAATCAATATAAACATAACAAAGAGATTAAATAAAACAGAGTTTGATATGTAATAAGAGATTGAATGCTAAATTCAGTGAAAAAGAGAAAGTCATAAATACAATGAAATCATATATATATATATATATATATATATATACACTTATTTATTAAAAATTTAGAAACAAACATGGGAGAAAACATTGATGGGGCTTGTTCAAGTAAAAAGAGAAGTCTATTCTTTCTTTCTTTTTTTGTCATCGAGAAGTCTATTCATTTGAGGCGTTTTAAAGATCTTAAGATTGTAAACCAGCATGATCGGAACAATATGAACTCTAGAAACCTCACATATTTAAGTAGCTCTAGGACTACAAAGCGCACACTATTAGGAGATAATCTCCTGTATGTTAATAACAACATGAAATAATTTCCCACACAAAAATTTGACACAGTTTGGTAACAGCATGTATGTGTAATTTATGACCTGCTTTGTCAGTAACTCTAGGAATCCTTTGGATCCAAAATGTAAAGATCACCTCTTCTTCAGATGCAGCTACTCCAGGAAAGTTTGGACAAGCTTCTTTACTCATCAAAGCCTTTCTCCTCCCTGGAATTTTAATGATATCATCACTTGGGTGAAGAATGTATCCTCCTTACCTAAACTCACAGTTATTTGCAAGCTCATCTTTCAAGGATGCATCTACGATCTGTGGAAGGAAAGAAACTCTCGATTACATAGAACTCAATCAAAGCTAGCGGCTCAGTTGATTAAAGACATTCAACTCACAATTCGCAGCAAGCTTGCAGGTTTAGACCGTGATGTTTCTTCTACGGCTTCTACACCTCTTCTTACTGTGGCTACAAACACTCATGGTATGTCGAAAGCATAGTACCAAGTCTCCTCACGCGTAAGGTTATGCTCCAATCTTCGGCTACTTCTATTTCTTGTAACGCTACAAAAAACTCTCAGCCTTTTCTTGGTCTAATGATGTAATACTCCAAATGATGTCCCATTTCAAAGGGATGGAAAAGTAAATAAAATATGAGATTTGAAAAAATATGGGGTCGTGGTGGAGTAATCAAGGGAGGGCCTGGTTTTATAACCTTCCCTAAGCAGAGCAAGGTCATGGGAGTGGCAATTGAAATTAATGTATGCAATAAGAGTATAAATCTTGAAAAACCCAAAAATAACATCTCAAATCCATTACACCCCTTTTCTGATTTTTAATTTTTTTTAAATAAAAAGTTGAGCAATTACATTTAAACTCTTAATGAATCAGACATATTACTTGACCCAACCACACTTCCGACCCGAACCCGGAAAAAAAAAACCATAAAAAAGAAAACCATTCACCATATTACCAAAACCGTAAAAAACAAAAACAATCTATCTTCTTTCTTTCGCGACTTCACAGTTTTCCCGTCGCCGTCACGTTCTCTATTGCCGTCGCCGTCGCCGTCGCGTTCTCCATCGCCTTCGCCGTCGATTTTGCTTATTCCGTTTGTCCTTCACAGAAGTTGAAGGTAATCACATCTCATCACATCTCCGTTTTGGGTTTTGATTTTTCCCAAAAGGATTTTGATTTTCGTGAATTGAATTTGAGATATTGGGGTTTTAATTTGATGTGGAAATGTTGGGATTGTCCGATTTGGGTTTTTCAAAATTAGGGTTCCAAATTTAGGGTTTTGATGTTTTTCGATAAGGGGTTTTGATATTTGAGAATTCAATTTGAGTCACTGGGGTTTTAATTTGATGTGGATATGTTGAGATTGTCGGATTTGCGAGATTTATTGATAATCCGAGATAATTATGGTTTGTGTAGGATTTTGATTTTGTTTATGTTTTGATTTTGTGTATGTATGTTTTGATTATGATTTGTAGGAATGGTTAAAACGAGGGGAGGATTGACGATGACGAAAGGGAAAAAAAGGGGAAGGGAGTTCTAGTGGGATTACGCCCACAGGGGAAGAGAGTTCAAGAGGGATTACGCCCACTGCGCAAAGATATGCTGTGAGCGAGTCAGATAATGAGGTATATTTGTCTTTGGCAAGTGATTGTTGAATAATTATTGAATACTGCTAGTTAGTAGAACTGTTAGTGCTTAGGTAACTGATAAGTAGTACTAGTTAGTATAACTGGTAATATTTTGTATAACTAGTACTGCTAGGATAACTGTTAGTACATGGTATAACTAGTACTTCTAGGATAACTGTTAGTACATGGTATAACTAGTACTGCTAGGATAACTGTTAATGCATGGTATAACTAGTACTGCTAGGATAACTGTTAATGCATGGTATAATTAGTACAACTAGGATAACTGTTAATGCATGGTATAACTGATACTACTAGGATAACTGTTAATGCATGGTATAAATGGTACTACTAGAATAACTAATTGGTAAATGTGTGAAATTGGGATTGAAGTTGTGTGTTGGATTGCAGGATACAGAGGTCTCCCAACCAATGCCGCCTGAGAAATTTTTCTTAAACAGTAAGGAGTATCTTAAGTACCCAAAGATACAAACAAGGTGTAAGCTGGGTAAGTTCTTGAAGACCATAAAGACGCTTCAACCAGAATTGGAATGGTTCAGGACGCATCCTCAGCTTCACCATGTGCTTCACATGCCTGTTGAAACAAACCGTAGGCTGTTGGGATTGTGGATGCTAATGGTTAGAACTGTTTCTGTGGAAAAGAGGACAAGACTTTGGTTTGTGGTAAATGGCATCCCCATCCGGTATTCTTTGAAGGAGCATTGTCTGATAATTGGGATGCACTGCCATGCTTACCCGAGAGACTGTAATCCTAGAAAGGATTGGACGGATCATGTTAGTAAGTTTCAGGAAAGACAGTTTTGCGGAAAAAAAAATCACAATGAAAGATGTGGAAGAGAAGCTGGTGTCAATGAAGAAGAGTTCTCCCGATCGGTTAAAGATGGCTATCTTATTGTTTCTTTGTTCGGTGATCAGGCCTAGGAAGAATGCATCAGCAGGTATAGATCCATTCTTATTTAGATTGGCGGATGATGAAAAGTTGTGTGAAATGTTTCCGTGGGGCCGATTGACATTTGACGACTCTGTCAATGATGTTTATCATGCGTTGGATCTTATGAAAGGCAGTGTGCAACCGTCGTTAACCCTTCCTGGTTTCATAATTCCTTTGGAGGTAAATATGGCTTCTAAATATTCAGTTTAACATACTTTATCTCTATATGTTTTCTTATGACATTTTTTTATCTCTATATGTAGATTTTAGCATTTGAGTGCATCCCAAATCTGAGGAGGTCATTTCGAGAAGAAGTTATGGAGGCAGAGCCAGATTGTCCAAGGATGTGCAAACAAAAGTTCAAGCATAGTACTATGAAAGGTTGGGCGTTGAGTGAGATTTACGATTCGCTTGATTTAACTAAGGTATGCATTTTTTATCATTCTTATCTTTAAATATGAAATCTGTTTTTCTTAATGTTAATAGGTAAAATTATATTTTGTGAAAATCGCATGATATACATAGTACTTTGGTACCTGAATCTGCAAGTGAACGAAGATTAGCGCGTTTCATAGATGATGATGCAGATGATGAAGCCTTGGACACTGAGCCTGAAAGCGGGAACGATTTTCTTGCTGAGAACAAGATATTTTGGGACAAGCTATACAATATGGATGTTGCTTCTGGAGAGGAGAATGAGGAGAATGAGGAGAAGGAAGAAGAAGAAGAAATTTTTTTGGAACCAGAGAAGAATCCAGCATTGCGTCAGCTTTTGAAAGACATGGAAGATAGGCTGGAAAACAAGATGTCTGAGAAGTTTTCCAAAATGAAAAGGAAAGTGTCAAGGTTACGGCTGAAGCTTAGGGGTGTTAGGCAAACAGTGAAGGATTCAAGCATGGAGCCAAGGTGACTGGCCAGACCATACTGGTAATGACTGGCCTGAGCATACTGGTAATGACTGGCCTGAGACGACAAATATGGAGACAGAAGGACAAAAAGAGACAGCAAAAGAGACAACACAGATGGAGACAGAAGCAGAAAGAGAGAAAGAAGAAGAAGAGAAAGAAGGAGAAGAGAAAAAAGAAGAAGAGAAAGAAGAAAGAGAGAAAGAAGAAGAAGAGAAAGAAGAAGGGAAGTTGACAAAGCAGAAGGGAAGATGGAAGAGAGCTGTGCAGAAACAATTGGCCATTCGGAAAGAGAAAGAAATGACAGAGACAGAGGAAGAGAAAAAAGGAGAGAAAGAAGCCGAATCAGAAGGAGAGGAAGAAGAAGAGAAAGAAGGAGAGACTGGAGCCGAAGCAGAAGGAGAGAACAAAGGCGAAGCAGAAGGTGAGAAAGAGCCTGAAGCAGAAGAAGAGAACAAAGCTGAAGCAGAAGGAGAGAAAAAAGCTATGGAATCGAATTCGGCTATTGTCGTCTACCAGAGAAATGTGTTGAAAGAACAATTGATGTTGTACTTTGCTGAATCAGAAGAAGGAAATAGAGATGTGGAGAAGCATAATGTGAAAAGGCCAAATGTGAAAAAGAATGTGATACAGCAGAGAACTCCAAGGGAGAAGAGGATAACAGAACCATCACAATTCAAGAAAGAGCCTTATACGGCGGAGGGGAAAGGCAAGAAGAAGGACAAAGTAGGAGCTGAAGTTGGGAATAAGAGGGTAAGGAAGGGTAAACCTGAGGGAAGAATGACAAGGCAGAGAACCAAGAAATAGGTAGTAGTAGGATTATGCATGAACTAATTTTTTAGGTACTTGTGTGTACCTGGGACAGTAATCGTATCGGTAACCTTATGTTGTTCGTTAAACTTATTTAGGTACTACTGGTGTATTTAGGTCCTACTATTATTTAGTTTCTACTTGTTTTTAGGTAATACTGGTGTTTTTAGGTAGTGCTGGTGTTTTTAGGTACTACTAATGTATTTAAGTACTACTAGTGTTAAAAACAAACAAATACCACTTCGGCGGCATTAAAAAAATGTTTTACAAAAATAGTTATATTTTAAGTACCACATTTAGCACGTGCGCCATCTTATATATTTAAAATACTAAAACTTTACTTATAGTTATAATTAGTTACCTAGTAGTACCATATTTCACACAGTTATATTTTGATCCATTTTATGTATAATCAGTTATATGGGGTTAAAACACTAATGTTTGCAGTAGTATTCCTCAAATTATTCCAATTAAACACATTTATTATAGTTCTGTATATTAAATTTTTTGAAAACACAATGTTTGGTTGTTCTACATAACAATTAGGATTTCCATTCACACTTTAACATATAAATGTAAGATAGTTTTAGTAAAAAAATGTTTTAGTGTAAATTTAGTTTTTGTAAAAACATATATGCTTAGTATAATATGTACTTAAGATAATAATTACTCTAAATGCAGCAATAAATAATAAGCACAAACCAGAAGAACACACAACTTAAATCAAATGAACAACATAGTTATACCCAGTTTTACTAGTAATACCTAACGGAGAGAACACACAAATTAAACATCATAGTTATACATAGTTTTACCTAGTAGTACTTGGCAGAGAGAACATCATCAAGTAAAATCGCATAGTTATACCAAGTAAATGGCAGAGCTTGCCTATTGTTTCTCCACCACATCGGGGTCGCAAAAAGAATAGTTATATAATCCCCGTCCTCTTCCTCTTCCTCTTCCTCGTCCTCTTCCTCGTTGTCCTCCTCCTCTTTGTTCTCCTGCTGACGGGTACCGTCTTTCTTGATTTCTTCCTACTGAAGGATCTTCACGTGGTGGAGGCAAGCCTGTCAAAGCTCGTATATTTTCAGGGATAATCCATCCACAAATATGGGGAACAGGATATATCATCTTGCAATACGCCAATTTCCACTTGTCCATAAGAAAATATTCACAACAATACTCATGTATACGGGTTTCGGTCTCTCCTCTTAATCGGACGATAGCTTGTAGAGCATGCACGCATGGGTACTTGTCAATATCATAATGCTTGCAACTGCAAGTTCTCCTCGTCAAATCAACCAAATAATTCATGCCATCCAGCCCAATCACATTGTACTCATTGGTGGAGTTGTTTAACTCAATCGAGACTAATTTCTTTGCAGTCGGTAACATGGCATGAATTTGATCGTGCACATAAGGCACCAACTTCTGTGACATTATCACAGCAGCAGCACTCTTCCTATGTTTGTTGAACCATTCAGCCACTTTTGCAACAATGACATCAATCATAGGTAATAACGAGTACTGTCTTGCAGTTAGCAAAACAGAATTGATAGATTCTGCTGAATTACTCGTGTCTAAGTTGTACCTTTCTCCTAAAAAATAACATCTTGTCCATTTTCTCACATCAACACTTCTATCTAGATAAGCACCTGCAGTAGGATACATTCTTCTAAACCTAGCATAAAGTGCTATGAACTCTGCCTCGGTATATGCGTGTGCGCATTCGATGAACTTATCTGCAACCATTTTTTTCTGACACCTGAAACGCTTCCTTTGACATTCTGAGACTGATGGTAGACACAACACCCATGTTGAGACAAAGGGAACACCTCACCTATTGACTTGATGAGGCTTTGATTTCTATCAGATATAAAAACTAGATGAGCATCATCCTTTACCACTGATTTCAACTGCTCCATAAACCACATCCAGCTCGCTTCTTTCTCACCATCAGCTACGCCAAAAGCAATTGGATAATGGTGACGATCAGGATCCTGAGCCGTAGCAACAATTAAAACTCCACCAAAAGAACTTTTAAGGTGGGTGGCATCCACAACGATGACTTTTCTCATGGATTTGAAACCTTCTATGCAAGCTCCAAGTGCGAAGAACAAATACTCAAACTTGCCTTCTTCATCCCATTTGACACCTGTTTTTGTACCCTCATTCATCTTCTTAAGCATGTACATATAAGACTCCAACATCTTATAACTCTCCTCTGGACTTCAACCAGCTTTTGCTTCACTACACCAAAGCACATATCGCCCTGGATCGGTGTGCTTAACAACATACTCAAAGCAGTTCTGATGTGAAGCAATTTGAACTAGCTGTTTTACTTCATCTCTACTTGCAAATTCTTGATGTAGAGTCATATCCATACCATCTTCCCATCCTTGTCTTACATCTCCATCTCCATCCACAACAGCTGGTCCCTCATTATATTCATACGTCCCAAAGTTATACTCATTATTACAATCATGCATATCAAAGTTATCTTGTTCTTCATGACCTATACTCAAATCGGAATCAAACAGTCATATCAGTTATACCTAGTAGTACCAGACAGAAGGAACAAGTAAAATAAGTCAAGCAGTTATATCAGTTATACCTAGTAGTACCAGACAGAGGAAACACAAAAAATAAGTCAAGCAGTTATACCAGTTATACCTAGTAGTACCAGACAGAGGGAACACATAAAATAAGTCAAACAGTTATACCAGTTATTCCTAGTAGTACCAGACAGAGGGAACACGTAAAATAAGTCAAGCAGTTATACCAGTTATACCTTGGTTTACCATCTCATGGTGTTCCGATGCTTCGTTGTTGTGTAGAGTTATCATCTCATGGTGTTGTGATGGTTCGTTGTTGTGTAGAGTTTCCCTCTCTCGACCCTCTCCTGTTTGTCGCTCATTTTGATCTCCGATTTGGATGAGCTCCACGTGGAATAGACTTCTAAGACCCTCTCCATTCCTTTGCATTAGATAATTAAAAACGCCATCATCATTTGAGATATACGATGCTTTCGGAGCATTCAAAATCATAGGAATGTAGCTGAGTTTCAGATACGTTGTAGCTTCATCTATCATGATCTTTCTCCCAATTCTATCAACCAACGCCGAATAAGTTACATCATCTGCTCCGGTCCGCATCGCTAAAGTGTGAATTTCATCTCCTCCTATGTTCCATCTGAAGTTATCACCTTCACTTATGTAACATCCTCCATAATCAAAACATATGATTGTGCAATTTTTATTCATTGTCCCCTACCAAAAAATAGAAACTTCGTAAGTGTAATTAAACTGTAATTAAGTAATAGTAATACCAGTTATTCTAGTATTACCAGTTAGTCTCAAGAGTACCAGTTTATTCAGTAATACCATTATTTGGTATTAGTACCAGTTATTTTAGTTTTATCCCTGCAGTTTCGTATTAGTACCAGTTATTTTAGTTATTGATATAATGCGTTTTTGGCGCATTTTAACCCTTGTTTTGTAGGCTTTTATCGAGTCTTTCACTCTCTTTCGAGTCTTAGGTACAAAAGTGGCTGGAAACAAAGATTGGAGTCTTGCAAATGGACTTGGCGAAAAAGGAGGAAAATGGGATCTTTTTGAAGATTCTGCCCAGAAGGAGCACCTGCACCAAACTGAGGTGCTCCCGCTTCCTGGAAGATCCAAATATGGGAAGTTTCATTTAAACCTAATTCAGAAAAGACCCTAATTTTGGCCAGCCGCCCAAGGCATATAAAAGAGAGATTTTCACCTCTTTCACAAGGGACACACGCAGACACACATCGCCACCAAGATCGAAAAGGAGAGAGATCGAAAGTGAGAGAGAGATTCGATACTCATTCTTGGAGATTGAGATCACGCCACACATAACACGCAGAGGACAGCAGCAGAGATACAAGAGAACGAGAGAGAGAGAGAGAGAGAGAGAGAGAGAGAGAGAGAGAGAGAGAGAGAGATACACTTGTTTTGAGAGAGTTTGTAAGCTTGGAGATTTGTCTTCAACACTTATCGAAGTTTTCTTAAAACCTACTCTTTATTATATCAATTTCAATGCAGTTTATCACATCTCTTGCTGCTGTTGTTTGTTTGATCATGAGCGAGTAATCCACTTGTTAGGTTAAGGGTTTTCGATGGGATAGAATTCATGAACTAAGCATAGATAGGTTATATATATATATATCATTCGATAGTCTCCACCTATTGTCGATCATATTGCCTAGGTTAGATTGATCACCTAGCCTTTGATCTTAGGTTAAAATTTACTTATCAAAAATTTGTAAATTGCTGGAATTGACATAGGTGGGCAATTTGATCCTTAGCTAACGAAAGTTGAAGTTAGGGCATCTCGTGAACATATCAACCCAAATCGTTTAATGCTTCATAATCCTTGTAACCTCAACGACAGTTAGGGTGTTAGATTGATTGTTAAAGTTGTAGATGCCACGAAAGTGGATCTCCTTATATTTATGGTTGAGTTCGAGACTTGGTCGTAATCGCATACCTGAATAATTTCTTGGTTTTTGATGTTCAAATCCCTGAGAATTATCCCTAACCTAACGCCTTTCCTTTATTGTTTGCAACCGATTTTATATTTTGTTTAGCTTTAATTTTCGTGACACTTAAATCTCTTTTAATTGCTTAGCTGAATTTGTAATCCATAGGATTAGAGAGTATTGCTGGTCCCTTAACGAACCTTTACTATTTCTACAATTGATTTAGTGAACCCTAGGTTTTAATCTTTATAAACCGGAAGAGGATTTTCATCAGTTATACACCTACAGTTTCGATTTACCTCTGATTTAGTACGATTTAGCTGCTGTTTTATACGAGATAAATCATCTCACTATACTAATAGACTTAGTAAAACAAGTTCATTATTCAAATAACTATACAAAAATAACAAATGTTCAAATCTTCTAATTGACAAATTTTCACAACCTAATCAAACTCTAGACACTAAAATAGCATACAACCCAAAGATCTTACCTTCAAAATTTGAAGATTCAATGGAAACGAATGTGAAGAAGGTGGTCGTGACGAGAACCTGTGAAGAAGGTCACCAATGCTTTGTTTTCTGTTTCGCAAAGAAGACGTCACGAAGAACAAGAAGGTCGTAACGAGAACCTGTGACCGTGGCTCTGTGTTTTCGTTTGTCTCACCCAAAAGAAAAAGCAAAAAATTGCAGAAGAAGAGAAGAAAAATACCCTCTGTTTTTTTTTTGCGAAGAAGAAGAGAAAAAAGTGACGTGGAAGGGAGAGGTAGGTTTTGGTTTGTGACAACATTAATTAAAATATTTAATTATGTTTGATTTTATGAATTAATAATAAAAAAAGATGAGGGTAAAGATGAGAAAAGTGTGGGTTTTAATTAAAAGGGGGTTGTTAGATTTAGATCGGGTTGGTTAGATTTGAAATAAAGAAAGAAGGTTTTTTTAGCCATTGATTCATGCAATAATGACATGGAATTTTTAAAATAAAATGAAATAAGAGAACTGAAAAAAAACAATAAAACGTTATTAAAATTAGGGAGGATTACTAGAATGACCTTGATAAATGAGTTTTTCACTATTTTGACTCTAAAGTGTCATAATTACTAGAACAACCTTGAAATTTTTTTAACACCCGATTTGCCCTTATTTCCTTTGATAACAAAAAACGTATTTACGAAACTGCCATTAATGAGCTTCCCGCCAAAAACGAATTTACTGTAGTGGTAGACTTAATTATCTGCTGTGGTAGACTTATTAATCTTTGGTGGTAGACTTAATTATCTGTTGTGGTAGACTTAATAATCTGTTGTGGTGGTAGACTTAATAATCTTTTGTGGTAGACTTAATAATTCAGCATGGTAGACTTATTGATCAGCGGTGGTAGACTTAAAAGTCTTTAGAGGTGATAGACTTATATTTCCTTTGTGGTAGACTTATTCAATAGTGGTGGTAGACTTAATTATCCATTGCAGTAGACTTACTAATCTGTAGTGGTTGACTTAACTATCTGTTATGGTGGTAGATTTAATCATCTTTTGTGGTAGACTTATTAACTTGTGGTGGTAGACATAATTTACTGTAGTGGTAGACTTAATTATCTGTCGTGGTAGACTTACTAATCTGTGGTGGTAGACTTAATTATCTGTTGTGGTAGATTTAATTATCTGTCGTGGTGGTAGACTTAATAATCAGTGGTGGTAGACTTAATAATCAGTTGTGGTAGACTTATTGATCAGTTGTGGTAGACTTAATAGTCTTTAGAGGTGGTAGACTTACATTTCCTTTGTGGTAGATTTATTCTTTAGTGGTAGTAGACTTAATTATCCGTCGTAGTAGACTTACAAATATGTAGTGGTAGACTTAATAATCTGTTGTAATGGTAGACTTAATTACCTTTTGTGGTAGAGCTTGTGGTGGTAGATTTAATTTACTGTTGTGGTTGACTTAATAACCCGTTATGATAGACTTAATAATCTGTAGTGGTAGACTTATTGATCAGATGTGGTAGACTTAATTTTCCTTTGTGGTAGATTTATTCTTTAGTGGTGGTAGACTTAATTATCCGTTGTGGTAGACTTACAAATATGTAGTGGTAGACTTCATTATCTGTTGTGGTGGTAGACTTAATTACCTTTTGTGGTAGACTTATTAGCTTGTGGTGGTAGACTTAATTTACTGTAGTGGTTGACTTAATAACCCGTTATGGTAGACTTAATAATCTGTAGTGGTAGACTTAATTATCTGTTGTGGTGGTAGACTTAATTATCTTTTGTGGTAGACTTATTAACTAGTGGTGGTAGACTTAATTTACTGTGGTGGTAGACTTAATAATCCGTAATGGTAGACTTAATAATCCGTCATGGTAGACTTAATAATCCGTCATGGTAGACTTATTCATCTGTTGTGGTAGACTTACTAATCTCTGGTGGTAGACTTATTAATCTGTTGTGGTAGAGTTATTAGCTTGTGGTGGTAGACTTAATTATCTGTTGTGGTAGATTTATTTATACGTTGTGGTAGACTTATTTGTGGTTGGTCTAGACTTGTCGCGAAATCACTGTTTTGCCCTCAGGCAGACTTTGAACGATGAAGAACTAGGGTAGCCGCTGCCATAGCTAGTTTTCTTCATTTTGACGAACCTCTTCTCTTGAATATCAAATCCTTACCTGAACTTTTACTTCTGAAACTCGATTTTTGGTTGATTTGTCAATGGAACAAATAATTTTGGTATGTGGCAATTGGAGTTTTCCGAAAAATCGATGGATCTTCTTTGTTGATAAGTCAAAAGGGTGTAGAGTTATAGGCGCAGATCATGCAACCTCGTATGACGAATTCCTTGCTATGGTGTACGAAGATTTTGGCCTGGATCAACGGTTTGTTAAGGTAAAGTTGAGTTACATGTGGGCAAAGAAGTTTTTGGCAAAATTACCTCTAGATACACCACCAGTGTTTGTTAGAAATTCAAAACAATTGATTGGGTTTTTGCAACAATTAAAGACAGACCCAATTCGACTGTGTGTGGAGATTGAAGAAAGAAATCCAAGAAAAGGTGATGGAATTGGCGCAGATGAGAAAAACGCAACAAAAGAATGTGATGAACATGTTGAAGAGGATGAGGAAGATGGTTGTAGATTTGACTACTGCGAAGATTCGGACGGTACAAGTTCGGAGGATGATGAATACGGTAGGTGTGGTAGATTTACAGATGATGAGGAAGAGAGGGAAAATCTGGAACTTCTTCCACATAAGAAAAGGGGGTTATCGATTCCTGAATTTGTGAAGTTGGAAATGCAGTCAGTAGACCTAACTGTGGGGAAACGTTATGATACGAAAGAGGACTTGGAGATGAGATTGCAGATTTTTTCGGTTGCACATCAGTTTGATTACAACGTCCGCAAGTCAACACCAGACTTATTGGTGGTTACGTGTTGGGTTGAAAGATGTACATGGAGGCTTCGTGCCTCAACTGTCGGAGAGTGCCCCAATTTCCATGTGAAGACTTATGTTCGAAAGCACTCGTGTTCTATTACAGAACGGTCAAACCGTGCTCGTAAAGCAATGTTTCAGGTTTTAGGGCACCTCTACCACGATTTTATTGGTGGTGTTGGGCCATCAGTGTTGCCAAGTCATCTTGCCGATGCTATAACAAAACGATTCAGAATTAAGGTATTTTGTTATGATGGTAGATTTATTGTGGTAATGATGGTAGATTTGTATTATACTGATGGTAGATTTGTTTATACTGTGGTAGATTTATTTTATACTGATGGTAAATTTACTGTGGTCATGATGGTAGATTTATTTTGGTAATGTTGGTAGATTTTTTTTGGTATAATGGTAGATTTGATTTCGTTATGATGGTAGATTTATTTTGGTAATGTTGGTAGATTTTATTTCGTTATGATGGTAGATTTATTTTGGTTCAGGTGGAGTACTGGAAAGCCCATCGGGCATTAAACTATGCCCGACAATTAGTTGGGGGAAGCTCAGAGAACGGGTACGAAGAACTTCCAACCTCCTTATACATGATTAGGCGAGCTAATCCAGGGACACTTATAAAGCTTGAAGTCGACGAAGAAGAGAGGTTCAAGTTCCTTTTCATTGCTTTTGGGGCAAGCATACATGGTTTCCAGTACATGAGGAAAGTAATTGTCCTTGATGGGACATTTCTGAAAGGGAAATATAAAGGTACATTGCTAATTGCCACAACGCAAGATGGAAATTTTAACATATTTACAATTGCTTTCAGTATAGTTGATACAGAGAATGATGAATCTTGGGAATGGTTCTTTAGATAACTAAATCGAGTTATCCCAGACGATGAAGGACTTGCAATTATCTCGGATAGGCATCGATCAATTGCAAATGCGATTGCAAGGGTATACCCGCTTGCTTCTCGTGGCATTTGCACATATCATTTGCATAAGAACATTTGGTTGAAATTCAAAGGACGAGAATCATTTCGACTAGTGAAGAAGGCAGCAACCGCGTATAGGCTTCTCGAGTTTAATGAGTTCTTTGGGCAGATTGAGGCTTTGTATCCTGCCCTTCATAGCTATTTAGAAAAAGCTGACATTCGTGTGTGGAGTCGGGTTCATTTTCCGGGCCTTAGATACAACATCTTGACGAGCAACATAGCGGAGTCGATAAATAAGGTTCTCTCTCCGGCTCGTGGAAATCCAATAGTGTAACTTTTGGATACAATTAGGTCAATGTTAACTATGTGGTTTGCTACAAGAAGAAAAAAAGCAAGTCTAATGACCACAACCCTTACCAGTGGGGTGGAGAAGCTTCTGGAGGTATATACTATTAGAGTAGATTTATTTTTCCACACCTGGTAGATTTATTTCTCTACGGTATATTCATGTCTTCCAATGGTAGATTTATTCAAATCTATGGTAGATTTATTTAACTGTTACAGTAGATTTATTTACTCTGTGGTAGATTTATACAATGGTTTTATCTTCTTTTATAAGCAGACTAGGGTCGAAGATGCTAAGCTATGGACTGCCCAAGCAATAAATGAGAATCAGATACAAGTAACATATGGGTCATCATTGCATGTTGTCAATTTGACAGATAAAAATTGTACTTGCAAAAGGTTTGACTTGGATAAAATACCTTGCGTCCATGCCATTGCAGCAGCCAAAAATGAGAAGAAGTCACGGATCTCCCTTGTCCATTCATACTACTCACAGAGTTACTTGTACAATGCTTACTCCCAAAGTGTAATGCCAAGAGATGTTGCGTTGCCAGTACCGGAAGTTGTGTCATCAAAAGTTTGTAAACCGCCTATGGTCCGTGAACCACCAGGTAGACCGAAACTGTCAAGAATCAAAGGTGGATTGGAAACTGCTATGGAGCGGAAGAGGCCTAGAAATGAAAGCTTCTATGGTAATTGTCACCAACACGGCCATAATCGGAGGACTTGCAAAGCTTAAATGTATGTGTGTAGTACAAACACTTAATAATCCTTTCATATAATGACTTGGTTCTTGTTTAATGTAATAACACATCAATCGTGTTTAGACTACAATAAGAGTGTCAATACAAAAAATGGTCATATAAGTCTAGCATACTTTCGAAGGACCACCATGTTTACCACTCCCATACATACATAGTCCTTTGAAAGGATAGACCTAGTTACACATAATTGCCGCGCACTTAGTCAATACGTCGGCGACAACAAAATATACAAGTATACCATCGAAAGTTAAATAAGCCTACGGTCACAGAAGGACCTGTCAAAATAAGTCTACCATGAACAAAATAAGTCTACCATCACCCCCAAAATAAGTCTTCCATGACCTCCTAAATAAGTCTACCATCACCCCCAAAATAAGTCTACCATCACAGTCAGTCCAAGTATCACCGTCAGTCCGTCAGATGAGGAACCTTAATATCTGATTGAGCACGAGGGTTTGGATCAGAGAACTGAACAACCTCATCTTCTGGTAACTCGTCCATAATCTCAGCTGCAAGTTTGAGACGAATAGCAGCCACATTAGAATCACACAAGCCATCGTAACTATGGCCAAGGGCTAAACACTCGATATATTTTAGCGTATACACTCCACAATCACCCGATTGGTGGTTCTGTGGTATAGTTTTGATCCTGTATACATTCCAAGCCTGCTCACTCATTCTCTTCCTTTGGGCCAAGGGTGCAGCCTGCTTCAGCAACAACGGAATCATCTTTGCGTATGGCTTGCACGTTTCTTTGATGTAGCCATCGCTGTATAGATTGATTATGCTATCATAGACTTCCACCTTTATTTGAACCAAGTCTACCACAACAGCCACCCAGTGGTCGTCCGCAATATTATGAGGAATGTACAACGTATCGACATCCTCCCCCCATTTTTTGTTCGTCGGAGCAAAATCTGGAAGTGTACCATTGATGAGGTTGAAATATCCTGACGGAAACACCCAAGTCTTTTTGTTCCCGAGGAAGTCTCTTTTGTATTCTCGACACCAAAGGGACAACGGATCCACGAATTCAATCCTTTCACTTTTGAAAAAATTTGGCTTTTGCAAAGACCTCTGTCAGAGTAAATTCATGCCAGCAACCATGTGCTGTAAAATAAGATAGAAACGTACTATATTAGTCTACCACAACAGATCAATAAATCTACTTCAACAGATCAATAAATCTACCACAACAAATTATTAAGTCTACCACAACAACAGGTCAATAAATCTACCACAACAACAGATTATTAAGTCTACCACTACAGATAATTAAATCTACCACAACAGGTTAATAAGTCTACCACTACTACAGATTATAAGTCTACCACTATAGATCAATAAATCTACCACAACAGGTCAATAAGTCTACCACAACAACAGATTATTAAATGTACTCTTACTTACCGTCATTTTCAGCCACCCATACTGGTTCACTGACCATAATTCTTTTGGTGTCATCAATACCAAGTAGAATTCTACACCTGCTAAGCTCGTCTCCAGTGGGTTTTGCCTATAAAATTGAGAGGGTAAAATGCTGACAAGCATGTAAAGAGGTTGTACATTCTACAAGATTTAAAAAAGCAGGACAAGTGACTTACAAATCAGTCTTCACGTACTCAATCAACCGATCCATCTTATGCTTTTCCACCTTTGCAAAAGGATCATAGATACCAGGAGAAGGGGTTTGACCATACATGATCCGCATAGTTCCAAAGCCTCCTATGAATGGGTCCACTTGGGTATTTGCAAGAGTAAGTTTGCGACGTTTGGGGACACAAAAATCAGCATTCGTTGTCAAGTCAAGAAGCTTCTCTAATGCACCTCCCAATGCTTTGTTCACTCTCTCGTCTTGTAGATCAGAATAAGATGGCACCACAGGGGGAAGGTTACCTTTATTTTTTGAAGATCTCAAATCTCGACTGATATCAATCACGTCAACAGGCGCCTTCCTCTCCTTCTTTCTTGAAGGTGTCTCATCGCTCGGGATATGAACAACGTCAACAGTCGCCTTATTCTCCTTCTTCTCTTGAACATCTTTAGTCATATCAATAAAATAACTATACATGTCCTTCTCTTTCGGAGGAAGTGGTTCAGTTTCCACATTTGTCACCACCTTTGGATCAAATTTCTTGTTTCTAACAACACGGTTAATGGGGGAACTCAGCCTTGGATGTTGCTTGCTGCTCTACCATCCATGACTGTAACATATTTAAATACGTAAACCAATGTAAATATTGACCAAAATGCTTGTAACAAAATCCAATAAAATTTAATAAATAAGTCTACTACAATTACCAACATAAGTCTACTACAACTTACTAATGTCAAGGAACTTTCTAACATCAAGGAAATTTTCATAACATCAAGGTTAAGTAAGTCTCACTTGTATTAAAAGAGAGACTTACGTACCGGATCTTTGTTCTTAGAAGTATTTCCTTCATCGCACACCTTCGATTGTGCATCTACCAAAGTTGGCTCTTTTGCCTTGCCTTTTTCGTTCTCAAGCGATGTCCTCCAACTGTTGATGCCTTCGTACTTCTGGTCCAATAGATCCACTTTATCGACCAATGACTTAAGGAGCGAAAGCACTTCACTACCCTCTTCCTTTTTCTTCTTTGAGACGCTTACTTCAAGACTAGGACTCGCTTCATGCTTCCTTCTCTTTTCCTTCACAATATCTATTAATGGAATACTCATGTCAACATCGTCCACGTCCTCGCTTTTATTATCACTATTTCCACGAGTTTCCTTCTTTTTCTTCTTCTCCTTCTTCTCCTTCTTGTCCTCCTTCTTCTCCTTCTCCTTCTTCTCCATCTTCTTTGAACTCCTTTGCTCAGAACTTACCTCAACAACCTTCTTGACTATCCTCTTTCTCTTACCAACATCCCAAAAAGACTCATCCAAGCATCCACCAAGAATATCTCGTATCATGTTATCAACCTTATTATCTTCTTTGTCTCTTTCCCATGGAGGATATATCTCCTCCAAAGGTTTCACCACCAACTGTCTAACACGAACCTACAAAAAACAAAACAGTTATCAAACAAGTCTAGCATGGGAGAATTCCACAGCAATCAAATAAGTCTACAACAAAAGATAAATAAGTCTACCACAATATATCAATAAGTCTACCATCAAACCACTACAGATTATAAGTCTACCACAACAAATCAACAAGTCTACCACAACTACAGATTATAAGTCTACCACAGCATATCATTAAGTCTACTACGACAACAGATTAACAACAGATTATAAGTCTACCAGAGCATATAAATAAGTCTACCACTACTATAGTCTACCACAGAAGATCAACAAGTCTACCACCAAATATCAACAAGTCTACCACCACAGAAGATCAACAAGTCTACCACCAAATATCAACAAGTCTACCACCACAACAGATTCTAAATCTACCACAGCATATCAAAAAGTCTACCACCACAACAGATTATAAGTCTACCACATCATATCAACAAGTCTACCACCACCACAGATTATAAGTCTACCACAGCATATCAATAAGTCTACCACCACCACATATTATAAGTCTACCACAGCAGATAACCAAGTCTACGACGACTACAGATTATAAGTCTACCACAGCATATCAATAAGTCTACCACAGAAGATCAACAAGTCTACCACAACAGATCAATAAGTTTACCACCAATATAGATTATAAGTCTACCACACCATAAACTAGTAATTATCATGTTAAATTTAGAGGTTGTAAAATGTGTACCTTTCCATTGGTTTCCTTATCCTCCTCCAAAACCCTCTCCAAGTTGTATCTAGCGCGGCTTGAACCCCAACGTAGGAGAGGAATTGCCTCCTCTTTTTTATTCCCAAATTTCTCTCCTAGTATTGGAACCAACTCATATACCCAGACAAACAATACATGCACACAACCATGAATTGTCAACTTTCCACTTCCCCACGATGCAACATTTATCGAATGCACTAGCTCCCTAAAGGACACACGGCCCCATGGATACCTCTCAAACGCCTCTAGATCCAACACTCTTTTCGCAGCCATGAGAGGGATTCTACTATTACGAGCAAACCCATATATTTCAACGTACAAGACAAAGAGCAATGCTACCATTTTTCTCTTCTCATAACTCCATGTCCTGCAAATGTCAAAAACAGCAATCAACTCATCCCAACTCGGTGCATCTCCTACGTCAACCTTCATTTCCTTCCACAAATCAGTGTGGTCAACATCCAATATATCTTGATCATCAAACGGGTCACACTTCATGGTAGTGATCTCCGCAAACTCATGTAGAGAAAACCTCATCGGACAACCACCAATCAAAACCCAAATCTCATTCATCCTGTCAATGGCCAATTGATTCCCAAGGATATGTTGGATAGGCTTCGCAGTCCATATCATGTTCGCTGAAGCAAGCTTTAGAATCACTCCAACACCATGATTATTCATGATATCATTGTAAACCTCTTCACCAACAGCTTCAAGCATCTTATCAAAGTCACCCAACTTGCAATTGTGATGCAAGCTTCTTTCCACCGATGGTGATTTTTGCATCAATCTCTCAGGATACTGACGTGGCACAATACACCTCGTCATTTCTGTACAATAAGATAAATCATATCAGCACTATATTAGTCTACCATGAAGAGAAATAAATCATGTCTGAGATAAATCTACCATAAAAAGAAATAAATATACCATCAAGTAAAATAAATCTACCATGAAGAGAAATAAATCTACCATCAAAAGAAATAAATCTACCATGAAGAGAATTAAATCTACCAACAAGAGAAATAACTCTACCATCAATCATTTCAATTTTAAAATTAAATCGACCGCCAAAACAAACAATGAAACTTCAGTTTAAAACCCATTCTTAGTTCATCAGATCAGTAATTATAATTTAACAAATCTACCACCAAATACGATCACAAATCTACCACCAATAAACAATGAAACTTATACCCCAATCTTAACTCATCAAGTCTACCATCAAATTCGATAACAAATCTACCATCAATTTAAATCTCCAAATATACAATCAAAACAAACAATGTCCAACAAACAATGAAAATTATAACCCAATCTTAACTCATCAAGTCTGTCATTATACATTAACAAATCTACCACAACTTTGATAACAAATCTACGACAACATTTCAATCTCTAAACATCCTATCAAGTTCCCTTACCAGAATCGTCGCTTTTGCCGTCCCAAATTTGAAGGGAACACGATTTTGAATTCAAATCTGCAACATATATTGAAGATGAGAAGTTGTTCGACATTTTTTGAACAATGCAACAACCCAAATGAAAACGAAATTCATTTACCTGAGATGCGAACTA
The DNA here is from genome assembly GCA_964056655.1 of Arabis hirsuta. Classification (NCBI taxonomy): domain Eukaryota; kingdom Viridiplantae; phylum Streptophyta; class Magnoliopsida; order Brassicales; family Brassicaceae; genus Arabis; species Arabis hirsuta. Next base: position 6,642,797 of record OZ053303.1, on the reverse strand, counting down.
CGTTTAACCGTATACTCGCTGGAAGTTTCCCTCAAACGACTCGCCGAAACCCTAAAATCGCCGAAGAAAATCAATGTCACTGTCGTTCATCGGAAAACAAAAATAAACCGCCGGACTTAGTGATGGGGTTGTCGGAAACCTACCGTTAAACCGCCGTGTTTTTGTCTCTCTCTCACCTTTAAAGAATCACCGTGTATTAATCTCTCTCTCGAAGAACTGCCTGTGTTTATCGAGGAAGAAGAAGAACTGTTCGAGAGAAAAATAACCTTCGCGGTTATGTTTTTTTTTTTTTTATTCAAATCTTAATGGCATTTTCGTTATTATAAAGTCATACTTTGGTTTTTACGTCTTATAAACATTTCTTACAAGTTTGAGATTTTGTGAAGGTCGTTCTAATAATTAGGACATTTATTGAGGTCGTTCTAGTAATTATCCCTTAAAATTATTGCGGGTTCGTTTTTCTTCATCCTTTTTTTTTCATCGTTTTTCTATGGATTTCGATTGACCTCTCCTCTCACCAGAAATATTTTAGCTCTAGATGATGAGGCACTTCTCAATTTATCACACTTCTCTTCTCGATTTGTAACTCTACGTGAATTAGCTGCCAATTTAAATATTTTAACGTCATTATTTTGTTTTCGAAAACAAACAGATTTTTTAACAATTTAGACCCTTGTGACAAGAATCACTCCACTTACCGGAAGCTCCTTAAATGGTACTGTCGTGGGCTCGAGGAAGACAAGGCAAAGGCTCTTTTCCGAAAAATGGATGATCTCAAACTTGTCATCAATTGTTCACCCTCTAACGATATGATGAGTTTGTACATGGGTTTGGGTCAACAGAAGAAGGTAGTTGAGATCGTTGATGGCATGAAAGATAGGGGTATCTGTCTCAATTATGTCAGTTACGGTCTTTGGCTGAGGAGTTCTAGCGGAGCTGGAGCGGACGATGTCATAAACGACTTGTCCTACGATAATGTTAAGCATTTTCTTAAAACGGTTTCACGGATAAATAAACTTGGCATTGTAGTCACTTACCACGACAAGGTTGAGACGGCGGTAGCATAATTAATTTCGGTGTCTTTATGATTGTCTAGACTTGTCATGGATATTTGTCTATTTAACTTATATTTTCGGCTTTCTTCTTATTAAGTACGTTTGTGTCTTAACAATCAAAGTACTGGCTTGCTTTCAGATTCTAAAACAAATTAGCTAGCTGTCAGATTATTGGTGGAAAAAAATAATAGTAGATACATTTACGGAAGAAATTCAACTTCTGATTTAGTTGATAAGAACCAGAGATACTAAAACACACACATCTGAACAATATAAAGAAACAAAAAAACTTGCAAAGAAGAGCTAAGGTAATAATCCTCTGTTTCATATTATTCATAAGCTTAAGTGTTATCCCAATCTTAGTAGGAAGTTTTTACATATTACTCGTTGTTATTATTACCATAATATCAATTTACTTGTTTTCGAGAGGAGAAACTAAAATTAAGCAATCGAGTTAACCCTTGATTGGTGTTGGTTTCAGAACATGTGTGTAAGACAAAACTTCAAGTATTCGTCTATGTTCTTTTTTCCTTTCCAATCTTTTGGGTTGAATTTTCAAGCTAGACAGATGAGTTTGAGGAAAGCTACATCAACTTTAAAATTACTTGTTGAACATTGGGAGAGTCTGGTCGAGGTATATGAGAGAATTTAGCTATCATTACACAGCAAATATCAAAACTTTAAAACAGAGTATTATTTTCCTACTTTCCGAAGACATAGAGAAATAAACAATGGAAGCAGTGTATTTTCCTAAACGAATCTATGTTCATTGTTCGATGCTTAATAGTCAAGAATCCTATATCAAAAAAGTTGATGAATTGTGAATTGTTTTTGTCCTCAGCGAGGAGCTACAATAGTAATAGAAGCATCATCGACGGAGAAGAGAGCAGACTCATCTGTAGATGGGCCGACTCTCCGTACTTGTTGTTCATGCCTACTTCGGAAGAAAAATCCAGGTGGATGAGGTACGGCGAGGGCGATTGAGCTAGTAGTGAGCATTTGGAGGATTGCTGACATAGTTGGACGATCTTTAGCTTCTTCTTGAACACATAGTAAAGCAATATGGATGCATCTGATAATTTCGGTTGTATGATAGTTATCTCCAAAGGATGGATCCACGAGGTCTAATGGTGCCCCATTGCTCCATAGTCTCCAAGTCTGTGAACATTTTAAACTTAAATTACTGTAAAAAAAGGCCATACAAAATGGAAGTTATAAGGCTCTTTACTCACATATGTAACCAAGTTACCAACATCCATGTGACAGAGACTACTGTTCTTCTTGCCGCTTATAATCTCAAGAACTAAGACTCCAAAACTATAGACATCAGATTTCATGGAGAAGTGTCCGTACATCGCATACTCGGGAGACATGTAACCACTGGCACAATACTTACATGTTGAGTTAATATAAGCATATTAAAGTCTACAGAGGCAAAGCACAAGGAAAACTCACTAGGTTCCTACTATTCTTCTTGTATTCGCTTCTGTTTGGTCCATTCCAAAAATTCTCGCCATTCCAAAGTCTGCAACTTTCGGATTCATATCAACGTCCAACAGGATGTTACCCGCTTTGAGATCACGATGGATGATTGTGAGTCGTGAATCTTGATGAAGATATAGGATCCCTCTAGCAATTCCTCCGATGATTTTGTACCGTCTAGTCCAGTCCAGATGGCTCTGCATCGTAGAGTCTGCAAATGTATATTTAAAATGTTAAAACAAAGAATGGCATACAATATTTAAGATATATTTTAGGCTAAGTATAGAATTTGACTGACCAAAAAGGAAGTAATCAAGACTTTTATTGGGCACAAACTCGTAGACAAGTATCTTCTCTTCTCCTTCCAAACAAAACCCAAGCAGCCTCACCAAATTTCTATGTTGAAGCTTTGCCACCACGACAACTTCGTTCTCAAACTCTCTTTCACCTTGTCCCGATGTCTTCGATAGCCTCTTTACCGCAACTTGCACTCCACTAGGAAATGTACCCTAAAAGAGATTTATTTTTTAAATAAAAAATGGGAATTAGATACAGAGATTAATCATAAAAATGAAGAACTACTCAAGTTAGTATTCGTTACAATGGAAGGAGTATATTGACAACTAAAGTTTATTTTGTTCTGCAACTGTTTACAGTAATGAGGAAAAAATTTATGTGTGATTATTTGCAGTTACAAGGTTGTTGGACTTAATCCAATTTATGTGTGTGCGAGATTTGATTTGGAAACATGGGGAAAACAGAGTATTGTAGGGAAGTGATTTACATGATTGTATTGTGGTGAAACAAACTATATATGTAAAAGACTTTGTCAAACATGAAACACCTCACCACTCTCTCAGCTTCCAATTTCACGCTTTACATCATTTGTTTGGATACAGAACCGAGAGAGTGGTGACTGCTTAGGTGTTTGACAAGATTCAAAATACTAAACCACCTTATTCAATTCATATTACAATGGTAATACCTTGTAAACTTCGCCGAATCCACCTTCGCCAAGCTTGTTACTCTGCGAGAAATTATCCGTTGCTGCCTCAATCGCCTTAAAATCAATCTGAAGTGAGCCTGCATTTGTAATATCATCCTTGCCTGTATAAAAAACATCAACAAGATGAGAACACAACAAGACTATTCATTGGATCTAAAAAAGGGGAGTTTTCCACCTTCAGCTAGTGGTTCCATCTCATAAACCGTCCGTTTTCTCTTAGCCCGGAAAATAAGAACAGCTACGAAGAGAAGAGAAATTGCAGTGACTGGAACAACAACAGCCACGATTATGACAGACGAGTTTCCGCCTTTCCCTGTATTAAGAAGAAACGGCCTTAAATTACACATGAACCGCTGTTTTACGAAATATTGAATGTCTCAAAGGAAAAAGTTGTGGTGAAACAAGTAATCAACGGAAAGCAAATGTTCATACCATGTCGCGGTTGAGTTGTTCTAAGGGCGGTTTCGTTGTAAAACGGGTAAAGCTCGTATCTAAAACTACAGCTCGGCAAAATAACTCTTCCCCCAACCCTGTTAGTAGGTACTTGATGGATGATATGTTGCAGACAACGAAAACAGCCTTGTCCCTGTAGATCAGGAGTGCACTGAACCATTACGTACAAAGTCTGGAACGCAGTAAAAATGGCTTTTCTCGCATCCAAATTTCTCGAACTGTTCTGTGCCTCGGTGGCTGCATGGTTCAGCGTGGACAAGAGCAAATCTCTGAACCGGTCTTGTTGGCTAACCGAAATAGTACTGGTGTTAGCCAAGATAACTCCATTTGTTCCATTTTGGAGTGTAGAGTCCAAGAAAAAGTTCTGGTCAGCATATCGAATCATGCATTGGTCATACCATGCCATGCCCTCTTTTCTCTCTGGACATCGACTCCGAATGTCCTTGGCAGAAAAGTCAACGCAATTACGACAGACTTCCGGCGAAATATCTCCCCTGCATTTGAAAAGCCCGTATACAACGTCAGGGCTGTGACCCGCGACTGTGCTATAGAATCCGATGGAGAAAAAACGATCGTTGGAAGAAAGAGAAGACAAAAGGCTTCTGAGATTTAAAGAGTATGTGCTGTTTTTGGAGTAAGTTGTCGTGTTAGGACAAACATGGTACACGTAATAAGGGGTTTGTTGCTGTGTATAAGACCTGAAGTTTGCAAAGAGAACGAGAACGAATAGAGAACCAAAAGATGCATAAGCAGGCATGTTTCCAATTCTTCTCTTTTCGTCTGTTTTCTTTTTCTTCAAGGTCTTTTGATTATGAGAAAAAGCCAGTCAATAATTTCCCTGTAAAAGAATGCAATTTCTTGAAAATCAAAGTCAACGCAGACTTTTTTTTGGGTAAGTATCCGTCAATTTGATCAACTACTTCATAATCCCACTAAACATGAGCATTAGTCGTCTAAATTGTAGGGCCACACAATAAATAACAGAGAGAAATTGTTCACCATCCTTGACCATATGGACAATCATAACCCAATCTTAATGAAGATTTATTTACGTAAAACAAGAGTTTTATTCATGTATACACATCACATTCGCTTTTAACAAATCATTACGTCATCTTCTTCTCTCTCTTACGGCACGTTCTTTCTAGATTGCATTCGTCTATGAATTTTTTTTTTTAATAAATATATTCATTCAAAACCCATTCAAAGACAAGTAGGGGTGGACACGGAGCGGATATCCGGAAAATATCCGGTATCTGCGATCCGTTTCGTGAATAACGAATAGTTATTTTTTCGATTTGATCCGATCCGTAAATTTTTGGATATCCGAAAATTCGGATACCCAACTTTTTAAAAAATATCCGCGAATATCCGATCCGATCCAATATATATCAAATATCCAAATTTTTCTTTAAATATCTGCGAATATCCAATTCGATCCGAAATAATTTTAATTATTATTTAATTATTTAATCATAATAAATATTAAAAACTTAACAAAAAATAAATAAATTCAATACAATTATTTTTATTTGTACATTTATAATAACAAAAAATAATAATTAATCATATACATTAGATATGAATTTTATATTATAATATATGTAACGGATCGGATCGGATATTCGGTTTTCTTAAAATGATATTTGCGATTTGCTTTGTTTTTTACGGATATTTAAATTTAGTATTTGTTTTTCTTTAAAATTTTACGGATATCCGTATTTTTCGGTTCGGATCAGAATGGATAGCGAATCGGATCGGATTTTACGGATTTTTTGCCCAGCCCCCTAAAGACAAGGATCGAATAAACAAGAGTCACTCCAAGCAACAACACTTACCCTTTGCGGCTTTGATGCCGTAACATGTTCTACATAATCGGAGTAACCGCCTCGGACCGTCGAATCCGAAACAGCAAAGAGCCTGATCCCATTCTTCCGGGTTCACCAGAAACGCAGTCATGAGAACCCAACCCCCAAGCAGAGAAAACTCATAACTCCCACCGCTCCGCTTCACCAGCTCAAAACCCGACACGCAATGCTCCACACCATGACGCATCTCGGAGGCTCACGAGATGTCGCCGCCATATCCCTTCCAAGCAGAGAGCAACCTCCAAAAGAAAACAGAGGCAACCAATCGCCGAGCTTCCGCAACGCCTCGCCGCACCGGAAGAGCCATACCACCGTCGGACTAGATCTAAACCATCCGATACCTCCTCCGAAGATCCCTAACCCGGCGTCGAAGAACTAGAACTGATATAACGGACTATGAACGCCGAAGCCGGATAAGGCCTCAGACGAACGGACGGCAAGCTTGCTCTTGAAGCACGTGAGATCCACGCGCAGAAAGGAACTTCCGTGTTCGTATATGATTCTTCATTTTGTTTCAACAAGTAAATGTTTTTTTCTCTTAAACCGATGAAACGTGGCGATTTTCTCTCCAAGAAATGGATTACTTTAGAAAGGGGCAATCGATCTAAAAGGATGTGATTGATACGTGCTATTTTACCTTTGCTAAAGACCAAAAATCCAATAGGCGATCGAAACTTTACATTTACAAAGCTTTAAATAATCCACAAATACGTTGAAAAAAAAAAAATCCACAAGTGCATAGAACATTGAAGAGTACTTAAGGATCGATCTCACTAGGACTAAAAATTGCACACTAGAGATGCGAGAAACAAACTAAGCTATAGCAAATGTTTTTGGTATTTTGATTTAGTTCAAAATGCTAATAAATGCAAGAAAATAAAATCAAGAAAATAAACAATATAAAAGCATTGGCCCATGAGGTTAACTATCATAAGAATAGAATAACAATCAAACAATGATGTCAAAAAGTTAAATCAAACACTATCCTAGACAATGGAATATTCATTCTTTATATTAGTCCATACCAATGGTAAAAAACCCTTCCTCTAATCACATTCAAGATCCGCGGGCAAGCATTCCATCTCAATGATTAGACAAACATTAATATACTCTCATTTTTGTCACAAGAGTTCATAGAACTACGGTCAATTAGCTATGTGACACAAGCTCACAAAATTTTTAGTTCAAACATTTCTACAAACACCTTCCGGGTATGAAAATGCCTAAAAATCTAGATTTCGAGTGATTAAGTCAAAACTAGCATTAAGAACAACCTAAGTGAAGGATCTAACAAGGATCAACCATAATAATCATCATGTAACTATCAAAGCATTCTAATCTAGCATAATTCATGATCCAACAAAAGAAAAAACATGGATCATGGGCAAAGGTAATTGATTTGAGAAGACTACACTACAAGAAAATGGTCTCATTTCCGACGGATTTCCGACGGTTCTTGTCCATCGGATCTAAGTCGTCGGAAATAAATATCCGTCGGCAATCCGTCGGAATAAGTGACAGAATTCCGACGGAATACCGAATAACCGGATTCCGTCGGAGGTCCGACGGAATTCCGACGGCCCCTCACACCGACGGAATTCCGACGGCCCCTCACACCGACGGAATTCCGACGGCCACTCACACCGACGAAATTCCGACGGTCTATAAAACCGACGGATTTCCGACGACCCATAAAACCGACGGATTTCCGACGGATTTGTTAATTTTTTAAAAAAAAAATTTCTAAATAAATATATTAAATTAAATAAAATATAAAATTAAATTTAAATATTTTTAAAAGTAATTTAAACATTTAAATATTTATAAAAGTACAATTAAACGTTTAATTATTACATAAACAAAATTCTACTGGGACTGGTTACGGAAGAACGCGTTCATCTTTTCTTCCATTGCCCGAATTCTTTCTGCATCTTCTGCGCGTTGTGCCTCCATCGCGCTTACGCGCTCGAGAAGGTCGGCGTTCTGTGCCCTCAAACTACTATCTGCGTGAAAGCGGTATGAATTAACGGATGAGGAGGAACTGTCTTCCGGGAGGCCAAATACACGACCTTTGTGCTTAGGCGTAACCTATAAAAAAAATATACTTATTCAATGTTATAAGTTATTAGTATTAAAAGTTATTTTAAATTTGTTTAAATTTGCAACTGTTACTAACCTCATAGGTCAAATCGTTGATCTTCTCGAGTGGAACTTCGGTGGCCGGCGGAGTTCCTTCGACGATCTGTTGGGATTGGAGGTACTCCTCACCGAGCCTCTCCACGCTTTCCACGATTTCACGAGCAACTGCATCTTGAATTTCATTAGTCTGTCTGTTGGTGTGCGCATCTTTGATCAAATCAAGATGCGACGGACGCACACCGGTCTTCTGAAACTGTTGGCATAGATACGGAAGGAATTATAAAAGGGGTTATAAAAAATTCGTTTGAAAAATTTATATGATTACCAGTTTTTCAGCACGTGTCGCTTTGCTCATTGCTCCGAGGTTATGGGTCGCCGGTCCCTTCCCCTTCCGCTCGCTCTTCCGGTTAGTGGAGTTTTTTCCTGAGGTCGATTGAGTTTCCTCCCGTTCCCAATGGGCAAGTAGTCCAGCCCATAATGTTGGCTTATCTTTAAAAAACCGGGGCACCTTTTCTTGTTTGAACCACAAGTCCTTCCACTCGTTCATCTTCAACGAGTACTTTCGACCGGCCTTTTTGTGGAATTGCCGTCGGACCTGACCAGTCAGCTGCGGGTCCCAAGTAAAATCTTGCTGAAAAAAAAAACCACATAAGCACATAAGTATTGACAATTTAATTTTAAATTAAAATCAACATTCTTAATTTAGAAAAAAAAAAATCATACCGTATATTGCCGAAACCATATAATTCACGGTCTGCCTCTGGCATTGAACTGTATGTGGGATACGGTTCTTTTATCAAGCAATTGATCATTGTGTTGATAGAACTCGTAATCCCGTTTTGCGAAAATTGAAACCTAAACAATATTTAGTTAAATATTTTATTAAGTTAATATAATCAAATACATTTTTAAATAAAACTTACCAGGTCGTGTTGGGTAGCAAGTCAGGATCTAGACGAGGCAACCTATCCCGTCCGGGTTGCGAAACAAACTTCTCAATGGTCATGGCCGTGGGAGTTGAGGGCGCTGTATCCATAGGAGACGTGTGTGGGATATCAAAACCGCTAGTCTCGGGGATTTGCGACTGACTCCCACTCCCACCTCCCCTAGTGGAATTACCGGATCCACTAGAGTGATGAAATCGCCTATAGTCCCTAAGATTGCCAAAAATTTTAAATATCAACCATTTATTCATATTATAAATTTGTATATGGAAAATAATTTTATAAAACGATCATAATTTATTCATATTATAAATCTTTATATGGCAAACATTCATATCAAAAATTTATAATTTTTACAGATCAACAATTTATGATTTTTACATATCAACAATTTGAAATTTTATAATTTATTCATATTATATATCTATTATCTGGAAAATAATTTTATAACCCCAAAAATAATTTATTCATATTATAAATCTTTATATGGAAAATATTCATATGAACAATTTATAATTTTTACATATCAAAAATTACGTAAATTTATAACCACAAATACTTATTAAAATGGAAAATAATTTCATAAACTCGAAAAATCACTAAATAATAAAATTCCTAAAATTAAAAATTTTTGTGATTCCCTAAATTCAATAATTCTTAAATTACTAAATTTTTAAATTCCTAAATTCTTAAAAATTCACCAATAAATCACACCAATAATCCTAATCCAATCTAATCTACTCTAAATCAATTACTTATCTAATCCAAAAATATTATTACTAATCTAAACAATAATTATTACTAATCTACAACATAAAATTCAAATTAAATCTTCATATTAATGAAAAAAAAAAACTTACATCTTTATAGTTTGAGAAGAATGGAGGAGAAGTAGGAGGGAGAAGGATTGGTGCCGCCGGAGGGAGAAGTCGCCGGAGGGAGGGTCGCCGGAGTGAGGGTCGCCGGAGGGAGGGTCGCCGGAGGGAGTAATCGCCGGAGGGAGGGTCGCCGGAGGGAGAAAGCACCGGTGTCGAAGGTTTGAAGGTGGAGAGAAGATGTGGGGATTGATTTGGGGAAGAAGATAGATCTGAATATATTTACGACAGAACCGACAGAAAACCGACGGAATTCCGACGGATTTTTTGCGGTTTCCAATGAGATCGAAGTTAAGGCGGCAGAAATTAGGGTTTCCGTCGGAAATCCGTCGGTATTTATGACGGATTTTAATTAAAATTTATACTATTTTGCAGAAATTTTATTAAAAGATATTTTAAAATCCGTCGGAAATCCGTCGGTATTTATGACGGAATTCCGACGGATTTTAATTAAAATTTATACTATTTTGCAGAAATTTTAGTAAAAGATATTTTAATATCCGTCGGAATTCCGTCATAAATACCGACGGATTTCCGACGGATTTTATTTTTTTTATTATATTCTGCGGAAATTGTTTGAATTTAAAAACGCGTTACCGTCGGAAAATATCTTTTTATAATATCTTTTTATAAAGTTTTTTGAAAATATGTGAAAACATAAAATTAAAATCTTAAAACTTAACCAGCTCCGATTACATTAGAGCCTTTAAAATATTAAACATACAACGGTTATGAGGATGGTCATAATACACTCCTATTTTTAAAAACATACAACTTACAATCGATTAGAACCAGAATTTTTTCTTTCCCTTTTGTTTCTTTGGTGGAGAATCTAAATACCCGTCGCATAATTCCCTTTTGATTGCATCAACATCTTCATTTAAGTTGGGGCTTTCTGGTCTTTGGGCAAATTCATAATCATAGTAGTGATCCTTACATTCTTTTGAAGTACTTTCACCGTAAGTATCTGTGACCTCAATCAATTGAGATGGTTGTACGTCCTTGAGAACACGCTTCCGGTCAGGACATTGTGCCTGCTTATCATATTTGGGACTCAAAACATTGGGTTTAAAGCTCGAATCAGCTTCCCACGAGTATGTGGGTATCTCTTGAGTGAATTCGTCGCATTGAGTTTCGGTTTCCCACGAGTATTTTGGAATGTGTTGGTTGGTCGGCAAGAACTGGCTGTCCGGCGCTATTGTTGCTGAAGAATCTTCAATATGGATTGATGAGCACTTATCAAATTCCCACGAGTAAGTGGGTATCTCTTGCGTGAATTCGTCGCATTGAGTTTCGGTTTCCCACGAGTATTTCGGAATTTGTAGGGGGTTTGCCACGATTTTAGATTTATAGTCTTCATTTGGAGGGCTAGAAGACATTATTTGCTTTGGGTTGGTGTAGAAGATATACACTTCCGTGTTATGTATTTATAGTAGAAGTTACATGTTAAACGTAACAAAAACCATGGCCACAAATAATGGAGATAGTACAAAACTTTGTAGACCACATAAGTTGTTTTGTCTTTGCATATTGTGTTGTCAAATCACGTCTAATCGATCTGGGCCGTAGATAATTTTAAACCATATCTGAACCATTAAAACCCGAAATGTCACATCCGACTAGTATTAACTCATTAAATGCATACGCGTTTTCGTACCATTAGAGAATCGATCTGAGCCGTCGAAATGTTTCAGTCATATATGAACCACTTAAATGCATCAGTTTTTGTTCTTCTCTTACAACCACCTATACAGCGACACGTGAAGCTTAAAATATCATAAAATTTGCGTATATAAGTCAAAGTAATTGAACACAAAATCATAACACAAAATATTCTATTTCGCAATGGCAAACAGAGATATTTGGAATTATTATATGCAAAACCGGGCCTCCGTTAATTAAAATTCTCAGATTGTCTTCCACAATTGGATTTGTTAATTATTATTAAAATATTGCAAATATTCGTCTACCATGAAGTACATTATATTAGAGGGAACGCATAGATGTTAGAGTACAACATTCATAAACAAACATTTATTCATAAATTATTAATCTGACTCTCCTGATGAACCTTCACTAGGGATGGAGTCTGAATCGTCGTCAAATTCTTCACGTGTTTCCACATCGTCCGAATGAACTAGATCATCGCCGATATGTGTTACATCAATGACAAGGTCAATGTTATCCATCTCCTCAACATGTGACATTTGCATACTTCTCGATACTTGTAGAGAATCATGTTCTGGAACTCCATATATTTTCCCTCTCGGATTAATTGGAGTTACAGTGATCCAAGGATCTCTCATTGAGGAAATTCGAGGATATTTTATGTAGCACACCTATTAATGGAGATAGTGGATATTGTTAATATACAAGAATAACAAAACCTAACGTATGAGGATGTAGGAAAACCTATTATTGTATTGATACCTGGTTTGCTTGAGACGCAAGGATAAATGGATCGTAGTGTTGTAGTTTCCGGCTTGAATTTATCGAAATAACACCACGAGGGTCAATTAGAACCCCACGACCATTGGATGGATCATACCAATCGCACATAAACACAATGCACCTCAAGTCCAACATTCCTGGATAGTGGACTTCCAAGATTTCTTTTAAAATGCCATAGTACATGGTATCACCTGATTGTGTCGAAATACCATAGTCCGAAGTTGGCCTTTGACGTCCTTCCTCACGAATCCTGAACGAATATCCCATCGTGCAAAATCTGGGATATGAAGTCGCGGTGCTGCGTAAACCATGAGCAAACTCCACTAACCAGGTCGGGAGGTTTTGACCACTTTCTAAACCTTCGGAAACCTAAAAACAATTACCGAAAGAAATCAGTAACATATGAAAGTGAAAACCTAAAAAAGTAAGCGTAAGGAATTATATTAAACTTACATAAAATTTCAACCACTCCGGGAATTCTTCATCTTTTAAGACAGCAAGTTCGGAATCTGTTTTATCAGCATGGTAAGTTTGTACTAGGGACATGTAAATCCTGTAACATAACAATTGTTATTACCCGAAGACAAATAATGCCATAAATTTAGTATGACAAATGGTGTACCTCACATACTCCACAAGTTCGTCACAATTTCTTAGGATATATGTATGCAAATGTGTGACCTCTTGTGTTGATAGTATGCGAGTCTTCCCTTTTCCACTTACGCGACCAACTTGGGCAAACAACTCAGGTACGACCACGGGATACACTGCTTTCTCACCTCTATCATCATGTCGCGCCGGCCGTCTCCCCTTAGTCCGAACATCCGAAGGAAAGTAATACTCTGCAAAGTGTGATACTTCTTCATTTAGACTTTGTGCAACAATAGATCCCTCAACCTTGCCCAAATTTTTAATCTTTTTCTTCAGGTGAAACATGTAACGCTCGAACGGAAACATCCATCGGTATTGAACAGGGCCTCCTAATGCTGCTTCACGTGGGAGGTGAATAGGAAGATGTTCCATAACATCAAAAAATGACGGTGGAAATATCTTCTCAAGATTACAAAGGAGTACCGGGATGTTGGCCTCTAAATTACGGATCCCGTCCACTGTTAGTGTCCGTGAGCATAAATCTCGAAAGAAAGCCCCAACTCCTACAAACGAAAAGGAAACAAGTTAGTACATATATAGTAACATTATATTAGTAAGAAACTAACGGGAGTACGAAATATACCTCCAATGGCTTGATGGATGTCTTTTGGAAGAAGATAAGCAAATGCAAATGGAAGAAGACGCTGCATCACAACATGACAATCATGACTCTTCATTCCAATAAACTTCCCTTCCGTCGAATCCACGCAATTACGCAGATTAGATGCGTAGCCGTCAGGAAATTTAACACTTTTTTTTTATCCATTCAAAAAAAATTTCTTTCTTACCCGCGTCTAACCGGTACGCAAGCATAGGCAATCTACCATTAGACAAAACATGTAGAGATGCCCTTGAACAAATCAATGGCAAGTCTAATCTAGATTTCCAGTTGTCTTTTGTCTTTCCTGGTACATTTAAAATGGTGTTCATGATGTTGTCAAAGAAATTCTTTTCAACATGCATGACGTCTAGATTATGCCGCAATAGATGGTCTTTCCAATAAGGCAAATCCCAGAATATACTTTTCTTGTGCCAATTGTGATATTCCCCACAACCGTCGACAGGGTGATGGCCATTACCCCCACAATCAGGAGTTCGCTTTGCACCAAAATCTCGTAACTGTTCCAATATGCTGCGACCATCTATCTCAGGAGGTGGACCATGTAACGCAGGAAAATTCTTCCTGAAATGTCTTCTAGACCGACGATATGGATGATTTGCTGGTAAAAAACACCTATGGCAATCAAACCATGAAGTCTTCCTTCCGTGCTGCAATTGGAATGCTGAAGTATTGTCTTGACAATAAGGCCATGCCAATCTTCCATGCGTTGTCCATCCAGATAACATACCGTATGCCGGAAAATCGCTTATGGTTCACATAAGAACCGCACGCATGTTGAAATTCTGCTGGATTGAAACATCAAATGCCTCAACACCATGCTCCCACAACATCTGCAACTCATAGATCAATGGTTGGAGGAATATATCGAGTGACCGTCTTGGATGATCTGGCCCGGGAACTAGAATTGAGAGAAACAGGAACTCTCGCCGCATGCACATAGAAGGAGACAAATTGTAAGGTGTTACGATGACCGGCCATAATGAATATTTTCTTCCGTGCTTTCCAAATGGGTTGAAACCATCAGTGGATAAGCCGAGGTATACATTCCGTCGTTCATATGCAAAATCTGGATATACGGATTGAAAGTGTTTCCACGCTTCTGCGTCAGAAGGATGCGTAATATCGCCATCTTGACTATGCTCTGCATGCCATCTCATACCCTTAGCTGTGCGTTCTGATTGATACAGCCTCTTCAACCTCTCTGTCAATGGTAAATACCACATCCGTTTGAATGGAATCTTCGCTCTGCCACCTTCGTCCTGGAACCGTCGTTTACGGCAAAATTTACATTTGTTTCTGTTCTCATCTTCTCTCCAGTATAGCATACAGTTGTCGATGCAAACATCTATTATCTGGTAGGGCAAACCAAGACCGGCTACAAGTTTCTGGACCTCGTAGTATGATGCTGGACTAAGATTATCCTCTGGCAAAACATCTTTTACAAATTCGGCGAATGCATCAACACATTCTTCGGACAAATTGTAATCAGTCTTGATGTTCATAATCCTACTAGCAGAAGATAACGGTGAATGACCTTCCCTACAACCACTGTATAGTGGTTGCTTTGATGAGTCTAACATTTCAAAAAATCTTCGAGATTCTAAATTAGGTTCTTCAACCCTATCACCCTCATAACCACCAGACTGCAAATTCTCTCTAAACGCATCGTTAACCATCGCAACCGTACTTACCCCAACATCTACTTCCGTTGTACGTTCTCCTCTATTATCCGGAAAATAAGGTGCATTACTACTAGTACTACCATATTCAAAATTGCTTTCTCCATGTAAAAACCAAACCTTATATCCCGGCCTAAATCCATATCTATATAAGTGATTCCAAACAGTAGGAACCGCAACACTAATTCTATTACAACAATTAGAACATAGACATTTGATATCCTGACCTTTTTTGGCTGCATCTTGATTTCTGGGTAAATTCATGAACTCGAATATACCTTCAGCGTATGCGGACGTTAATAAGTTCGAGCCAATATCCATCATTGGCTCGTCCATCCAAGACCGAAAATATGAACTCATCGGAAACAAATTTTTTGGGATTTTAAAATTGTGTTAATATCTACTTACGAAGAAATGTCGAAACTTATAGAACGGATTTTTCGACGGAATACCGACGGTTTCCGTCAATACCGCTGACAAAACACCCCACCAATCCCATCGGGCACCGCTAAATAATTTATAACCACTCAAACTTTGCCGACATCGGAAACCGTCGGTATTCCGTCGGAAAGTCGTCGGAAAGTGACGACAGCTTATTTCCGTCGGAAATACGTCGTTAATTAACGACAGATTTCCGACGGTATACCGACGGTTTACGTGTCCGTCGGAAATCCGTCCTAAAAATCCGACGGATTTGCGACGGAATTATTTGTATCGTAATGCCGTCAGCATTCCGTCGCAAATTTCCGACGGAAATCAAGTCCGTCGGAAATTCCGTCGGAATAGTGCTGTTTTTCTTGTAGTGACTAATGAGCTAACTCGATGTAGAATAGTGAGGTTCGTTCAAAGGGACCAGCAATACACTCTAATCTTTTGAGATACAAATTCAGCTAAGCGATCAAGTTGGATGTAGGTTGTCACGAATAGCAAGCGAATTATATAAAATCGGTTTAAACTAATATTAATGAAGACGTTAGGCTAAGGGAGGGTATATTAGAGATTATATTATCTAGAACCAAGCAATTATTCAGGATAACAATTCAGAACCAATCTAGAACTCAACCATAAAAATAGGAGGATCCACTGTCGTGACATCAACCACTTCATTAATCAATCTAACACCCTAAACTGTCGTTTGAGTTTACAAAGAACGATGAGCATTATAGAGGATGGGATAGATTTGTTCACAACTCGCCTTAGCATCAACTGTCGTTGGCTAAGGACAAATCGCCCATCTATGTTATATCAAACAATTCACAACACTTTTGATGAGTAAATTAAACCTAAAATCAAAAGCTAGGTGATCAAGCTAGTATAGGTATTTAGAACAACAATAGATGAAGATATCAATATATATCGAATCCTATTTATGCTTACTTCAAGAATCCCTAATCCCTTTGAACCCTTAACCTAACTAGGAAGAGCACATGATAGATCGAAAAACAGCAAATGAGATAAGAGAATTCATGGATAAAATTATGAAAAAGGTAAAGAGTTTAGAAATCTTCTCCAAAGGATGGAAGACAATCTTCAAATCTTACAAAAACTCAAAACAATGTATCAAATCTCTCTCTCATGTGTTCTCTCTGTTTCTCTGTTATTTTCTGCCTCCCCGTGAAAAGAGTTCGAAAATATCCTTAAAACGAGCTCTGGGGCAGCTGGGATCGATTAGGGAAACCCTAGGTGGCAAAAATAGGTTTAAATGAAAGTATCCAAAAATGGATCTTCTGCGGAGCAGGTCTAGCGATCAGGAGCAGGTGCTCCCTTCTTCAAAATTTCCAAAAAGCTCCACTTTCTCTCTATTTTCGCCAAGTCTCTTCATCAACTCCAATTAGAGATGTCAACATGGGCTGCGGCCCGCGGGCTAGGTCCAAGTAAGACCGCAATGGGGCGGGCTTGGACACACATTTAGAACTCGCAACCCGTGACGGGCCAACCCATATGGGTTGGAAATTTTTTTTGGTCCGTAATGGGTTGGCCCATTTGGACGCGGGCTAACTGATTGTGCTGCATATAGTTTCGTGTGTAGGGTTTATATGCAACTAGGTTTTAAATTTATAACCCTAGGGAACTGCAAGTGCACAATAGACAATTGTAGTACTTAGGGGTCGAACCACTGAGGACTAAGTGATGAATGTACTACAAACCTATATGAATTGGATTAAGCTAAGGAAAAATATTATTTGGTTTTAGGGTTTTATATGGAAGCAAATAACAAAGCAAATAAGTAAATGGATAGATATCAATTAAGATGAGAATTCAAGCAATTCACAAAACATATGCAAATACAAGCAATCGATTTAGGATTTTAATACTAGTTGTTCTAGAACTCATATCACTAAGGTAAGGTCATCCCACTATCGTGAAGTAACTAACCATCTACGTTTTTCACCCTAATAGACTCAACTATCGCATGTTATTACAAGGTGAAAACATGCTTTATGCTCAAGATTGATTGTTCACTAGACTCCTTAACTAACCTATCGAATTGTTAAGATGCCTAGCTCATCGAATACTAGGTCCGGAGATATAACAAGCTTTTGGAGAGTATATCAACCTAAGATCACTCCTTGGTTAGCTAAGCCAATTCGTGCTTTGAGTATAAATAAAGATGAAGAATCAATTCTAGAATAAAACTCTAAACGATTAAATGCGTAAAGACATAGAATTTAGAAAGTGCATAGAAATCAAATCAAAGCTATAACTTTAACATGTTTTGCAACACGTAGCAGCAAGAGTAAAGCACATAGACATAGTATAATTCGTTGATCTATCTAAGCGTAAGGAGTTAGATCTCATTCTTTGCAATAGGGCAAAGTCAATCTATCCTTAAAGGCTTCTAGAATCAAATAAGCATTAAGAACAAGAGAAAAACGAAATACATTGTTTAGGTATTGATTTAGGCTGTTAAGGCTAGCTTCTTGAGTTCCTAGAGAGGCTAAAAGCAAGTATATATAGGGGTTTAAGGAGGCTTAAGTCGGCTAGGGTTTCTTCGGGCAAATACGTCTTTTTGGTCGAAACTGAGGCAATATCGGTCCAAATAACGGACGGCTTGCGTGACCGGTATTGGAAGCTTCCATGACTCTTCTAAAAGGTCTGCAAAGGTCTGGATATCGGCTCGGTGCTTGACTCTATTTTCCACTAACTTCACTTCGAAGGCAGTTTGACATGTCCTCAGTGTTTCGGGTGTATATTCCAAAGTACAACTTAAATTGATGAAATTACAACTCCATTGGAAAGCTAACTCAAAGGGATATCTCCATACCAAGTTTCATTAAATTCCAAACTGATTTGATCCTCCGTTATTTAGCGAACTTCTGGCGTATAAGTTCTGTCTAGTTTGAGAATGTGCATTATCTTCAAGATAAAATGACTTGGCTTGGGTCCTTTGACTTGGATGAGTAGCTGCATCATAGATGACACTTCTTTTGATCCATTTTACATCCTTTTGATGATAAAACCTGTTAAGACCTTAAAATCTACATATACGAGAAAACTACCTCTTTTGGTCCAAAAACTTTATTAATATATATAAAAACCATAGTAAAATATATAGTAAAAGTAGTAAAATATAGGGTATATCAACTCCCCCAGACTTATCTTTTGTTTGTCCTCAAGCAAACAATCGTCAAGAATTGAGAAGAGGTTTGAAATTCGGAGGAACTCACATATCCTTTGGATCGTTGCATCAAATTCTAAACCTGTAATCCACATGAAACAAGGTTAGCTCATAGACATTGTCATCTTCTTCCATCACGAATTCGCAACATATCCATACTCTGAATCTCTGTCCCTGCAAAAATTTGAACTTCAACTCTATTAACTCTTTCTACTCTCTTAGATTTAGTGAAAACTTCCCATCAAAAACATCATTCAAGGAATACGGGCTAGGTATTTGGAAAGGCTGATTTTAGTGGTGAGGTTAAAAGTGTTTAGGGTTACCATAGACTCCGGGTGCGAGATATTATGCAAAATCGCAAGAGAGAATGGACCTGTTGATGTCCACAATTTCCCAACCACTTCTTCACGTCTTTCTCCCCCAGACTTAGATTTTTCTCCGGAAATCACTTGAAATCTCTTCTACTCGTCTCTCCTTTTGTATCATGACATTCCTTGGGTATTCTTTGGCCACAAGACTCTTAGACAACCGTTTTCCTTTCCCTTAGATTTTATTTTTTATTTTTTTTATTTTTTTATTTTTTTTTTCTTTGGAAATGGGGAAAACGATATCTCTTTGATATAAGTCAAGTATAGGCACGAATTGTTACCATGTTTTAAGCATCCAAGGAACGGTCAAGCTCTTTGTAATTCGTTCTTTGTACTCCACCATTCTTTACCAAATCGTCGCATCTCTAGTGATTGGAAAATTGCGTCGATCCTTTTCTCTCCAACGTTTTTGCACATATCTGCAAGTATGAAACTAAAAGAGAATGCATGAGGTCTGAAAGAAGGTAAAGAGTTTTAGGTAGGGTACCAACTAAAAATGAGCTGGCCATTCATGACAACAAAGAGTGGTAAAAGAGGATAAGATGTCATAATGTGTGATTCGTTTCCTTGATCTAACATCCTTAATAAGAAATAATCAAAAACCATATTAGTAGTCCAAATATAGAGTCAAAATCATATCCATCAAAACATTTGCAAGTAAAAATTTTCTGGACGGAAGCTCCATCATGAGGTTTCTGAATCGATTGTCATGATCAAACCCTGCAACAATGGTTACATAGTCTTCGAAATCAAAACATCAATCCTAGGAAAGTGTCATAATTCCTATCTTATTATTTTTAATAAAAACGATTTTTTTTTTGTATTTGAAAATAAATTTTGAAAAATCCTTTTGAAAACATAAAAACCAAACACTAACAAACGTGTTAGTAACAACAATCCCCCCAGACTTAACTTACACCGTCCCCGGTGTAAAAGTAAATCAAATTAAGGGAATAATGATGAAAATTTATTTGAAAGAAAAATTAAAAAGATAGAGAATAGAACGATGGTACCGGATTATGGATAAAATGCCCGAATGGTGGAAATGGATCGGTTTTGTGATGGGGTCGGACAATAGGTGATTTGACCACTCCAATATGTTTTCCATGTCTAGATAAACAAGACTCCACAAGGTTTCTTATAGAAAGAAGATCATACCATGATAGTGATTTTTGGTCACTAGAAGATCTATACAAGGTATCTCCAAATCTGTGATATTTTCCTTGAACCATATTGAAAGGCTACTAAAGTAGAGGGATTGTGAAGCTACTGGTGAAGTTTCATCGCCAATGCTCGAACGGTTAAACATACGGTCCATGTAGAGGTGGATTTGGCTCGCCGGAAGGTGTGGAACATGCCATCTGAAAATCGGTTTATATTTTCTCGAGCCATATTGAAATTTCACCGGAAAACATAACATTTTAGGTCAGTTGGTGAATTTTGAGTCCATTTGCTCGAGTGGTTTGGAAGTTGTCCCATAAAAATGCTCGGTGTGATCCATTTGTGAGCGTAGATGATGAAATTGTGAAATCGGCTCGGAAAAACTTGGTTCTTCTTCAAGCACAGTGATGTTGTGTCCCAAAGAGTGGTTGAAGCAGGCGTGGTTGTCCTTGTTGCTTCTCTTTGTGTTCACATCTCCTTAGAATGATTCGGATCATGCGTAAGACAATTAAATTGTGCGTCCACAACGAAATCTCTTATAAATCCTGATAAAGAGCAGCATATTCTTGCAAAAACACTTGAAATCACTTGTTAAATTCATCCTGGATCAAAGTCCTCAATACAATTGTATTGAATTCTAAGTCCAAGGGAAGGAAAAATAGATATTAAACAAAAAGAAATCAAAATAATGAATCCAAATTGTTAAAAACTATCAATCTAAGTGAAATAAATGAATGAATATGGAAAGATGTGAAAATCATGTTTAAAACCATTTAAATCTAACCAATATTTTAATTTTTAATGCAAAAACTCATTAATCAAATAATTTTTAGTTAAATAATCATGAATATGCAAAAATAAATTGGTTTTTATAAATTATGTGTGAAAAATGGTTTTAAAATAATTAAAAGAGTGAAAATGGAAAAATTAACCTCTTTTGACCAAACGGTTAGGTGGTTGGCTTGGTGGTTCGGTGGTCCATGGCTCGTACTCCGGTTAGTCGTGGTGGTTGATGGGGACGCGGTGTGATCAAGACCGGTCTAGGTGTCGGGTGGCTAGTCGCGGTCAAGGATGGTCGAGTTGTGGCTCGGGTCCAAGGCGGTTCACGGCACGAGACGGTGGTTGGATGGGTGTGGAGTCGCGGGTCGGGGCAATACCGGTCGGCGGTGTGGGCCGGTATCGGGTGGGATGTGGTCGTGTGTCGCGACACGAGGTGGGAAGGTTGCGGATCGCGGGAAGGGTCGGGATGGTCGAGTCGCGGCACCTATCGGGATGGATCGGGACGGGACGGGTGATATCGGGTACGCGTACCGGACCGAATACCGGTCGGTACCGCGGTCCAAAATCGTGACCAAAACGTGGTGTGGGTCGAGGCGTCGTGTCGCGGTAAGGGGTGCGGGTCGAGTCATCGTGTCGCGGGAAGGTGTGCGGGAAGGGCTCGCGTACTGTTCGAGGTACCGGACGGCACCGCGGGTTGGTATTGCGTGAAGGATGGTCGCGGGCCGAAGCAAGACGTGCCGAGTATCGGTCTGGTGTGTTGACCGATATGCGGGACCGGTATCGGGCACATGGGTCGTTCCGGATTGGTCGCGGGAAGGAGTCGTGGTGTCGCGGGAAGGTTTCATCGTGTCGCGGGTCGAGTGATCGTGTCGCGGGACGGGTGATCGTGTCGCGGGACGGGGCATATCGTGTCATGTACCGGTCACGAAACACGACCGATACTGGGCACTCATGTCGCGGGACGGTCGGGACGCGATACCGGTCATTGGTCGATATCGTGTCCGGTATGGCCTCGTGTCGCGGTAAGGGCATCGTGTCGCGGTCCATGCGATTTTTCGTCGAGCTTTTTCTTCGTCTATACACATTGGAATTGAGATCCGAAAGATGCTACGGATTCATGAGAACTAGATCTTTCCAATGGTATAAAGATTATAGCCTGGTTCTTGGTGGCTTGAACTGTAAAAAAGCTTGAAGTTGCGGCTTCGTAACCTTCCTTGACGGTCTTGTTCAATCGGTCATAACTTGCTAACCGTAATAGTAAATCATGTTCTGCTTTTTCCTATAGCTTCATAAGACTGTCACCTTCATGCATACCAAATTTCAAAATGTCCGGGCTGATATAGAGCTCCATTCATTCCATGAACAGAACAAGTCATGTTCGATCTCTTCTTCATCGTTCTTCTCAAAAACACATTTGTTTTTATTTTAAAAACTTTTTTGTAAAATCCTGAAAAATTCATAGATAGATAAAATAATGAATGACAATATTGAGAAAAATAAAAAGAAATCCAAAAACTTAGAATAAGCAAATCAATAAAATCAAAAACATAAATATGAGTTGCCTCCTATAAAGCGCTTGTTTTAAGTCGGATTGCTCGACTCCTTGGGTTTTTAGGATTGTGGAAGGTCTTCTAAAGGCTTGAGATTGCCTTTAGCATGTAAATGCGGTCTCCTTAGGTCATGTTCTCCATCTTCATCGAATTGGTTGGGCTCATTGATCAACACTTCTCTTTTCTCCGAAGGATGGCAAACTTGCACCGTTTCTTCGATTTTCGTCAAACGATCATCGAGTTGCTTCACACGGTTGGAGGTATCGATTGCTTCTCCTTTAAGGGCGGTTGTCTTCCCAATAAGGTCATTAAAACGTCCAGCCAAAGAGAATTTAACATCCTCAATTGCTTGAGCATGTTGCGCTTGTTCTTTTGTAAGAACAAGTATCGTAGAGAATGCTTCTTGATGAGTAACTTTGGTCTCCTCCAATACTTTCTCGGCTTCATGGGCTTTGATAGCAGTTATATTGAGGCATGTTGTAAGTTCTTCCAAGTTCCCATTAGAGCTTGTGGTCTCCGTTTCAAATTTTTCCCAAAGACTATCAAGGCTACGCTTGAAACCATGAAGTTTTCGCGCATCGTCTTGAAGATCTTGGGAATGTTTCTTTTGTACTTCTTCAAGGAGGGCTAGGCGTGAAGCATTCTCCTTGATTTTAGCAGCAAGGTTGTTGAATTTCTCATCAAAATTCGAGATCAAAGTGTCCATCTTGGTGTCGACCTCACGAAAGATTTGTGTAGCTTCCATGATGCGATGCCTCAAGGTGTCTTCTTCGTATTCTCGGCGGTTTGAGTGGGGATGGTGGTGGGACTATGGTGATGGTGGCGGACGGATGTGGTGAGGATGAAGATGACTTTCTCCTCCATAAACTTCCCAAGGACGATACGAGGTTGGATTGTATCGATTGTTGCGAGAAAGTGGCGGTTGATGGAATTCATGAGGCATGGGGATGTAATCTCCAACTTCTTCACGAGGGTAAGGGCTCGCCATTCTCCTAGGATTGTGATGCTCCATTGACGAATCTTTGAAACACACAAAGATTAAAAACCAAAAACAAAAACGAAAAATTAGAAAAATCAAAAAGGAAAAACAAACTTAATCGTTATCAAAAATTTGTAGGCAATCAAACAAAAGTCCCCGGCAACGGCGCCAAAAACTTGATTGTGCTGCTTATAGTTTTATGTGTAAGGTTTATATGCAACTAGGTTTTAAATTTATAACCCTAGGGAACTGCAAGTGCACAGTAGACAATTGTAGTACTTAGGGGTCAAACCACTGAGGACTAAGTGATGAATGGACTACAAACGAATCGGATTAAGCTAAGGGAAAATATTATTTGGTTTTAGGGTTTTATATGGAAGCAAATAACAAAGCAAATAAGTAAAGGGATAGATATCAATTAAGATGAGAATTCAAGCAATTCACAAAACATATGCAAACACAAGCAATCGATTTAGGATTTTAATACTAGTTGTTCTAGAACTCATATCACTAAGGTAAGGTCATCCCACTATCGTGAAGTAACTAACCATCTACGTTTTGCACCCTAATAGACTCAACTATCGCATGTTATTACAAGGTGAAAACATGCTTTATGCTCAAGATTGATTGTTCACTAGACTCCTTAACTAACCTATCGAATTGTTAAGATGCCTAGCTCATCGAATACTAGGTCCGGAGATATAACAAGCTTTTGGAGAGTATATCAACCTAAGATCACTCCTTGGTTAGCTAAGCCAATTCGTGCTTTGAGTATAAATAAAGATGAAGAATCAATTCTAGAATAAAACTCTAAACGATTAAATGCGTAAAGACATAGAATTTAGAAAGTGCATAGAAATCAAATCAAAGCTATAACTCTAACATGTTTTGCAACACGTAGCAGCAAGAGTAAAGCACATAGACATAGTATAATTCGTTGATCTATCTAAGTGTAAGGAGTTAGATCTCATTCTTTGCAATAGGGCAAAGTCAATCTATCCTTAAAGGCTTCTAGAATCAAATAAACATTAAGAACAAGAGAAAAACGAAATACATTGTTTAGGTATTGATTTAGGCTGTTAAGGCCGGCTGCTTGAGTTCCTAGAGAGGCTAAAAGAAAGTATATATAGGGGTTTAAGGAGGCTTAAGTCGGCTAGGGTTTCTTCGGGCAAAAACGTCTTTTTGGTCGAAACTGAGGCAATATCGGTTCAAATAACGGACGGCTTGCATGACCGGTATTGGGAGCTTCCATGACTATTCTAGAAGTTTGGAAAAAGTCTGGATCATTGGCCCATGGGCTGGCCAGGTACTTGACTTCATTCTGCACTAACTTCAATTCGAATGCAGTTTGACATGTCCTCAGTGTTTCGGGTGTATCTTCCAAAGTTTAGATCCAATTGATAAAATTCCAACTCCATTGGAAATCTAACTCAAAGGGATATCTACATTACAAGTTTCATTTAATTCCCAACTGATTTGATCCTCCGTTCATCAGAAAACTTCTGGCATATGCGTTCTGTCCAGTTTGAGAATGTGCATTATCTTCAAGATAAAATGACTTGGCTTGGCTCCTTTGACTTGGATGAGTAGCTGCATCATAGATGACACTCCTTTTGATCCATTTTACATCCTTTTGATGATAAAACCTGTTAAGACCTTAAAATCTACATATACGAGAAAATTACCTCTTTTGGTCCAAAAACTTTATTAATATATATAAAAACCATAATAAAATATATAGTAAAAGTAGTAAAATATAGGGTATATCACTAACCCATTTGGACATCTAAATTTTTAGTTTTGACTAAATGACTTTAAGTTTAGTGTTTTTATGTGTTCTTCTTGTTAATGATTTGAGTTTTTGTTACAAAATTTAATAAAAGATTTTTCTTTAATCATGAATACATGTTTGGTTTCAATCTATGTTTATTTAAAATATGAATAAAGCAAGTTAGTCAAACGGAAAAATCCATTAATACATCATTTCTATCGACCAATATTTTTACGTTTATATTATAAATACAAAGCATATAACTTATATCACTAACCAAATTTAAACAACAAATTCTTTTCCATTTATTAATCGCAAACAAAACAAAAAAAAATCATCAAGTTATATTAATTATACAACGTATACAATAGATGTGAATGTGAGCCTAACCATAAAAGTGAAACATAAAAGTTTACGTACATACTAAGCGAAAAACACATATACAATACAAATTGATATGGTACTATGACAAATCATTGAAAATCATGTTTGATTGGTCATAATTGTTTGTTGCCTTCTTGGATATTAGTTTAAACTTTTATTTTAAATTTCAAGCAGAGATTGAGGTGTTTGAGTTTTAATTTTGAGTTAAAGGCTATGACTTAGTTTGGATTTTTAAAATTTGATATTTTGATGTGCTATTGATGTTTCTAATTTGATATGGATTGAAAAAAGACCTTAGACGAGAGCTTCTTTTTGATTCACATAAGCTTTGTATACTAGATATTTGAAGTAGTTAAAACTCATTTCTTTAGTCTTGGTTAATGTATTCGCGTTTGACATGTGTACACAACAAAGCCTTAGACGAGAGCTTGCTTCTAATACACTTTAGTTTTGTTTCATTCATGTCTTGTTTTTCAATGTTACACTTTTTTTTGTACGTTGTAGCAAAACTATCATAACCCGCGGGCTGGCCCGTTAGCCAATTTGTCCAAGTAATATCGAACCCGCAACCAGCGACGGGCCAGCCCGTATGGGTTGAAAAATAATTGTGTCCGTTACGGGTTGGGCTACTTGGACGCGGGCTGGCCTGTCTGACATCTATAGCTCCAATCCTCCATTCCAGCCACCTTTAGACCTAAAATGACTAAAAATAAAGTAAAAGACTCGATAAAAACCTACAAAACAAATGTTAAAATGCGCCAAAACGCATTATATCAACTAACAATTAACTAATGATGTTAGAACTAACAAGCATTCTCAATTCCATGACAAGGATCACACAAGATAAATTAATTCACTCCCATGATAATAATCAATTTACTAATCACTTAATTAAGCTAATCTTCCAATTGCAATTAAGAGATCAATAATCATTAAGTTCAAGTCCACAATATCAACTAATCACCTTAAACATCAATTCCCATAGTTAAGAATGAAAAGCAAGTTTAAAATTGGTCTAGACATTTCATCGAACACCTTCCGGACGTAAAATGTCTATGATCTAGAATTTGAATAACTAAGACAAATCTAGTCTTAAGCACCTCATAAGCTTTGTATACTAGATATTTGAAGTAGTTAAAACTCATTTCTTTAGTCTTGGTTAATGTATTCGCGTTTGACATGTGTACACAACAAAACTTTAGACGAGAGCTTGCTTCTAATACACTTTAGTTTTATTTCATTCATGTCTTGTTTTTCAATGTTACACTTTTTTTTGTACGTTGTAGCAAGACTATCATAACCCGCGGGCTGGCCCGTTAGCCCGTTTGTCCAAGTAATATGGGCCTGGACATATATTTCGAACCTGCAATCAGCGACGGGCCAGCCCGTATGGGTTGAAAAATAATTGTGTCCGTTACGGGTTGGGCTACTTGGACGCGGCCTGGCCCGTCTGACATCTATAGCTCCAATCCTCCATTCCAGCCACCTTTAGACCTAAAATGATTCAAAATAAAGTAAAAGACTCGATAAAAACCTACAAAACAAATGTTAAAATGCACCAAAAATGCATTATATCAACTAACAATTAACTAATGATGTTAGAACTAACAAGCATGCTCAATTCCATGACAAGGATCACACAAGATAAATTAATTCACTCCCATGATAATAATCCATTTACTAATCACTTAATTAAGCTAATCTTCCAATTGCAATTAAGAGATCAATAATCATTAAGTTCAAGTCCACAATATCAACTAATCACCTTAAACATCAATTCCCATAGTTAAGAATGAAAAGCAAGTTTAAAATTGGTCTAGACATTTCATCGAACACTTTCCGGGCGTAAAATGTCTATGATCTAGAATTTGAATAACTAAGACAAATCTAGCCTTAAGCACCTCTTAAACATTGGAAATTACATGAATCTAATCCTAAGCATCATCAATCAATCATAAATCAACCAAATATACCTAACCCATAATCCACTAAAAACATGATGAAGAATAAAGAGAAAGATATAAATAAAATGAAATTAGATATATAAAGATAAAAGATAAAGGTGAAGAATTCTTCTCTAAAGTGGCATGAGAAGATGAAAATCCATCCAAAACATCAAATGAGAGTTTGGATCTAAACCCAACTCTAGAGGAGAAGAAACTTAGGTTTTTACAAAGCTAAAATTGTATTTATAATAAAGCAAAATGCACCAGGGTCGACCCGAGACAAACCGGGTCGGATTCGGGTCAAATGGGCAAAAGTAAACAGTGCATGACCACTCGGGGTAGCTCTAATCAGTCTAGAAGCCAAGTGAGAATCATATCGAAAAAACCAGAGGCATTTGGTAGCTTCACTTTGTGTCATTTCACTCGGTCATGATCAAGTGGTCATGTATACTCGGCCAAATCATCATTCCTTTGCATTTTTGGCTTATCCTTCCATATCCATTGCATCTCCCAAGCTTCCAATGCATCCTCTTAGATCCAAGAACTCCAAAAACACATAAAACAAACAAAAACAAAGACCAAATGCACAAATAGAAATCCTAACTCTAAAATGCATCTAATCATTAAAATGAAACAAAAAATGATAGAAAAATTATGCAAATGCTATGAAATGATGGATAATTGGTGATGAAAACATGAGTCTAATGGTGTAAAAACACTATATATCAGTGATGATTTTGGAACCCTAAAATTATTACTTCAGAGGTTAATGAAGCTGAGTCTTCTTCACGGAAAAGTCACAGCGAAGATCTCCAAGTGAAGTTCCAGTCTTTAACAAATTATTTATATTCTTGATTTTTTCTATAAGTATTAGATTAACTCTGTTCTTTTTGGTATACCATAGAGCAAGATTCAGACACTTTAAAACTAGATAAAACTGCCAATTCTCACCTCTCCATCAAACTGGTTTTCAATGCTTGTTTTTCCTATAATAGAGCCATAACTGTTTCTACCTTATTCAACCAATTCTTGATAGAGGATCCACAATCCCTGCTCTTAGTTTGCGGTGTTTGAGTTTTGAGACGTTTGTCTATTGTAATTGAGAAGGGCTTTCGAGTTATATATTGGTAGGAACAGTATCGGGAGAGAGAGTGGAAGTGTTGCTGGAATTTAGACAGAGAAGAAGAAAAACCCATTAAAAAAATGGAGATTGAAGCAGACCAAGAGATGTTAGGGTTTTATTTGGATCGTTTGATTGATTAATTTTTGTTAACTCACTACAAGAAAACTAATTTTGGACAGCCAAAACGGTTGGAAATTCATGGGAAATAGCCATTAAGGACGAATTTTTGGTAGATTAGTCTGTCGGTTGTCGATTGTTGGAAATGTTGAAATTCATGGGATATTTTCTACGGATTTTGGACAACAGAATTTCTTCGGTTTTGCCTTTGGAAAGTCGTGTGAAAGTCTTCCTACGAATTTCTAACGGTTTTGGAGTGGATGAATTTCCAACCGACAGGACACTCTTTTAGAAAGTGGTTGGAAATAGAATACCCACCAATTTTCAACGGTTGGAAATCGGTTGGAAATATTTATTCATTTATAAATTTATATTTATAAATTCCATTATTAATTTATTTTAATACAGTTAAAGTAAAATTAAAATAAAACTCAAAATTAAAAATAAAATTCCAAATTGTTTAAACATTTAAAAGAAATAC
Source organism: Arabis hirsuta (assembly GCA_964056655.1). Lineage (NCBI taxonomy): Eukaryota > Viridiplantae > Streptophyta > Magnoliopsida > Brassicales > Brassicaceae > Arabis > Arabis hirsuta. The sequence goes on along the minus strand of OZ053303.1, from coordinate 6,613,293 downwards.
TTTAGGAAAAGAAAAAAAAACTAATTTCAAAATAAATTCACCTTTCAAACTAATTTTGCTAAGGCAAATTTTCTAGAAATTTTGTCTCCGGAAAAATCTAATATCTCTCCAATCCAATCCAAACATCATCGTCCAACCCTTTCGGATTTTCCTTTCCGTCAATCCATTTCTGCTTCCATTCCTTCATTTGGTCCAACTACTGTAACATAACCATCTTTTCGAACTCCACTCGAGTCTTGTATACTGAGGTTCCCAAATGAAAACTTGCTACAAGTTAGAAACAAAAAAAATAACATTAGTCATTTAATTTATTTGTTATAATAACTAAATATATTATTAAAATATATATAAATTTCTATCGATTACCGTAAAACAATGGAACCACGTTTTTTCTCTTCAGTTAGAAAATAATTCTATGTCCGGTATGAATATTGGAGGTTATGAGCTAAAAGTTCAGAAATCTCACGGTTAATAAAAAAACAACAACAATTATTGTTAAAGAATTCTTAAATCCAAAGCCGAATATAAATTAGTTGTTGGAGAAGGTAGAATCGTCCGGCGTATATCATGGCAGAAGACTTCTCCATTGCAAAATGGTCGATATAATTATTCTCATAATTTGTAATAGGATAATAATAAAAGAGAAGTGGTAAATAAAATATTTTACAACGATTATGAAAACATGATAGGTTTATTGATATTAGTGAAATCGAAACAATTTATACAACACAATTTGAAAAAAGCAAATTAATGTTTGAATTAAAAAAAATCATCAGTTTCACTTTTTATTAATTCTTTGGATTTTCTTTTAAAAGATTTTACATACTGCGATATATTTTTTTGGGTTTGGTGAACTCAAATAGGTTTGAGAAAAGTAAAATCCATAATCTAAAAGGTATTTGATTTACACAAAAATGCTAACATGCAAGGCAAGTGTCTTTCAAATTAAAGTTTGTATGATAAAATATATTTATCTATATGTTGTTTCTAAGTTCTCTGATATATTACAAAATTTTTGGATTTTTTTTGGGTCAATTCCAAAAATGTCATTTTTGGTGTGTACATTTGCAAAAATGCCACTAATTATGAATTTTTAAAACCTAAATCTTAAAATTATAAATCATAAAAAATGATTTGACCCCTAAAACCCCTTAAACCCTCAAAACTTAACCCTAGTACAACATAGTTAATCCAAACATAAATGATATAACGATTTTTTTTTTTGAAAAAATGGCATTTTTGCAAAGATTTTGAAAATGTGGTATTTTTGAAAAGTGGAAAAGTGGCATTTTTAAAAATTTCTCTTTTTCTTTTCAAATATTCTAATCTCGCGTTTGATGTGGGTCAAAAATCTAATTTCTTATGTGCATGACCATTTACGTAAGAAAATACTTATGAACTAGTTAATAAGAACCAGATATACTAAAACACACGTCTTCATATGTCTCAAGAAACAAGAATACTAGCAAAGAAGAGCTTTGTAAATCTTAGTAGGAAGTTTTTTTTTTAATACAATCTAAGTAGGAAGTTTTTACATATTACTCGTTGTTATTATTTAAGAGAAATTAGGTTGTATATTAGTCCATCCATCTATAATTTTCTATCTAACACTATATAAAACAAAATATAGTAAATAGTATTTAGCCTACTTAAACTTCCAATTTTACCCTTATGTAATTATACAATTTTTTATATTTAAAATAAAATAAAAATTAAAACCGTAATCTAAATCAGTATTCCTCTCACACCTCTTTTTTCCATCTCTTCTTCTTCATTCTTCTTCTTACTTCTTCCTCTCGCTTCGCCTTCTTCTTCATCTCTTTTTATTCTAAATCATTCTTTTTCTTCTAAATCATTCTTCTTCTTTATATTCAATTTGGCAATTTGTTTCTTATTCTCTCTCAATTACTTTGTTTTAAATCGTTCTCATGTATCAAAATCTCTAATTATGAATTATTATCCCCCGTTAACTCTCCACTATTATCCACCTCTTGGGTACACTAAGACGCCGCTGAAAATTGACATAGTTAACTATGTTTGTTAATCACTATAATATATAACTATGTTTATGATAAAAGTTTACTATGTATGTTATTTTTTCATTATAATAGGTAACTATGTTTTTGATAATAGTGAACTATGTATATTATTTTTTCATCTTTATATATTAATTGAGAAGTATTTTTTTTTAGTTTGCTTACATGTCAACTCCAAAATCATTCTTACTCAAAAAAATGTGACATGGTATAGAAAAAAGGTGACATGACAAATTGGAATGATAACAAAATCTTTTAGTAACTATATTTATATTTATTTCCATAATAAAGCAAAAGAAATTTTATCTAATATTTTATAATATTTCGTTTTTCTATTTAAAAATTGTTTAGAAATATTTTATAAAATTTTCGGTTTTCATTTAAAAATTGTTTAGAAATAAACTTTTGTCACAAAAGTTTGAAATGACCCCTAAATTGATTTGAAATACAAGTGTAACCCACATATCTCATGTTTGAAAAAAATAACCCAAAGGGGTAGTGAAATTACAACTACATCCTTTATGACCAAACAATAAAACGGAGGCATAATGACTGTTTTAACCTAGAGAAGTCTACTAAGTAATGTAGAAGTCTACCAGTAGACTTCTGTTAGGAAATCAACTCGTAGACTCCATGAAAAGTCTATTGGAGGGAGTTTAGTAGACTACCAAAGCAATCTACTATATAATTATATTTTAAAATTAAATTTATAAATTAACAAAAAACATTTTGATAAAAAATTTTGATTGATGACCTTACTATAAACAATTGTGAAGTATGAAAAATAAAATTTCACAAAATTAAACATACTTAAACCTACTTAGACTAATTAGGTTATTAAGACTATTTTTGTGGTTTAATAGACTACTACAACAGTCTACTATATAATTATATTTTAAATTTAAATTTATAAATTAACAAAAAAATATTTTGATAAAAAATTTTGATTGATGACCCTACTATAAAAAATTGTGAGGTGTGAAAAATAAAATTTCACAAAATTAAACATACTTAGACAAATTAGATTATGAATGAAATACATACTAGGATTACCAAATAAGGTATATCAAAGGTTGCAAACATATTTTTACACTTAGGGTTAAAATTAAAATTTATTATTTTTATATTTAAAATGTCAAATTTGCATAAAAATGTTAACTTATGAATATATTATACGTTTTGAATGTTTGGAATAATTTTGGTATAGGATTTCGAATAATCATTGAAAATAATCGATTTATGTGAAGTAAACTTCATTTATAGGATGTGTAGACTTCTCTATAAATTTCTCCAGTAGATTTCTCCAATAGATTTTTCCAGTAGATTTCTCTAGTAGACTTCTCTAGTAGACTTCTCCAGTAGACTTCTCTTGTAGACTTCTCTATAAATTTCTTCAGTAGATTTTTCCAGTAGACTTTTCTTGTAGACTTCTCTAGTAGACTTCTCCAGTAGACTTCTCCAGTAGACTTCTCTTGTAGACTTCTCTATAAATTTCTCCAGTAGATTTTTCTAGTAGATTTCTCCAGTAGACTTCTCCAGTAGACTTCTCTTGTAGACTTCTCTAGTAGACTTCTCGAGAAGTCTACTAGAGAAGTTTACAAGAGAAGTCAATAATAGAAGTCTACATAAGAAGGCTACTGGAGAAGTTTACAAACGAATTAAAACTGCATTTAGAAAACTGCATTTAGAAGTCTACTAACATATGGAGGCAAATTTGATTTTTTTAAAAACATTTGAAAAATTTGAATTTTTTTTTTAAAAAAAACTAAAACATTTGAAAAATTTGAATTTTTTTTAAAAAAAATTAAAACATTTTAAAATTTTGATTTTTAAAAAAAATTAACCTAGCCTAATCATCTTCTCACCCCAGATCTAGATCTGACTCTCTACTTGCCCATTTCTTCTTATTATTCTTCTTCTTCTTCGAGGAGGTCCAGGTCGCCGGAGCAGAATCACGACGGTCGGATCTCTACTCCCCCACCGCATCTTCTTCTTCCTTTTAACAATTTCTCTCATTTTCTAGATTCTTTTTCCTTCTCAAGGAAACGTACAATTCACAATGTCCGAAATTTTGTTTATGCGCTTCTTTTATACAAATCTTTTTGTCTCAAAGATATGAATCAAGATAATTCCATATTCTTCTCACGAGAAAACCCATCATGTAACATTTCTCTCTGTTTTTTTTTAAAACTATCATGTAATCTTAAACTATCAGAGAATCAACCCAGGTAGACTCGAGAGGGACTCCGTCGTCTTCGGCAGCTGTATCATGTCTAACACCAGCGACGCAAGGCATTGGCGGAGTCTCGCACTCTGGTGTTACATCGTCCCGTGGCAGAAAAGTCTCTATATTGGCCTTTGAAGTGGCCAACACAATAGCCAAAGGTGCTGCTTTGCTGCAATCTTTATCTGAAGAGAATCTGAAGCTCATGAAGAAGGATATGTTACGTTCTAAGGGAGTCAAGAAATTGGTTTCTACAGACACCACAGAGTTGCAAATTCTTGCTGCTTCTGATAAAAGGTTTTTTTCTTTTATGTTTATCTGCATTTGTTTCGTCTTTGGTTCATTTTCGTTTTGTATTCTTATTCTGTTTTTTGCAGGGAGGAAATCGTTCTTTTCTCTGGAGAGAACATTAAGGTTCTTAAAGAAGATTTAAAGCACAATGACCAACCATATCAAGATGACATGGGAGAACAAGTTCCTTGTGCGCTACAAAATTTCTTTTCTGCTTTTGGGTCAAAGGAGATGAAAAATGAGGGAATCTACAGTGTCCTCTTGAACGACTTACTTGCTTCTCTAAAAGAAGTTATTTTCATGGTTCGTGGTGGAGATGATAAGCTTCTAGCATGGTATTATTATTTTTTGTTTTTGTCAATAAGCTTAATTGTTAGTTTAAAATTATTCTATTTTTACTCATTTCAGTCGAGTGATGATGCTGAGGTCCTTGTAGAGATCCTTGAGTTTTGGCAGTGCTGGAAAATTTCAGAAAGAGGAAGCTTGGTGACTCGCCTTTTTTGTTGGAGGAAAATGGAACAATGAGCTGTAAAAAATGGGGAAGGAAGTCAAATTATCAAGAGGAAATCTCTTATGGCATCAAATGGGAATATTGGATTAAGTCCACTTGTCTTTACTTCTCCTAATTTAGCTCTCATTCTCTTTATTTCTCACTCACTCCCTTTGTAATTACTTTCTCTAAAGCTATAATTAGTGGTGTCGACTCTCGACACAAGTCCATGGTTCCCACTTATACAATAAATTACTCGTAATGTTTTGTGAATGCGTATATATGTCTATGTTCTCTAGTATTTCGTAGAAAATATAAGATATTTGGTCGAAAATACAAAATATTTGGGTTAAGATAGCAAAGATTAAAAAAAAAAATTTTGAAACAACTCTTACTATTTAATTTAAAATAATTCAGCCAAATTATAAAAGTGACAATACAAAATTTAAAATATTCGTAAAACTTGGAAAACATCAAATGAAATGAAACTGAAAAAAATCTCTCTAAAACATTTTTAGACTCAGGGCAACTCCAACCAATGCACTAAATTTGGTGTTGAAATCACATCAAATTTAGTGTTTTAGTGTTGAACTTTATTTTTTATCTTCAATCACAACACCAAATTTTACACTAAAAAAATATTTCTCATTATTATATTATTAAATTTGCTGTGAAGAAATCTCTTGGTAGATTTCTCTGTGAAGTCTGCTGGTAGACTTCTTTGAAGTCTGCTAGTAGACTTCTCTCTGCTGGTAAACTTCTCTTTGAAGTCTACTGGTAGACTTCTCTTTGAAGTCTTCTCTCTGCTGGTAGACTTCTCTGTGAAGTCTACTGGTAGACTTCTCTATGAAGTTTGCTGGTAGACTTCTCTTTGCTAGTAGACTTCTCTGAAGTCTGCTGGTAGACTTCTCTGAAGTCTGCTGGTAGACTTCTCTGAAGTCTGCTGGTAGACTTCTCTGAAGTCTGGTGGTAGACTTCTCTTTGCTGGTAGACTTCTCTGAAGTCTTCTGGTAGACTTCTCTGTGAAGTCTGCTGGTAGACTTCTCTCTGCTGGTAGACTTCTCTGAAGTCTTCTGGTAGACTTCTCTGTGAAGTCTGCTGGTAGACTTCTCTCTGCTGGTAGACTTCTCTTTGAAGTCTGCTGGTAAACTTCTCTTTGAAGTCTTCTCTCTGCTAGTAGACTTCTCTCTGCTGGTAGACTTCTCTGAAGTCTGCTGGTAGACTTCTCTTTGAAGTATGCTGGTAGTCTTCTCTCTGCTGGTAGATTTCTCTGTAAAGTCTGGTGGTAGACTTCATAGAGAAGTCTACCAACAACACCTAAGTACTACTCAAACAAGAAAATTAATTTATACAATAAATATTGCACCTAAATATGTCAAATTCGTACACAAAGAAAAACATTAGATAACACACATGTGGAAAAAAAATTCTAAAAAATTCATTATAAATAAATTTTAAATGCATTTGTAAAAAAATTAAATCTGTAGACTTCTCTATGAAGTCTACCAACAAACAACTAAGTACTACTCAAACAAAAAAATTGATTTATACAATAAATATTGCACCTAAATATGTAAAATTCACACACAAGGAAACACATTAGATAACACACATGTGAAAAACAAAATCTAAAAATTTGATTATAAATAAGTTTTAAATGCATTTATAAAAAAATTAAATTTGTAGACTTCTCTATGAAGTCTACTAACAACACTTAAGTACTACTAAAACAAGAAAATTGATTTATACAATAAATATTGCACCTAAATATATCAAATTCACACACAAGGAAACACATTAGATAACAAACATGTGGGAGAAAAAAAATCTAAAAAATTCATTATTAATAAGTTTTAAATGCATTTATAAAAAAATTAAATTTGTAGACTTCTCTATGAAATCTACTGGTAGACTTCATAGAGAAGTCTACCAACAATAGCTAAGTACTACTAAAACAAGAAAATTGATTTATACAATAAATATTGCACCTAAATATGTCAAATTCACACACAAGGAAACACATTAGATAACAAACATGTGGGAGAAAGAAAATCTATAAAAAATAAATCTGTAGACTTCTCTATAAATCTGTAGACTTCTCTACCAGTAGACTTCACTAGTAGTCTATTAGGTTATTTTTGTATTCGACCAGAATTTGACTTTTTTTAGTAGACTTCTCTATGAAGTCTACTAAATAAAAAAGTTATTTTTGCAATTGACCAAAGTTTGACTTTTTTCAGTAGACTGCAAGGGAAGTCTACTCAAAAGGTCAGGTTACATTTGCAATTGACCTAATTGTTGACTTTTCGAGTAGACTTCTCTAGAAGTCTACTCTGAAAAGGTTAGTTTTGTGTTTGACCAAACATTTATGAGTAGACTTCTTTTGCAGTCTACTACTGATTTAAGAAGTCTACTGATTTATTTAAGAAGTCTACTGGTTTATTTAAAAAGTAGTAGACTGCATAAGAAGTCTACTGATAAATGTTTTTCTTGGTCAATGTTTGAGATTTTGGTCAAACACAAAACTAACATGTCCGTACATAACAGACTTCTGATGCAGTCTACTAAAAAAGTCAACAATCTGGTCAATGCCAGAAATAACCTTGCAGTAGACTCTATTTGCAGTCTACTGGAGAAGTCTATTGGAGAAGTCTACTCTATCAAGTCAAAGTTTTGGTCAAATGCAAAACTAACTCATTTTCAAGTAGACTTCATGTGCAGTCTACTAGTATTTTTTTTTGTTATCAAAAGAAAACACGTAGACTTCATGAGCAGTCTACTTTGAATATTTTTAAAAATAGTCAATTGCAAATCTAACCTTTCATTGACTAGTAGACTTCTGGTGCAGTCTACCAGATCGAAAAACACAATTTTAGCTCTGTTTCCGCCGTAGAGCTCGGTTTTCAGTTCCGTCAAGCACCTAAAACTTTTAATATGACTCTTAACAAAGAAGCGCAACCATCGTTTATGCAAGAACCATTGAAAATCGATAGATTATGAGAGAAATTTTTTTGAAAACCAAATTTAGAGAGTTTTTTAGATGAAATTGGAGAAGAAATGGGTGAGAAATAAGTTATGAGCTCACCAATGAAGCTCTAATCCATGAAAAATCAGTTGGAGAAACATTTAGAGCTTGGTTTTGGTTGTTCATGGTGGTTGGAAATATTGATGATAATGGTATTTTTGTAAATAAATTGATATATTTGGGTGTTTATTTGATAGTTTTGAATATCTGATTTTAAAAAGAACAAAAATAATTCAAATATAATGGTAGTTTTGTAAATAAATTAAATCTTATGGTTGGTTTGATAAAATTTTAAAGAGAGAGAAATAGGAGGTTACATTTGCAATTGACCTCAAATTTGAGGTTATTTCAATAAGCATCCCTTTAAAAAAATTAGAACACTTTTTATATAAAATATATTTTTTCCTAAAATTTATAATGAAGACAAAAAGATATTGAACATTTGAACATAAGGAAATTAAAACTTCCATCATACATTTTTGTCCGTCAGTTACAAAAACATGTAGAAAACAAATTATCGTCTTTTCTGTTCTTTATTTTTTGTTTTTAGCAATTAGTGTTGTCATGTAAAATATTTTTATTCATTCAATTTTATTTATGCAATGTTTTTGAAATTAGTAAGTATTCATAAAACTGAACATACATAAAATAGAACAAATAAGTATCTTTTAAAGAGATCAAACTATCATCTTTATATATGTTTTTAATTAAAAATTATTATTCATTAACCCAAATTTTAAAAAACCTACAAAATCAAAACTCTAAGAAATATGAATAAAATACTATTTAAAATTTTAACAATAAATGATAAATTTCTATAAAAAAATATTAAATGTCACCTAGTTATAATAAGTAACTATGTTTTTGATAATAGTGAACTATGTATATTATTTTTTTATTATACAAACTATATATAATAATTATCTATGTTTTGAACGTAGTTACTATGTTTAAATAAGTAACTTTTACAACAACATTTCATGTAGTCAATTATGTGATGAAATTAGTAGAGTTGATAACTATGCTACGAAAATAGGTAACTATGTTTTTAAATTACTAACTATTTTATGAAAATAGTTAACTATGCTTTTATATAGTTAGATAGTTACAATTAACTATGTTATGAGATAATTGAATAGGTAGTTTCGAAACTATTTTATTAAAAAGTTATCTGTTACAACATATTTGTTTTTTTTGTAAACTTAAATCTATTTTTATTTAGGTTATTTAGGTTTTGGATAAGATTCGGTTAGTTAATTTAAAAAAAAAAGATAACAATAACATCTAAAAAAAAATTCTTAACACAAATTTATTTAATAAAATAATTCATAAATTTCAAAATAAAACAAAAAGCATTATTTTGGTATCCTAACTTTAAAATAAAATAAATTACTTGAAAATCGAACAAAATACTAATAGTTCAACTAGAATTAGCGAAGAAGATCCTTGAAACATGAAAAATAAAGCACACAAATACATATGAATTACTACAAACTAAAATAATTAATTAAATTTAAAAAGCTGCTAGTATCATTATTCGACCAATCCAAAATTTGGTTTTTATTTGGGTTTTTGAGTTATCTAAAGAGCAATCCAAATAACTCAAACCCAAATTAATATTTGTTATTTGATCTAAATGTGTTTTTGTATAAATTCAAATCCAAACAAATTATGGTTTCTTAGATTGGGTTGGGTTTAGATGACCGAATTGGCCACCCCTAATCGCAAGAGCAATTATTTCATAAATAAAATCAAGAGAAGATTTTTACGGATTTTTCTTATTTATATTTACCTTAATTATAGTTGTAAGGGCAATTTTGGTCATATTTTTAATTCATTTTACTATTGACCTAAATATATTTTTGGACATGTTACTTACCTAATTTTCATTTTCAAAAGTGTTATTCTACTAATTAACCCAATTATTAACCATAATATCAATTTCCTTATTTTAAGAGGAAAAACCAAAAGTCCAAAACTAAGCAATCGAGTTAACGCTTGATTGGTGTTGTTGATTTCACAACATGTGTGTAAGACAAAAGTTTGAGTATTCGTCTATGTTCTTTTTTTGCTTTCCTATCATTATCTACATCAACTTTAAAAGGGTGATTTTCTCATATAACCCTTTCTCTCAATACCTATTCACAATACCAGAAAATTTTCTCATATAACCCTATAACCTTTAATGAACTGGTAAATTACCAAATCGTCCTAATCTAAATTTAATTTAATAAAAAACAAAAATCAAATTCAGAACAGTTTTCTTCTTCTTCGGGTTCGCGATATTGCCTCCGCCTCTCTTCTCGCCCTAGGATTCCCCATCCTCCTCACCCACATATTCTTTGTTCAATTGAAGCTTAATCTAGAAGCTTAGGATATCCAGACCTTAGGTGAATGCATTGAGGTGCGTTAATGGTTTAAATTTGGATAGTAATTCAAGTTGGAAGATATCCAATTGGATTTGGGATTTTCTCTCATTATATTGGATCGAATCCATTATCTTATTTGTTATCGATAGTATATAGGATGAGTCGATAATATCACGTAATGTAGCCTCCCAGTTGTTGAATCGTGGATTAGTTCATCTCGAGCAAGAATTGTAAAATGGAATTGCAGACTTAGAATCGGTTCTGGGTAAAACTGAGTACAACTTGGTAGAAATGGGTAGTACATTGGAAACAGTGAGTACAACTTGGTACAACTGGGTAGAAATGGGTAGTACATATTTATTGGAAACAGTGAGTACAACTAGGTACAAGTGGGTATAAATGGGTAGTACAGATTTATTGGAAACAGTGAGTATAACTGGGTACAACTAGGTACAACTGGGTAGAAATGGGTACAAATGATATGACTGATTTTGTTATTTTTTTTGTTTTTTCAGGAGACAATGAGCACAAGCTTATATTTTGATTATGGAGAACATTATGTAAAGAACAGAGATGAGTTTGAATGGATTTCAGCAGAAGATCGCATGTACTCACTATTGTTCAAGAGATTATCTGCGGAGGAGATTAGTTATTCAATGTTATTGGAAAGTATTTGCAAGAAGGGTTGGGATAGATTCAGCTGCGACAGAACTGAAATTGAGTTTCATACCATTGAACGCGAGACCTTTGAGAAAATCATATATCCTTGATGATGATGACGTTTATGTTTATCTAACGTCGATGGATGCAAATAAATGTAGTAGTGTATTGCATGTGCAGAAGCGTAAGGGTCTAGTTTCAAGAAAGAATCAGTTGGATAAGGGTCAAGTTTCAGGTAGAGAGGAAGGTAGTTCAGTTGGTTTGAATTACAAAGAAGTGGTTTCAAGAGGTTGTGGCAATGCTGGTGCTCTTACTCTTGACGAAACACCATTGGAAGAACATTCCGAGCCAGTGGATAATGATAGTCGTGGAGAGTTTGAAAATATATCTTCAAGTGATGATGAAGATAACGGAATGGATTACTCTTCGGATTGGAGAATGGATGACAATATGGAGCATGAATATATTCCAAGTGAAGAGGAAGGAAGGGATCAGTTTGCCGAGGGATGGGAAGATGGTATGGATTTGAAAGTTGGTCAAGAATTCAATAATAAGAAGGAAGTGAAAGCTTTTGTTGAGCGAGGTGCACATAAAAGTTGTTTTGCCTTCTCAACAAGCAAGAGTGAGAGAGATAGATATGTGTTGAAATGCCGTCAATTTGGGCAAGGGTGTCAATGGTATTTACGAACTACAAAGCTCAAGGATTCAGAGTGCTTTCGTGTTAATGTATACAATAACACGCACACATGCTCTCGAGCTACTGCTAGTACAAGCAGCGACAATAGGAACAGAGCCACATCAGGATTAGTTGCTAGTCTTTTGAGAGAAGACTATCCAGGTATAATGAAGACCCCAAGTTCTAAACATCTCATGGGCTTGGTACAAAGAAAATATGGTGTCCCACCGTCATATAGTACTTGTTGTAGGGGTAGGAATGAAGCTGTTAACGAGTTGCGTGGTGATCCAGAAGGATACAAGCAATTGTATTCTTATTTGTATATGCTAGAGCAAGTGAATCCTGGAACAAAAACAGTTGTTAAGTTGGATGAGGAAGGAAGGTTCAAGTATGTATTCGCCGCACTTGTATTGAAGGGTTTCAATCGATGAGGCAAGTCCTTATTGTGGATTCCACTTTTTTGAAGACTTGTTACGGTGGTGTGCTAATGATTGCTACAGCTCAGGATCCTAATCGTCACACTTATCCGATTGCATTTGCTGTAATGGATGGTGAAAATGATGTAAGTTGGAAATAGTTTTTCGAGACGCTCAAAACCGTTATTAAGGATAGTAAGGAGTTGGTTTTTGTGAGTGACAGAAATGCAAGCCTCATTAAGGCAGTGCGTGAGATTTATCCCGACTCTACGCATGGTTATTGTATCTTCCATCTGTCCCAGAATGTAAGGCTAAAAGTTTCACACGTCAACAAAGAAGTAGTTCCACAGACATTCAGGGATATTGCTCAGATTTATACAGAGCATGAGTTCCAAATAAGGTATGATGATTTTAGAAGATGATATCCTAAAGCAGGAGAATATCTAGATAAAAGCATTGAAGTGTCAAAATGGGCGAGGTGCTATTTTCCCGGAGCTAGGTACAACATAGACACAAGTAATTGTGTAGAGTCTCTGAACAAAGTGATTGAGGAGGCAAGACACTACAATTTTGTTACCTATGTTAGATGCGATTGTGGACAAAATTTTCGAATGGTTTAACAAACATAGGAAAAAGAGCATTGCCTATGGAAACTACGAGAACTGGCTAGTGCCAAAGGTGAATGACATAGTCCACGATAGATGTGCGGAAGCGACTCATTTGATTGCGACTGAGCTAAATATGTACATGCTTGAGTATAGTGTGGTTGGACGGGATGGGATTCATTATAAGGTGGATTTGCGAAACAGGAAATATAGTTGCAAACATTTTGATATTGACAAGTTTCCTTATGTCCATGCGGTAGCCGTAGTCTACAGCCTCATGAAGGAAGAAGAGAGAACGACGAGCTTCGAGATATTTGAGTTGTGTTCGCCAAAGTATTTCGTTGACCAATGGGTTTTTGCATATAGCAAGACCATTTATTTGGTGCCACATAGGCCTGAGTGGAATATTCCCCCAAATATAGAACGAATAAGCATTTTACCTCCGAAGAAAAAAAAGATCAAAAAGGGAAGACGTCAAGTAAGAAGGCATCCATCAACCGGAGAACCTCAACCAAAGAAGAAAGCGATTCAAATTGGTGAAGTAGATGGCCCACTTGAGTGAGTGAATTTAGATTGTGTGTTTAAGTGTGCACTACTACTTTATGTGTTTGAATTGTGGACAATTGTTTTTATGGAATGACATAATTTAAAAGCCTTAATTTGTTTAAATTATAGCTTTCATTTATAGCTTTTATTAAATATATTTTAAATATTTATATGATATCATAAAACTTAAAATATGGAATGACAAATTAAAACTTAAAGATAACTAAATTAAAACTTAAAGTTAAGTAATAGAAATTTAAAGATAACTAAATTAAAACTTATCTTTATCATAAAACTTAAAGATAACTAAATTAAAAACGAATTGTCGAATAGAAATTTCACGATCTTCCATGTATGACATTACACTTTTATGTATGTTTTGATAGTGTTGGTTACCTTATAAAGCAAATACTGACAGGAATTGTGATACTCAAAATATTTTTACATAGTAACTAAAGAAATATGTTTCTATTAACAAAAATAAGTTGTAAAACTAAAACATTATTTTTCATATTATGGTAAAACTAACAATTATCTAAATCACCAAAAATACAACTATGAACAAATATGCACAACTCAAAAACTGGACAAAACTAAGAGTAACTTGGTGGTACTAACTGTTAAATGACGGCGCACATGACTTACTTAGGTGTCATTCTCTTATTGGGTTAGACCCCTTTGACGGCGCACATGTCAATTTCTCCCAATTTTTTTTTCTTTTTTTCAAATATTAAATAGATCGATGGTTTTTTACAAAACCATAAAAACAGATTTCCCCCAAATTCTAGGGTTTGTAGGCGACAAACGATTTCGATTCCGGCGACAGACGATTCTGCGACAGACGATTCCGGCGATCCGATTCCGACGACAGTTTCCGATAGTTTCCATGGGTCGTTGGAACCATGAGAGCGTCATATTTGGCGAGTTCAATACTGGGTCCAACAACAGCAACTCATCAGATTCGGATAACAAAATCATCCTCCCCAAATATGATTGGTATGCAGATATCACTCCAATTCGTCCTCCGAATCCGGTGACATGGGAGCCCTCGCCTATTGGCATTCCGACCATATGTTACTGTGGAAAACCGGCAGTGCTTAAGACTCAAGCAATTGGGTTGCAGACTGGGACCAAATTCTACTCTTGTGCTGGTGATATTCATGTAAGGAACTTCCTTTTATTTTTCATTTTGTTAATTGTTTGTTGCATATCTAATTAATTGGAGCTTAGGATGGAGATTGCCATATTTACAAATTGTTGGATGACGCAATCTTGGAGGAGATTACTTTAACCAAATCAAAATTGGGAGTAATAGAAGGTCACCTAATTGGAATGCTCACCACTATTGAAGATGAGAAGAAGAAACTTCAGGAACTAGAAGGTCGCCTATTTGGATTACTCAGCACTGTTGAAAAAATGGAAGGTCGTCTTTAGTTATTTTAGTTATTTCTTCATCAATTTCTCTGTACTCTGCTTGAAAGAGAAGTTTGGGGTTTTGAAATTTTCTTAATGTCTGTTTTTTAATGTTAAATGAATCGGTCATTGTGGGGATCGACATGCACACAAGAAGTGATCGATCCACTTTTGAATAATGTATAATTTCTTTCAAACTTTTGTATTATAATTCCCTAATGTCTGTATGGCTTTATATTTTTCATACCGAGGAAGCTTGTAAGGCTAATGAGAATATCAATATAAATCATAAACAAAGGTATTCATAAACCTATCCGTTCATAGTTTTACCTAGTTGTGCCAGTAGTACAACTAAACGTTCACAGTTTTACCTAATTGTACCAGTGGTACAACAGTTTTTCACATGTTTACCAAAAACAGAAACAAAGATAATGTCATAAAGAGAAGCAAAGGTAATGTTTTAAAGAAAAAAAATATAATGTCATAATCAGAAACGAAGGTAATAGATAGTTCAAAGGTAATCATAGACAAAGGTAATAGCTTCTTCATTTCTTCCTCCCCTTCTTAGAGGGGTTCTTGGCCATGTAGGGACTCCTCAGGGCTGCTGATCGCTTCACAACCCTCCTCGAGGCTTCGACCACTGGCTCATTAGTGGCTTCGGCCACTACCTCATTAGTGGCTTCGGCCACTGCCTCCTTCGAGGCTTCGGCCACTGCCTCCTTCGAGGCTTCGGTCACATCCTTTTGTCCACCCCCACCACCAGACAATCACCCTGAGTCCAAACCCTAGTTCGAGGGTTATAATCATCACCACCAAAGTCCTTTTCATTCCATCCCTGAAAGTTCATAAATGATTCCACACCCTTGAGCCTTGTTTCAAGCCCACCAAACATACTACTCATCATTTTAAAACCATCTTCCATGGTTTTATTCATCTTTACCAACACATCCTTTATCTCTTTGATTTCATCACCATCACCATCCACCCGAGGACGAATCACTCCCCGAGGACCTACACCCTCATCTTCAGCCGCCCGTATAGGATCCACAGGTTGGGATCGACTTGCCACATCAAGTTCCAGGTCTGTTTTCCAGAAAAGGGGCTTTCAGTCTTTCAAAAGGCGATCCATCCAACTTTCAACCATGGGATCATCAACGTCATGACTGTCCTCCTCATCATCGAATATCTCGGCCAAAAGAGGACCTTCACCATCATTCGGTACCAAGATACTATCTATGTCCTGTGGATATAAAAAATAATACAATTAGTGAGAGATGACAAGTTAAAACAGTTTTTGCTACACAATATGAGAAAAGTAATACTAACCTCGGTTGTACCAAGTGCTTCATAAATATCTTCAAGAGGAATCCCTCTCAATGAACTATGTTTGAATATAGACTTGCACATCCTAGGGCAAGAAGGGGTTGGATCATAACGATCTCTACGAAACGTCGTCTTCAGAATAGGAATTGTCTCAAAGGCAAGAAGCTACAACATACATATATAAGACAGGAACAATTCAAATATATATTAAAACTAAAATTTAGTAAAGGAATAATGAAAGTTTAATTTAAATATTACGAATCAATTACCTCTAGAGGAATAATGAAAGAAGGAAAGCACCATCCGTCTCTATTGACGACTCCTTCGAATTTGGTTTGTATCTCATTGATGTGGTACAAATTGTCATAAAATGACAATCTTCCCCAAGGAAATGGCCGGCATAACTCTAGATCATTGCAAGCTCTAAGAAAGAATGTCTTGACAGACGGTGCATCCGCTCCAGTCTTCTTCTTTCCAATTAGCACATTGGATAAGAAGTAGAGGACGGCCATATTCAACCTATCTCTACAAGCCCTCATCGACACCAACTTCTTCTCCACATCCGCCAACCGAATTGTTGAACCAACTGGGAAGTGCCTCCCAATAAACTCACATCCTCCCATCCTTTCCCAGTTAAGTGGAAAATTGTGACAGTACAATCCAGAGATAATCCCATGTTCTTTGATGGAATAACGGATAGGAACTCCATTCACCAAAAACCAAGCTTCACGGACCTTTGTTGTACAAACAGTACGAAGAACAAGCATCCACATGCCCATCGACTTGTGGTTTTTAAGCTCTGGCATGTGGAAGAAATGCTTGAACTGAGGATGCTCTTCAAACCATTTCAGCTCGTTCTTCGTAAGCACATTTCTTAACGTCTTTAGTGTTTTAAATAGAGCACACCTCGTTTCAATCTTAATGCACTTCTTATACTCCGTTCTTGGAAAGATCATGTCCTTCGGTGGTATTGGTATGGTTTCCTCCTCGTTTAATCCCTGCAATTATAAAACAGTTGTAAAACATTCACAGTTTTACAGAGTTGTACGAGTTGTACCAAATGTTATGTCACACACAGTATTTCCCCAGTTGTACAAGTTGTAGCAAATGTTATGTCACAATATTTCCACAGTTGTACCAGTTGTACCAAGTGTTACGTTTTCTTTTATCATCAATTGTACCAAGTATTACCAGTTGTACCCGTAGTTCGAGTTAAACTTTACATACCTCACCGGAGATTTGACCTCTATCCGTTCTTTCCGACTCTTCCTCAGCCCTCGTATCATCTGATATTCATGGAACTCTTTCGTTTATTTGAGTTCCATCGGACGAAACAGATTCTTGTTTTGTACGCGCCATTACTACGAAATCGACAAATCTATAATCTTTAATCGACAGAAGGAGTAATCTTTAGTCGAAATCGAAAAGAAAAACAACATACCTTAGAGATGAATTGGCTGTCCGATTGAGAGCTTTTAAGTTCAACTTCCGATTGTATAATCCGATTGTGCGGGTCCGATTGCAAGTTACGATTGTGCGGGTCCGATTGCAAGTTACGATTAGGAGATTGAAATCTGATTTTGTAATGGATTGGAATGGTTGGGCGATTTTGATTTTTAGAGGGAATTAAGCGGTTTTGTTTTGAAACGGATGAGGAAAGAAGAAGAAGAAGAAGGGGGTCGTGGTGACCGGGTCGAATTTGTCGGATTTGTCCGATTTACACGGGTCGGGTCGGATAATACTGGTTGGATTGGTAAATAAATTAAACTTCTTTGGTTTTTTTGGTATTTCAGCCACTTTTGAGTTAAAAACAAAAAACAAAAAAAACTGTTTTTTTCGGGTTATTTAAAATTACAACTTCAGTTTTTCGGGTTATATGAGGTTTTGATTCACTTTAAAATTACATTTCGAACATTGAGAGAGTTTGCTCGAGCTATATGACGGTAAACATTTTCGGAAAACAGAGTATCATTATCTTACTTGGGGGCACATCAAGAAAATGAGCAACTTTGACGAATCTTGTTCATTGTCTATGCTTAGTAGCCTAGAATCATATATAAAAACTTTTAGATATATGAGTTTTTTTTGTCCTCAACGAGGAATAACAGTAGTAATAGAAGCATCATCGACTGAGCAGAGAGAAAACGCTTCCACAGATGGACCTGCTCTCCCTACTTGTTTATGCCTGCTTCGGAAGAAAAATCCAGGTGGTCGAGGTGCGGCGAGAGCGATTGAGTTAGTAGTGAGCATTTGGACGATTGCGGACATAGTTGGACGATCTTCAGCTTTTTCTTGAACACATAATAAAGCAATATGGATGCATCTGATAGTTTCGGTTGATTGATAGTTATCTCGAAAGAATGGATCCACGAGGTCTAATGGTGACCCATTGCTCCATAGTCTCCAAGTCTGTGAACATTTTAAATTAAGTCACTGTAAAAATGAGCCATTAAAATGGAAGTTTAAATGCTCTTTACTTACATATGTAACCAAGTTACCAACACTATCATCCATGTGATAGAGACTACTATTCTTTTTGCCGCTTATAATCTCAAGAACTAAAACCCCAAAACTATAGACATCTGATTTCATGGAGAAGTGTCCGTACATCGCATACTCGGGAGACATGTAACCACTGCCACAATACTTACATGTTGAGTTAATAAAAGCATATTAAATTCTACGGGGGCAATAAATAGCACAAGGAAAACTTACTAGGTTCCTACTATTCTTCTTGTATTCCCTTCTGTTGGTCCATTCCGAAAATTCTTGCCATTCCAAAATCTGCGACTTTCGGGTTCATATCAACGTCCAGTAGGATGTTACTCGCTTTGAGATCACGATGGATGATTGTGAGTCGTGAATCTTGATGAAGATAGAGGATCCCTCTAGCAATTCCTCCAATGATCTTGTACCGGCTTGTCCACTCCAGTTGGCTTTGCATCGTAGAGTCTGCAAATGTATATTTAAAATGTTAAAACAAAGAATGGCATACAATATTTAAGATACATCTTAAGCTAAGTATAGAATTTGACTGACCAAAAAGGAAGTAATCTAGGCTTTTGTTGGGCACAAACTCGTAGACAAGTATCTCTCTTCTCCTTCCAAACAAAACCCAAGCAACCTTACCAAATTTCTGTGTTGAAGCTTTGCCACGACAACAACTTCGTTCTCGAACTCTCTTTCACCTTGTCCCGATGTCTTCGATAGCCTCTTCACCGCAACATGTACTCCACCAGGAAATGTACCCTAAAAGAGATTAATTTGTAGGGAAACGTAAAAATAGGAATCAGATACAAGATTAATCATAAAAATGAAAATGTACTCAAGTTAATAGAAGTTACTAGGATCCCAAGTTAGTCTTTGTTACAAAGGAAGGAATATAATTAGCAACTAATGTTTATTTTGTTCCGCAACTCTTTCCAATAATGAGGAAAGTTTTTATGTGTGATGGTTCAATAACGATTATAGAATGATTCTTTGCAGTTACAGGGTTGTTGGACTGAGTCCGATACATTTCAGTGCTCAAAGTATGTGTGCGAGATTTGATTTGAAAACAGGGGAAAACAGAGTATTGTGGGGAGATGGTGAAACAAACTATGTATATAAAGACTCACCACTCTCTCAGTTTCCAATTTCAAGCTTTACATCATTTTTTTGGATTTATAACCGAGAGAGTGGTGAGGTGTTTGACAAGATTCAAAATACTAAACCACCTTATGTTGATGCATTATTCAATTTATAATACAATGGTAATACCTTGTAAACTTCGCCGAATCCACCTTGGCCAAGCTTATTACTCTGGGAGAACATATCTGTTGCTGCCTCGATCGCCTTAAAATCAAACTGAAGTGAGCCTGCAGTTGTAATATCATCCTTGCCTGTAAAAAATTTCAATAAGATTAATTAGAACACAACAAGACAATTCATTTGATCTAAAAAAGGGGAGTTTTCCACCTTCAGCTAGTGGTTCCATCTCGTAAACCGTCCTTTTTCTCTTAGCCCGGAATATAAAGACAGCTACGAAAAGAAGAAAAACTACAGTGACTGGAACAACAACAGCCAAGATTATGACAGACGAGTTTGAATCCAGCTGCCTTTGAGGTGTTCTAAGTGCGGTATCGTTGTAAAACGGGTAAAGCTCGTATCTTAAAGTACAGCTCGGCACAATAAATAATCCCCCAATCCTGTTAGTGGGTATTTGATCGATGACTTGCCGCAGACAGCCTAAGCAGTCTTGTCTCGTTAGATCAGGAGTGCACTGAACCAATACGTACAAAGTCTCGAACGTAGTAAAACTGGCTTTTCTCGCATCAAATTTTCTCGAACTTTTCGATGCCTCGGTGGCTGCTTGGTTCAGCGTGGACAAGACCAATTCACTGAACCGGTCTTGTTGGTTGAACGAAATAGTACTGGTGTTAGCCAAGATACCTCCATTTGTTCCATTTTGGAGTGTAGAGTCCAAGAAAAAGTTCTGGTCATCGTATCGAAGCATGCATTGGTCATACCATGCCATGCCCTCTTTTCTATCTGGACATCGACTCCGAATGTCCTTGGTAGCAAAGACAACGCAGTTACGACAAACTTCCGGCGACATATCTCCCCTGCATATGAAAATCCCGTAAACCACGTCAGGGCTCTCACCTGCGACTGTGCTATAGAATCCGACGGAGAAAAAACGATCGTTGGAAGAAAGAGAGGTTAAAAGGCTTATGAGATTGGAGGAGTATATGCTGTTTTTGGAGTAAGTTGTTGTGTTCGGACAATAGTGGTATCCGTAAGTTGGGTCTTGTTGCTGTGCATAAGCTCTGAAACTTGCAATGAAGGCGAGAAGGAATAGAGAAGCATAAGCAGACATGTTCCAGTTCTTCTTTTTTCCTTTTTTTTTTTTTTTTTAATGTCTTGATAAATGTTACGAAGCCATTCAATAATTTATCTGTAAAACATGCAATTTCTTGAAAATCAAAGTCAACGCCAACTTCTTCTTCGCAAGTACCGTCAATTTGATCAACTATTTCAATGAAGAACATTCCAACCCTAAAAGAAGTAATACTTTTCTCTGTAATACCAAGAAATCTTGCATATAATCCAACCATGTCTACAGTCTTTGATATATTCGCTGATACTTTTATTTCTAGGCATGTGAATTGGATTTTAAGATTTTTCTTCACGGTAAGATCTGAGCCAAACCCATAAGTTCATCTACTAGCTTATCGGTCACGTGTGTTATAGTCCACGTTCAAAGCGAGGATAGTGGAAAAAAAAATCTTGAATCAAAAGCCTAATATCGATGAGTCTAGAAGGATGACCTAAAGATTTCAAGTCTCCCATGTTAGTTTCAAATTTGCTAATTTCTTATTAATGTGCATGACCATTTACGTAAGAAAATCAACTTCTGATTTAATTGATAAGAACCAGATGTACTAAAACTCACACATATGAAGTCTCAACCATCTAAAGAAACAAAAAAATATATATATAGCAAAGAAGAGCTCTGTAATAATCCTCTGTTTCGTATTCTTCATGACCTTAAGTGCTGATATGCTCAAATTTGCCCTGAGCTACTCTCTCAAATTAAGAGATCGTAGTAGTACTTAGGGATCGAATCCATAGGAAATCTAAACACACAATCAATTAGTGAATTCAAATTATGCTAAGTAAATAGGAATGAATGTAAAGTAAATGCAGAAGTAAACAAGTGAATGATGATTAAAGTTCTTAAAATTCAATGAGACAAAAGAGTTAGGCAATGGGTTGTTCGCAGGAATGATTCGAAAATTGATCGTGTCGATCGACACACAGGTCTGTGTGGATCGACACAGGAGATAAAAACAGTTAGGATTTTGCTAAGCACGGTTCTAGAACTCAAACACGAATGTAAAACCAATCATCTTTCGTTGCAGAGATTATCTATGACTAAACCCCTAAATTCCAAATTTCTTTGCAAATTCAGTGAATAAAGACAAGCTTTAAGTTCAGGTTCAATTGTTCACAAAATTACTAAGCCAAATTTCTTTGCGAATAGATAATTTTGCTCATCTAAGATTATATCAGGTTGTTAATAATACTTTCGCATCTATTAAAACGACCTAGGATATCCAATTTCAGTTGATCAATCCTAAAATCAGAGTTAAATCAATCTAGATGAAGAACATAAAGATAAATCCTAACAGGGTTTCAATTCTATCAATTTCTCATCAAACCCTAGAACTTTCCAAAACCTAACAAGCAAACTACTCAGACATGGATGAGGAAATCATTATGAATGAATAATATTGCATTAAAAAGATAGAGTAAGAGATACAGAGAGTTAAAATTGATAAAGTTTGGAAGTCTGAAATCTCCTCAAAGCTCTCCAAAATATTCTCTCTCAAGTCTCAATTAAAAACTCGATAATCTACATAAAAGCCTAAAGAAAAACTATATATAATGTATTAAATCAGATTGGGCTTTTCTTTAAACTTCTGGGCTTCTATCGTAAAAAGGAAATCTTCAAAAACTCTACTTCTCTCGTCAGACATGTATGTCGATCGACACACATGGGTTGAGTCGATCGACACAGCTCCGAAATATCGACACCAACTTGATCACATCGGCTCTTCATTCCTTGATGCTCCAAAAACTCCCAAAAGCTTCCAATATGCTTCAATCGATCATTGACCTACAAAGACTCTATAACAATAGAAAAACACCAAAAAGACTTGATAAAAACGGAGCTATATCATGGTGAAAAACGGGTAAAAACTATGATATATAAACTCCCCCAGACTTAGCATTTGCTTGCCCTCAAGCAAAACATACACCAAGAATGTGAAAGAGGTTTGAAAACGCAGAAACTTACCTCCCCTTGGAGTACCGGACCATACCCCTTCAACTAGTAAGCCACATAATGCAGAACCAATTCATAACCAGACCACCATGTACTTTTCCATAGACATTCGCAGCCTCCCAAATTCATCCACGACATCTCAACATAACCCGCTAGTCCTCATTGCTGGGTCTCATCCCAGATCTCGATGCCAAGAAGTTTCTAGACTCATTCCCATACTATACCATGTTAAGTGAACCATACAACCTTTGGTACTCTTTCTCTCTCCCAGACTTATTCGATTCAGAAACTCAAAAACAGTGCTTTCACTACTTGTGTTCCTTGTGAGGAGACAGGGTCGTGAGATCGCTCGTCCTCTACATCCGTTCTAAGGGACTCAGACTGCTGCTTTTTGAGCTCCAGGTGATCATCTCTTGAGTACTGACTCACTGGAATTTCATTTCCTCATCTTATACTCAAAAACTATTATATCACCCCAAATCATTCATTTTTTATTTTATTTTTATTGATCGAAGGAGAGGAGTACCATTATTTTCAACAGAGATTGCACTTGTCAGGTATGAATGAGGAGTCAAGCTCTACGAACACCAATCACCGAGGAGACCGCATAATTAGCTCGAACCCAGGGCGGATTATGCTGGAAGTAACAGACGTCTCTAGTTAACTGGTCAGCCTTTGGATTTCCCATTAGTCTGTCTTTGAAATTGATCATGGAAGAATGGTCACACAACTAAAAGAGACAGTCCACTAAACCAAAGGAGGGGTCATTGTTTCCAACTGACTACTTTGACTCAATAAAAACAAAATTTTGACTAAAAATAAACCAAAACAAAGAAAAACACGTTAGTAGTTTCCCTCCCCCAGACTTAATCAACATTATCCCCAGTGTGATTGAAGCATGAGTTTGGAAAGAAAAGAAAATAAAACAAAACACCAAAGAAAAATGAAAGGTAACTTGCCTGTGAAGGGTGTGTCGATCGACACACTGTTCTTTTTCCTCTCGTCGTTTTTTTTAAACACTTAAAAACAAAACAAAAAGTTAGTGAACAAAGGGAAAATAAGTAAACTTACCAGTGGGTTGCCTCCCACTAAGCGCTTGTTTTCAGTCATTAGCTTGACTGTGTCGGAACTCAGGACTATGGTGGATCGGTGAAGGGAACAACTCCAGGATAGAGCTTCATGGTGTTTTGCAGCATCTCTTGGATAACTACATCTCCTCTCTCCCTTAGCTCTAAGGGAAGGATGATTCTGAACTTAGAGAAAGGTTTGGAGCTCCCTTTTCGTCTCACCTTTGGTGCAGCCAAGTCTCCATCAGATCTCAAAGAGGGTGAAGTCAAAAGTGGAGCACATAGGATCTTCGTCGTGTTATCTTCAAGGTCTGAACTTCTCTTTCCTCCATTTGTAACGGTCAAACAAGAATTCTCCTTGACACGAACTGCGGGGTAGAAGACATCCTTGTTGATCTTAGAGAAGGAGATTCTCTGATTGGGAAAATCCACAATCGCACCTACAGTAGCAAGGAATGATGACCCAAGAATCAATGGTCTCTCGCTGTCATTCTTCGTCTCCATGATGTGAAAATCTACCGGAACCAGACAATCTCCTACTTGAAGCATCAAGTCAGGAATGAACCCTTTCGAATATGTTGAAGAAAAGTCAGCTTGAGAGACATTTTTGAAGGTTGCAGATCCTTAATCCCCAGCTTCCTTGCAACAGACTGAGACATGACATTCACATTAGCTCCAGTATCACAAAGAGAATTCTTGAATTCCATACCTTTGATCGAACAAGGAACAACGAACATCCCTGGATTCGGTATCTTCTGCAACTTCCTCAGCTGTGGTTGAGCATGTCCCCCTTTCCCCTCTGGTGTTTTGACACTAACAGCTTGTGGATATGGGATTTTGGGCTTGTAGACCCTTCCCTCTGCTTTGACTGAAAGTTGCGAAGTGGTTAGACTCGTCTGGGACCCGTGTCAATCGACACACAGGGTCTGTGTCGATCGACATCCCTATGTCGACGATGTGTTGACCTCATCACCGATTGCATATTGCCCAGAGTTGAGATTTACGACCCGTGTCGATCGACATAAGTCACCCGTGTCGATCGACACGGGGTCTGGAACGGAAATCTCTTCGTCTTCAACCTCCTTTTCACTCCCCAAGGTGATGGCATTGACGTGTAGTCTCGGATTCGTGTCAGTCTTGCTCGGAAGAAAACCTTCTTGCCTCTTAATTGACTCCGCGGTTTGAGCAACTTGAATATCCAACTTCTTGACATGGGCGTTCAAAGCTTCAAACTTCCCATTCAGATCTTGGTACATGGCATCCAT
This sequence comes from Arabis hirsuta, assembly GCA_964056655.1. Classification (NCBI taxonomy): domain Eukaryota; kingdom Viridiplantae; phylum Streptophyta; class Magnoliopsida; order Brassicales; family Brassicaceae; genus Arabis; species Arabis hirsuta. The sequence continues at coordinate 6,588,058 of OZ053303.1, read as the reverse complement.
TTTCCCATTGAAGCTCACAGTCATCTTCTGTTGACCTTCCAAGAGCTGCTCTAGCATAGATATCATCTCGCTACTCTCTGATGACTGAGTAGGTGGTGTCTGATAAGAAGAAGAACAGTAGTTCCTAGTGTAATTGCTCTGGAAAGGCTTCTGATAGTCGTTCTTCTGATACCCTTGTTGATTACCATACCTCTGACCCTGAAGACCAGCTCCACCAACGTAGTTGCAATTCTTTTCATCCTGCTCTTCCTCTGGAATGAAGGCCTCTACCTCTTGAGCAAAATGAACACTCTTCTTCCCTACTAGTAGGTTGTGTACAGAATCAAGCTTAGCCTTAACCTCAGCAATTTGGCTACCATCCAAGTTCCCACCAAGCTTCTTTCTCTCGAAGTCTGCGTTCTTGGTACTATTTCTACAAGCCAAGTTATCGATAAGAATCAGTGCATCCTCCGGATATCGAGTGTTGAAGTTCCCATTGCTAGCAGAATCCAGCGCCATCTGATACCTCCATTCAATACCTCTGAAGAAAATGCCCAACAGCTGAACATCACTGAACCCATGATGAGGACAATCTCTGGTAGGCCTTGAATCTCACCCAGGAAGCCTTAAATGCTTCAGTTGGACCTTGCTTGAAAGTAGAGATCTTAGTCCTCAGATCCTTGGATCTCGCCTCATCAAAAAAGTTGTTGAGGAAAGCGTTCTTGGTGTCCTCCCAAGTAGTCAGCGATCCCGGCTCTAACTGCTTCAACCAGTAAGCTGCTTCGCCATTAAGAGAGTATGGGAAAAGCTTGCAGTAGAGGTAATCACTAGACACTCCATTAGCCTTAATGCTAGATGCTAAGTCCTCGAACCTCTCGATGTGATCCATGGGGTGCTCAGAAGATAGGCCATGGAATGGGTGCTGAGCCACTAGTGAGAAGTAAGCAGGCTTCAGCTCGAAATCGTTCCTCGGGAAAGTAGGGGGACGAATCGATGCCCTGTTGGCATAGAACTCGTCAGGCCTATTGTACTCTCCCAAAGTGCGCCCACGCCCAGCTGGCTCTTGGCGCCGCATAATATGCTGCTCCTCCACAATCACAACCTCATTCTCATCCAATCTCTGACCCTAAGTATTGCATCTACGACCCTCAGTATCCTGAAGAAACCCATCTTGACCTTGGATAAGAATTAACGGATTCATTTTGGCTGACTTTCGCGCTGCTCGGTTGGCTCGTTCTAACTTTCCAATCTCAAGGTTAAGATCAACTAGTTCTTCGTTCTGGTTGCTTCTGGTAACGTGATTAGGCATAAACTTGAAACACACAAGACAAAGAGAAAAGAACAAGTAAGTAATAAAACAAAAATAAAAAACTTAGACAAAATTCTAATATCAAAAATCAATTGGTAATATCGATTCTCCGGCAACGGCGCCAAAATTTGATATGCTCAAATTTGCCCTGAGCTACTCTCTCAAATTAAGAGATCGTATAGTACTTAGGGATCGAATCCACAGGAAATTTAAACACACAATCGATTAGTGAATTCAAATTATGCTAAGTAAATAGGAATGAATGTAAAGTAAATGCAGAAGTAAACAAGTGAATGATGATTAAAGTTCTTAAAATTCAATGAGACAAAAGAGTTAGGCAATGGGTTGTTCACAAGAATGATTCGAAAATTGATCGTGTCGATCGACACACAGGTCTGTGTGGATTGACACAGGAGATAAAAACGGTTAGGATTTTGTTAAGCACGGTTCTAGAACTCAAACACGAATGTAAAACCAATCATCTTTCGTTGCAGAGATTATCTATGACTTAATCCCTAAATTCCAAATTTCTTTGCAAATTCAGTGAATAAAGACAAGCTTTAAGTTCAGGTTCAATTGTTCACAAAATTACTAAGCCAAATTTCTTTGCGAATAGATAATTTTGCTCATCTAAGATTATATCAGGTTGTTAATAATACTTTCGCATCTATTAAAACGACCTAGGATATCCAATTTCAGTTGATCAATCCTAAAATCAGAGTTAAATCAATCTAGATGAAGAACATAAAGATAAAATCCTAACAGGGTTTCAATTCTATCAATTTCTCATCAAACCCTAGAACTTCCCAAAACCTAACAAGCAAACTACTCAGACATGGATGAGGAAATCATTATGAATGAATAATATTGCATTAAAAAGATAGAGTAAGAGATACAGAGAGTTGAAATCGATAAAGTCTGGAAGTCTGAAATCTCCTCAAAGCTCTCCAAAATATTTTCTCTCAAGTCTCAATTAAAAACTCGATAATCTACATAAAAGCCTAAAGAAAAACTATATATAATGTCTAAAATCGGATTGAGCTTTTCTTTAAATTTCTGGGCTTCTATCGCAAAAAGGAAATCTTCAAAAACTCTACTTCTCTCGTCAGACATGTATGTCGATCGACACACATGGGTTGTGTCGATCGACACAGCTCCGAAATTACAACACCAACTTGATCACTTCGGCTCTTCATTCCTTGATGCTCCAAAAACTCCCAAAAGCTTCCAATATGCTCCAATCGATCATTGACCTACAAAGACTCTATAACAATAGAAAAACACCAAAAAGACTTGATAAAAACGGACCTATATCATGGTGAAAAACGGGTAAAAACCATGATATATCAAGTGCCATCCTAATCTTAGTAAGAGTATTGACGTAATACTCGTTGTTGTCATCGTTACCATAATATATATCAATTTACATATTTTAAGAGGAGAAACCTGGTCCAAAACTAAGCAATTGAGTTAACCTTTTATTGGTGTTGGTTTCAGAACATGTGTAAGACAATTTATTTTCAAGCTTTACGGATGAGTTTGAGGAAAGCTACATCAACTTAAAAATTACTTGTCTAACATGGGGATCACTTGGGAGAGTCTGGTATATGACGGTAAACATCTTCGGAAGGAAAAGGAATTGTTCTTTTATTACAAAGCAAAAATTTCAGATGCTTTAGTGGCTAGATTATTTAGATTATTGAGTCACCATTCTCAAAAGTAAACTTGGCTCGGACCAGCGATAGCGATTAACGAATCGTTGTGTTGTTCGTTTTGCAGTCGCTGCGATTAATCACTATGTTGTTCATTTGGCTATCGCAGCGATTAATCGCTATGTTGTTCGTTTGGCTATCGCAGCGATTTGTTTATGAATTCAAATTTTTTAATTTTTAAATGTGATATATTATAAATTAACTTTTCAACAATAATTAAATCATTTCATCAATATTTATAAATTTCTAACATACAAAATAAAATATGGCAAAATACTATTTCGCAATTTTGACAAAAAGTAAAATTTTTTGTTTTGTCGAAAACATGGTCTTATGGTTTTTTTGCAAGAAAATGTATTTTTACGGTTTTTATGTAGAATATGATTCAACGGTTTTGACGGAAACTATGTTTGTGACAGAAAATGAGGTTTTACGGGTTTGGTGGAAAAACACGGTTTTATGAATTTGGCGGGAAAACGCACTTTAGCGTTTTTGGCGGGAAACGCAGTTAAGCGTTTTTGGCGGAAAACGAGGTTTAACCGTTTTTGGTAAAAAAATTGCAATTTTACGATTTTGGCGGAAAAACGCGGTTTAACCATTTTTGGCAAAAAAATTGCGGTTCTTAAATTTTGGGAAAAACGCAATTTTACGATTTTGGCGGGAAAACATATCTATATAATTATATATGAAGTGTGAAATCCTACGTGGTGCTCTCAGAATGAATTTGAGGGTGGTTGATTACAAAGATACCCTCTTAAAAAAATTAAAAATATATGTGATGTCATTATTTATTATTTATGTATTTGTTTCGGTTACGGCTAAAAATACCCTAATTCCTTTAGTTATTATTATTGTGTTTAATTGAGCATGTTTACTATTGTGGCCCCTAAAAGCCTTTGTAAGAAAAACCCTAGCCACCACCTCTACAATTCTCATACGTTTGATATTGGGCCCACACGGTATAGTCGGTTATGATATAACCCTAATCACTTCTCTATAAATATTATTATTGCTTAGTTCTCAAGCTATTGACTCCGAACTCGGCCAAAGTATAGATTAGCGATTTTTTTTTCTTTGTTGTAGGATCTATGTAAATTTTGGTAACCTTTTTCTGTCGTGTATATTTCTTCTTCATGTAATGTGTGTTCCTTCTCGATTAGAACATATTTAACTCTAATGAACTTTGTTTTTGTTCTTTTGGCTAACATGTACTTCTTTCTACTCAGAATATGTGGCGGCGACGACGATGAGCCTCCACCGATCGATTCCATTTTCGTAGCACCGTTAATCTCACTCTATCCTTCGCCGTGTTTTCGTCTCTCTGTCTCTAAAACTTCGGTCGAGGGGACAATGAGGCTAGATCGTATTTGTACGTATTTTTGTTTGTCGTTGTGATGTTTGAAGTCATTTGTGGAAAGAAGAACGACATCTTCCACTATGACACAGAAGGATCTTTCACTTAAGAGACTATAAGAGATTCGCTTCTTCTTCTTTCATTGTTAGCTCTCTCAGTTTCTTATTTAGTATTTGGATCTTTGAAATTGTGTATTCTGACATGGAATCTGTTTAAAGAAAACCGGATTCACGGGGTGATATATCGTCTTTGCAATATTTTGCACCCGAGAACCCTCATCAAAGGTGTTAAGAAGCATTCAATTTGTTTTAGTGTCTACAAGAAAACGCAGAAGATTGACCAAGTGTGTTAGATGTGTCTTTAACATACGGCGAAGGAAATAATGCTCTTTTTGTTGATATTATAAATTTGTTATTTTAACTTTGTATGTTGATTTGTTTTTCACAGGAAAGCTTGAGGATTATTTGAACACCAAATGGTATCTAATAAAGAAGTGGAGAGTTTCTGACAATTGATTCTGAGGAAGAAGAGCAGGTATGACACTCATTTTTCTTAACCTCTTTTTCGTATGATCATATAAACTCTTCTTCGAGTGATTTGAGTGTATAAAGCATGAGGCTTGATTCATTATTCTTTTGACTTATATGTTCTTGGATAATGTCTATTACTTTTGAGTGATGTATTGGTACACGAGGCTAGATTCTTTGTACCAGCGAGAAGGGTACAAGTCTCAATACCGTGTATATCTCCATTACAAGGCCTCTCTCTCTCTACATGTATATACTTTTACGTGTTTGTATATGTTTCTATAAAAAGGAGAAGTGATATGTGATGTTTATGCGATTTAGGGTTTGCAGTTTAATGGTTTTTATATTTTAAATTTTTGATTTTCTGTATATACTTGGTTCTTCTTTGTTATACCCGAAATAGATGAATTGCATTGTTTCCAGGATATAGTTGTTGTACAGAACCATCTTTTAAGCAAACAAAGGTTATATCTTTTAAGGAGAGTTGAAGAAAAAGAAAACAAGACGATGGCAAAGAAAACTAAGACAATAATTCTTTACGTTCATGAAAATTATCTAAATGTTCATGTTTTTTTATTATGTTTTTATTTTCAATAGAAAGAAGAGATAGAAGAATTCATGTATGAATAAAAGGATAAAGAAATAGCTATTAAAAATTCTGTTTAGATGGTTTTGTATTATAATTGCTTTGGACCAATAACATCAATGAAAAAATAATTAAAGAAACATACCATCACTCCATTTTTCGTGAATCTTTGGATCAAGCTCCATATACAAATTTAAAAGTCACTTATGTTTAACCATTTTTCATGCAATTTTGCCGTGTTTTTTTCTTTGGGTTAAAAGATGAAATTGCTTGCCTTGGTTCGGTTTAAACCGGGTTATGCGATTGAAAGTATAGAGCTGATTTAGCTAATTCATCAGCTTCTAAGTTTTGCGATCTTTGAACATACTCAAAAGATGCAACATTAAGAAAACTACATAGATGATAGATGTCTTAGAGAATTCCAAAGATCTCGATGTTTTGATTCTTTGCCTTGATCAAATTTATCAGTGCTTGTGAATCGGATAGCAATAAGAAGGAGTGAAGATCCAATCCTGAGGCTTGTACGAGTCCTTCTCACATTGCAAGGGCTTCCACCATGAGAGGAGATGAAACGTTGGCCTTTGCGATGGAACCCGAGCTAATGATCTGCTCCGATTGGTTCCAGAAGAGCCACCCTAGGCCTGCCTATCTGGAGTCCTGTCGCCAGTCCGCATCTGTGAAGCACCGGAGGAGGGGTCGATTAGGAGGTGAGATTTTTGGTGTCGGATCCAGATTTTGTATCCCTTGATCGGGGTTCTGGGCTTGTGCCTCATTCCACTCTCGAATATCACATATGGCTTTGTGAATTGTCTCTTCAGCAGTAATTCGCTGATCTTTGAAGATACTCTAGAGGTTGTTCCTTGAGATATAGAGGTTCCAACAGATCCAAGGAAGAAGAGACCTTAGAGCAATACCTGTCGGAGGGAGGCATATCAGAAGCCTCGAGGTCTTGAAGCCCGTTTCTACATCCTGTATTGCTTGGAGATTGATTGGATCTTTAAAAGGAGCGAGGCTCCAAATTTGTTGCGCATAGGTGCATCGGAAGAGTAGGTGAACAACAGTTTCTGGTTCTCCACATCGAATGCACTGCGCCTAGCTCCCTATTCCTCTGGATGCGAGCTGCTCTCCAAGCGCCTAAGCTTCAGTCATAGCCTTCTAGAGGAAAAGCTTGAGTTTTGGAGAGGTAGCTGAGACTACAATCTTATCTAGCAGTTGGATTTCCGGTTTGAGCCACACTACTTCGATCATGTATATATATTTGAACAATGATTAACTATTTCCAGTTTTTGGTTCCTATCGCAGTTGCTTTCGCGATGAGCATCAACAAAAGCCAAGGTCAAATGCTAGAGAAAGACGGTCTATATCTACCAAAACCAGTTTTCACCCATGGTCAACTATATGTTGCCGTATCCAGAGTTACATCAAGAAAATGTTTAAAGATTCTATCACCGACAAAGACGGAAAGGCGATTACACATACAACAAATGTTGTTTTCAAAGAATCTTTCAAAATCTTTAGCTATAAGGTGTCTTACCTCCGGTTTCTATGAAAACATAATAGACTTATTTTTGTTTTTCAATGCTCTTCTGAATTTATTATATTATCCAATGGATCATCCTCTGAAATATGCTTTCACGAATATCATTCTCTAAAATATGCTATGTTTCGAAACATAATATATTTGGAACAAAAAACCAGAGCTTATAAAAAGACTAACAAAACAACAAATTTTAGATGATAACCTCCACGAAGATCATAGATTTGCTTTGAAGCTAATGATTTACTTACGTAAATTTTAAAAAATAAGATCAATACTACTTTTAATAAAAATAACTTTTGTTTGTTAAGGTTAATATTGTTCAGTCAAGATGATTAAAAATGCAAAAAGGCATCAACAAAGGTTTTGTATTATATAAACCCTTTAAGTTTTATATCGAATTTTTTTATTGTTTATGAATACGAATCTAAAGCCATCGAGAAACCCTAAATTCAAATTGGTTGAATAATCATAAAAACTACCATCACAACCGAAAAGATTAGAGAAAATTCGTAACACTTTAACAACCACACGCCATCTCTGATCATATGGATTCAAAGACGCAAAATAATAAAAAGGTGTGTTCATAGGAATGTGAAAATAAAGAGACATAATATAGAACAATAAGGGTATTGATGTTAATTTTAACCAAATTTATATATAATCTGAGATCTCTTTCAATTATCATTCCCATTTTAGTAATCTTTACACTTTATCAGAGAAGTTGCATATTGTTTCGAAACGAATTAATATGCAGTAGATATTACAAAATCAAACCCCGAAAGTTTCAATTGTTGATCCTCCGGAGGGGAGAATTCAATAAAATATGCTCTGTTTCAAAGTATTCGTGCAATACAAAATCATTATCCTTTATAAAACTACTTGCAAATGATGGAACAAAAAACCAGAGCTTTGGTATAAGCACGAAAACTCACAGTCTTCTCTCATGAACATTATAGCAATATACTTTCTCGAGAAGTTCACTCCCGCGCAGGGCGCAGGTCTTGCCTAGTTTTAATTGTGTGTAATTTATATTTTTTAATTTGATGGAATATATATATTTTTAACTGTTTTTTTAAATCTGAATTTTCAAATAAATTAAATTTACTATAATTTTAATTTAATTAATTATTTTTAAATAAATTTTTTGTCGCAGCGACTAAATATTGTTTTTTTGACAGTCGCAGCGACCAATCGCTATAAACTTCCACCAGTCTCTGAAAAATCTAGCGACTAAAAATTTTAGTCGTTGATCGCTACGACCAATCGATTGGTCGCTGGTCGCTGCGACTGCAAACGAACAACATTCAATCGCAATAGCTGGCGACTGCCAAACGAGTAGGGCCTTGCCCCTTCTCAACTCAGGTTTGGGAACCATTGACGTTGAAGCTCTTGGCGAAGATTATTTAGTGCATGGATTGGGATCACCTAGTGTTTCTTCTTTCCAACTCAATACTTGAAAAAACGAAACTGTTTTTGCTTCGTTACATTTACCAATCGGCATTATACCACATTTGGAGGGAACAGAATCGACGTTGTTATGGAGAATCTCCACTTACGTCTCTTCGGCTCGTTAAGATGGTCGACAAGAACATGAGAAATCGTTTGAGCTCTATTCGGATAATTAGAGACTCCACTTACGACAAAGGGATGATCGAATGGTTTGCATCTCAACCACCTTAACAAGATTTTCCTACATTGGTTAATTCAGTTTATAATAATAAAAATAATTTTCAAACCTCTCGGATTCGAGTAACATCAGTTGTAAAAACAGTTCTTTTGGTTGAATAATAATTTTACATTCATTCAAATAATTAAAAAAAAAAAAAAAAATCTCAGATGCTTTGTGTCGTTAAAATCATACGCATGTAAAATGAAGCCGAACCTCCCAATTTATCCATGAATCATCATCTTCGACAGAAATGCCAATAATAGCTCAACGCTTATCCTTCCACACAAGCACATAAGTTAGGTTTCAAAGATATCTGAGATGAATCCTTGTTGAAGGAAGCCAAACTTTAAAAAAGAGTATCATTTTATTTTACTTGCCTGATACAAAAGAAAATGAACAATGAAAACAGTTTAAACGAATCTTTCTTCATTATTGATGCTTAGTAGACTAGATTTACGAATTGTTGTTGTCTTCAACGAGGAGCTACACTAGTAATAGAAGCATCGTCGACTGAGCAGAGAGCAAGCGCATCTATAAATGGACCTGCTCTCCTTACTTGTTCATGCCTGCTTCGGAAGAAAAATCCAGGTGGTCGAGGTAAGGCGAGAGCGATTGAGGTGGTAGAGAGCATTTGGGCAACTGATGACATAGTTGGACGCAGGCCTGACTCTAGGGGTAGGCCAAAGGGGCATGGGCTATGGACCTTTATCAAATTTTAGCAAAATTGTATAAGAAAAAGGGCAATTTTCTGAGAAAAACAAAATTATTAAGGGGATTAAGGCCATTTTTCTTAATTTTTTTCTTTTATAAAGATTTTTCTTTTATAAAAAAAGTCTTGCCATGGGCCTTGAAAAGTTGAGACGGCACTGGTTGGACGATCTTCAGCTTCTTCTTGAACGCATAGTAAAGCAATATGGATGCATCTAGTAATTTCGGTTGTTTGATAGTTATCTCGAAAGGACGGATCCACCAGGTCTAATGGTGACCCATCGCTCCATAGTCTCCAAGTCTGTTAAACTTTTAAAACTTAAACTCACTGTAAAAATAAGCCATAGAAAATGGAGTTTAAGGTTCTTTACTCACATATGTAACCAAGTTACCAACACTATCATCCATGTGATAGAGGCTACTATTCTTCTTGCCGCTTTTAATCTCAAGAACTAAGACCCCAAAACTATAAACATCTGATTTCATGGAGAATTGGCCGTACATCGCATACGCGGGAGACATGTAACCACTGCCACAATACTTAAATGTTGAGTTAATAGAATAATTACAGAGTAAAAGGCATAATGAAAACTTACTAGGTTCCTACTACTCTTCTTGTATTTGCTTCTGTTTGGTCCATTCCGAAAATTCTCGCCACTCCAAAATCTGCGACTTTCGGGTTCATATCAACGTCCAACAAGATGTTACCCGCTTTGAGATCACGATGGATGATTGTGAGTCGTAAATCTTGATGAAGATTTAATATCCCTCTAGCAATCCCTCCAATGATCTTGTACCGTCTTTTCCAGTCCAGCTGGCATGGCATCGTAGAGTCTGCAAATGCGTATTTGAAATATTAAAAACAACGAATGACATGAAATTTGAAAAATATATTTTAGACCAAATATTGAATTTGACAGACCAAAAAGGAAGTAATCGAGGCTTTTATTAGGCACAAACTCGTAGACAAGTATCTTTTCTTCTCCTTCCAAACAAAACCCAAGCAGCCTTACCAAATTTCTATGCTGAAGCTTTGCCACAACAACAACTTCGTTCTCGAACTCTCTCCCCCCTTGTCCTGATGTCTTTGACAGCCTCTTCACCGCAACTTGTACTCCACTAGGAAATGTACCCTACAAAAGTAATTTTTTTTTTTGAAAGTATCATGAGAATGAGAATTTGCTGTAAGATTAATCATAAAATGAAGATGTACTCAATCGAATGCCATTATGTAGAAGTTAGTATATGTTACAAATGAAGGTTTATAATTAAGGAGTAGAGTTTGCATTGTTCCACAACTCTGTACAATAACCAATAGGGAATGATGAAGAATTTTGTGTGTGTTGTGGTATTGCGATTATGGAAATATTCTTTGTAATTACAAGATTGTTGGACTTAATCCCATACAAACTCAATGCTCAAACTATGTGTAAGAGAATTGATTTGGAAACATGGGAAAACAGAGTTTGTATGGATGTGATTTACATGACTTTTTTGTGGTGAAACAAACCATGCAAAGACTTTGTCAAACATGAAACACCTCACCACCCTCTCAGTTTCCTATTTCAAGCTTTACATCATTTGTTTCGATCCAAAGATTTAAAAGTCTAAACTACCTTATCTTAAATGTATAATTCAATTTATACTTGTAGATAAACAGCTATAGTGGAATCCCTATGCAATGGTAATACCTTGTAAACTTCCCCAAATCCACCTTGACCAAGCTTGTTACTCTGCAAAAACTTATTTGTTGCTGCCTCAATAGCCTTAAAATCAAACCGAAGTGAGCCTGAAGTTGTAATATCATCCTTGTCTGCAGAAACAAATTCAAAAGCTGAATTAAGATAAGAACACATCAGAATATTCATTCGACCTAACAGGAGTCTTTTACCTTCAGCAAAATGGTTCCCTCTCATAAACCGTCCTTGTTTTCTTAGACCGGACACTAAAAACAGCTACGAAAAGAAGAAAAACTGCAGTGATTGGAACAAAAACAGCAATGATTATGACAGAGGAGTTTCCACCTTTTCCTGTATTCACAGAATTAGTTGGCCTCAGATTACATACAAACCCCCTGTTTTACCAAATCTTGAATGTCTCACAAGAAAAGCGAATGTTTAGACCAGATGGTGGCGAAGGAAAAGAAATCGGCGGCGGCGGTGGTGGTGGAGGTGTCTTAACAGCAGATTCATTGTAAAACGGGTAAAGCTCGCATCTTGAACTACAACTCGGCACAAGAAGTCTTCCACCAACTCTGTCAGTAGGTAATTGATGGATGACTTGCCGCAGATAGCCTAAGCAGTCTTGTCTCGTCAGAACAGGAATGCACTGAACCAATACGTACAAAGTCTGGAACGCGGTGAAATTGGCCTTTCTCGCATCAAAATTTCTAGAACTAAACACCAAATCTTTGAACCGTACTAGTTAATTAGATGCAATATTATGCCTGTTTAACAAGCCAACTCCATTTGTTTCATTTTGAAGTGAAGAGTCATTCTTGTCAGAGTATTGAAGCATGCATTCGTCATACCATGCAATTGGAGAAAGATTTTAAGGGAAATGGCAGATTTTAAAAGAAATTTTAGACAAAATGGCAGATTGAATAATATTCCTTTTTAACTTTTCAGATATGATGAGGACATATACTAAGACTTGCTCATTCATATATTGAACCGACTCTAATCCTTCAGATATTGGGTCCAGTTTGCGCCTGTTTTGTGGGATAAAATCCCGGTAGGCGAGGAACTGGTAGAGTGATTGTGCTGCTAGTGAGCATCATGACAATGGTTGATAACATTGGACGGTCTTCTGGATTTTCTTGAACACATAAGAGCGCGATATGGATGCATCTAGTGACTTCATTACTCTGATAATTTCTTCCAATGGTCTAATCCACAAGCTCTAATTGCGATCCGTTTCTCCAAAGTCTCCAAGCCTAAAACAATGAACATTGAAGATCCCTTGCTCAAATGTTTGAAAAAATAAATACTGAAAATTGAGGTCTTTATGGTTACTTACATAGGTGACCAAGTTTCCAGCAAAAATACTTTCATCCATCTGACAGAGGTCACTGTTCTTCTTGCCACTTATAATCTCAAGAACCAAGGCTCCAAAGCTATAAACGTCAGATTTCATGGAGAATTTTCCATGCATCGCGTACTCGGGAGACATGTAAACACTAAAAACGTACATCTCAGGTTAATAAGAAACAGAGTAGGGTTTAATGAACTTCAGTTTTATGAGTTATTACAAGCATAACTTACAAGGTTTCAGCTATCCAATTTGTGTTGCCTCGAGCTTCCTCCATTCCAAAAACCGTCGCCATTCCAAAATCTGAAATTTTGGGGTTCATATCCCTATCCAAGAGAATGTTGCTGGTTTTGAAGTCACGGTATATGATTGTGGGTTGTGAATCTTGATGAAGATGTAGAATCCCTTGAGCAATCCCTCCAATGATCTTGTATCTCCGAGTCCAGTCTAGTTGACCTTGCTTTGTAGGGTCTATACACCACCATGTACAAACAATTATTTAAAAGCTGTAGAAAGATCTTTTGAACAAGCAAACTGTTGAACGGAACTGTACCGAATAGGAAATACTCAAGGCTTTTGTTGGGGACAAACTCATAGATCATAAACTTTTCCTCTCCTTGCAAACAGAACCCAAGAAGCCTAACAAGATTCCTATGTTGGATTTTTGACGCAAGAACAGCCTCTTTCCGGAACTTTCTTGTGTCTTGTCCTGACACTTTCGAAAGCCTCTTCACTGCGACTTCGGTTCCATTTGAAAGCATACCCTACATACCATTGAATTTTACAAATATCACCCTTCACAACCGATTATAACTTAGAAAAACTGGAAAACAGAGACCTCCTTACCATGTAAACCTCGCCAAATCCACCTTCACCAAGCTTATTACTCTTCGAAAACTTATTAGTCGCAGCTTCAATTGTCTTAAATTCGTAATGCAATGATTGTGTAGTTGAAATATCACTATCAGCTGCAAAGCAAGGCTGTGTTAGTTATGCTTCTTGTCTCCTCTCTTGGCTATGGTACAATATATTTATGTAATGAAAAGGAAACAATAGAAAGCTTAATAACAAGAAACTAACATTCAAATTCAGTTCTTTGCGATGACTTTGTCCTCCGGTAAAGAACAAATCCTAGAATAAACAGTATCAAGACGACAACAACAGTTGGAACGGTAATCACCACTACAACTCCAGCTGAGATTCCTTGTCTCTCTGCTCATGACATTTAAATTTTAATCCTTTTCAATTCCTTTTTACAGTCATAGTATATCAGTTGGAAGACTTACCATAGTCTTTCTTGTTGGCCCGGCCACCAGTTGAAGGTGGTTGCGGCACAATCACAGGAGGCTGCAGAGGAGGAGCCAACGTGATGTTATCAAAAGCCTTAGAGAATGTAAAAAACTGCCACCGAAAAAAGCAGATTGGCTGCATAACATAGCCTCCTGTATTCTGACCACAGCATGCCTGGTAGTCACTCACGCCTTGTCGCAGACAGTAATTACAATCATCAGTAGAAATATCCGGCGTGCATTGCATCAATGCGTATATATACTCGAGTTTTGTCCAGGGTGCAAAACCAGCTTTGTAATGGTTATCACTAGACGATGGTGTGCTGCTTGCTGCAGAAGCTGCAACGATCATATGATCTATTAATTCTTCCCATACTGCCGTGAACCCTGTTAAATTTGAAGTGATATCCGCAGTGTTGTAGACCAAATACTGCGGTGTAGTTTCCCAAAAAGCTGCAGATCCTGTGAAAGAAGTATTGGAATACCGGACAAGGCAAAGCGTTGGATCAAGTGTCCAATAATACGCGTCTGTCTGGTTAGGACAATCCAGTTTCAACCAGTCAGATGCCAACTTGATACAAGCAGAACAGTCATCTGGAGTAGATCCTGGAATGCACATCCCTACTGCGTAGACTCGGTTCGGTTCTTGTCCAATGGAACCTCTGTAGAAGCCATCTTGAGATGAGGCATTGAAAGGAAGAGAAGAGAGTATGTGACGCCGATTTTCATCATATGTGCCGTTTGGTATGAAATTCCTACGGTTCTCTATGCATGTTTGTGCTGAAACTGAAGACACACCGTAGCCTATGAGGGAAAAACAGAGGATTATGAAGGAACTCCTCTGTTTCATTGTTCCTTAAAAGATTATATCAAAAGTTTTGTCTAAGAATCCATGCATTTATCTATTTCCTACCATTCTACACATAAGTTGAAGTTTCTCTGCGATTTCTAATGTTGGATTTTCTGAACTGATAAGTGGTCCCTAAATCTCCATAGATGGCAACAAAACGAGAGTTCGAAAGTGTTGAATTTTTACATATGGACCAGAAAATGACATCATGGATTTTCTGATCTCATACGAACGAGAGCCTCAGAGGCAGATGGAGAGGGACCAGATGAGTTTTGGGCTAATGTGTTCGAGTCATTTTCTTTTATTGTCAACTGAAGTGTCAGAATCATTTGTTTTGCAATTAAACCGTTTTTCGGTTATATATCGAAACATTCGACCAGATGGAATCAAATATGGTAAGCAAACTACTGTTTTATCTCTCTTTTGTTTTCTCTATTTTTCCGTGGTGGTAACAGAGGTAGGAGTGTCAAACTGAGCTAGCTCACTCGGCTCAGCTCATTTATTATACGAGCTAACAAACATAAGCTCGAACTCATCTAAATGATGTAGCTCACGGGCTCATACAAAATAAATGTAAAAATAAAAACTAAATAATTAAATTATTATAAAATCCAAAATTAACCTTAAATGTTAAATGTTAAAAACAAATCCAAATAGTATTGTTATCGAATGCTAAATCTATAAACGATTATTTCTTTCTTTTTTCTTGATAATACTATATTCTATTTCTATATATCCTATAGAATTAAAATGTAAAAAAAAAATTAATTTCTATTTTATTAATAAAGTATAATGTATATTTTCTATAATATTTTAGTTATAACTTATAAACAAACGAGAATATATGTTTTTGTTGGTAGATCTAAGATATATTTACAATATATTTAAATCATTAAAAAAAGATTTGTTCGTGAGCTGGCTCGCGGCTCGTCTGAGCTGGTTCGCATAACTCGCCAACTCATTTAAGCTCAATCAGTTAACTCGTTTACTAAATGAGCGTAAAAAACATAGCTCGCGCTCGTCAAAATCCAAATTGAACTGAGCCAGCTCATGAGCTAATGACTCGTTTGACACCCCTACCCCTAAACACAGGTAAATCCGACTTATCCAGACTTGAGCGTTTTATGTTTGATTAATAGAAAAAATCGGAATCCAAACTACTTCTTGTATTAAAGAAACTTGTTCGACCAAAGGTGAGTTATAGTCTTATAGAACAAAAAGTTATTGTTGGGATATCAATCTAAGTCCCACATCATAAGTTTTAGGACGAGCTATAAAAAGAAGAGAAGGTGGACTGTGAAGTCGGATGCAAAAGTTTTTATTTTACTTTCAAAGACATTGATTTGAATGGTGTTTGTAGTATATCTGTGTGGATCAGTTTTCACTGAACCGGTAATTGTAAAACCAAATAGCTTAACCAAAATGTGGAACGGGGAGAAGACAAATGGGGCTCGTAAAAAGAATCTAATGAAACCAACTAGCAGTCACATCTCATCTATGGACTGATTATGCAAAGTCTACCTAGAAAATTCGATGAAGATTGGGTTGAATCCTCACAGCTGCCCGTGAGAGAGATTTGCTTTGAAAATCCAATTATCTGTTAAAATTAAAATGTTCATGATTGGAGGTTTTAGACAACCAAATACAATGGCAATGAACAAGATGGTGGACATGTCAGTAATCTTATGCTTTGTACTCATAAGCTCTTGTTCTATCTCTGCACAACCATGCAGTCCGAGATATGGCGTTTTCACACCCAATGCCAATTACGACGCAAACCGCCGGACCGTACTCTCCTTTCTTCCTTCTCTTGTCACGGAAAATGCCGGCCGCTTCTACAAGACTTCGTACGGACAAGATCCGGACACAGCATATGGTCTGGGGATGTGTATCCCCGGAACTGAAAGACATGTGTGTTCTGATTGTATCAGGGCCTCATTTCGCACGTTATTAGAGAACTGTCGTAACGAGAAAGAAGCTATAGACTGGAGGTATAGCGAAACACTTTGTCTCGTACGTTATTCAAGCCGCAAGTTTGATGGATCGCTCAATGTTGAGAAACTAGGGACTTACAATGGTAACAATACCGGAGATGTCCAGGTCCAAGTCAACGTGACGGAGTTTGGGAATAAATGGGAGGATTTGATGCTTGACTTGATAAGGAAGGCTTCTTATTCATCCGATTCCGAGAACTACGCGGCAGACACAAAAGTGGTTACGGTATCCACGAAAATATACGGTTTCGTGCAATGTAGTAAAGATCTGTCCTCGGACAACTGCTCCGAATGTCTACGACAAAACTTGAATGATAGGCTTGGGAGGCAAGAAGGCTCTACTGCAAGGAATAGCTGTTTCATCCGATGGGATTTATATTCCTTCTGGGGACTTTTCGATGATACGAACACAACCAAGATAGGTACGAAACCTTCATTTGAAGTTTGTATGCTCTGGTCACACTTCACACCATCCGTGGCTTAATCCTAGCTTAATAAGGCAAAAATATTTCCGCAGGAACTATCGTGGCAATTGTTGTTGCTCCCATCGCCGTGATCAGTATACTGCTTGCTCTTGGATTTTTTGTTTCTAGGAGGAGAAAAGCTTACCAAGCATTTGCAAGACAAAGTGAGTTTTTTCATGATTTGCTAGAAAGTTACATTCTCAACATATGAGTTACGTTCATGGGTAAAATCACTACCAACATTTAATTATATGTCGACTGATCTTCAATGAGTTATTGTCTCGTTCTCTGTTTTTTTTTCTCAGATGGGTATTTCTCTGTTGCAAGGAGACGAAGGAGCACTTATGGAATTGCATCGCCAAATAATGGTAACGACTAACGGCTTTGAGTGATTAATGTCCTTTAGAAACTCTCCAATATATAAGACTATGATGTATGCTTTCATTGTGCAGCTACGGATGATATTATGTCTTCAGGTGCACTTCGATTCGATTTTAGAGCAATTAAAGCTGCAACAAATAGTTTTCAGAAGAGTAACAAGCTTGGTCATGGTGGATTTGGTGCAGTTTATAAGGCATAAATAACGTTCATCAACTTTGTTAACTACTTTGTCTTTGTCTGTCTTATAATCTCTCTGCTAATTCTGATAGTAAAGATCATACAAATTAGCAGGGTATGTTCCCGAATGGAACAAAATTTGCTGCGAAGAGGCTGTCTAAAACGTCAGATCAAGGTGAGAAAGAGTTCAAGAATGAGGTGCTTCTTGTAGCAAAGCTTCAACACACAAATCTTGTTAGACTTCTCGGGTTTTCCGTTGAAGGACAAGAAAAGATACTGGTTTACGAGTTTGTACCCAACAAAAGTCTCGATTATTTCCTTTTTGGTAAGAAAAAAATGATAGGATTAATTAATACGAATTCTTTGAAACTGTAGTTCTTGATCTCAAAGACTAATGACTAAATGGGATGTTTAGACCACTTAAAGAGGGGTCAACTGGATTGGACAAGACGACTCAACATTATCGAGGGAATCACTCGAGGGTTTTTATATCTCATCAAGATTCACGGCCCACAATCATACACCGTGACCTCAAAGCGAGTAACATTCTATTGGATGCGGATATGAATCCGAAAATTGCCGATTTTGGAATGGCAAGAAATTTCAGAGTAAATCAAACTGAAGCCAATACAGGAAGAGCAGTTGGCACATTGTAAGTAACTGGCATTTAGATATAATCTGAAGCTTGATAGGCTTTTATCGTTACTGATAAAACTGAAATTGCTATGCCGTGTATGTTGCAGCGGTTACATGCCACCCGAATATGTCGCAAATGGGCATTTCTCGACAAAATCCGATGTGTATAGCTTTGGAGTATTGATTTTGGAGATTATTGGTGGCAAGAAGAATAGTAGCTTCCACCGGATAGATGGTTCCGTAAGCAACTTGGTCTCATATGTGAGTGCTAAAAGACCAATGCAACTTCAAATTATTCCTCTTTTTTACTGTGATCATGGCTCTAAACATTGGTTAAACAGGTTTGGAGGATTTGGAACAATAAATCATTTTTGGAACTCGTAGATCCAGCCACTGGGGAGAATTATAATAAGGATGAAGTCATTAGATGCATCCACATCGGGTTGTTATGCGTTCAAGAAAATCCCGCAGATCGTCCAAGCATGTCCAAAATATTTCAGATGCTCACTAATACTTCAATAACTCTTCATGTGCCTCAACCACCTGGATTTTTCTTTAGGGAGAGATCGGAGCTGAATCCATTAGCCGAGAGATTGCTACCTGTTCCGTCTACTAGCATGTCTTTTGTTTATTCCATCGATGATGCATCATTCACGAGTCTTAGTCCTCGTTGAAATTAAGGCTAGTGATTAGCAGGCCTGGTGATTAGTATTTATAGTTATGAAATAAGTCCAAAACCCTGTAATATCAAAGATGGCTTTAAAAGTCCAAGTCTGCTCCAATTATTAATGTGCATTAAATTGATAAAAAACCATATAAATTAACAGAACACCGACACAGATTATCTGAATCATCTTAAGAAAAAAAAATATGTCAAGGAGTTTTGAATCAATCCTCTGTTTTTTCTTCTTCCTTCAGTGCCATTTCTGTTTCTGGACAATTTGTCTAAACACTACCCAGTAGTCCTTATGACAACAACCGCCATCTCATCCTCTTCACTCTCACAATGGCTACTTCAACGGTTTGGTCTGGACAGAGTTTATGCCATGGGGATGTGTGCTCCAGGTACTGAACCTGATGTTTGCTCCTATTGTATCCAGATGGCATCCATTGGTTTACTACAGTCCGAACCAGACAGACGCTTTCTCATGTTGAGGTGACAAAACCCTTTGCCTTGTTCGTTACTCTAACCACTTCTCCTTTGGGCTACTCGCCATGGAGCCACATGGAGTGTTTAACAATACCAGAGATCTTGAAACGAAACAGACTAAGTTGGATTACGTGTGGAGAAAGTTAATGTTGGGTATGATATACGGAATTTCTTCTTCTTTTTCAGACTGGAACGATTCGTCTAAATACTTTGCAGACAATGTAGATCATGCGAACTTCACAGTATGGGCCATGCGAATGAAGGTCTTGTTAAAGATCTACAAGGTGTGGGATACCATTGATCCTGGAACAGAAGATGCTGATAAAAACAATATCGCGATTGGATTATTGTTTCAAGCAATCCCTGAAGAACTTGTGTTACAAGTCGGTGAACAAGAAACTTCAAAAGGGATTTGGGATGCAATCAAATCACGACATGTTGGAGCCGATCGAGTCAAGGAAGCTAGGCTACAAACGTTAATGTCCGAGTTTGAAAGGCTTAAGATGAAGGATTCTGACTCGGTTGATAGTTTTGCAGGAAAACTATCAACGATTGCATCAAGATCTTCGTCACTTGGTCAACCTATCGAGGAACCAGAACTTGTTAAGAAATTTCTCAATAGTTTACCAAGACACAAATTCATTCAGATCATTGCTTCTCTAGAGCAAGTTCTGGATCTAAATACAACAAGTTTTGAAGATATCATTGCAAGAATAAAAGCTTATGAAGAGAGGATCATAGAAGATGATAACAATGGAGACTCACAAGGAAAGCTTTTACAAATCAACAAAACTTCACCACGACAAGAGGAAGGGGTCGTGGAAGAGGAGGCAGAGGACCGAGAGGACGAGGAAGAGGCAGGTTCAACTCGCAAAACAGAGACTCAACAAACAACACCGATCAAAGTCAAGAAAAGGAGAAAAAGGATAGATCGAAGATTATTTGTTATCGTTGTGACAAGCCTGGTCATTATGCATCTGTTTGTCCAGATAGAATACAACAAGAAGCACACAAAACAGAGACGATCGAAGCGGATCAAGCTCTCTACATGCAGGAAGTTGTTTTCTTAAACGAAGAAAAGTTGATTCCGAAAAATTACGAACCAAAGGAGGGAGAAGAGGGAATGTGGTATCTTGATAATGGGGCAAGCAACCACATGACCGGCCATAGAGAGTTCTTTTCGGAGCTAAACAAAAACATAAGAGGCAAGGTCAAGTTCGGTGATGGATCGTGCATTGAAATAGGAGGGAAAGGGTCCATATTATTTCAAAGCAAAACAGAGGAACATAAACTTGTTACCGACATTTACTACATCCCTGATCTTAAAAGTAATATTCTAAGTCTTGGGCAAGCTACGGAGGTTGGCTGTGATGTAAGAATGAGGCAATATTTCTTGACGGTTCACGATCCAAGTGGAAAGCTCCTAGTGAGAGTCACAAGAACAGCGAATAGACTCTATAAAATAAACCTCAAGATTGGGAGGCCAATATGTCTAAAGACGAGTATAGAAGAAGATTCTTGGAGGTGGCACGCGAGGTTAGGACACATAAGCTTTAAGACAATGAAAGCTATGTCAACACAAGAGATGGTCCATGGTTTACCGGAGTTTAAAGAAGAAAACAGATTGTGCGAGTCTTGTTTGGTGGGAAAACAAACTCGACAATCCTTTCCTACGGCAACCATGTATCGAGCTTCTAAACCTCTAGAGCTACTACACGCAGACTTGTGTGGCCCAATCTCACCACCAACCATTGCTCATAACAAATACATATTTGTTATTATAGACGATTATTCAAGATACATGTGGTCAATCTTGATAAAGGAGAAGAGCAATGCGTTGTCTAAGTTCAAAGGATTCAAGAACTTAGTAGAGAAGGATACTGGGAAGACAGTCATGACTCTAAGAACGGACAGAGGAGGAAAGTTTACTTCAAGAGAATTCAATGAATTCTGTGACACAAGTGGGATTAAGAGGCATCTCACAGCACCGTACACACCTCAACAAAACGGAGTTGTGGAGAGAAGAAATCGGACTCTATTAGGAATGACAAGGAGTACTCTCAAAGCCATGAAAGTACCAAACTATTTATGGGGAGAAGCAGTGCGACATGCCACTCATATAATCAATAGAGTACCAACAAGAGCTCTCAAGAGTATGACTCCATACGAATGCTTGAGAAACAAGAAACCGAATCTTGAGCATCTAAAGGTGTTTGGATGCATAGCTTATGCAAAAGTGGAGACAACTAATCTCAAGAAGCTTGATGATAGATCAAGACCATTGTTACATCTTGGTCTAGAACCCGGATCCAAGGCGTATAGGCTTTACGATCCTACAACTTGAAGAATTGTTGTAAGCGGCGATGTCGTCTTTGACGAGAAGACAAGTTGGAATTGGATTGAAACAAGAGAGGGATCAAGTAGAGATCCAGGAATGTGTCACTTGACATGGGGAGATATTGTAGATACAGGAGAAGGACCTACAATAATAGGTAATGATCAACACCAAGATCATTACGAAACTGAGAACGATGTGTTAAGTGATCTTGGAGAAAACGATAACACAAACGAAGAAGAAGCAGTACACAACCAGCCTATACAACAGCCACTAAGAAGATCAAATCGACAAGGAAGTAAGCCGACTTACCTTAATGATTACCTTCTCCAAGCCTCCATCGAGTGCGAGAGACTTTTACTCCTAATAAACAATGAACCAAGCTGTTTCGAGGAAGCAAAGGGATCGTTGAAATGGAGATTAGCATGTAAGGAGGAGATCGAGTCAATCAACAAAAACAAGACGTGGGTTTTAGTTGATAGACCGGGGCATATGAAGGTCATTGGTCTCAAGTGGGTTTTTAAACTCAAGAAGAATGCGGATAATACTATCAACAAGCATAAGGCGAGGCTTGTGGCAAAAGGATACGTACAAGAGTCAGGCATAGACTTTGATGAAGTGTTTGCACCAGTTATACGTATTGAAACAATTCGATTATTGATAGCATTAGCAGCATCACAAGGATGGGAGATTCATCACTTGGATGTAAAAACCGCATTCTTACATGGAGAGTTAAAAGAAGATGTTTATGTGGAACAACCTGAAGGCTTCGAGATAAAAGGAGAAGAATACAAGGTATACAAGTTTTCTAAAGCATTGTATGGTCTAAGACAAGCTCCACGAGCCTGGAATACAAAGCTAGATCAAATCTTAAAAGGAATGAGGTTTAAGAAGTGTCCAAAAGAAAGTGCTATCTATCGCAAAGAACAAGGAGGAAATCTTCTCATTATTGCAATCTACGTCGATGACTTGTTCGTGACCGGCAACTCTCTCAAAGCGATTAATGAATTCAAGGTTGGAATGTCTACTAACTTTGAAATGTCGGATCTAGGAAAGCTCACTTATTATCTTGGTATTGAAGTATATCAAGAAGAAAATGGGATCGAGATTAAACAAGAAGGCTATGCTCGACGAATCTTACAAGAAGCTGGTTTAGAAACGTGTAACCCAACTCAAGTACCTATGGAGTTCGGATTAAAGATTTCTAAGGCACAAGAGGAAGAAGAGATAGTTCCCACAAGCTACAGAAGGAACGTAGGATGTTTACGATACTTGTTACACACGCGACCAGACTTGGCATTTTCTGTTGGAGTTGCTAGCAGATACATGCAAAGCCCTCGAAAGTCACATGGTGAAGCAATGAAGCACATTATGCGATATCTTAAGGGAACAATGACGTATGGCTTAAAATTTAAGCGTGGCGGATCTAAGAAACTTATTGGCTTTAGCGATAGTAGCCATAATATTGACCAAGATGATGGAAGAAATACGACGGGTCATATCTTTTACTTTGGAGAATCGCCAATTACTTGGTGCTCTCAGAAACAGGACACGGTTGCACTCTCTTCATGCGAATCAGAGTTCATGGCGGCCACGGAAGCGGCAAGACAAGCTATATGGCTTCAAGATCTCTTAAGCGAGATTACAGGATGGAAAAACGAGCAAGTGCTAGTCAAGATCGACAACATATCTGCAATAGCACTTACAAGAAATCCGGTATTTCATGGCAAAAGTAAGCACATTCATAAGCGGTACCATTTCATTCGAGAATGCATTGAGAGAAAGCTAGTGGATGTGGAGCATGTGCCAGGAATTGAGCAGAAGGCAGACATCTTAACTAAGGCATTGGCGCGAATCAAGTTTGCTGAGATGAGAAACTTGATAGGAGTTCAAGACATGTCCAAGATCAAGTCAACAAAGCTTACGAGGGAGAATGTTGGATAAGCTTCTATGACTTGCCACCTAAGAAATCCATAACAAGTGGGTTTAGGATAAGATAGGTTTAATGTAATCCTATTGGAGTTAGGAGTTATCTCATTCTATTAGGAATTGATCTAACAAAGTTGTGTTAGCAATATATATATATCAATGTCGAGTTGTGACAAAGATATAACGATGAGAGAGCATAAGAGCTTGTGTTTAGTTTTGAGTTAAGTTTCTAAACATCAATAAAGAGAGTCATTCTTTATAATCTAAAGCTAAGTTTTGTTTATAAATCACTTTATATACCGGGTCTTTGGAATATATCGGCGTTGATGCAATGTACACCCAAAGTTTATTCAGAGGATTGTAACGTTTTCTTACGGAGAAACGTTGTTGACTATGAGAATTATCGCCGTGGGAAGCAAGGCGGGGTTATATTGTGGCCAAGCTGCTTTTTCCGGTGGGAGTTGTATCCTTTCTCTGGTGCTTTTGATCAAATAAATATATCGCCTTTAACGCCGTGTTCTCACACACCCTCTTCAGTAGTCAATTCCATCAACACAACCAAGAAAGGTTAGTTTTTTTGGAAACATTTTCAGAGAAATTCTTGTTTATCTCTGTTTTTTGTTTCTGTTTTGTTAAGTCTTTGTTTGATTTGTTGCAAATGCAAGAATCTTTGGAGGAATGATGTGCTTAATTTGTATAATTATTTCAAGGGTATGCTTATGAATGGTACTGAAATTGCCATAAAGAGACTTTCGCAAACATCAGGAAAAGGTGAACTAGAGTTCAAGATTTATAACTTGGTCGACAAAACTAGGTGTTGTTCCTTGAACGACAAGTAATGGTAAGCCCTAAAGGATTGAAACCTAATATCATTGGGAAATGTTAGGGAATAGAATCCTCTTCAATTCCTTTCATGATCAATTTGGCGACTCCAGAAACAAGAACACAAGACTTGAATCAAAGAAGACTGGATTTGTTCACCCTGAGTTCGACGAGCTACGTCTCAGGGTGGAGACCGTCCTCCACAACTGCATCCACTAAGAAGATCAAAAACACCTCCGACATGGTGTTTACAATCGGAACTCTCACCCACCGATAACAACCTATCTGTTTACATGAAGAAGAAGAAGAGAACCCTAGAAACCGAGCCCATAAACAATTGGTCCATCTCCTAGAACCAAGCCCATATTCTTACAATCTCCACCTTGGGCTTGTTCTTCTGTGAATCCCGTTCCATGTCTTCATCTTCATGATCTTCTGAGAGTTGCCCTTAGACCTCTTCAACTCCAGTTTTTTTTTTTTTTTTTGTCTTGGCAATCCGATTGATCCATCAATAAACTAGACAACAAGCTTGTTGAACTCCAAATCACACTGCCTTCTGAGCCACTAGCTTCCCATGTCTTCGCTTGAGTTGTAAAACCAGCTGCTACACTTTTCGTGTCAAGCTCAACTTATCATTGATTCTCCCTTGATTCTTCTTAGTCATGTTTACTTATGAGCTTAGTCAATCACACAGTTTCTGCTATGGTCTCTGTTACAACCATTAGCCTGTTATAGTGATTGAGAGACAACACTTGTCCTTCTGCAACTTGACTCCAATGCTAGCTTTTTGATTCTTCTCATGTGCACTGAGTTTAGAATCAAATTCTCTCTAAGTCATTTGCAGGAAACCTGAACCATACATGCTTCAAAACCTTAAAGCAATCCCTGATTCCAACCTGTAAAACAATCTCAAACAACAACCTTTTAGTATGTAATGCATTAATACTGAGATTGATCTTACAACCTTTCTGTTTAAACATATCAGTCTAGAACGTCACTTGTACCGCCATTATTTCTAATGGAACCCGCCGCCTAACTTTCAAACCTGCTAGGAAGACTTTCGACACAGTCCCTTGTCTAGATTCTTCTGTTTAAACAGACCTTTAACCAACAGATTTCACCTTCTGCTAGTCATCTCCAAACCAATCTCTTATCAACAATACATGTGACAGCATGAGACTTTTCCTTTTACAGCCCTTAACACTTCTCTCTAGAACCTCTGAAGTCATTTCCTTGCTGTAAAGACCACTCTGCAACACCTCAAACCCGTATGCATAACTCCACCAAACCCTTGGTATGTGCATCACAATACACCTCAAAACAAATTAGAACACCTTCTGATTCATCAGTATTCTTCAAACATACCTTGAATACTGATTAACCTCACGTGAGTGTCCTTTATCCTTGGTCTCCTGAGAAGATTTCCTCCATTCTCTTCCTTGTGATGCTACAAAGACAAAAGTAGACAATACTTGTTCTTCACTCTCAACACAGCCTAACCTTTCTGCATTTACGTCCGGTTGTGGATGTCTTTCAGTTGTTAACCAATTCTGAGATGACCTGACTTCCCTTAACCTTTAGACATACCAACCATTGAACCCCCTTTAGCGTCGATGCTCCTGAGACAATCCTTTCGCAAAACATTTCAGACCTCGTTTTGAACTTCACAAAACGTGCAACTGAAACCAGATGTTCTAGCTTTAACCAAGCATCTCATCAAACCTGAGTAGCATACTCCTTTACCTTATGATGAAACCAAATCTTGATTCTGCTTACACCTTATTCTTCATCTTGGAACCTTGTCTTCGTTATACACTTGTCAGCCATACACCTTACCCAGAAACAGTGAGCTTATTCCTCCAGTTAACGCATTTAACTTGAGCCAGTCAAAAGCTTCTCCCTTGATACTTGAGGAACTTATTGATCTGAGAACACTTCTTGATAAATAAAAACTCCACCTAAAGTCAAACCACCTACTTTAACTGCATTGCAGTCCTTGTAGCTCCAATGACTCCACCTGGAACATTAATTCGGACTCCATTGAAACTTCACCTTAATGAGTTAAATCTCACACTCCACTGTCAGTTTATCCAGACCACTACAAGAAAACAGGTCATGAGTGACTAATTTTTGTGACTGTTTTTTCAGTCACAAAATATTGTGACTCATTTGCGACTATTATGTGATGAATTTGCGACTATACAAAATATAGTCGCCAAAGAGTCGCAATTTTACAACTGCATATTACAGTCACAAAAGCGTCTTAAAACAGCGACTGATTAATGACTAATATTGGACTGTTTAATGATAGTCGTAAATCGATCACAAATTTGAGACTACTTTGTGACGCTACTCGTGATCAGTAAGTTAGTCGCAAATCCGTCACACATTTGCGACCGATTTGAAACTATTTAAGATCGTCTCAAAAGAGTAGCAAATCAGTGATAAATGTGATGTCGGTTTTAAAAATCAATAATTTCAACTACATCAGCAGATATTGTTGAAGAACAAACAATGCGCTTTGTTCCAGTTACAATGAAATGATAAGAGCTATAACGAAACTAAAACACTATATAATTCTACATAGTAAATAGTCAATTTTCTCTTCTTGTTTATGGAATTTCTCGTGTGAAACCGATTTGTAAACAAGTTTTATATAATTCAATAATTAAAACCGAGTTTTTTTGTCTTATCTATCTTTAAATATGTTTTAAAAAAAAGTTATGATCATTCATTGAATATTTAAGGTATAAGATTTGGGATTTTACTTTTTCGAGCAATTAATATAAAGAGTCACAAAAGCGTCATAAAATTGCCTCTACTATGCGACTAATTAGCGACGAAAAAGCGAATATGTGACCAGTTTGTGACTCTTTACCAACTCTTATTAATGTTTTGGAAAATTTGCAATAGATTTCATGTAAAAATATTTGATTCTACGTATGTACATCCATACAAACAATACGAATTAAGATTTTACTTTCTATATTACATATATAAGTGAAATCTATGTAGTTTTCAATTTTCAAAACCGTACACATCTTCTTTATAAGATAAAAGTATTTGACATTTCAATATATATGTTGTGATAAGATGTTTTTACTTCAAATTTGAGTTTATAACCACAATATAATCATATCTAATCAAAAACACACTTCATAAATAAATGAAAAACTGATTGAAAATACATATTCTTCACAATTTTGGTTCTAAATGTTTAGGGTTTAGGGTTTCGTGATGTGACTACTATATGAGTCACAAAACAGTTATAAATTTGCGACCACTTTGCCACTCTTTGTTGATTTGTGACTATTTAGCCACTAATATTTGGGCTCTAAAATTTGGGTTTTAAAATTTTTGGTCGTTTTAACCAAAAGATTTGGAGTTTTGGGCGTCCAATTTTTCCCTCTAAAACAATGTTGTGACTCTTTTGTGACTAATTAGAATTAGAGACGCCTAAATAAAATAAAACAACCAAACCTGTTCCCGACATTGTTTTACAACCTACTTATCAAATTCTCTCTACTCTTCTCGTGGCGATTCACAAACCCATCGATCTGTTCTATTTTTTTTTGTCTAATCCAAACCAAATCTGTTTTACAAACCTGTTCTCTTTGTTCTCGATCAAATCTGTTCTCGATCTGTACCCGAATCCAAACCAAATCTCTTCAAAAACCAAATTGGTGACTCCTTTGTAATACAAGTATAGTTTCAGATCCCGAATTCATTTTCGATAGAAACCCTATTATCTTCATTCTCTCTCGACTCCTAGCGATTCCGCCTCTGAATCTCCAATTAACCTTTGTTTCTTCCTCTCCTTTCTATCCTCCGATTAGCAGTCTTCCTCTTTCATTTTCTCTTTCAAATCTCCAAAGTTTTTTTTCTTCTGAAATCCTAATTTGTTCTTAATGCCTCACCGAAAGAAAAATGGTATTGGTAAATCCAATGACCGACTTGGTCCTGCTGGTAGAGGATCTGGCGGAGTTGCTGCTAGTCGTGGAGCCAACGACGGTGCTCCAGGATCTACATCCGTTGATGGTAGTAGAGCCAACGGCGGAGCTCCGAGATCCACATCAGTTGTTGGTGGTAAAGCAAACGGCGGAGAAGCTACATCTGCAGCCGTCAATGCTGGTCATGGAGCCAACGGCGGAGCTCCGGGATGTACATCCGTTGGTGGTGGTGGAGCCAACGGCAGAGCTCCGAGATCCACATCAGTTTGTGGTGGTAGAGCAAACGGCGGAGAAGCTACATCCACAGCCGTTGGTGGTGGTGGATCCAAACCAAACGGAAATGTAATATTTTTGCTCAAAAGATCTTTTTTTTGTTTTTCTAAGATTTTTCTAAAAATCTGTTTTTGATTTCAGGGGTTTGTTGTTGGTTGCATCACCGGAAATTGCAGGTTTTATGAGATCTCAGGTAAGTTCAAAAACTCAAGATTTGTAATTGATTTCATAATCATTTGTGTTAATTATTGGTTTTAAAGTTTGGGTTATATTTTAATAGGAAACGATGTGAGAAAAAGGTGAAATTGCAGAGTAAGAACAAGTATTGCATCAATGGAAAGCGATAAAGAAGAGCAAATGGTTTTCTTGGATCGTACAACCCGAGCAACACGGGGTAAACGGTAAGAACCACTCGAACCTAAGCTCTAATTGATGAATTATAAGATTGTGTTTTCTCAAATTTATAAAAGAACTCTCTTTTGGAATCTTTATCCACTAGTTTTTTTTTGTTTTGTAGAATGACCAAATTGCTTGATGACGAAGTAGAAGAAGATGGACAATTTTTGAATCAAGAAGCTCTTAAAGAGGTTTTTTTTGTGTGTCAATTTTCCTTTGCTAGATATTGGGATTGATTTGTAATTGGAAATGTTGAAACTTTTGTGTGTGTGTGTTGTCATTTTATATGTCTTTTACCTTTGGTATCTGCAGGAAGAACATGATGATAACTATGAAGCAGAAGGCGAAGTTACGCGTTGCTTGTATATTTCAGTATCAATTACTTATTCATCAAAGTGTTGCTTGAATCCTGTTTTTTATAAGTTCTTTCTTTTGACTGTTTTGGGAATAGGAGCCTGGGCCTGATGAAGCGGTAGCAAACGAAAAAGAATTGAGGTTTGTTCATCCTCGATGTTCATATCTTGATTGCTTTTTTATGTATATAATTTTAGTTGTTTTACAATTTTGCATATTTTTGTAGAGATTTGCCGAAGAAGTGGCTGATTTACCCTGGAAAAACTGCTCCAAAGAAAAAGAAGAAGAAGGTGGTTTCGAAGATAGAAGATATTCTTGAAGATGAGAAGCCAGGTGAAGAACCGGAAAACAAGGAAAAAGACGAAAATGAAGCACAAGAAGATATGGAAGGTGAGAAGGCCATGAACTCTTTTAAAACTTCGTTTCTGGTTTTTGAACACATGTTATGTTTCGAGTAAACATCTTTTGTACTTATGTGTGTTTTGAACTTATGTGTGTTTTAAACATATGTTATGTGTGTTTTGAACTTATGTGTGTTTTAAACATATGTTATGTTTCAG
The DNA here is from genome assembly GCA_964056655.1 of Arabis hirsuta. Taxonomy (NCBI): domain Eukaryota; kingdom Viridiplantae; phylum Streptophyta; class Magnoliopsida; order Brassicales; family Brassicaceae; genus Arabis; species Arabis hirsuta. The sequence goes on along the minus strand of OZ053303.1, from coordinate 6,558,084 downwards.
TTAATTAGTACTTCAAAGCATTTCTTTTCTTAATTTACGTTTTAAATTTCAATAGACCAATACAATATAACATAAATGTGTCATACATATATACATATTTTCAGTAAATAAGGTCACAGAATAGTTGTAAATTTGTGACTGATTTACAACACTATCCTCGAAGAAACCAAAAAAATAGTTGCAATTTTGTTGTTAATGAGTGACTCTTTCAAGACCACTTTGCGACTACCACCGTTCATTAGCGTCTCTACTATTAGTATTAAGGGGGTCACACATGTACGACTATATTTCTCCGTCGTATATTTGTCGCATATCTACGACAATCTAATTGCGTCTCAAATTGGTCGCATATTACCGACTATTATATACAGTCATAAAGTAGTCGCTAATAAGCGACTCTTTTGTGACTGTTTTCATTTGCGACGGATTATTAGCGACTACTATTTGTAGTCGCTAAGTAGTCACAAATGGTATATTTGCGACCATTTTGTGACTCTTTTTGGAGTCACTAAAGGTCTGTTTTCTTGTAGTGGACTTACGACCTTGTGAATCTGAATGAATACCTATGACTACTTGCTTGAATTGCCCATTCAGACCTTATGACATGCGCTTTCATATCCTGTAGATCTACCACCAAGCTCCCTTTGTACCAGAAGACCTATCAAGACAATACCCTTTGCTCTTTCAAGCTCTCAATTTAGACATGTTTCACTAAATTTGAGCCTTGACTGTTACATCCATTCACTCTTTGAATGTACGTACATGTTATAACCTTGGACGTCTCGACTCTCCACAATGACCTTTCTGATATACCCAATCAGAACCTGTAGTTTCTGAAGCTACCTTACATGATTCCTCATCTCCTTTTGCATAATCATTAACAAGTTTCAATTAAACGTTTCTACAAATTTTCCAAGATTATAATGTGTATAGATCTGTGACCTTTTTCAAACAGACCTGCGCTTGAGTCTTTAAGTCCAATCTTCCTATAATCACCAGCCAAACTTCCTTTCATCTAACTTGTGGACTATTGTTAAAATGAAACTAGAAACCAATTTCCTTTCACTTCGGTTTCTCTACCACTGATTTCACCATCAGTTTTGCATCCATGATTCTTGCCTTTTTTGTTTTAGCAAAGAATCGCTTCCCATAGCCTTTGAGAGCTCCACCCTGAGCATTTCTCATTTACTATCCAGATCTTGTCAACTCTCCAGTCAACAGTCATGGTCACACATGTTGTGTCCACACACAACAAATTGTTCTCGTAAACCATTTTGAGGTTTACTCAGATTGCTTACGCCTTAGCAACTTTGTAGGAGTTTATCTTCGTTCCTGTGAAGACCTTGGTTGACTCCTAAGCTTACCATTTGTTGTTCCCACAAAAAATCCAATTTGTGACAGCACAAAACATGCTTATTAGCAACCACAACATATGCACCAGCTAACCACCAGCTAACCATTGCTGCTCTAAGCTCTAAGATGATTACCTTTAACCTTGATCAAATCATCTGAGCCTCATAGATGCCGTGATAATTTCATTTACCTTGAACATCACATTCTGAAGACCTTTCAGATTCTCAAGATCTGATCCTTACCTCTGAGACTCTGATCCTTACCTCTGAGACTGATTATGCACACAATCTTTCTTTCTCAAATCTGAACCATAACCCAAACCCTTCTGAGTCATTAACCTACTCTTGTAAACTGTTTTACTGATCTTGTCTCACATTCATCTGCAGTTTCCACTTCTCTGAATTCTGAAAACCTTAACTGATAAATAAACCTCCACCAACACACAATAATCCAACTCCTAAAGCGTCCCTTAGTCCTTAGAATCAAGTGTGTTACCTGCAGTTTATTCCCTCAGCAAAAACTTGAACACCAGCAACAACCCTTTTACACCCAGAGTTAACCAAAGAAAACAACCTGAAACTAGTACAACCTTGGCTATCTCTTCTGCAAAAACAGTATGTAACCCTCGTGTTCCAAACCAGTTTTCAATACCTTTGAGAATCGCAGACCACGAGTACCAGAAACATCAACAAAGAGCGTCACAAGATGCAGATCGCAGCGAAACCTGACAAAACGTCTTCAAGACTTGAGTCTTGAGGTTGATAGTTTTGATTCTGATTTCATAACCTTGAGCCAAACGTTCTTAGCTATTACCCTCCTAAATCAGAAACCAACGATAACAGGTGTTTCTCCACCATATACCAGCCTCAACTCGGTTGAACACACATAAACCAAGAAAAACTCTATTGATCAAGTGCTCCTAATTCAGCCTCTGAATCTTCTACTTTATGTGTGACGCAGCTTTAACCTGCAAGTTCCTATAACCATACATGCAAAAACGCAGAATCTTCTCCAACTGAACCTTTGATTCTACAATCTTTCTCCTCTGACCCTTTGTCGCCAAAACGAGAATCTCTCTTCTTCCAGCTCCAATGACTTTGACCATGAAAACAGTCTCCATCTTCTGATTGTTCAACTTTCAAAACAGCTCCAATTTCTGGTCAAAGGACAACCACCAAGACTGCATCTTGCTTCTTCTTTCCATAGCTGTGAGAATCTTCGATTCTTCTCCAGAATAAGAACCACCATTGTCGATGGGTTTCTTCACCTTACACCTTGAAGATTTAACTTAATTCTTTCACGGAATTGAATTTACCTTCACCAGCAAACTTCTACACCAGAATCCTTCCTTCCCATCGAATCCATGGAAGCTTATCAGAACTGTTTCCGATTCACCTCTTCTTGAGCTCTAGATATTGCTATCTCAGAGAACCAAACACCTCCTTTACCAGCGAGTTTCTTGACCATGAATCTTTACTCTTTGTTTCCATAAATAACCGATCTAAGATCAGTCACGAATTCAACTCGCGAGGTTGAGGAACCCTAACCAGCAACTTTCTCCTTCCTTGTTCTTGTGGAGATCTCCATTACCGTGAATCATGAACCTGTCGATTTCCCAGATACCAAACAAGAACATCTCCGATTCACTTCTTCTTGGGCTCTCGCCGTCACTTAATCCGGTGAATCGCTAGAACCTCGCTCTGCTACCACTTGTTAGGGAATTGAATCCTCTTCAATTCCTTTCTCGATCGATTTGGCGACTCCAGAAACAAGAACACAAGACTTGAATCAAAGAAGATCGGATTTGTTCACCCTGAGTTCGATGAGCTACGTCTCAGGGGTGAAGACAGTCCTCCACAACTGCATCCACTAAGAAGATCGAAAAACACCTCCGACATGGTGTTTACAATCGGAACTCTCACCCACCGATAACAACCTATCGGTTTACATGAAGAAGAAAAAGAGAACCCTAGAAACCCCAATAGTATATTATAACCCTATACTCTTTGTCTCTCACTCTCTGTTAGATACATGGATTCTCTCTACCAGAAGAAGAAGTGCTTTGAAGAAGACGAAGCTTACTCTCCTTCTTCTTTTTAATGATCTTCTTCTCTTCACCACAAGCCCAATTGCATTTAGACCCATAAACAATTGGCCCATCTCCTAGAACAAGCCCATATTCTTACAGGAAAGTCAAGGTTTTATAAAATAGTTGTTAGATTTTTGGCTTTAGGCCGATGCAAAAAGGGGGAAATCGCCCAAACAAAAGTGGACTAAAACCTCATAAGCCCCAAATGGGCAAAAAAAATTCTTAAAGCCCTTTGCTAATCTAAAAGCCCCTCAATCTTTCCTTTCACAACTTTACCCTTCTTTTTTATTATTATTATATATAAACATCCAATTAAATAATCCACCAAACAAATTAAATTTTTTACCAACCAAATTAATTTTCAACCAATCAAAAACAACCACATACTCTTTCTCTCTCTTCCTCTTTCCCGTCGATTTCTTTCTCCTCTGTCTCTCCTGTCGCTGAAAAAAAAACAGAGCTCTGCTTCTTCTTCTTCGGATCTGCTTCACTTCTCTTCCTCGTCCTTCTTCTGTGTTCTTCATCTCATCATCTCTTTGCCATCACCCTTCTTCTTCTCCATCTCGTTGAAGCCTCTTTGCCCTAGTCCATCTTCTTCTTCATGTAGGAGTTACGAAAAACAGAGGCAAGGATTAAGAGTTGTTTCATTCTTGCACATGTGAGTCTTCTAAATTAAGGTATGATATTTCATTGTTTAGCAAGTTTCATGTTTATAGGGTTACATTAGGTTTTGTTCTAGTTTTGGAAATTTGTTTGTAAATTAAATTTGGATATTGGATATCTGTGTTTCTGGGTATTGGACTTGTTTTATAAGTTTATTAGGGTAATGTGCTAGGTTTTGTGGTAGCTGAATCATTATAAAGCAAACAAAATCGGACCTAATTTTTATACGTATAACTGGTACTACTGAGAATAACTGGTAGAACAAGTAGTATCGAGAATAACTGGTACATATGTTTTGGTACTGCAGGGGACATGACAATGAATTGCACAATCATATGTTTTGATTATGGAGGATGTTACTCAATGGAAGGTGATTGCGCAAGATGGAGTTCAAAAGGAGATAAAATTAAGAGTTTAGCGATACGGAGTGCACCGGAGGAGGTGACTTATTCGGCCTTGGTTGACGGAATTAGGAGAAAGATCATGATAGATGAAGCTACGACGCAGTTGAAACTTAGTTACTTTCCAATGATTTCGAATCTTTGGACACCATTAGAAATTTCGAATGATGATGAGGTTTTTGAATACCTAATGCAAGTGAATGGAGATGGTTGTAGAAAGCTTTTGAATGTGGAGCTCATCAATGTGGATGGTCCCATCAATGTTGTGGATGAAACTCAGAGATGTGTGGAAGCGAGAAGAGGTGTTGGAGAAAGTGATGTTGTTGTAGGGGATAATGATATGATAACTTTACACACAGACGAACCATTGGAACACCATGCGTTGGTAGATGAAGGTAAACGTGTGACTCATTTTGTGTGTTATGTCTGTCTGGTAAAACTGGGAAAACGGAGGTACAAGTGTTTGATTAGTTTTGTGTGTTCTTTCTGTCTTGTATAACTAGGAATAACTAGGTATAACTGTTTGATTAGCTTTGTGTGTTCTGTCTGTCTAGTATAACTAGGTATAACTATGTATAACTGTTTGATTAGTTTTGTGTGTTCTTTCTGTCTAGTATAACTAGGTATAACTATGTATAACTGTTTGATTAGTTTTGTGTGTTCTTTCTGTCTTGTATAACTAGGAATAACTAGGTATAACTATGTATTACTTTCTGTATAACTAGGTATAACTGATATAACTGTTTGTTTTTATAATCACAGATCACGAAGAGCTGGCACATTTTGATTGTCCTGAAGATAATGAGCAAGAACATTTTTATATGCCTGAAGATAATGACCAAAATAATGAGGAAGAAATTTTTGTGGATGGATCTAGCCTTGTATCCACTCCATGGGAAGATGGTATAGATATGAAATTGGGTCAAGAATTCGGAAGTAAAAATGAAGTGCAACTCTTAGTTCAACGAGCTTCACATAAAAATTGTTTTGAGTACATTATAAGCAAGTCGTGTACAAAACGATATGTGCTATGCTGTGTGGCAGCAGATAAAGGTTGCGAGTGGTATGTGCGGGTTAATGCGAATCGTGATTCAGATAGTTGGAAACTTGTAACTTACAGGAATATGCATACATGCTCTCGAGCTGATGCAAGTACAAGGTTAAAAAGAAGGAAAGGGACAGCAAAAATAGTTTCCGCTATTGTGGAGGAAGAGTTTCCAGGTAGTTTGGAGACTCCGAGGCCAAAACTTCTGATGAAGCTTGTTAAAACAAAAGCTAGTGTTGACCTATCATACACTACGTGCTGGAGGGGAAAACATCAAGCTGCTAATACTGTGAGGGGAAGTCCTGAGGAGAGTTATCGGATGTTGGAGGCGTATTTGTATATGCTACGGAAGATGAATGAGGGTACACAAACTTGTGTAGAATGGGATGAACATAATAGGTTTAAGTATATGTTCTTTGCGCTGGGAGCTTGTATTGAAGGGTTCAAATCCATGAGGAAAGTCATCATTGTGGATGCCACCCACCTTAAGCATTGTTATGGTGGAGTTCTAATTGTTGCGATGGCTCAAGATCCCAATCATCACCACTATCCAGTTGCTTTCGGTGTAGCTGATGGTGAGAAAGAAGAAAATTGGATGTGGTTTATGAATAAATTAAAACTAGTGATAGTGGAAGAGGATAAGGATGATCCTGAAAAAGCCAAGCGATCCGAGCGTGAACTGGTGTTTATATCTGATAGGAATGTATCCCTCATCAAGTCAATAAGTGTGGTGTTCCCGTTGGCTCACCATGGGTATTGTGTATACCATTTGGCTCAGAATGTGAAAGGTAGCGTTTCTAATACCCTGAAACAAACAGTTGTGGGGCATTTCATGTCATGTGCGGAAGCTTATACAGAGGATGTGTTCATAAGACGTTGTACTTCGTTCGAGAGAAGGTATCCTGCTGCAGCCGCGTATCTCGGAAGAAGTGTTGAGGTGGAAAAATGGGCAAGATGTTATTTTCCAGGAGAAAGATACAACATAACAACCACCAATAGTGTAGAATCAATCAATGGTGTTTTCGTTGAAGCAAGGAAGTACACGTTATTGCCTATGATTGATATGATCATAGAAAAAATAGCTGAATGGTTCAACAGGTATCGGAAGGCATCCACTGAAGTACCCGACTCACAGAAGCTGGTGCCTTATGTGAACAACATTTTAGAGAGTAATTTACCGATTGCGAAGAAGCTATTGTCGCAAGAGTTAAACAGTTGGACGTATGAGTACAATGTGATTGGAGAAGATGGAAAGAATTATGTGGTTAATTTGACGGAAAAAAGTTGCAGTTGCAAGTATTTTGATATCGATAGGTACCCATGCGTGCATGCGATACAAGGTATCATCCGATTAGGGGGAGGGACTGAGGTCCGTTGTTATGAGTTTGCCTCTAAGTTTTATACGGTTGAGCAGTGGGTAATGGCATATTTTGTTTTGTTTCCTTACTATGTCCATTTATGTACGTAGGACTGTGTCTACTTGATACTTAGGTACCACTAGAAACATACAAAAAATTTCAAAGAGTTTATAGCAAAACATATATTTTCCCTAAAACTAGACCTTATACATATGGTATATGTATGGTATATGTATGAGTTAGTAGCCACTTTTTATGTGAAACATCCGATTATGGTGAAACCAGAAATTTTAGTATACGAAATGATAGGAAATATATTTAAAGTGATCAATTCGATCAATACTACTAGAAAATTTATAATCTTTTGTACTTACTACTGGTTATACGTGAAAACAGTCAAAATATAACTATGTGCAAGCCAGTACTACTAGAAAACTAAGTATAACTATGAGTAAAGTAAATATTATTTTTTATTCGTTTTGCGGCGCATGTGTTACACGTTTTTAATATTTTTAGTGTGATAAAAACGTGGTTGCTAATCTCAGTAGTACCTAGTGGTATTGGATTAATACACAGTAGTACCCAGTAGTACTAGTAGTACGAAACCGAGAACATAACAAAATATGAGTATTTGTTTCCCTTAAATCCCTAAAACTAAGTATAACTATGAGTAAAGTAAATATTATTTTTTATTCGTTTTGTGGCGCATGTGTTACACGTTTTTAATATTTTTAGTGTGATAAAAACGTGGTTGCTAATCTCAGTAGTACCTAGTGGTATTGGATTAATACACAGTAGTACCCAGTAGTACTAGTAGTACGAAACCGAGAACATAACAAAATATGAGTATTTGTTTCCCTTAAATCCCTAAAACTAAGTATAACTATGAGTAAAGTAAATATTATTTTTTATTCGTTTTGTGGCGCATGTGTTACACGTTTTTAATATTTTTAGTGTGATAAAAACGTGGTTGCTAATCTCAGTAGTACCCAGTAGTATTGGATTAATACACAGTAGTACCCAGTAGTACTAGTAGTACGAAACCGAGAACATAACAAAATATGAGTATTTGTTTCCCTTAAATCCCTCCAACACTTAAGTACCTAAAAAAGGGAACACAACCAACACAAAATAACATCATCCTAATAACATCATCCTAATAACATCAACCTATAAACATAGACTCCTAATTCTTCTCTACTGTGTATGGTGTTCTTGTGTGCATAGATGGCTTAATCTCCCTAGCATCCACATCCCGCTTCGTGGCTTCCACCTTCTGCTTCTTCTTCTTTGGTTCACCTGCGATAAGAGTCGTCAGAGCCGTCGCGGCTTCTTCTTCTGCTGTCTTCTTTCCTCCTTTCTCTTCTGTCTTCTCTCCTACTTTCTGTCCTCTTTCTCCTCCGCTCAAAATACCACCATAGACAGCAGCACCATAAGCAACAGCTTCGTCAGGGTTCAAGGACTTGTTCGGCTCTTTCCCGTCAAAGAAGTCTTTCAACAGCTGTTGAACCTTTGGAATCCTAGTGCTTCCACCAACAAGGACAATCTCATCGATCTGGCTCTTTTGTAGACCAGCATCATCCATGGCCTTCTTCACGTGTCCCATGGTCTTCTTAAACAAGTCATTGTTCAACTCCTCAAAACGAGCTCTTGTGAGTGGCTCAGAGAAATCAACACCGTCAAATAAGAACTCAATCCCCACACGAGCTTCCTGCTGGCTACTAAGAGCTCTCTTGGCCCTCTCACATTCCCTTCGGAGCTTACCGAGAGCCTTGTTGTCATTGCTGATGTCCTTGTTGTGCTTCTTCTTGATCACATTGATGAAGTACTCCATAATTCTGTGGTCAAAGTTCTCACCTGCGCAACAAAGGTTTAACATCAACTTAATTTTGTGGTTTTCACTGATTAACAGATGGATTCGAGTGATCAAAATGGTAAGTTACCTCCCAAGTGAGTGTCACCATCTGTGGATAGAACCTTAAACACTCTATTGTCAATGGTCAAGACACTAACATCAAAAGTACCACCACCAAGATCAAAGACAAGGATGTTCTTCTCACCACCTTTCTTATCAAGACCATAGGCAATAGCAGCAGCAGTGGGTTCATTGATGATTCTGGCAACATTGAGACCAGCAATAACACCAGCATCCTTGGTCGCTTGCCTTTGAGCATTATTGAAGTAAGCTGTGAAAACAGTCAAAACCAGATAAAGAATCAATCAACTGTTGTTTAGAATTTGGAGATAAAAATGATGATGCAGAATTGACAAGAAGGAGCTAACCTGGCACAGTGACAACAGCGTCCTTGATTTTCTTCCCAAGGTAAGCTTCAGCTGTCTCCTTCATCTTAGTCAGGATCATGGCACTGATCTGCTCAGGACAGAAAACCTTAGTCTCACCATCGTTGATCTTGACTTCAATGTATGGCTTTCCATCTTTGTTGACAATCTGGTAAGGTACAAGCTTCCTGTCCACTTCGTCCTCGAACCTGACACAAGAGCAACATTCAACATGAATGATGAAACAAAACAAACACAGGAAAAAAAGAGAATGAACTTACTTTCTTCCGATCAATCTCTTGATGTCGAAGATGGTTCTCTCAGGATTAACACCCGCCTGGTTCTTAGCAGCTTCACCAACGAGCCTCTCGGAGTCAGTGAAACCAACCCATGAAGGTGTAATACGGTTTCCTTGGTCATTGGCAATGATTTCAACATGGCCATTCTTGTAAACACCAACACAAGAGTAGTTGGTACCAAGATCAATCCCTATAACTGTTCCCAACTTGGTAGCCTCTACTTTCTGTCCTACTTCTTCTGTTTTCTCTTCTTCTTCTGCTTTCTCGTCTTCTTCTGCTTTCTCTTCTGCTTTCTCTTCTTCTTCAGCTTTCTTTTCTTCTTCTGCTTTCTCTTCTTCTTCTGCTTTCTCTTCTTCTCCTTCTGCTTTCTCTTCTTCTTCTGCTTTCTTTTCTTCTTCTGCTTTCTCTTCTTCTGCTATCTTCTCTCCTTCTTTCTCTTCTTCTTCTGTCGCCTCTCCTTTCTCTTCTTCTCCTGTCTTCTCTCCTTTCTCTTCTTCTTCTATCTCCTCTTCTTCTGTCTCCTCTTCTTCTCCTTTCTCTTCTTCTCCTCCCTTCTCTCCTTCTTTCTGTACTTTCTCTCCTCCTTCTTCTTCTCCCTTCTCTCCTTCTTTCTGTCCTTTCTCTCCTCCTTCTTCTCCTACTTTCTCTTTTCCTTTGTTTCCCGTACCCTCAGCTCTCTCATCCCTCTCATATCCGAAATTGAAATCAAAGCCACTATCTCTTCCACCACCTCTCCAAAATTCATCTTTGAGATCCTTTACATCATTCTCTAAACCGAGAAACTTATCCTCTAAACCCGAAAACTCAGCCTTCACCTTATCAAACCCTGTGTCCATTTTCGCGGTCAGCCTCTTTTCCATTTCTTTCAACAGTTTAACAATCCCATGAGCATTCTCGGGTTCAACAGTTTCTTCTTCCTCTTGCTCCGTCTCCTTAGGCTTTCGGGAATCCACATCTTCCTCATACATCTTTTCCCAACAAATCTTCTTATTCTCTTGGAGATGTTTGCTCCAACTGTCTGGCAACATATCCAAAGCATCATAACCTAAATCATCATCAAAGATGAGCTCACTAAGAGCTCTTTCTTCTCCTTCCGGTTTCAAGATACTATGAATATCCTGTCAATGTTACAAAACAGCTATTAACATCCTATTAACATTAACCAAAACGAATTATAATTAAGATACTACTGTGTATCACACCAGTTATACACAGTAGTACCAGTTATACACAGTAGTACCTTAGTAGAACCAAGCTTCTCATATATCTCTTCCACTGGCCAACCTTTCATAGTAGAGGTTTCAAACTTCCGCTTGCACATCCTTGGACAGTCTTTCTCTGCCCCTTCAATATCTACTCTGTATGATCTCCTTAGATTTGGTATAACTTCGAAAGGCAGAACCTACATATAGAGAAATAACACGTCAAAGGTTAAATGTTAAAGCATTAATAGATTAAAAACATTTATAGATTCAAGGAAATAATATCTTTACCTCCAATGGAATTACAAATCCAGGCAATGTCAATTGTTCTTCCCGCGAACCACAAGTCATCTTTTCTATCTTTGTCATCAAGTAGTAAACATTCCCGACAGAGTCATCAAAGGTGTATCGCCCCCACGGAAATGATATACACAAATCCGGATCCTCAGCCATTCTAAACAAGAATGGCTCTATAGCTGAATCAGCCCCGGCCTTTTTTGCAAGTACCGCGCTTAAGAAATACAATATCATCATCCTCAGCCGATCTTGAGACCTCTTCTTCATCGAAAGAAGCTTGTCTTTGACATCTTTGACTCTTACGGATGTCCTCGTAAACAGCTTCTTCTTAAACTGAGACTTGTAATCACGCAACCTCATCTTCGGATGAAGTGTTTCGGAGTATTCATGGCAAAATAACCCACTGATCAGACCATGCTCTCTCAGAGAGTACCGGATTGGAATACCATTCACCACAAACCAGAGATTTTTCTTCGCATCAAGCTTTACCGTTCGAATCAGCAGCATAAACAAACCCTGGAGCTTACGGTTTGCTTCTCTCTCCATGTGGAAAATGTGTTTAAACTGCGGGTGAGATTTAAACCACGCCAACTCTGGTGCAAAATCCGGATTCTCTATCATCTCTAAGAAGGTGGCCAAATCACACCTGGTTTGGATCTTGCATACCGCATTATATTTGCTAGGTGGGTGGAACATCGTCAAAGGCTGCATCGGAAGAGTAGGAGTATCAGATATATCCTGCAATCAAAACATTATTACAATCCTAATGGTACCAGTTATACACAGTAGTACCAGTTATACACAGTAGTATCAGTTATACACAGTAGTACCACTTATTGCTAACAGTTATATACAGTAGTACCAGTTCAACTAACAGTTATACGTTCACCTAAATACTAACTTTTATACGGTTTATACTGAATACTCATAACCAATTCCTCTAAATAACTAGCTTATATACTAACTTATATACTATCTAGTACCAATTCTCCTAAGTACTAATCCACACTTATACTATATAATATGACATTAGGAACTTGAATCACATACCTCCGAAACAGTAATGCATTCTTCAACTTCTTCTGAAGGGATCGGACCTTTTGAAGTCCCTTCCTTGGAACTCTCCTTTTCCTTTGCAATCTTTTTAGAACCTCCCTTCCTCATCCTAGGACCCATTTCTGCAAAATCCACAACACCATAATCAAAACGTCTTTTCTCAATTCATATGAAAACCCAAAACGGACCATTAGAAGCAAAACAAGACAAATCAACAATTCACACTAAGACAAATCAAGACAGACAAATCAAGACAAATCAAAAAATCTACATTGTCCAATTTCTTCATATCAAAATCTGAAAAACCTCAAAACCACATACAAATCAAAACCCCCAAGTTGATTTTTTTTCAAACCCTAATTTCAAACCGATACATATATCAAAATCAAAACCCGATTACATATCAAAATCCCCTTCTTGCAACCAAAAACCAATTCGAAATGGAAACCCATTCGAAATCGGAATCAAAATCTCAACCCAGAAATCTGAAATGGAAATCCCCTTCTTGCAACCAAAATCGCAACTCACCTTCAAGAAAAATCACCGTCGCAGTCCACGGTGATGGAGTCGACGCCGGCGAACAAGAAAAATTCGGGAGATAGACGAAATTGTTAAGGTTTGGTTTTCGATTTTTCGCAAATAAGAAACTGAAATCTTGAAGAAGAAGAACACGAGAGATTTAGTCCGAGAGGGAGAGGGAGAGAAGAGCGGTTTTTTTTTTCTTTCCGTTTAATTTGATTTTTCTTAGAAAAATCTTCAACAGTTTTTTTTTTTTTTTTTTCGGTTTTCTTGGTAAATTTGCAGATTCATTAAGGGTAATTTCGTATTTAACCGTTTTTTGAATTAAAAAAAAATCAAAAGAAAAATGGATTTTAAGCTTGGGGCATATCTGAATAAAAATGTGAAGGTGGGGGCTTTTGGAGTTACTCCCCAACAAAAGTAGAGTTCAAGTCTCCCACGAAATTAAAGTAGTCAATTTCTCATTAATGTGGATTGGTCCATTCAAGTAAAAAATTCAAACTTCTGAGTAAATTTAAGAACCACAAACATATATACACACATACACACACAGTCACACATTATCTAAATCATCCAAAGAAAAAATGAAAAAGAAGAAAGCTGTATTGAGCATATGTTTCTTGTCTATCGCATCCATTTTTTTTTATCTCATGTTGTCCGGACCTATTTTTGTAATACTCCCTGTTTTCTTGACATTTATAGCTCTGGGATTCGTTATTTTCAAGAAGGGAAAGCAAAAGCAAGAAATTGAGCTTCAAAGTAAATGTTTTTCTTAACCCTTGATTGGTTTTTGGCCTTTTAACCTTAAGAATCTCACATCTTTGGAACCTTTTCACGAGTTTAATGTTGGTTTAAAATGAAGCGGAATCTGTGCGATTTGATTTAAAGATGATTGAAGCTGCGACTAACAACTTTTCTGAGAGTAACAAGCTTGGTGAAGGTGGATTTGGTAAAGTTTACAAGGTACATACGCTCTTTGTCTACTTCACTGCTTCATTTGTGGAGAAATAGTGAAGTGTTGTGCTTAATTTGTATAAAATATTGAAGGGTGTGCTCCCGAATGGAACTGAAGTTGCGGTGAAGAGACTGTCGAAAACAACAGATCAAGGGGAAAAAGAGTTCAAGAACGAGGTTGTTGTTGTTGCAGAGCTTCAACACAAGAATCTTGTTAGACTTCTTGGGTTTTCACTACAAGGAGACGAGAGGTTGCTCGTCTATGAGTTTGTTCCTAACAAAAGCCTCGATTATTTCCTCTTTGGTCTGTTAATTTTCAACTCCTTGCATACTTCGTTTCATAACATGTTGTTAATCTTGCACACATAATTAATAAGATTTCGTATGGACACGCAGACCCTACGAAGAGTGTTCAGTTGAATTGGACAATGCGACACAACATTATCGGTGGGATCACTCGAGGAATTCTCTATCTCCATCAAGATTCGCGGCTCAATATCATACACCGTGACCTAAAACCAAGTAACATTCTCTTAGATGCGGATATGAACCCAAAAATTGCTGATTTTGGAACAGCAAGGAGCTTTGAAATGGATCAAAGCGGGGCCAATACAAGACAAGTAGTTGGAACCTTGTAAGCTTACTTATAAAACTGACGAAGATCAATACATGAACCCTTTTGCTGCCATTTAGCAGAAACCTACATTGCATTTTATTTTTTGTAGCGGTTACATGTCTCCTGAGTATGTGACAAATGGCCAATTCTCGACGAAGTCAGATATTTATAGCTTTGGAGTATTGATACTTGAGATCATTAGTGGCAAGAAGAACAGTAGCTTCTACCAGATGGATGGTTCTGTTAACAACATAGTCACATATGTGAGCATAAACTAATTACATCTCAAACCTTCTTTGATTTCTCAAGTTTTGGTTTTGGTCGTGGTTCTGACTATTATATTACTTGTATAGGCCTGGAGACTTTGGGAGAGCAAATCATTGCCTGAGCTCATAGATTCCGGTATCAGAGAAGATTGTAAAAGCGATGAAGTCATTAGATGCATCCATATCGCGTTATTATGTGTTCAAGAAAATCCTGCAGATCGTCTAACGATTTCAAAAATTCACCAACTGCTGACAACCAGCTTAATTACTCTGCCTACGCCTCGGCCACCTGGATTTTTTTTCAGGAACGGACCAGGATCAAACCCATTGGGTCAGTCTGCCAACAACTATGTTGCTTGTTCTGTGAATGATGTTACAATAACCGATCTTGATCCTCGTTGAAAAAATAACAAATTTTCTTTGTTTTTTGTTGTTTCCATAGAAGGCTTGGCACTTGTTTTATGTCCACATGAAAAAGTAATTAAGGGTAACTTTCAGGTTGACTGGTTTAGCATAGAAAAATCACTTTGGAAATCTGGAGAGAGCTTTAACTGTTAAAGATTAAGCCATAATCTCATCGGCAAAAACAAAGAATTCATATATTTTTCCTAAATGAGTGTTTTGGATGATATTTTTGCTGCTTCGAGAGGGCTTAATCTGTTAGTGAAATAGATATTTAGGTACATCTATTAATCAAGAAATGTTTGATATTGAGGAGATTCGGCCATTCTACAGCTAGATCTCGTATAAGAGATGATATTGAGGAGTTTTGTAACTCACTGACAACATAAAAATGGATACCTAAGCTCTCTTAGAACGATGGGAGCCTCATCGAATGGTCTGCGACAAGACTGCTTACTTAGTAGAAGCTAGAGAAGATTATACTTTTCTGGTTTCTCTTTTCTAAACAATCTCAATTCCTCAAAAACAAGTAGCATTCATTGTTAAAAAAAGTTTTTTTTTTGTTTGAATAAAAGAAAATAAAAATGGATACCTAGAGATTCGTAGATCAAAACCAAATTATCAATAATTCCCTCAACCAGGAAGACCTAGAGATTCAAAGTCTCCCAGCAAAATCCAAAAAGAAGTAAATTTCTTAGAAATGTGCATGGCCACTCACCCAAACTTCTGATTAAATAGATAAGAACCACATATACTAACACACATACAAACACAAGATATCTGAATCACATAAACAAACAAAAACAAAACAAAAAGAACAAAGAAATGTTCTGTTACAAATCCTCTATTTCAGAGAAATTAAGATCACAAAAGTTTATTGAGAATTACTTCTTCATCAGCTTAAGCGCCTTTTCTGTTTGTCAAAGGAATTGAATTAGTTGCTTGTTTAAAATTCTGTGGATAATTAAGATGACTGATCTAACATTTTTCTTTTGATTTTCACTAGAGTGTCGATTAAATGAATGTCACAAATGCTTTTCTCCCATGATGATCTTTTTTCTGTAAAGACCATTTCATTTTCGTAATGAGCTATATAGTAAATGAGATGACCACTTTCTACAGAACTTTCAACATTACCATTTGAGTCCAAATACGTAAAAGACAAAATGGAAAAAGAAAGAAAGTATGTGATAAGGTGTGTCCTATATTTTCGAGGCAAGTCCTCCTTATTAACACTCTCTTTGAAAAACTCGAAGGTGTGTCAAAATTGGTAAAAGTTTCAGAAGCAAAAACACTCATGGCCACTACGAAGTTCTTGTCAATCTTCTTCTTCTTCTTCTTCTTCTTCGTATATGTGCTCACAATCTTTGGTGTTCTCTCTGTTCAATCGTCTTGCACAGAAGGCAAAGGTTTTTTCAAACGAGGAAGTACTTACGAAGTAAACCGCTTTGTTGCCCTCTCGTATCTCGCTTCTAATGTCTCGGTCTCGAATCAAGACGGTTTCTCTACGACTTGGGTTGGCCAAGGCCTGGACAGAGTATATGCTCTTGGAATGTGCATTCCAGGTACCGAACCAGATACTTGTTATCGATGTATCATGTCTGGATCTAGAAAAGTAATACGTACATGTCCTAACCAGACAGAAGCTTTTTTATACATTCATCTAAAAAACACAAGCTGTCTTGTGCGTTACTCCAACCTTCCTTTTGGATCCCTTGATCTGTCCCCGATCGAAACAGAGTTCGAGAGCAATAGAGATCTCCCGTTGAGTTCAACAGACTTTGATAGTGCCTGGGAAGCTTTGATGCTTTGCGCAATAGGTAAAGCTTCTTCTGTTGAGCACGAACCGTGGTCAAGAGCCAAGTACTTTGCAATCGACGTACGCCGACCCACAAGTGTCGTTTCTATGTACGCTTTTGTGCTATGTAGTAAAGACATATCTCCATGGAACTGCTCAGTTTGTCTAAGAAAGAACGTGGATGACTATATCTCTTGTTGCCGTGGGAAACAAGGGAGAATTCAGAGACCTAGTTGTTTCATGCGATGGGATCTGTTTCCATTTGATGGACTTTTCGATACAATTTCTACACCTCCGCCTCATGAATCTTTGGCCCTTGTGCCTCACAAACAAGACATGACAATGAAGAAAGGTAGAGAACTTGTCCTGTCTACTTTACTCTCGTAGTCTTTGTTATTGTTGTTGGTATTAACTAAAAACCTATGCAGCATCATTAAGACATGAAAAAGAGGCCAAAATGAAACTCATGAACTTTCACAAATTTGTTCATTGGTATTTTTCTTATGATCATTGGTTATTTGGCCTCGTGTTGTGCAGATGGTGATGGTGCAGCTCTTTCTAATGGAAGCATCGTGGCAACTGTCGTTATCACTATCGTAGTTTTGGCATTGCTTGCTCTAGGGTTTTCTGTTTGGAAGAGGAAAAAATCATACCAAGCATTTTCAACTGAGAGTGAGTACTTAATGTTCTTGTACAAATGGTGAACTCATTCAATATACTTCATTTGCTCTGTTTTACGCTGGTGTGTATTCTTCTCTTGCAAAGAAATCAAGGAAACCTAAAAATGTTATTTTAATTGTTTGTTGTGCAGCTGCGGATGATGTCACAACTTCAGGCTCACTTCAATTTGATTTCAGAGCAATTGAAGCTGCAACAAATAATTTTCAGGAGAGTAACAAATTGGGACAAGGAGGATTTGGTGAAGTTTACAAGGCATGTATTCCTAAACTCCCCCAACTTCCTTTGTTTGCGCGTGAACATATATTCTAGTTGGGATATGATACATCTTAAACATACGAATTTTCAGGGTAAGTTCCCCAATGGAACAGAAGTTGCTGTTAAGAGGCTATCCAAAACTTCAGGTCAAGGTGAGCAAGAGTTTAAAAACGAGGTGCTTCTTGTAGCAAAGCTTCAACATAGAAATCTTGTTAGGCTTCTCGGGTTTTCTGTTGAAGGAGAAGAAAAGATACTTGTCTACGAGTTTGTGCCCAACAAAAGTCTCGATTATTTCCTTTTCGGTAAGAGATAAGTGATATATACTCGGAAACGTTGGTTCTTGATCTCATAGTCCAATGGATCTATATATGGGATATGTGCAGACCCGATGAAGAGGGGTCAACTGGACTGGAAAAACCGATACAGCATTATCGAGGGAATCACTCGAGGGATTCTATATCTTCATCAAGATTCACGGCTCACAATCATACATCGTGACCTCAAGGCGAGTAACATTCTCTTAGATGCCGATATGAGTCCGAAAATAGCTGATTTTGGAATGGCAAGGAATTTCAGAGTGGATCAAACTGAAGCCAATACAGCAAGAGTTGTTGGAACATTGTAAGTAAATGACATTTAGCTAACTACTCTGTTTGTAAACTGAGCTATTTTTATTGCTGATAAACTGAATGAATGTGAATTATTTTGCAGCGGTTACATGCCGCCCGAATATGCAGCGAATGGGCAGTTTTCGATGAAATCTGATGTGTATAGCTTTGGAGTATTGATTTTGGAGATTATTGGTGGGAAGAAGAATAGTAGCTTCCACCAGATTGATGGCTCAACCGGAAACTTGGTCACATATGTTAGTAGTAATAAATAAGGCCAATTCTCAAACTTATGTTTTACTACTTTTAACTATGACTAAGGCTTTTTACACTAGTTTCTTGACAAATGAATAAACAGGTTTGGAGGCTTTGGAACAATGAACCATTGTTGGAACTCGTAGATCCGGCCATTGAGGAGAATTATGATAAAGAGGAAGTGATTAGATGCATTCACATTGGGTTATTATGTGTTCAAGAAAATCCGGTAGATCGTCCAGCCATGTCTACAATCTTTCAGATGCTCACTAATACTTCAATTACTCTGCCTATGCCTCAGCCACCTGGATTTTTCTTCAGAGACAGATCCGAGACAAACCCATTACCTAAGAGATTGCTGCCTGGTCCGTCTACTAGCAAGTCTTTTACTTGTTCTGTCGATGATACAGCGATAACGAGTGTTTGGCCTCGTTGAAATTAAGGTTAATTATGTATATTCTTTCATAAGTCCAAAACTCTAATATCAAAGTTGACTTGGTGGGTCCAAGTCTGCCTCAAATATCCGAAGTTTTCAATTTGTTACTAATTGCATGGCCATTCAACTAGAAAATTCTAACTTCTCATATAGTGGATAAAAACCACATAAACTAACACTACAATCTCTTCCTTAGAGCATTTGACCCAAAAAAAAAAAAAAGAGCAAGACCATTTTATCCATAAAACTCATCTGAGTATCATTAATATTCACTATTCAGCAAAAAAAAAAAAAAAAAATTCAGACCAATTGTATTGCGCCACGTGCTATGATACTCCTCTAAAGTCTCAGCCAGCTGAGACTTTTGAAGATAAATCAGCTGAGTATCATAGATAATAATATTTATTTAATCAGATGATACTCAAGAGTATCATTGATAATGATGCTCTTAGGGTGTTGATGCACTAAATAAACATTGGCCCGGGGGGCCAAGTAGACGTTGGCTCAAAAATTTAAGAAACCGAGACGTAAATTCTTGTGCAAGTTAGGGTTTTGGACTTAGAGTTTTTAGAAAGTTTTCGGCTTTAAATCGAGCTTAGGGTGCGTGGCAGATACTCTGTTGATTGATTGATACATTTGGCAAGCTTTGACTTGGTGTTAGAAGAAAAAGAAGAGAAACAGAGAGGTGTTAAAAGAGAGAAGTTATCTTTACTGTGCTCTGTGAGAGAGAGTGGAGAGTGAGAGAAGGGTTTTGGGCTTCTGAGGGATATTATTCATTGTTAGTGTTTGGTTATGATGATATACATAGTATTAATGTTAGTCGCCAGAGGCTGTTGTACCGACTATCAAGAATATGAAGAGATAAAGTAGGGAAAAGTCCTTTTGTTTCAGTAATATTTAATTTCCTGGCAGCTTCCTGATTTGTGTTACAATAAATGGTATTCTTTGTTAAATTGCCTTACCTAATTCACTCTACAAAATTTCAAAACCTAATATCAAGGGTGACTTATTAGAGGGCCAAGTATCCCCACAAGATTCCAAAGTAGTCAATTTATTACTAGTGCGTTGTCCTTTTAAGTGTAATATTCAAAGTTTTCGGTAAGTTGATAAGGTCCACACATTCCAAGACACACACAAGATCTGAATTACCTAAAGAAACAAAAAAATGGGAAAGAAGAGCTCTGTTTCAATCCTCAGCCTTTTAATCATATGCTTTAGTGCCATTTCTGTTTCTGCACAAACTTGTGACGAAACTGCTGGTAATTACAAACCCAATAGTCCATATGGCAAGAACCTCCGTCTCTTCCTCTCTACTCTTCCTTCTAACGTCACAGCTCACGACGGCTACTTTAATGGCTCGATCGAGCTAGGCCATGACACAGTCTACGCCATGGGGATGTGCTCTCCAGGTGCTGGACGAGACGCTTGCTCGTCCTGTATCAAGACTACATCTGAGAGAATACTACAGAGCTGTCCGAACCAGACAGACGCTTTCTCATGGTTAGGTAATGAGATCCTTTGCCTTGTTCGCTACTCTAGCATGTCCTTGTCCGGGGAACTCGTCTTGGAGCCGTATAATATGTTTAATAATGTGAATGAGATTAGAAAAGAAAACCAGAAGGAATTTGATAGTGCGTGGGACGGGTTAATGTTTCGTATGATCACAGTAGCTTCTTCATCGATGAGAAACAATTCGTTTACTTCTCCTTCTTCTTTATCATCGTCTAGTGGCAAATATTATGCAAAGGATGTAGCTCAGGTGCCGGTTTACGGGAACATATGGGTGTTGATGCAATGCACTCCAGATATTTCTTCAAAGAATTGTAAACTTTGCCTAGAGGCAAGTGTTGATTACTATAAGACATGGTTCCATGGGAAGAGAGGATGTATTATATTGCGGCCAAGTTGCTTTTTCCGGTGGGAATTCTATAATTTCTCTGGTGCTTTTGATCATATTAATGACTTGCGTTCACTCCCTCCTTCACCGCCGCCTTTTAAGACAAATATATCCGAGAAAGGCAAGTCTTCTTTTTTGGAAACATTTTCAGAGTAGTTCTTGATTCTTTTGGGGGTTTGTTACTTTGTGTAGTTATGTTTTTGGTGAATTGGTGTTATTGTGCAGACACAAGAAAGAGAACAAGGACTATCACAGCAATAGTCGTTGTTACTGTTGTTACCATAATATTGATTGTTGTAGGCTTGGTCATTGTCAAGAGAAGAATGCAAAAGCAACAACTTGAACTTCCAAGTGAGTTTTTTTGTTTGTTTGTTAAACCTTTTGGATTCAATTCGGTAATTTTACCTTATAATTGAAATCGATATTTTTCAAGAGCTAATATTGATTTTAAATGAAGCGGAATCTATTCAATTTGATTTAAAGACCATTGAATCTGCGACAAGCAACTTTTCTGAGCGTAACAAGCTTGGTGAAGGTGGATTTGGTGAGGTTTACAAGGTATATGTTCTTTGAGTCTTTGTCCTTTGATTCTTTGTGGAGAAACAGATGTGCTTAATTTATAAATTTATTCAAGGGTACGCTCATGAATGGCCCTGAAGTTGCGGTAAAGAGATTGTCAAAAACATCAGGACAAGGTGAAATAGAGTTCAAGAATGAGGTTGTTGTTGTTGCAAAGCTTCAGCACAGAAATCTTGTTAGACTTCTCGGATTTTCACTTCAAGGAGAAGAGAAGTTACTCGTCTATGAGTTTGTTCCTAACAAAAGCCTCGATTATTTCCTCTTCGGTCAGTTATTTTTAACTCAAATTATACTTTTATCTGTTGTTGCTTCTTCTTGTCAGTAGCTAATTGTGTTTATGTATGAATATGTAGACCATGAGAAGAGAATTCAGTTGGACTGGACAGTGCGGCGCAACATCATCGGGGGAATCACGAGAGGGATTCTATACCTTCATGAGGATTCACGGCTAAAGATCATACACCGTGACCTCAAAGCGAGTAACATTCTCATAGATGCAGATATGAATCCCAAAATTGCTGATTTTGGAATGGCAAGGATCTTTGGAATGGACCAAACTGTAGCCAATACAAGAAGAGTAGTTGGAACCTTGTAAGTATGTACTTAAATGGTCCTGATGAAGTTCGAGTAATGAACCATTTTGCTGCTGATTTAACCTGTATTTTGCAGTGGATACATGCCTCCGGAGTATGTGACACATGGCCAATTCTCGACGAAATCAGATGTATATAGCTTTGGAGTATTGATTCTTGAGATCATTAGTGGCAAAAAGAACAGCAGCTTCTACCAGATGGATGGGCTAGTTAACAACTTAGTCACATATGTAATTACAACTTAGTCCCAAACTTTGTTTGATTCTTTTAAACTGTGATCAAAGTTTTGAGTATATATTACATAACTTCTACAGGTCTGGAGACTTTGGGAGAACACAACATTGCCTGAGCTCATAGATCCCGGTATAAGAGAAGATTGTGATATCGATGAAGTCACTAGATACATTCATATTGGGCTGTTATGTGTTCAAGAAAACCCCACAGATCGTCCAACAATGTCAACGATTCACCAAATGCTCACAACCACCTCAATTGCATTGCCTGTGCCTCTTCCACCTGGATTTTTCTTCGGAAACAGACCAAGATCGAACCCATCAGCGCAGGGATTGGAGCCGGGTCATTCGAGCAGCAAGTCTACTATTTGTTCTGTAGATGAAGCAACAATCACCGATGTTACTCCTCGTTGAGAGTTCAGCATGTTCTGTTTGTTTTTGGTTGTTTCCATAAAGGCTCGTCACCTCTTTTATGTCCGTATGTGAAGAAGTTTTCAAGGGTCACTTTTAGGTTGACTGATACAGAATAGAAAATTCACTCTAGAAATTTGGAGAGTATCACTAGTAACAAATGACACATAACTTAGGAGACAAGCAACCGAAAGACCCTGAGGGACTAAGCTCCAATCTCATCAATATAATATTCAAAATTCCACAGATATATTGATAAGATCCACAGATTCGAACACACAGCACATGATCTGAGCAATCAAAAGAAAACAAAATGGCAAAGAAGGGCTCAGTTTCAATCCTCTGTTTCTTTTTATTATGACAAGAATCGGGGTATGGTGCACTCTACTTTCGCTTTTAACCTCACAGTTCTCGAAGGGTACTTCAATGATTCGATCAAATTTTGGAGGCTTTCTCATGGCCAGAACCGAAACTCTTTGTATGGTTCGCGATCTGTTCCTTCTTCGGATAACCTCACTCATTAAGGTACAACACCGTGATGTAATATGTCGGAATTCGATAGAATTTGGGATGCGTTTATTCTACGGATGATAGATGCCGCTTCCTCGGGTCGCAAGGAGCTTCGTCGTCTTCAAGTGATAAGTATTATGCGGCGGACCTTACGCTTTGATGGTGTGCACTCCGGATTTATCTCCAGGGAATTGCGACGCTTGTCTCCGAGCAAATGTTCGGAGCTACCAAGATTGTTGCCGTCCAAATATAGGCGGTGCTACTCGGCGGCCGATCTGTTATGTTCGGTGGGATCTTTATCCTTTCTTAGGAGCTTTTGATAATATTACCTTTGGAGCACCTCCGCCGCAACCTTTGACCGGTGATGGAGTTGACAAGGCGAAAAAGGTTTGACCGGTGAAGGAGTTGAAAAGGCCAAAAAAGGTTTGTACTGTTAGATTTATGGGCTTCTAACTATCGTTTAAGTACTTAAGATCTCTTACAATTTCGGATGCGATATATTGTTCATAATATACTAGGGGGTATATTCAATCTAGTATTTAGAGTGATTTGTTTTAATTTGTCAAATTTTATGTTATTGCATCATAGATTTTAAGAGTCGACAAAATCCTGCCTTACTCAACTAGTGCTTTGCTTCAAATCTCAACTAGTGATTTTAAGAAACATACAAAAGATTTGATTTTTAATGATTTTACGGGATTTTTGAGGGGTTTCATAGAATTTTTTAAAATCACACAAAATCATTAAAATCATCTAAAAATTCATTAAAACTCAAATTCTTTTAAATGTCATATTGAATACATTCATTTTTAACAGCAAAAGCTTCCATATTGTTTATAACTAGGAAACAAACCCGCGCGTTGCCGCGCGAATAATAAAAATCTTATGAAAAATATTACTCTTTGATATCAATGTTTACCGGATTATATATTTAAAATGTCAATGGCTTAAGTTCAAATATAGGTTGATAACCCGTGAAAAAAAATCAAAAACAAAAAAAATAGAAAACAAAATCAGATCATTTGTAAAAATAAATAAAATAAAATTGATTATGTTTTTTCTATTTCTATTTGAACTTTTTTTTAATGTTACTATTCATATATTAATTTATTTTAAAAAACTTTCATGAATTGATTCTCATATTTTATTTGAATTATAATTACCTATGTAAAATTATCCTTCTTTTGATAAAGGATTATACGTATTTCATCACTTAGAAACATAAGACATTTTCATTATTTTTTCCCAAACAGCAAATTATACAATGTTAAAATCTTATCGACCATGTTAGTCATGGCGCTCGTCCCATCAAATTTTATATAATAAAAATAAAAATATTGATTTATTGAAATATTGATTAACTATTAATTATTAAGTGCACAGTAATCCAATTGTGATTGAAGACTTTCTTTCATAACAGTATATACATCGATATCAATAGATTGAAAATGAATTTGACCACTAACAAAGAGTTTTTAACGGAAATCAGAGATTACCCATTCATGATTCATAGACGTATGACTGAAATAGGTATGACTTTATCTCTACAAATTGTAAAAACACATGAAACTATGAAAGGACCAAATGATCATTTGATATTTATACTTAATCACTAAAACCACATTGATAGTATCAACCTTAAGTCTAGTAATTCAAATGTAACTATAAATCAGAAATCAGAAATATAAAGCAAAACAAATCGACGATTTCCTTACAGAACAAAAACAAAGAGATGTAGAAAAGTGCGGTGATAGGTTGCAAACAACAATATCTACTCATCAATCAAAGAAGAAAGAAGACTTTAAAAACTGTGACGACTTCTGACTGCAAAGACTTAATCCATATTTAGAAAATATTGGTATGGAGATAAAAAAATACAGTGGCTTGATTGATGCATAACCTTGACTTCAAAATCACTATATTCAGTGCAACTATCAAAAGCTTGTACAATCTACTGCTAGCTCTTCTTACCTAAAGCAAAAAAAAAAAAAGAGTCTCTTCCATGAATTTACCACAAAAGATTGCATAGAAGCAAACAATCATTATGTATATAGAACCTGTGAAAAACAGATTACTTACATGTAATGAGGTTGAACAAGTAAGTGGGTAACGACAATGGTAGCAGATAGAGGGGCGGTGGCGGCAAACGACAATGAGAAGACATTGGCTACGTGAAGATAGTTTGCGATCAATAATTTGAATTGGACTGATCTGAAAAAGAAACCCACACACTTATCTGTTATCTTCAGACATGGACCCATTGTGAGACTTGGAAAGGTTTACAAAAAAAAATGCCTAACTAAAATTATTATGCAAATTACACCGGCTCGGAACTTGATCAAGATATACAATGTTACCAATGAGCATCCGCATATCATAAGCCGCATGGATTTTATATAGAGTTTTTGACTACTAGCAAAGCAATAAGAAAAGAATTATCGAACATTATGCTGATTCTATTTTTTATATATATAAACAATAATTAAGAAAAATGGGACTTACCTGAGCCGCTGAGCGAATAAATCTTTCTGAAATTCTCAACACATGAGTTTTAGAATATTTTATTCTAATTGCGGAATCTCCACGGTTACTGAGGCAAATTGAGAATTTCATCTGTTGACGACAACGATTTTAGAATAATTGATATCTTCTTACCTACGATTGTGACAAGGGCGAGACCGTGGCGACACACATATAGAGAAGATATATATCGAATATAAAGAACTTTTTAATTTTGAATGAAGGTTTTGAGTCTCTTTTCGTTCGGTTTATGTAAACGAAGAATCACAACACTTCACTTGAAAAATCGCAACTCTCTAATTGAACGGCAACATACCTTTTCGCTTAATGGAGTATAATCAAATGGAGTATTTTCCTTGATCAATGCTACCCTAACCCTTGCTTATGGAAAAGAATGCATCGAGAAGAAATAGACGATGGTAATACAACGGTGAGAAGAACTGAACAAAAAAACTCAAACCAAAGTGTTTGAACTAAGAATAAATTGAAAACAATAACGATCATTGTTGATCCCCAATCGAGTGTTTGGTTTAAGGATTTAAGAATCCACAATCGAATGTTCTTTCAACGATCAAGTATTAA
This sequence comes from Arabis hirsuta, assembly GCA_964056655.1. NCBI lineage: Eukaryota > Viridiplantae > Streptophyta > Magnoliopsida > Brassicales > Brassicaceae > Arabis > Arabis hirsuta. The sequence continues at coordinate 6,531,926 of OZ053303.1, read as the reverse complement.
ACAAGTATTACTGACCACTATATTTCATCAAAGCCTAAATACACAATATCAATATTGTGAAAAGATGCAAAGGAGAGACAACGTTTCCTTATTGCTGACAAAATCTTATTCGTTCTGATTAAAAAGTAAAACAAACTCCGCCGTTGAATTTCAATTTTTTTTTCCTATACAAAAATGGTGACGTTATCTGTTCCCAAAAACATTGGTCTTTTTCAACCACGGTTTCCAAACTGCGGCTCCTTCGTCCATGCAACATAGCAAGAACTCATCGCAATCAACTAAAATTTTAGGTATTTGAGAGTCTAAACCGGAAATATCCAGTGTTAGCTCACGTACCACTACCTTGAGATCGATGCTCACCGAAAAAATCTTTGATTTGGTCGTTAAGATGAATCGAAACATCGACTTGTGGTTGTTGAGAAACGTCATGTACTCGAAGAGAACATAAAGAACAAACATATAAAAACAGAGGGATTCCAAAGAAATACCAAAATAATGCAGCGCCTACGGCATAAGCGTAAGCAGACAAAAAACTTAATCGACAACACCAAATATGGTTCACATCACTCTCACACAATAATATTAATCCATAACTACAAACCACCAAATTTTCATAATCTCAAAAGCCTAAATACGCCAATACAGATAGTGATTCTTCACTCCATCGGTCAGATATGTTAAATCAGGAAAACAGTAGTCACAAAAAAAATATCTCACCCTAGATTTCTCTCCTATATACTTGATATCATGTTAACCTGATGGCACGTCTCTCTTTTTGTATCCAAGTCGTACACTCGTACTATTAGGATCAAGTCAAGAGTAATAGAGAATTTGGGGAGACACAATAAGGATGGGGAAGTTTTGGATGTCGATCATGTGAGAAAAAAAGGTTGATGAATACTGGAGGGACGAACCGGAGCGAATAAATATCAAAGCGGGACGATGTATACAAGTAGCGAGAAGGTATGCCAACGTTGAGAGAATGGTGAAACCAGAATGTGAATGGTTGATGTGGGACTCTCAATTACGCTGGACCATATATCCCGGTCTAAAATTTTAAAAAGACGTTTGATTAAGGTCTTGTGCTCTGTTCTCGATGCAGAAAACTACAAGTTAAACTTACAAAGCAGATCTTGCTGAGTAACCTGTTCATAGGATCATGATAAGAGGAAAAAGAAGATGATGAAGAAGATTGAAGAACATAAAAGACCTAGAAGAAGGAAAGAAGTCAAGAATAATAGAAACTTTATGTTTTTTGTGACAAAAATAGTAACAGAAAATCACAACTCTTAATCAATGAATGAAACGGTTTTAAGATTTCGAAGGGTTTTTATCTTTGACGATACCTTAGAAAAACACAACTCTTCATCGTTGAAAAATACATTAGATTTAACAAATCCTAAAGAGCCTGTGACGATTCGGCAACAATAAACGAATCTCTGGCGATCAAATATCAAATTTCTATGATCATTCTCAAAACACAATCACGCATCCCAAATCGACGAAGAATGTGGGAGATTAAATTTATATAAGGAATCTCTTATGGTTTTGAGAAACCAAAAAGTGAATCGTTACAATGAATTTTGTACATAAACTTGCGGAAAGAGGCGAGTGAAACAGACGCCGATTGGGAAAAGATGCAAGAGAGACGACGTTTTCTTATTGCTGACATCATATCCTTTTAATCAAAACAATTCTTATCCGTTAGATTACAAAAGTAAAACAAACTTGACCGTTGGATGGAGCTTTTTTTTTCCTATAAAAAAAATGTAACGTCATCAAATCCCAAAAACGAGTTTGCTATTATATATAGATAACTGTCATAGTATTTACTTTCGCAGCATTATAAAACAAAAGCCTTAATTTTGGCGACTGTGTAGATGGCGATTCTCTTTCAACTGGAGCTATTGTAGGTGTTGTAGTTGGGACCGTCGTTATCATCTTACTGCTGCTCGCTCTTGCTTTTGCTTTCTACCGGAGGAGAAAATCGAGCCGAGAAATTGATATTCAATGTGAGTTTAATGTTCATATTTGTTCCATGCTGTTATGATTAATCTTCAGAATTAAAAGAGGTTCATTCCAATTCAGGGAAATAAGAAGCACCCTTATTCACTTTTGTGTATTTATTTCTTGAAATTTTGATGTTTGTTGGAAAGGTATGTAGGGAGATGGTTAAAGATTATAGTCTGTGATTGGTTTTATCATATAGCTATTGTTCATCAGCTAAGAGCGTATGCTGTTATCTTACTGTTTTTAAATTAAATGTAAATATTAGCTTAACATTGCTCTGTGCAGCTGGTGAAAATGATATTTCAACTACACAATCTTTGCAATTCGATTTTAAGACGATCGAAACTGCAACTGGTATGTTTTCGAGGAGTAACATGCTAGGTCAAGGTGGATTCGGTGAAGTATACAAGGTATAATAAGCTCTTTTATCTTCATGGTTCTGTTGTTTAAAAGTTGAAAGTTCGAAACTTTGAAATTTATAGTTCAGTGAATGTCAATTCTTTCAGGGTATACTTTCAGATTGGACTTCACTCTCATTTTTTATTTTGTGTAATCACATATTTGTAACCGAGCTCCTAATTGAATTTTTTGGAAGATTTCGTATCAGTTTAATTAATAATTAATTTATACCCATGTCTCTTCACAAATATGTCCAGAAGACACACTGTTTTTTCAGTCTCAGTGGTACTCTGTTTGTTACCCCAACGTTCATTTCTTTGTTTTAATTGTTTACTGATCTAGAGCCTCGTTGTATGGTCAAAAATTTGTTTTATGTGTGTTTGTCAGTTACCGATCATATATGTGTAAAACTCGGTTTCATCGAAATCAATTCTCAATTCTAATTCTCTATTTTGACCATCATGTTCATCCTCTCTGTGTTTGTCCTATACAAATTTTGGTTTTTTTATTAGATATTTATATGACCAGTCTAAGCTATTCAAAACAAATGGAGACTTGGTTACAATAATACCAAAGAGATAACAATTGTGAAGCAGCTAAAGAGTCTTCATATTCATGAAAATGCCAAGAAGACTCAGACTAGTCAAAGGAATGATTTGTCATCTTCAACCACGTGTTCGTGGCTATAAAATATACTGGTTAGAAAACTCAAAGATACATATCTCATTAGCTTTATGCTGTTCTAAAACAAACATCACCATGAAGATTCCCTTACTTTTCTTTTGGTTTGTCCTTACATGCAGTGGTCTTGTCTCTGCTTTACCATGTATGAACACCAGTTTCTTTACACCGTTCTCCACCTACGACACAAACCGTCGCCTTGTCCTCACATCTCTAGCTTCTAATGTCACGACTCACCGCGGCTTCTACAACGCCTCGGTAGGCCAACCTCCAAACATAGTGTACGCCGCGGGGATGTGCATTCCAGGTACTGAACCAGAGATTTGTTCAGCTTGTATCATGTCTGGATCCTATGCTTTAATATTGAACTGTCAAATCCAGAAAGAAGCTTCTTTCTGGCAATCAAACAGAACTCTTTGTATGATTAGATACTCTCACACTTCCTTCATTGGTTCGCTCAACTTAGAGCCGAGCTTCGACGTGTTCAATCCTATGGATCTCAAAATCAATCCAACAGAGTTTTCTAGAACATGGAAGGGACTAACTCTCCGTATGATGCAAGCAATATCCTCAAAGAATGACACAACATGGTCTGGTGGGAAGTATTATGCCGCCGATGTAGCAGCCTTGCCGGATTCTCAGACTCTCTATGGCCTTATGCAGTGCACACCTGATCTATCGAAGGCTGATTGTAATCTTTGTCTCCAAGAAAGTGTTAAAAACTACCAGCAGCTTTTCCTTGGGCAGCAAGGAGGGATTATAATAAGGCTAAGCTGTTTTTTCCGGGCTGATTTATTTCCCTTTTTCGGAGCTTTTCATGGTATCTTAGCAAGATCTCCATCGTCTCAACCTGTGTCTAAACCCCAACCTCCTCCAACACCATCTCTAAACAACCGATCGAACGTTACCAAGACAGGTAAGTCCTTAAAAAGCTATGAGTGCGGTCACAAGAATTATGGAAACATTCAAAAGCTTATATGGTTATTTTGTATATCTGCAGGTAGTGGGAGAATGTCAACAGGAACTATTGTGGCCATTACTGTTCCCATTGTAGTTGTAGTTGTCATCATCATCATCTTGGGATTGCTTGCTCGCAGATTTTCTGTACTTTGTTGGAGGAAAAAATATCAAGAAATTGATTTTGATCAATGTGAGTGTTGTTCATATGCTTTTCTTTAACCTATTGACCTTTTTCATATAGTTCATGGATCTAAGATAATAAGTTGTTGTTGGTGATATCTAATAGTGTGTCTTCGATTTGATTCTGCAGCTGGTATTACTACTATACACTCCCTACAATTCGATTTTAAGACAATTGAAGCTGCAACAGACAAATTTGCAAGGAATAACAAGCTCGGTCAAGGTGGATTCGGCGAAGTTTACAAGGTATAGATATGTTATTTAGCTACCTAGTTCATTACATCTCCTGAGAAACTCGAATCTACGTATCCAAGTGAGATGTGATCCTATATGCAGGGTACGTTATCTAATGGAACAGAAGTTGCAGTGAAGAGGCTGTCGAAAACATCATCACAAGGCGCACAAGAGTTCAAGAACGAGGTTATTGTTGTTGCAAAACTTCAACATAGGAATCTTGTTAGGCTTCTTGGGTTTTGTTTGGAAGGAGAAGAAAAGATTCTTGTCTATGAGTTTGTCCCCAACAAAAGCCTCGACTACTTCCTCTTCGGTATGTTGAATTTGCATATTTATATATAGATTCACGGATTATATCTATCAGATTTATTTGATTGAAATGTACAAGTAGCTAACCACTTTTGAATATGCAGACCCTACCAAGAAAAGACAGTTAGACTGGAAGAAACGGTACGCCATTATTGGAGGAATTACTCGAGGAATTCTTTATCTTCATCAAGATTCACGGCTTACGATCATACATCGTGACCTCAAAGCGAGTAACATCCTCTTAGATGCTGATATGAACCCGAAGATTGCTGACTTTGGGATGGCAAGGATCTTTGGTATGGACCAAAGTGGAGCTAATACAAGCAGGATAGTTGGGACATAGTAATACTTATTACCCTTGCTGGTTTATATATTTGAAGTTTCAAGAATCTTTTCTTCACTTATATAGATTTAAATCTTGCAGCGGTTACATGTCACCAGAATATCTGATTCATGGCCAATTCTCAATGAAATCTGATGTGTATAGCTTTGGAGTATTAGTTCTTGAGATTATATGCGGCAGGAAGAACAACAGCTTCCAACAGACGTCAGGCAGTACGGTTGATAATTTGGTCACATACGTGAGTGCTTAAACCGAATAATCAATTCTCAAAAACATGTAGCTATTATTGACTGATGATATGATTTTGTTGCAGGCTTGGAAGGTTTGGAGAGATGGGTCACCTTTAGACCTCTTGGATCCAACCATTTCTGAGAATTATCAGAGCGAAGAAGTGGCAAGATGCATCCATGTAGCTCTCCTATGTGTTCAGGAAGATCCAGCTGATCGCCCCAACTTGTCGACAATCATGTTGATGCTCACTAGCAATACCCTCATTTTACCTGTTCCTCAACCACCTGGATTCTTCCTTCAAAATAGACGCAACCAAGAACGAGGTTTGGAGGGATTTGAGTCGAGCCAATCTACCATTAGGTCTGGTTCTCAGAGTATTAATGATGTAACCATTACGGATCTGGAACCTCGTTAAAGATGATGTTCCCTCAAGACATTGGAACTATTACTCAAAACACAAAAGAGACCACAATATTATTTTCAGTACTGAAAATTATGTATAAGAATAGTGATACTCATCGAAGGTATAGTCATACAAGCTCTTTATCATTTCTGCAATGTAATTCTGGTATGAATGGTTTCAGAATTTTATCGAGGTGTGTATCCATACAAGTGTGTTCCATTGGTGAATTGATCAAATGCTCTGTTAGGTTTGGAGGCTTTGGGAAAACGAATCATTGTTGGAACTCGTAGACCCGGCGGCCATGGGGGAGAATTATGATAAAGATGAAGTCTTAAGATGCATCCATATTGGTTTATTGTGCGTTCAAGAAAATCCAGCAGATCGTCCAACCATGTCCACAATATTTCAGATGCTCACAAATACTTCAATTATTCTACCTGTTCCTCAACAACCTGGATTTTTCTTCAGGATCAGACCCAACTTATTAGCCGAGAGGTTGCAACCTGGTCAGTCTACCAGCAATTCTATTAATTGTTCCATTGATAATGCAACGATCACAAGTGTTAGTCCTCGTTGAAACTAAAGGATAAAGACAATATATGTATCATTTCATAAGCCAAAAACCCTAATAGTCATTTAATTCTTAACGTACAGCATAATTCACGTTGTGATTAAATTAGTAAAGAAAAGCAAACAAATAAATGGGAAAGAAAGAGTTCTGTATCAGTCCTCTGTTTCCTTTCTTCTCTTTTTGATTTTTTTTTTTTTGAGTCGGGATTGGTTCAGTTTCGGTTGGTTTGGCTGGTTCGGTTCTATTTAAATTATTATTGAACTCTAGCCAAAGTTTTTCGGTTCGGTTCAGTTCCATTCTCTGTTTTACCGATCTACTCAATTTAGGAATTAGGGTTTTTTTTTTTTTTTGTCGGCTAGGTGGGCCATACGGCCGGCCCACTGGCCTTTTCCCTCACGCAGAAGGGTGGGATCGAAATCCCTACATGGGGGTGCCAAGGGAGTGGTATAACCACTGCACTAACACGTGCTTTGGCGGAATTAGGATTCTAATTGGCGCTCTAGGATTTATGTTGTTGGATTGGTTTCGCTTTTTAATTGTTTTCATTGATTGGTGATATCGCTGCTAATAAAACCAATTACTCCTATGTGTGAAAATTGGTTTTATCGTCTATTATAGTAGAGGTTCTCGTACAAATTTGAAAAGTAAATCTAAGAGCATCCTTAACCATGATACTTTTAAAGTATTTTAAAGTATTGTTTAGTATTAATTTTAATATTAAGTTAGTGTTTGAGACTCAATTACTTTTTTATAATATTTTTGTGTCCAATGGTGATATTAAGTGGGATTCTAAAGAATTTAAAAATATTTTTTTGCAAAATGAAAGAAAATGTCGATGGTGATCATATTTGCAATCTCCTTGATCATGTCGTCGAGTGGTGTATCAAAGAGACTAAACTCTGTGCAGGCTAACTGAAGCTCATCGATGGTGATATATACGCTCCCGTCTTTGTCAAAGTATGAAAATGCAGCCACCAGATTCTCCTCTCTCTCCATCTTGTTCATGTGTAATGTCGCTGCTAGAAATTCTCCGTAGTTTATTGTACCGCTATTGTCGATATCCGCTTGTGCCCAAAACACACAGGTTTTTAAGTCCATTGATGTTTTGTTTTTTAAAACAAAACTGAGAAAGGAGAAAGAGAGTTCATTATTAATCATACCGCGTCCATAAGAGACTTGATTTCTGATTCCATCAGTTCGGATCCAACTCTCTTCAAACCAGCCTTGAGCTCTTCAAAGGTAATCGTCCCACTAATGTTTGTATCTGTCATTTTGAACAAGTCCTTGAGACCTCCAATTTCTTCCTCTGAAAGTATTTTCAAAAGACAAAACCAATTAGGCCATGAACCAGCATTGGCCATGCCTATCTGGTATTGAGAGAATCACATATCCAAGCCAGGGAAATGGAGAACCATTCCAATCAACGATATGAAAGTTTCAGAAATTCAGCGAAGAACCATCTACATAAGCAGAAATATTTCCCTAACAACGAAACAAAGTTCAAGCAGCAACTTTTGGGATTACACGAAACATATCATCAAGCCTACACATACCCAAAAGCCCTTATTTCGATTTGTAATTCAAGAGACGACAAAGAATATTATATCAACGCCAAATTGAAGACAGATCATCAAGCCTACACATACCCAAAAGCCCTTATTCCGTTTGTTTCAAAGACAGATTGAAGAGACATCTACACAAGCAGCAATGTTTCCCTAACAAAGAAACAAAGCACAAGCAACAAAATTTTAGGATTCCACGAAACAGATCATCAAAGCCTACACATACTCAAAAGCCCTTTATTACGATTTTCCAATAAGAGACGAAAAAGAAGAAACCTGTTTCTATCAAGAAACCAAACACTAAATAAGAGATTTTCTAAGCCTCCAAGAAGACACAACTCAGCCTGAGCAAATGGCACAACAACAAGCACAAAAATAAGAGATCAAAACAAAACAAAATAACTTTTCATCTAAATCTCAAATCAAATAAAGCTACGACCTTGACATGTTTTCCATAGAAATCCTCAAAAACCCAAATGCATATTCATCAAAAACATAAACATAATACACAGATCTCACCATAAAACAATGAAAACATAAGCAAAATCAAACCCAGAAAAAAAAAAAAAAAGTAAGGATCGAATTGGCTTAAGAAGACGAGAAAGGATGTGTATTTATATCTGCAAAATATCAAAAAAGAGCCAGAGAAGAGAATTGAGAAACAAGTTTTGGGTGCTTTTTTGTGATGAACGAAAAGGAATCGCCATCGAAGGAGAGAAGGAAGAGAGATGGAGAGAAATTGTGTTGGAAAATTATCATGGAATCTCGATGGAGGAGCTACGAGACTTACTGCAATTTGAATGTAGTGAAGTTGATGACGAAATGTTACAACGGCAGGTTACAGAGGATGAAATCAAAGCTGTTTTATTTGCAATGCCGGGAAACAAGTCTCCGGTCCAGATGGATATACATCGGAATTCTTCAAAGAAAGTTGGTCGATCGTGGGCAAAGATTTTGTTGTTGCAGTCCACTCGTTCTTTGACAAAGGCTTGCTTCCAAAGGGAATACATACCACTATCTTAGCTCTTATACCGAAGAAGACGGACGCAATTGAGATGAAAGACTACCGACCAATCTCTTGTTGCAATGTACTATACAAGATGATCTCAAAAATTCTTTCAAATAGGCTCAAAAGGGTTTTACCAAAATTCATTGCTTCCAACCAATCAGCCTTCGTCAAAGAGCGTTTATTGATCGAAAACGTTCATCTTGCCTCTGAACTAGTTAAAGGTTATCACAAGGACTCCATATCTTCTCGTTGTGCTATTAAGATTGATATCTCCAAAGCGTTCGATTCGGTTCAATGGCCTTTCCCGAGAGATTTATCCACTGGATTAAACTATGTGTAACTACAGCATCATTCTCAGTCCAAGTGAACTGCGAGCTTGCGGGTTTCTTTAAAAGTGAAAGGGGTCTTTGTCAAGGATGCTCTCTCTCACCTTACTTATTTGTCATTTGTATGAACGTGCTATCCAAGATGTTGGATAAGGCTACCGTGGATCGAAAGATTGGGTACCACCCATCTTGTCAAAAACTTAATCTCACTTATTTATGCTTCGCATATGATTTACTAGTATTTGCGGATGGGCAGAAGCATTCTATCCAGGGAATTCTTGAAGTTTTCAAAGAATTTGCCGAGGTTTCGGGTTTGAACATCAGTCTTGAAATATATATGGCAGGAGTTTCAGAGCTCAACCAAGAGACTATCTTGGATCAATTTCCCTTTGATACGGGTACCTTACCGGTCAGATACTTGGGCCTCCCGCTCCTTACAAAACGTATGAGAGTGAATGATTACAATCCTCTACTTGAAAAAATCAGAACACGTATAAGCAGTTGGACAGCAAGACACCTCTCTTTCCCAGGCCGTCTTCAGCTCATAGGCAATTCACAGTCTAACGAACTTCTGGATTTCAGCGTTTAGATTGCCTAAAGGATGTATACATGAGATTGACAAATTATGTTCAGTGTTCCTTTGGTCTGGACCCGATTTGAATCCAAAAAAAGCAAAGATTGTTTGGCAAGATGTTTGCAAACCAAAGGAAGAAGGAGGTTTGGGACTACGACCTATCACAAAAGCCAATAAGGTCGGTTGTTTGAAACTAATATGGCGACTTTTATCTTCCCATTCGTCTTTGTAGGTAAATTGGGTCCGACTTTATTTGTTTCGTAAAGGCTCGTTCTGGTCTATTAAGGCATCATCATCGGTAGGCTCTTGGACTTGGAAAAAATTGTTGAAATACAGAGATCTTGTGGCTCCTTTTGTCAAAGTAGCGATTCGTAATGGAAATTCATCATCATTCTGGTATGATACTTGGTCTCCACTTGGTAAAATAATTGATCTTACGGGGACAAGAGGTTGTATTGACTTAGGGATCAAGATCAACTCTTCAGTGGCTGATGTGCTTTGCCTCCGTTGGCGGATGTGTTCCAAACCCAGATTCATAGAACGCAGATTTTGAACAGCATTGAAAATGCGATTCAAACCCAGCAAGACCAAGGTATTTCCCTTGAAGAGGATGTGTTCTTATGGAGGCAAAAAGAAGACACATTCAAACCTCAATTCAACGCTAAAAAACTTGGGAACAGATACGAGTGGCACAGCCTATTCACGAGTGGTATAAAGGAGTTTAGTTTTCACAAGCCACGCCCAAATACTCCTTCATGGTCTGGCTAGCTATGAATAATCGACTCTCGACAGGAGATCGTATGTTGAGATGGAATATCGAAGCCCAAGTTTCATGTGTGTTTTGTCAAGATCGCTTAGAAACTAGGAATCATCTATTTTTTAATTGCAGCATCACAAGGGAGATATGGTCGGCCTTAACCCGAAACCTTTTAACCTCCAACTACGCGGCACAGTGGGATGATATTGTTCAGCTCCTTTCCAATGAAGCCCAGGATTTCACTCGCTTGTTCCTCCTTCGATATACTTTTCAAGCAACGGTATATTCTATTTGGAGAGAAAGAAATTGTAAAAGACATGGTGACTCTCCGATTTCCTCTTCTCGCCTTATTCAACAAATTGACAAAAAGGTTTGAAATAGAATCTCCTCCGTTCGTTGTTGCGACTCGAAGTACGCCGATAGCATGGTGGTTTGGTTTGGTACAAGATGAAGATTTTTTTTTTTACTCTGGTTTTTTAACCATATTAAGTTTTAAATTTTCAAAAACTCAAACAAGGCTACATCAGTTGTAAAAACGTTTTTTTTTGTTTTGAATAAATTTTACATTCAATTCAAAAAAAAAAAATTGTGTTGTTAGAGATTTTTTTTTTCCGGACTCGCCGAAAACCTAACGAGCCGGTCCAGTCATAATGTGACACGTGTCTCTTAGAGACGTTTCTACTGTCTCTCCCCACGAGACGTATCACGCAAAATCTCACCGAATCTTCTATATGCTCTAAGCGCAACTACATTGGTAGTCTCTTAGAGCATAATCAACCATAGTTTCTTAATTTGGGGTGCTAAGTAATTTTTTATTATAAATTATTTTTAGGGTTCTAAATTTCTAATATTTGGGGTTCTAAATCTCTAAAATTAGAACTTTTTATGAGGGGTTCTAAATATTTTATGTATTATTTAATTATTTTTAATCTTTTAGAACTCCAATAAAAACCACTAAACACTACCATTGATTATGCTCTTATGAGAGTCTATTATGTATAAAAATAATAGTAAAATAATAAATAATAATATTTAATTACAAGAGTATCTAATAAAAAGTGAGAGAGTCTCTCAAGGAGAGATTTTAAAAGAGCCTCTAATGATTAAATATTAATATTTATTATTTTATCATTATTTATATGTATAAGAAACATTAGTGTTTCTCATTCCTTGTGAATGGTCTAAGATCGTAATGTTTTTGAATAAAAGAAAAAACATGTTTATCATTCCTTGGGAGCAACATAATTTTCATTTGGTGCTATGAACGGGTGCGTATGAACCGGTTATTTTTAAGCTAAATACTTTAACCGAAAATTGTGAATCGGGGTTACCAGGTAAATAAATGGCCCGTTTAAGAAGATATAGAAGGAAACCTACTGACGTCACATCACATCACATCCATCCATGACTGTCTTCGTTAAAACAAATTATGAGTAATTTACTAAAATGTCATATATTTGATATTTTACTACAAATATGTTACTGTTATGAAAGTCAACATAAGCTGCGAAGTCTGCGAAACAAATGTCAAAAGTTTTGCGTAAAATATTATTTGTATGGAGTCCACCATCACTATACATGCACAATAACTTACTTTTATCAACTATAAATAGAGAGTTTGCGATTCATTGTAAAACACAATTCAATAACAACTTTCAGAAATGATAAAAACATCATAACTCTCTCTCGTTTCTTCTCAGTATACTATTCCCACCGAGTATAAAAATTTCTTCTTTATTATATTTATGGAAATGATAAATTATCCATTTTCTTTTTATAACACGTTATCAGCACGATCACTCTAAAATTTTAATTTTTATATGCATATTTATTATATCCTATGGGGTGCGGATTACCGCTTCCATATTAATTCTTATGGATGCTCGATGCACCATAGTTATATATTCATTGGTCGGCTAAGCCGCCTTATATTTTACATACTATATACGTGGATGACTTTGTCACCATAAATTGCTTTAATTATTTATTTATGGTCGGTTCAACCGCCTGATAATTTATCTGTTATGTTAATCATTTATTTATTTATTTATTGATGTGGATGACTTTGTCACCATAAATTGCTTTAATTATTTATTTATGGTCGGTTCAACCGCCTGATAATTCATCTGTTATGTTAGTAATTTATTTATTTATTAATTAACGTGGATGACTGTGTCACCATAAATCTGTTATTAAATTCTTGTTTATATTTTATGATTGTTATATAAAATATTTTACCACTTATTTGATATTTTATCTGAAACTGGTAAATATAATAGATTGCTCATGAAAGTTTTTCAGATTGATTTTTCCGTAAATTTTTGACCCCCAACGGTCACAAAGAAATTTTTTTTCACTTTTCCAACGGTTATGAACAGTGTTTTTCAATCTATAAATACACCCATATTTCACTCTTTCAAAATCACTCAAACATTTTTATCTCCTTCAAAATGTCTTCTACAAGAAAATATTTTTAGTTCTTATTTTTTTTGTAAGAAAAATGTTTCGGTTGTTTTTAGCTTTTATTATCGGTTTAATCCTCACCGCTATTTATGGTCTCTTCGCCGGGGAGTTTACTCGCGAAGAGTTTATCATCAATATCGGTTTACTCTTTTTTGCTGTAATGTTTACTATAATTGTTGTAATGATTAATGTAATAGGTTTCTAAAACCATATTTCTAATAATAATATTCTCGATTTGTTTTCGGAAATCAAATGTCGATCGATCCATCCATCCATCATCTTCATTTTTTTGGTCTATCGATCGACCGATCCTATTTTCTGTCAAACCATCGGTAGAGCGATAGATCGACCGAAAACAAATGAAATGATTTCCGAAAGAAATACTAGAGAAATTTGCATACCAGATAGTGGAACAACGCACACTATTCTGAGACATAGAAAATATTTCTCTAACTTAAAACCAACGAGAATCGTTGTCAATATAATATTGGACAGTGCAAACGTTATAAAAGAGCGAATGCTCTGAAAAGCATTATGGTTGAGACATGCTTGTATGTAGTCGTACATACAAAGAATAAGGATAGCAAAATATATAGTAAACTTGAAGTTTACTGAATCGATATGGTAGTAAAACCAGAAGTTTACTACGTAATTTAAAAGAGAAAAATAATTTATGAGCAGTTATGCTGTCCGAATTTAGCAATGATATAAATGATCATTGAAATTCATGTGAAAACCAGAAGTTTTTCACGTAGCATGTCTTAAGCGAAAATAAAGCCATCATGAGAGATTCATAGATGAGTCCCCATTTTTTTATATATCAAAAGAGCTCATTGGATACGGTGGTTGAGTTCTTTAATCTCCAAAATTATACCCAACGTAACTAATCCAAAAGTGAGATTCGGTTTGGATGAATGGGCCAGAAGTTCCATTATCTTGAAAAGGGTATAAAGAATTCCTTATTAGTATTTTAAAGGATCCGAGATAAAACACATGATCTAAGATGGATATGTTGTTGATCCTAAAGTGGAATTCTGTACGAGATAATGAACTAGAAAAGTTATTATCTCGAGGGGGAGAATTAAAGAATCCCACAAGTAAGTTGATAACTTTGGTGAGCTTATATCCCAAAACTTGATCACTTTTGCTGATTTTTAATCTTACAGTTTATCACTTACTGTATGTCGAGATAGAGAACATAAATAAGATTATGTTCACATTCGAAATGAGCATAGTGATTTAATTTGTAAAGCAAGTACAAGGGATTGCAAAGATATATTATGGTGAATTTTAATCTCTATGATTTGGCATAGAACATGCAGTCATGCATGTAATATATTAAGCCGTCAAGTGGAGATGAGCTTATTGCTGGATTTGCAATCATCATTTTGATGGAAATAAAATTTCATGGGAAAATGACTGAATAGTTGGTATCCTTAAGCAAGTTAATGTGAACATGGAGTTCAAAAAGTTTAATAGGATCACTATTCAAAAGTATGTTGCAAATCAATTAAAGAGCTGATGGATGAGATTTCAAGAAAAGAATTATCAAAGATCCTCATGAGTATGAACTTGAAAGTTTAAAAGATAATTCATTTAAGAGAAAAGTAAAATCTCATATTACAGCTGAAATGCTCCAAATAAGAATAGATGTCTCTGAAGGAGAATCTGTTAAGTTTATAGCACGTAGAAGACGTGATAGACTACTTTGGTTCCAAAGATAAAGAAAATCCTCAAAAAGAAAATAGAGCAAATAAAAGGAGGATTAAACTCCTCAGGAGGAGTAAAGAAATCGTTGATATGGTTAATAATGAAATCAGGTACCTGGATATTATCATTGTAAATGATAAAGAGATCTCGACCATGTCAATACGATGAAATGAGAGAACCAAAGATCAAATAAATGTCGACACAATATAAACAAGAAAGCGCGCGATGTGATTAATGAGGATCTTGAATCTCCGCTCTAAGAATGAGTGTAGAGAAAATATTGGCCAATAAGTTACAAAGAGGCAATCAAGTCTGTATTATACTCGTTTGACGAACGAGGAGTTTTTGGACCAGTAGTCCAAACATTAAAAGGTTTGTCCAAGAGAATGAATGGACATTGACTTGGATTGCACCTCAACATTTCTATTAATAATCCTAGAGAGATTAATGATATTATTATTATGTTCTCGAGAACTCTACGCGATTGAAACTCCTGAAGAGTTATCGTAGTATAATGAAAATGTTTTGGAATCAGAGACTTTGGAAGGACAACATTGTCCTCAGGTATTCCAAAATCAAATATCTAGTGAAAGAGATGTTATCTGAAAATCCGAAGAGGATTTACATAAAGCTTACATCTAAGCATTTCTAAAGGAAATGTTATTTTGGTTAAGATGTACCAAATTTCTATATGTTATATAAATAACTTATGGTGATACCTCATGTATAAAATATTAAGAGGTATACGATGTGCTTTCAAAAGAAAGCCAAAAATATTTTTTAAAGAGAATATGAATAAATCGTAAGTACAATTGAATGTTTAGAAGATTGTTACTTAGAGATCAAAAATATTTTTCCGATCTCAAATTAAGAGACTCTGCTAAAAGCATGAGTACTATATCTGATAATGCAAAGATCATCATGAACTCTGGTAGAGTCATGTTATCAATCCCAAGGGGGATAAAGTTTGAGATAAATGATGATGCATTTATATTCTCCCAATCCATATTGAAACTTATTGAGTTTCAGAAATATCCTGAAAACGGATATCATATTGAAAGTATGAATAAGAATGGCATTGAATATTGTTGTATTATATCAGAAGGAAATAATACATTGGAAGAGTTACCAATGACATCTTCCAGATTATAATGCACAAAATAAATACGACTGAGTCCTATGTTACAGTAAACCAGAAGTTTACTCGTACATTTAATGTATGACAAGAGAGACCAGGACATTTAGGATCAGTCATAATAAGAAGATTTGTGTAAAATTCAAGTGGCCACCCATTGGAAAACTAGAAGCTTTTTCAATCGGGAGAGTTTACATGTAAGACATGTTCTCAAGAAAAACTCATAATTCGGCCATCACTAGCCAGTGTTGGAAATAAATCTCTTGTATTCTTAGAAAGAATACATGGCGATATATGTTAATCTATTCATCCATTTTGCGGGCTGTTTTGATACTTTATGTATCAGTTTGACGCATCTAGAAGATGGTCACATGTATGTCTGTTGACAACATGAAATACAGTTTTTGCAAGATTCATTGCCTACATATTCAGATGTTGAGCATCCACTTTTCCATGTTCATACACTACATGACATAGCTGAGAGTATGAATTATTGGAATGCATCTCTAGTAGACGATGCATTTCCAGGGGAGAATGATAATGATATGTGTTGTACTCTTTTTCTCCTATCATGGTTTTTGTCTTATTGGATTTTTCCATGACAAGGTTTTTAACGAGACAGCATAAGAGCACACAAAACCTCCCAAAATAGTGGAATATATATATAGAATGCATCTCATGAAGATGATATTTTATAGGAGTTATATGATGATGAGCGTGGTTGTACTCTTTTTCTCCTTATCATGGTTTTTGTCCTACTGGGTTTTCCATGACAAGGTTTTTAACGAGGCAACAAAGAACACGCAGAACTTCTAAGAAGAATGGTATATATTTACTCGACCTGATATATCATTTGCTGTTAATCTTTTAACAAGATTCATCTCGTCTCCTACACGAAGACATTGGAATGGAATTAAACATATTTTTCGATATCTTCAAGGGACGATTGATTTAGGATTGTTTTATCCTAAAAATTCAAAAAGTCAAATGGTTGGTTTTGCAGATGCAGGATATTTATCAGTTCCACACAAAGCGAGATCACAAACAGGATATGTTTTCACGGTCGGAGGCACCGCTATATCCTAGCGTTCCCAAAAGCAAACACTTGTAGCTACTTCTTCAAATCATGCTGAGCTTATCGCACTCCATGAAGCAAGTAGAGAATGTGTATGGCTAAGGTCAATATGTCAACACATTCGATCCTGTAGTGGATTACTCGTAAACATGGAGCCGACAATCTTATATGAAGATAATGCTGCATGCGTTGCGCAGACAAAGCCGACAATCTTATATGAAGATAATGCTGCATGCGTTGCGCAGACAAAGAAAGGGTATATTAAAAGTGATAGAACCAAACATATCCCTCCAAAGCTCTTCTCGTACACCCAAGAGCTCGAGAAGAATAAAGACATTGAAGTGAGATATGTCCGATCATGCGACAATGCTGCAGATCTCTTCACGAAATCACTACCTACCTCGGTGTTCAAGAAGCATATCTATGACATTGGAATGCGCCATCAGCGAGATCTATAAACTTGATCATTCGAGGGGGAGCTTGCATAGTTGCACTCTTTTTATCCTTCTATGGTTTTGTCCACTGGGTTTTCCTAGAAAGGTTTTTAATGAGGCAACAGAAGATTCGACGCAATGGACATAGTGACATTGGTCTCCAAGGGGGAGTGTTATGAAAGTCAACATAAGCTGCGAAGGCTGCGGAACAAATGTCAAAAGTTTTGCGTAAAATATTATTTGTGTGGAGCCCACCATCACTATACATGCACAGTAACTTACTTTTATCAACTATAAATAGAGAGTTTGCGATTCATTGTAAAACACAATTCAATAACAACTTTCAGAAATGATAAAAATATCATAACTCTGTCTCGCTTCTTCTCAGTATACTATTCCCACCGGGTATAAAAATTTCTTCTTTATTATATTTACGGAAATGATAAATTATCCATTTTCTTTTTATAACAGTTACAAGTATGTTTGGCCGAACAAAAATGTCACAATGGTATATTTTGGGACGAAAACACCCTTAATGATAGACGCTGGGTTTTGTTCATTAATTGTTGGTGTCAGCTTTTGTCATAGTAATGTGGCCGAATGGTTCCGCGTGTGTTAGTACTAAAAGAGTGGACAAGATGATTACCAATAAACAATAATGAGGAGAGAAAGAACAACCCAGATGTATATGTACATTGAAAATTGATATAAGCCTAATATAATGACTTTTTATGAATAAAATTTCGTAAAGTGACATCTTTTGTATTTGAGAGATGAGATTTAAACCATCATAACAATGGTGTTATGCCTTTGGTGTACATCTTTATTACTAGGGCCGTCTCAAATTTTTTTAAGGCCTTAGACAAAAGAAAAAATTTTGAACCTTTTTCAAGAGAAATTAAAAAACAAAAAATAATTTAGGCCTCTTTTTCTTAAAAATTTTTAAAATTTTTTACGTGGACCCTGTGCGATAGAACCATTTGCGCCTCCTCTTAGACGGCCATGTTTATTACAATGTACGAATTTAATATGTGGATCATCATACAATGCGGAGGAGTGATGGTTATGGTTATATATCTGTTACTAATCACGTACGTACGTTATACAAACATGTATCCGCATACATTAGAAAACAATATACGTACGTCATCCTCCCACATACGTACACCGTTCTCTCATGTACAATGCATAGATAGAAGAAGGGTGTAGGACATAACAAAGAAACTTGCAAGTATACATTTGGTTGGTGTACGCCTTTACTAGAGTGTATATGTGAACACATATGTACGATGATGTACACAATGGACGAATGTAATATGTGGATTATCATAGAATGTTATATATCCATTACTAATCCATATTATACATACACATAAAACCGTGTTATGCCTTTGGTATACGGCTAGGGTTTCGTGCTCAGACGGCTAGGATTTCTTATTACTTCTGTTTTATATAAACTCGAACTCGTTATGAATTGACTTTGATATAATACACTCGATTGAATCTACTTTTACTTCTTTATTTCTTTATTTAAGTTTATATATGAGATTTATGATTTGATAGCATATTTATCTATGTCTATTGATTCAATAATGTTCAAAAATTATACTTATGAATATTGTTAATATGATTATGCTTGTTTTACAACATGAAATTTGATCATGCTTTTCTTATTTCAGTAAACATGTCAAATTTCACAAAACTCGAATTTGAGCCTCTTGACATAAGCGGTAGCAACTACCTATCATGGGCACTAGATGCAGAATTTCACCTGAGTGCAAAAGATCTTGGTGAAACTATCAAAGAAAAAAATCAGGCAACCGCCCAAAACAAAGCAAAGGCAATGATATTCATTCGCCATCACCTCCACGAGGGTCTTAAGATTGAGTATTTGACCGTGAAAGATTCACAAACCCTTTGGACTGATCTAAAGGAGAGGTATGATCACCAGAAAACTGTGATCTTACCTAAAGCTCTTTATGAGTGGACTCATCTAAGATTACAAGACTATAAGTCTGTAATCGAGTATAACTCTGCTATGTTCATAATCACTTCCAAGTTGAAGTTGTGTGGAGAAAGTATTTCCGATGATGAGATGTTGGAAAAGACATACTCTACCTTTCACGCGAGTAATCTTGTCTTACAGACACAATATCGTGAAAAGGGATATAAAAAGTACTCTGAACTTATTTCTGCGCTCCTTGTAGCTTAATAGAATAATGAGCTTTTGATGAAAAACCATGAGTTACGTCCAACTGGTTCTGCACCATTCCATGAAGCGAATGTGTCATCATACAAGAAAGAAGCAGACCATGGTAATAACAATGGTCAAAGACGTGGCCACAATCATGGACGTGGATATGATCGTCGCGGACGTGATACAAATATGGTCGAGGTCGAGGCCGAGGTATCTCTTTTAAGAACCTGAACTTTCACCAGAAGTGGGAAAACTGAATTGGCAACAAACAAGAAAAGCCAAAAGGAAGTGTATGTTATTGCTGTGGAGGAAGCGGTCATTGGGGTAAAACATGTCGTACACCAAAGCATCTAGTAGAGCTTTATCAGCAATCCTTAAAACAAAAAGGAAAGAATGTGGAAACAAACCACGTGTACAAATAGTAAAAACTATTGTTTTCACATTTTTTCCCTTTTGTTTTAAGGATTGCTGATAAAGCTCTACTAGATGCTTTGGTGTACGACATGTTTTACCCCAATGACCGCTTCCTCCACAGCGATAACATACACTTCCTTTTTGTTTTTCTTGTTTGTTACCAATTCTGTTTTCCCACTTCTGGTGAGAGTTTGGGTTCTTAAAAGAGACACTTCAGCCTCGACCTCAGCCATATTCGTATCCACGTCCGCGTCCACGTCCGCGACGATCATATCCACGTCCATGATTGTGGCCACGTTTTTGACCATTGTTATTACCATGGTCTGCTTCTTTCTTGTATGATAACACATTCGCTTCAGGGAATGGTGCAGAACCAGTTGGACGTAACTCAAGGTTTTTCATCAAAAGCTCATTATTTTGCTCAGCTAAAAGGAGCGCAGAAATAAGTTCAGAGTACTTTTTATATCCCTTTTCACGATATTGTGTCTGTAGGACAAGGTTACTCGCGTGAAAAGTAGAGTATGTCTTTTCCAACATCTCATCATCGGAGATACTTTCTCCACACAACTTCAACTTGGAAGTGATTCTGAACATAGCAGAGTTATACTCAATAACAGACTTATAGTCTTGTAATCTCAGATGAGTCCACTCATAACCAGCTTCTGGTAAAATCACTGTTTTCTGGTGATCATACCTTTCCTTTAGATTAGTTCAAAGGGTTTGTGGATCTTTCACGGTCAAATACTCAATCTTAAGGCCCTCATGGAGATGATGGCAAAGGAATATCATGGCCTTTGCCTTGTTTTGGGCTATTGCCGCATTCTTTTCTTTGATAGTTTCACCGAGGTCTTTTGCACTCAGGTGAAATTCAGCATCTAGCGCCCATGATAGATAGTTGCTACCACTTATGTCAAGAGCCTCAAATTCGAGTTTTGTAAAATTCGACATGTTCACTGAAATAAGAAACGTATGATTAAATATTACGTTCAGTGCAAAAACGAATTACAAATAAAATAAACAACCATATAATGAAATACACAAGTCTATTTTGTAAGCGTTATTGGATCAACGGACATACACAAGTATGTCATCGAATAACAAATCTCATATATAGATCAAATAAAGAAGTGAAAGATAAAGTAAAAACAGATTCAATTCATCAAAGGCGGTAGATAATATTTTGATGTTTTAATTAGCTGAATATCAATTCATATAAACAGAAGCATAAAGACGAATCGATTAAAACAATTGAATCAAGTTATATTTTATGCTTTGTAAAATCAATCGGTCAATATTAAACAATATTAAACGTAAGCTAGTTGACATGGGTGATATCAAAGTGAAGCTTTAGGTTAAATTATGAAGAAAGAAACATGATTATAATCTAATTAACAATAACTAAGCAGACATGTGAAATATCAAAGTTTTAATTAGCAAACAGATCAACTTTGGTAGACTTTATTTTAGTATTATCAAAACATATAAAGCAAAAATCAATTTACATTTAACAATTAACAGATCAATGAATTCATAAGTTAAACTATCGTGCTTCACTACCAACTATCGATGATAAAATAATATTAGAGATGATAAGCATATGAATATAATTACTAAACAGTGAAGCCAACTTATGAACGTATCTTGGATTAATTAATTAATATATATGCATGATCAAGTGATGAAGTAATCAAGCGGAAATCATGAATTGATGAATGGACAAACAGTAACCAACTAATCGAATAATTTATAAGTAGGTGAACCATAAATCATTAAGTAATTCCGTAATAACAGACAAAATGAATATTAAAGTATGTGACCATGGTTATGATTCAATCAACATACATATATGGATATGCTATCAAACGAATCATTAAGTCAAATAAACAATTGTATAATAAGAATAGTAACGATATAAGTAGTAAAATAATCATGAGTCAAAGCGATAAACAATCAATATTAATAAAGATTTGTTTGTGTTATTCAATCAACAAACATACACTTGTATGATATCAACCGAATCACAAAGTCAATTGATGTACTTTGGTTTTAGATCGGATCGAAAATGGAAAAGAAAAGTCGGCGGCTAGGGTTTATTCAGTGGCTAGAACTATTCGTGCTGATAACGTGTTATAAATGAGAGAAGAAGAGAAAGAATTGGTTTGTCTTATTCCATAGAGAGCAAAGATATATATAGGATACAATAACTTGGGGAGGAGTAATAACTTGGAGAGGAAGTCTAGCTTGGAGAAGAAGGTAGAACCTTCTACATTATGGACTTCTAATGGGCATCCACTAATTGGGTTTATAACAAAAAAACAAGTTTTCATAAAAGAGAAATTAAAAAGTTGATTTACTTTTTCTTTAAATTTCATATGACAAATGTCAACAACAGTTGACAAACATACTATTTTTTCGATATTTTTTAAAGAAATCCGAAAAACAAACATAGTAGTTTTAGGGGTGATACTGTGTTTTTTGCTACCAATTTGTGACATTTTTGTCTAGGCAGTTCTTTTATTCTAGGACATTATGGTATATAAAAGTACTATCCTATGACATATTTGCAAATAACTCAAAAATCAATGAACTGGGTTTTTTAAGAGTCGTTTACACATATAGGTACTTTCCCATAAACTGTTTACAGGAAAAGATACTTTGCAAAATAAGGTGACTTTGGCTATGTGTTTTATCTATTATAGCCCTCTAGTTACTCAACCTTGTCCAGATTTAACTTTGGTCATTAACTAAAACATAAAATCACTTTAAAACTTTTACAGATCTGGGAAATTCTCCCTGAGAAAATAATTTTCACGGACTTTGTCACAGCTTCATCTTCATCGCCGGTCTTCATTGCTGTGAACAACAACCAACACTCGCAGATCCGAGCAATTCACAACCTAGAGCTCGTCACATTTACGAGAAGAAAACTTCACCGTCATATTCTCGATTCTCCTCTGATTCTTCGATCATTTTCTCTCTAACCAACCCCATAGAAATTGCCGGTGCTGATATCGGAGAGGAAGAAGAAAGAAGAAACTGTAACCGCCGAGATCAATGGCTATCGCCGCCGTGGAATCACCGCCGACAAAACGTAGAAGAATCGAACCTTCTTTAATCGATGGACTTCCCGATCACATATCTGAAACTTTGTCTTTCCCTCGTTAACCGTCTGTCGTTACTCGTTGCCATCTGTTCACGGTGGTGCCGTCTCCTTTACTCACCGGAATTCCCTCTGTTTTCTTCTCTCTACACTCTCTTCTTCGATTAAAGCTCCGATTCAAACTCCAATCCATCTCCGGCTCAGTCTTGGATATGGTTCATGTGTTTCGACCACGTTTCTTCAAAATGGGATCCGCTTTCTCCTCCACCACCAGATTCATCTCTTCACCGGATTATCTACCGTCATCCGTCATATATCCGTCAGACGGCGGTGCATCACCGGAGCTAGCGACGGAGTTATCTACGTCGCGAGTGGTATAAGCTCGCAATTCTCAACAACCGTCGCAAAATCGATCGAGAAATTGGATTTAAACCGGGAGAAATTGGATTTAAACATGAATAATTGGAAGGAATTGAGAGAGATGAGAGATTCACGGTTTAGTAGAGAAGCAATAGAAGCAATTGGATGGAGAAAAAACTATGGACACAGAATTGTGGACTATAAAGTCTTTCACACGATCAAGCCAATGTGGCTATGGCGTGGATACGGTTTCGTGGACATGATTCCATGGATATGGTTCGATGTACATTAGTTGGGTCGGGGTATGACGTCGTGGATACGGTTTTGTGGACATGATTCCGTGGATATGGTTCGATGTACATTAGTTCGGTCAGGGTATGACGTCGTGGATACGGTTTTGTGGACATGATTCTATGGATATGGTTTGTTGTACGTTAGTTCGGTCGGGGTATGATGTCGTGGATACGGTTTTGTGGACATGGTTCCGTGGATATGGTTCGATGTACATTAGTTCGGCCGGGGCATGACGTCGTGGATACGGTTCGATGGACATAAGCCTCATGGATAAGAACTTATATTATAAGTTGATCAAATGTTTAGAGTTTAGACGGAGAATAGTCATCAACAAACTTGAACAAATTTGTGCACGCAACATAAATCAAATCATGATTTGCAATTACATTTTTTTACATGATTCTTTTTGTTATCATCGACAAAATCTAAAATATCTCATTCCGATGGTGGAGTTTCAAAAATTACACAATCATATGACATCCACGCTAACTCGACCACAATACTTTATCCATGCTAACTCGTCCACAATTCTTTATCCATGCAAAATAAGAAGAAGCATAAGGCAATGGGACCACTTTGAAGTTTTTGAGGTTGGTGAAGAAGAGAGTGATGCAAAAGAAAGCATTTAGTTTTGGCATGTTGATTGGTGTTTTCTGTGGAGAAGAATTGGCTCGAAGATCTTGAATGGAGGATCTTGAATTGGCCATGATGGCGTGGATACGGTTTTGTGGACATGATTCCATGGATATGGTTCGATGTACATTAGTTCGGCCGTGGCATGACGTCGTGGATACGTTTCGATGGACATAAGTCTCATGGATAAGAATTGATATTAGAAGTTGATCAAATGTTTAGAGTTTAGACGGAGAATAGTTATCAACATCACACTAACCTTATGACAGGTGCATGGTCGGAAACGGAAAAAGCTTTCGCGAAACCGCATTTTGTGTTCGTGTTTGGAAACAAGTCTTCTTCTCCATGTTGCCACAATTTCTTAAGGTTTCTTTTGTGCAGTTTCCAGTTATAATGTATTAATTATATAACCGAACAAGTTTAGACTATGTTGAACAAAAAATTTCATTCTTATGATTTGGAGATCCCATTAAGTTTTGTGGTTTGGGTTTAACTCTATCTTGTTATATATGGTCGCTATGCGTATATGTCGATTTCAAAATCAATTGATTTTTTAAAAAAATTTCAATTTGGATTCGTATTTTGGTAGTCCGGTCTTGTCCACCATATTTTGATTTGGTATGGTGGTTGCGGTTTGATTTGGTTTCTATTGAAGTCCATTGTGATTTGGTTTATGTTGAAGTCCATTGACATTAGCTAATGTTCACAAATATTTGCAAGCATTGTCCACCATACCACATCCACGTGTTCATTATGTGAAGAAAATCTACACCACATCCACGTGTTCATTATCCGTGTAACCCTGTCCACTTTCGCTTGTTGTGTTCTACAAACCTAATTTTTTTTTAACATTATCCACGTGATCATATCCACGTTCTTCATATTAAGACATCGTACAAAATACCATCTTGTTTTACGGTGTGGACACAAGAACACCATCACCTAAAAGCAAGATAGAATGAGCTAGTTTCCTCCACCCGGTCATGTCTTTTGAGTGTTGTAGCATGTCTTGAATATCACAAAGTTGCTTCCGGATCAGATCCAATGGAAGCACTACAAAATGAGCTTTGTCCTCTTTCGGTAACTTCTTTACTCTTAAACTTGTATTTACGAGACATCTCTTTTGACATTCCCTTCAAGACTTCAGAAGCATTCTCTGCCTCAAGCCATCTTGAAAACGTATCTTCGATCACTTCTTCCATGTAGACAACATCCTGCTTGGAAGAATATAGCTTCATCCCAAGTTCGTATTCGATATTCTTGCCTCACTTAGTTTCTTCTCAAGTTCCATCTCCTTAGCCAAAGATTTCTCAAGCATCCTCAAAACGTTCCTTTGCTGATCAGTGGTCTGCATTTTGATCTTAGCACTCAGATCACCAAAGTCACCATCTTTTCGATTTTCCGCAGTTCTCCCTCCAGATCCTAACAAAACCAAGTTAACATAATTCCATATCAAATCATAACAAGAAGGTTAAAAGTGTATCAAGTTACATTGGTTGAGTTAGGTGTGTAACTTACAGCTTCCAGTTTCATCCAAAGCAGAAGATAACCTCTGAAAGTTAGAAGATTGCTTCTTCATTTCCATAACTTGGTCTATTAAATGCCCCAAAGATGCTTCAGCATCATGCAACTTCCCTTCCAAATCCAAGAAACCGTCACCATCGTGTTGAAACAGAGATATCATAACGCGTGCATTGTGAATCTCGGTCTGAAGATAACTAAGAAGCGACTCGAGTTCTTTCACCTCCGAATTAAGAATCGAAGACAATCAAACTCCAACGCCTTCTCAGCAAGAAGGCTCTTCTTCTCCTTCTTCTTCTTTCTCAGAAACAAAGGTCTCAAAGTCGTTTTCTCTCGAGCCGAGTTGCATAGTAAGAAGACTTAGATTGACCAATTTCTCAGAGACAAAAGCAAAATCCAATTCAACTTTTGTCAAAACCTCGCTTGCACATGATAATTCTGGATTCATCATAACTTGACCACTAAGCAAGATATCTTCTTTCGTTGAGCTAGGCTCTGGTACGATGCTGTCGTTATCATCTACAGACACAGTTCTATCATGTTCCGTTTCCATTTCCATCAATTTTAAAACTGCAATAGAGAGAAAGAAAAAGACATGAAGAAATTGAATAAGATCCGAAATCAGGGTTTCAGATTTTGATTGAAAGTTTCTTACATAAACCGATCTTTAATTCCGCCGCCGCACCCGAACCAAACTTTCCTCTTCTTCCTCATCGAGCTCTGACATTAACTTGGAGATATTTCGAAATCCGGTTTACATGAAATCCGGGAGATTTTTTTATGGGTAATCTGGGGAATGAGTTTCCAGTAGCTATTAAGATCGTTCCTCTACTTGAATAGATCATAAACGAAGAAAAAAAAGTCGAGAGTTTTTTGTTGTTTTTTTGTGAAATTCGGAGAATTTGATACTTTGAATCGGAACAAAAATCCAAAATTTAGAATTTTTTTTTATTGATGATGAACAGATAAAAAAAAAACTCAAAGAAGAAAAATTGATAAATAAGCAGAATCGAGAGGAGGGTGAAGCAATTGGAAACTGATGATAATCTTTGGTTCCTCTCTTTAGAAGGGTAAATTTGTCCGAAAACTATCGAAATTTGTGCAAAATCCCTCATTTTTGTAAAGTATCTATATGTGTAAACAGTTTTTGGCAAAGTGCCTATAACTGTAAATCATCCGCTTTTTAAGCTCGAACTTTGATTAACATACAAACTCTCAATCACACGTAACACTTGTTGAATAAATGGTTCGCTTAAGTTTGAATAAAATTTTACATTACGTTTAAAAAAAATCAATGAAGATTGGTTAATTCCTCAAAGCTAGTGAGTCTTTGTATTTTTTCTCTATCTTCACCTTAGTGCTGTGATTATTTTTCAATCAATTAACCAACTTTTCCATTTCGTTACCATTTGGTTTATAACTTGTTTACTACTTATTTAACCAAAAATACTTGTTTACTACTTGACTCAATAGATATTGCACACTAGAGGAAGTTGTTTAATTTAGATTTTGACAATTGAGTCATGCTTGACGAACGTATATGGAAGTTTATGGAATTCAATAACCCACATTAAATTCAATATTTGGAATTCAATAATCCACATTAAATTCCACCATTCATAAACAAACCATCCCCTGTTTCACGTTAATCTACAGTAGTGGCAGAGAAAGAATAGAAATAATTTCTTTATAAATGGGAGCTTCATGGTATAACACTCAGAATCAGATCGTGAAACATAAGCAGCATGTCTTCTTACGCTTCTTTCATCTTCCTCTTCCTTTTCTTCTTCCTCACTAGCTTCAGAGCTTCTGCTAAAATTTTTTTTTCCTAAACCAGTTTTGTCCCAATACGACAACGTATTCAAGGAACAGCACTTTCTCCACTAATCTCCAAACCCTTTTGTCTTCCCTCTCTTCCCCCAACGCCTCCTACTCCACCGGATTCCAAAACGCCAATGCCGGGCAAGCCCCCGACAGAGTCACCGGACTTTTCCTCTGCCGGGGAGACCTCACAACGGAAGATTGTCGTAACTGTGTTAACTTTTCCGTCAAGGAAACCTTAACTCGGTGTCCGAATAAGACAAAAACTGTGCTCTTTTATGAGGAGTGCGTGCTCAGATACTCTCACCAGAATATTCTCTCGACCGTTACATACAGAGGAGGATACATCATGATGAACGAAAACAATGTTACATCTAATCAAGTAGACCAGTTCGAAGAATTGGTGTCGTCCACGATGAACGACGCTGCGGTCGAAGCATCGAGAAGTGCTAGAAAATTCTATACGAGAAAGGCCAATTGGACCACACACCAAAATTTGTACGTCCTCGCTCAGTGCACTCCTGATCTCACAAGTGTAGAATGCTTGAGGTGTCTGCAATACTCCATCAATGAAATGCCTCTGACCAGAATTGGGGGAAGACTTCCACTACAAGAAAAAATGGTATTTTCCGACGGACATATTGGTCGGAATTCCGTCGGAAAAACATGTTTCCGACGGAATTCCGACCAATATGTCCGTCGGGTACAGGTGGTCGGAAAAATCATATCGGTCGGAATCCGTCGGAAATTTCCGACGGATTTCCGACCGATAATGGCCGTTGCAATAGCCGTCGGAAATTTCCCACCGCCGCAACCGTCGGAAATTTCCGACCGGCGAATCGGTCGGAAATTTCCGACCGTTTTCCGACGGATTTGGTAATTTAAAAAAAAAATTAAATTATTTATTATTTAAAAATATAATCTATTAATAATTTAAATTACGAAAAAATTTAAATAAAAATATTAAATTACATTGAAAATATTCAGAAATATTCAGAAGTAATTTAAAGTATTCAGAAATATTCAGAAGTATTTTAAACGTAAATTACGAAACAAAACTAAAACCGATGAGAAAATCTAAAAATGAAAATCAGGGAATTTGCTCCTCATGAAAGCCTTCATTGCTTCAAGGCTCTATTTTGTTGCGGCGTTCTCAAGCTTCAGTTCTTCAACTTCTTCGTCTTTCTTCTCAAGTGCTTCTTTGAGACTGGCTACTTCGTCATACAGTCCGGGATTGGTCGCGGAAGAAGAACTAGGCCCAAACCTAGTTGCTACATTGCCTAATCCAGGACGACGACCCTTGCGCAATGGGGTTTCCTACGGAAAATGAGATGTGTCAATATGGAAAATTAAAAAAAAAAAAACATCGACATATAATTAAAACGTAACAATACCTGGAGGACCATTTCGTTGACTTCGTCGACGGACAACTCACACTGGTTCGAAGAAGAAGAACCATCCAAACCTTGAGAGAGAGCCATTTGCGTAAGCCGCTCTTCCTTTCTCTTCTCCACCTTATCGACGATGTCAGCAATGTTCGGATAATCGATCTTCCCGGTTTTTTTGTTCGTGTGTGTCCGTTTCATCAAAGCAACTAAATCTGGAACCACACCGCCAGATTCTTGAATCTGCAAACGTTTCATAAATATTGTAGATGTGAAAGATAACAAAAATAATTTATAGAAATTTCAAATACACTTACCATCTCGTCCTCCCATGCTAAGAAACTCGTAGCCCCAGAGTTGTGAGTACCTCGAGGATTCTTCTTACGGTTTTCCGAGTTAATCTTTGCAAGCTTTTTCGTTGACGGATCAGCCCAATACGCCTGTAATCCTAGCCAAACATCCTCGTTCAAGTTACGTGGTTTGTCATCCCCGGTCTCCCATTTTTCCTTCCACTTGTTCATGTGTCCCGAGTAACTATCCGACGCCATCTTGTAGAACGCATCCCTAACTTGTCCCGTCAAACTAGGATGCCAATCAAAATATTGCTACATTATTGAAAACAAAAATTATTAGTAACTATAAAATGAATTTTAAATATTATAATTTTTTAATTAATTAAATACATACCGTAAAAGTTCGGAACCACAACTCTTTCTCACTGTGAGGCATTGCGTTCCACGTCTTATAAGGATGTTTGAGGAGTGCACGTATCATCTTCAAAAATGATTTTGAAATCTTATTTTTCTTACCGAACCTAAAAACATGAAAACAATGTATTAGTCAAAAAATCCAAGTTAGTATTAATTTTAACTTTCCCTACAAAATTTAAATTTTCTTACCAAGTCGATTTGCCTCAACACATTGGGTCGAGCTTAGGAATGTTCTCTCGGCCCGGTTGAGTCAACAACTCTTCGATCGTAAGTTGTTGTTGGTTGGAGCTTTGACTGTCCGGAATATGAGAAGGGCTCGGGGGGTTTGGGGCTGGGGGGTTTGTGTTGTCGCTGCTCGCACGATGCGGGAGATTAATAATTCTACGGAAATCTCGCATCGACCTGCATAATTCATATTTCATAATTCAAAACATCCTAAATCAACAAATACTAATTCCCAAATCATATTTCATATTTCCAAGAATCACAATCCAAAAATCCTAAATCACAAATAATAATTCATATTTCATCATTCAAAAAATCCTAAATCAACAAATCCTAATTCCCAAATCATATTTCATAATTCCAAAAATCCTAATCCAAATATCCTAATTCATATTTCAATTATTCCAAAAATCCTAAAATTTCCTAAAATTCATATTTCATAATTTCATAATTCCAAAAATCCTAATTCAACAAATCCTAATTCCCAAATCATATTTCATAATTCCAAAAATCCTAATCCAAATATCCTAATTTATATTTCAATTATTCCAAAATCCGTCGGAAATTCGGTCGGAAAATACCGTTTTTTCTTGTAGTGTTCTTTGGCCAAGCTGTAATTCAAGGTACGAGCTTTACCCGTTCTACAACGAAACCGCAGCTGAGGAAAAAGAGGAAAAAAGAAGATTCCTGATACAGCACCTTCATTTGATGGTAAGGATTCAATTGAGTAACAATCTTAACTGGATTCGAATAAGGATATTGATCACCCTCGTTCTTCCTGATTACTATGAGTTTTATTGTTAAACAGGAGATGATATAACAACCATAGAGTCGTTGCAACTTGATTATAGAACAATTCAAGCTGCAACAAATGATTATTCAGAGAATAATAAGATTGGCCAAGGTGGATTTGGTGAGGTTTACAAGGTACAATATATTACTGTTAGATCCTTAACTGTAACTGAGGTTGTGTATTTTTCCCAGAAATTTTGTGCCAACTCATTTAATTAACGGGATGGTGCGGATGAGAAACATAGGGTACGTTTTCGAATGGGAATGAAGTTGCGGTGAAGAGACTTTCAAAATCATCAAAACAAGGTGAAACAGAGTTTAAGAACGAGGTTCTTGTTGTTGCAAAACTTCATCATAGGAATCTTGTAAGCTTTCTCGGGTTTTGTTTGGAAGATGAAGAAAAGATACTTGTCTACGAGTTTGTCCCCAACAAGAGCCTTGATTATTTCCTCTTTGGTCTGTGAATAAACATCTTGATATAGATTCTATTGATAGGCTTCTTTGATTGAATTGTAGATTAGAAGCTACCCTCTAGCTCTGTATATGCAGACCCAACTAAGCAAGGGCAGTTAGATTGGAAAAAACGGTACAACATTATTGTGGGAATAACTCAAGGACTTCTTTATCTTCATCAGGATTCACGGCTTAAAATCATACACCGTGACCTCAAAGCGGGTAACATCCTCTTGGATGCTGATATGAACCCGAAGATTGCTGATTTTGGAATGGCAAGGATCTTTGGAATGGACCAAAGTGTAGCTAATACAAATAGGATAGCTGGGACATAGTAAAATACTCTTATCCCTCTTGATTTGGCTTATGAACTGAGGTTTCAAGTATCTTTTCCTTACCAACGTACACTTAATATTGCAGCGGCTACATGCCTCTGGAATATGTAATGCAAGGCCAATTCTCAATGAAATCTGATGTCTATAGCTTCGGGGTCTTAGTTCTAGAAATTATAAGCGGCAAGAAGACCAGCAGCTTCCGCCACTCGAACAATATGGATCAGAATTTGGTCACACACGTGAGTACCTAAAAACAAGAATCTAATTTCAAAATATAAACCTATTACTGGTTGATCATTAAATGTGTTACAGGCTTGGGGGTTATGGAGAAAGGGGTCACCATTAGACCTCGTGGTTCCAACCATTTCATATCATAATCGAAGGGATGAAGTAACACAATGCATCCACATCGCGCTCTTATGTGTTCAGAAAGATCCAAAAGATCGTCCCACCTTGTCAACAATTATGAGGATGTTCACTAGTAGTACCTTCATTTTACCTGTTCCTCGGCCACCTGGATTCTTCTTTCCAAATAGAGACAACGAAGAACAAGTCACTGAGGCGTTTGAGTCGAGCCAGTCTATGATAAAGCCCAATTCTCAGAGTATCAATCCTCGTTGAAGTTGATGATCCATTGAGACAGCGATGGAGCTGTTTTGACATTAACAATATTTCAGGTATATTAGTATCTATCATTTTAATATCAGCTCTACAAACTCTCTAAAGTTTAATAAAATTGGTGTATATCCAAACCGGTCCTCATATAAATTGGTTCAATTTCGTTAAGTAGATAATGAGAACAATGCGTCAGTGTCATTCCTTCTTGTCCACACTCAATTTGCTGAGTAAAGTCAAATATACTATTAAAGCGACAAGACATGCACAATTATGCATACTTATCTTACATTCATACTTTCTCAAGTTGAGTTTTCGTATCTCGCTGACTCTTATAAAATGAAACAGAAGAATCTCTTGTTGATCTCCCCGTTTGTTCTTGTAAGCTTTGGTTTTGTTTCGGCACAACCAGCTTTTTAGAACCAATAGTTTCATATGATGTAACTATTACATTTTTTGGTCCTAGTTGAAGATAGTGTTCCCTTGATATTTCAACTTTTACTGAAAACACAAACTACATTTCAGTATTTATGTTGAAACTTTAATGCTTAATTTAATGTTATGTATGAATTGTAAGATTCAGAATTTCTTAAAATACCACATTTTGAAGTTTTGGTTCCAAACATACGATCAAAAGTTTTGTTTCCCAAAAATATCACCAAATTTTTTGATTTTTTTAAAATACAACAAGCACTAAAAATGATTTTAAGAGTTCATAATTTAATTAATTGGAGTTTGGGTTAACTATTTTATATTTAGGGTATAGTTTTTAGGTTTAGTGTTTGGTTTTTAGGATTTTGAATTTAGTTTGGAAGATTTTAGTTTGTGGTATTTTGGGTTATCCAAATTACTAATATAGTGTGTAAATTCTTTTATAACTTAAAAATTGATAAATCTTTCAATTAGCGGTATGTACTTTTTAAATTATAAATAGTTATCAAACACATGAAGATCATTTTTTCAAGGTTTAGATTTTTATAGTTGTAATTATTGTATTTTATAAATATTATTGATGTAGATTTAGATATCATTCTCTACGTTAATATTTTTTTGTTAACTTAAACAAACTTTTTAGTTTAATTAGTTTCCACAGTCACTTTTTAGTTTATTAGCGGTATGTACTTTCCACAAGTGTTTTATCACGTCATCATAAGAGTTTTACCTTGTTATAAACTATTTGTTAAGAGTGATTGTGCAGTTCACTACAAGAAAACCCGATTTTAGCGTCGAAATATAGCGTCGAAAATATTTCGACGCTAAATTAGCGTCGAAAATATTTCGACGCTAAATTAGCGTCGGATTAGCGTCATAATTGTGTCTCCTGCAACTTTCGATGTTATTTCGATGCTATATAGGGACGAATAAAATCGACGCTAAATCGATGCTATATAGCATCGATTTAGCGTCGAAATGCCGTCTAGAGGCTCCATTCGACGCTAAATCGACGCTAAAATAGCGTCGATTTAGCGTCGAAAATATACTATCGTATTAGCATCGAATATTGCATCGAATTTGGTAGGTAGGTGCCATATTAAAAACGTTTTCACCTACTTATGTAGCGACGGTTTTGTTAATCGCAAAAACGAGGCTAAGTCGATGGTAATTCGACACAACTTTATTTGATGCTAATTCGATGCTAAATTTGCGATGCAAAATCGACGCTAAATCGCTGCTATAATCTCCTATATACCCTCCCTTCCTCAGACCAAGAAACCATCGAGAAATTTTAAAAAAAATTTTAAAATAAAAAAAAAATTTAATTTTAGAAAAACAAAATTTTTAATTTTTGAAAAAAAAAATGGGCGATATATACGAACTCAGACGCTGGATGTATCATCGTAAAGATGAAAATGGAGGGTTTTCAGAAGAGTTTCTCAACGGCCTTGAAATTTTCATGGCTCAAGCGAGTAGTGTGCCTACAATTCAACGGACCGGTTTCATGGTGTGCCCGTGTCGGAAGTGCAAAAATTCGAGACCGCAGACAATTGATACAGTTGGTACGCATTTATTTAATAGAGGGTTTACACCTGAGTATTATGTTTGGTTTTATCATGGTGAGGGATATGAAGATGAAACTTCGGGTAGTACTAGTTACCACCCTATGAATCAGGGTTATTCGAATGAGCAATATGATCAGCATCAATTTGTTATAGAAAATGATCATGATATCGGGTTAGAGCATAATAGGTTCGAAGAAATGGTAACCGATGCATTTCCTGGAGTTATGTCTACTCCTGATGTTGTTGAGGAACCCAATGTAGATGCAAAAAAATTCTATGATATGCTTGATTCTGCAAACCAACCAATCTATGAAGGTTGTAGGGAAGGTCTGTCTAAATTATCATTGGCATCTAGGATGATGACAATAAAGTCTGATCATAATCAATCTGATAGTTGCATGGATGATTGGGCAGCTCTTCTAAAAGAATATTTGCCAGAGGGTAATCAAGCTGCTGAGTCATACTACGACATACAAAAACTAGTCTCTAGTTTAGGATTACCTTCGCAGATGATAGATGTTTGCATTGACAATTGCATGATATTTTGGAAAGATGATGAAGATCTACAGGAATGTCGATTTTGTCACAAACCAAGATTTAAGCCCCAAGGAGCTGGTAGAAGTAAAGTGCCGTACCAGCGAATGTGGTACCTACCCATAACAGATAGGCTACAAAGGTTATATCATTCGGAACGAACATCTGCATCAATGAGGTGGCATGCGGAACATTCAACTATTGAAGGAGAAGTTCATCATCCTTCTGATGTAAAAGCTTGGAAACACTTCAAATCGGTACACTCTAATTTTGCTAAAGAGAAGCGCAATGTTTATCTTGGCCTATGTACAGATGGTTTTAGTCCGTTTGGTATGTCTGGCAGGCAATATTCTTTGTGGCCGGTTATATTGACACCTTATAACCTTCTGCCTGATATGTGCATGCAGAGGGAATTTTTATTTTTGAGTATTTTAGTCCCTGGTCCGAAGCATCCAAGAAGATCTATTGATGTGTTTTTACAGCCGCTGATTCACGAGTTGAACTTGTTGTGGTCTCATGGGGTTCGGACTTTTGATTACTCCAGGAAAAAGAATTTTACCATGCGAGCTGTGCTTATGTGGACGATAAGCGATTTTCCAGCGTACGGAATGTTATCTGGTTGGACAACACATGGTCGGTTATCATGTCCGTATTGCCAAAATGAAACAAATGCCTTCCAACTTAAAGATGGTAGAAAATCTTGTTGGTTTGATTGTCACCGCAGGTTTCTCCCTATGAACCATCCGTACCGGGGGAACAGGAGACTATTCACAAAGGACAAACGTGTACGTATCCCACCACCTCCATATCTTTCAGGAGAGCAAATTGAAGGTCAACTTGATTTTTGGGGAGCTCAGGATACAGCAAAACGTGGTGGTAACTGGCTTAATATCCCGGCCAATCTTCCAGATCGATACCTTGTTGAACATAATTGGCATAAGAAGAGCATTTTCTGGGATCTACCGTACTGGAAGGATCATCTATTGCGCCACAATCTTGATGTCATGCACATTGAGAAAAACTTTTTCGATAACATCATGCATACCATCTTAAACGTTTCAGGCAGGTCTAAAGACAACGTGAAGTCTAGATTGGATTTGCCTCTTATATGCTCTAGATTTGAGTTACATCTCACGGGAGATGGTAGAGCTCCAGTCCCTATCTTTAGATTATCAAACGAAGGCAAATCAACATTCTTCAACTGGGTTTCCACCGACGTAAAGTTTCCAGATGGATACGTGTCAAAACTCTCTAAGTCGGTAGAGCAAGGGAAAAAATTTTCTGGCATGAAGAGTCATGATTGTCATGTGTTTATGCAGAGATTATTGCCTTTCGCCTTTGCAGAGCTTTTGCCAACAAACGTGCATGAATCACTTGCAGGTATAATTTCTATGATGATATATAAATATCTAAACAAATGATGTGTGAAAAATTATAAATTTTTTTTTATGATATTCAACTTCGGTTTTAGGTGTTGGAGCATTTTTTCGAGATCTGTGTGTGCGAACTCTGACTGAAGATGGAATTCAACAACTAAAACATAACATCGCAATATTGTTGTGCAACTTAGAGAAGATATTTCCTCCATCTTTCTTTGATGTTATGGAGCATCTTCCTGTCCATCTTCCTCACGAAGCCGATTTAGGAGGGCCCGTTCAATTTCGTTGGATGTATCCTTTCGAGAGATTCATGAAACACTTAAAAGGAAAGGCAAAAAACCTGGCTAGGGTTGAGGGATCAATCGTTGCGGGAAGTTTAACCGAAGAAACCTCTCATTTCAGCTCATATTACTTCTCTCCCACTGTCCGGACACGAAAAAGAGCTCCACGTAGGTACGACGATGGTGGCATCGCACAAGCGTATCCGGTTTCAGATGTCCCAGATATATTCTGTGCAGTTGGTAGACATGCCGGAATCACAAGAGAAGAAGATTGGGTCTCATACGAAGACTACAATTGTGCACACACATATATTCTCTTACAATGCGATGAAGTTACCCCATTTTTGAGGTACATATTATAATTACCAACTATGGACTGATGTCAAAAGGGTTATCTTCGTACTTATATATGCTTTGAAAACATTTATTATAACTATATTTTCTCGTAGTGAATTCATTGGCCAAGTTGTCGAGGCTTTCCCAAATGCATCCGCCGATGAGATTGAAAAACATAAAGATCTCCACTTTGCTAAATGGTTGAAAACTCAAGTAAGTTAAAAAAAAAATTATATATATCTAGTTTCCATTAAAACCTATATATACAATTTGTGTTTATTATATTTACAATGTGCATACTATATTTGCCAGGTTGATTATGGAGACACGTCATATCCTGTATGGTTTAGAGAGTTAATCCAAGGTCCATTGGGAAAAGTTACGTCATCTCCAATGTATTTTACACGAGGTTATGTGTTTCATACATTCGAACGTGGAAAAAACAGAGCAACTGCAAACTATGGTGTGGTAGTTCGAGCGGGGGACACGGATTTTTATGGCATTATACAAGACATTGTTCAAGTGCAATTCCCTGGTTTGGTTAACTTAAAGTGCACCCTTTTGAAATGCGAGTGGTTTGATCCAGTTGTCGGGCGAGGGATTCGAGTAGGAAAGTTTGGTGTCATCGATGTTAACGGATCTCGTTCTTATGCAAAGTACGATCCATTTGTCCTTGCATCACAAGCGGATCAAGTTTGTTTCATACCATATCCACGTGTCAGAAAAACAGGGATTTCATGGTTATCTGTGCTTAAAATAGTGCCCAGAGGAATGATAGTTGAATCCGACGACGCTCCTATGCAATATGAAGCTGCCGTGGATCTAACAACTCCAGAACAAGAAATAGACAACACCATTCTTATAGATCCGCAAAATCGAGAAGCTGAAATTCTTTCGGAGGCTACCGATGCTGAAAACCCGGAAGACGAGTTCGCAAACGAGAGTGACGAAAATACCGATGAGAATGACGAGGACTCAAATGACGATTCGGAGTGAAGCATATGCATGTGTTTTATTTGGATTTTTGTTTTGATTTCATTTGTTTCGGATCATTTTAATTTGTTATTATACTATATTTTCTATTATTATTAAGTTTTTTTTTTCCAGAAAAATAAGCCGATTTAGCGTCGAATTAGCATCGAATCAGATCAATTTGACGCTAATTCGACGCTAAATAGCGTCGAATTAGCGTCGAATTGATCTGATTCGATGCTAATTCGACGCTAAATCTAACACATTTTATTTTTGGGTACTTAGGGTATAGAATAAAACATTTAAAAGTCAACAATTACGAGTTTACATATAATATCATAACTAATTTCGGAACTAAATAGGTATTTTAAAATTTCAAAAGTTTTAAATTTTTAAGCATATACAAAGATTGAAAAGGATAAGATAGTTCTCGTATAAATGTTTTATTCTATACCCTAAACCCTAAAAACAGAATTTGTTAGATTTAGCGTCGAATTAGCGTCGAATGAGATGAATTCGACGCTAATTCGACGCTAAATCTACCAAATTCTGTTTTTAGGGTTTGGGGTATAGAATAAAACATTTAAAAGTCAACAATTACGAGTGAAGCATATATATTATATAAACTGATTAATTTAATTGCAAACAACTAAGTTCATATAATTATACTTTTAAACAACAGCATATAAGTCTTAGATTTCTATAAACTATATTGGTTTACATATACTATCATAACTAATTTCGGAACTAAATAGGTTTTTTAAAATTTCAAAAGTTTTAATTATTCGGTAGTAACAAAGATTGAAAAGGATAAGATAGTTCTCGTATAGGTGGCGGTTTCTATACCCTAAACCCTAAAAACATAAATTTTTAGATTTAGCGTCGAATTAGCATCGAATCAGAGGCTTTCGACGCTAAATCGACGCTATTTAGCATCGATTTAGCGTCGAAAGCCTCTGATTCGATGCTAATTCGACGCTAAATCTAAAAATTTATGTTTTTAGGGTTTTGGGTATAGAACGGTAAAGGTGTCGGATTTTGTATAATCCGATGCAAAAACGACGC
Source organism: Arabis hirsuta (assembly GCA_964056655.1). Lineage (NCBI taxonomy): Eukaryota > Viridiplantae > Streptophyta > Magnoliopsida > Brassicales > Brassicaceae > Arabis > Arabis hirsuta. Next base: position 6,493,138 of record OZ053303.1, on the reverse strand, counting down.
TAAATTCAATTAATTTGGTTGAACCGAAGGCGGCAAACCAAAATTTTTCATACTTGTTTTGTTTTACCAATTCAATTTAGCGTCGAATTAGCGTCGAATCTATTTCAGATTCGACGCTAAATTAAAAACTTTCACTAAAATCGCGGTAACCATTTATTGTGCGTGGGAATCCGGAAAAGATGAATAATTTGGTTTTTAATTAAATCTGACGCTATTTCGACGCTAATTACGTCGAATTAGCGTCGAAATAGCGTCAGATACTGTAATAAAACTCAAAACCTGCAGACTTCTTCTTCTTCCTCATTTTCGATTTCTCAAACACATCATCATTCTCTCTCGGCGACCTCTCTCTCTCTCCCGTCTTTCCGGCGACCTCTCTCTCTCTCTCTCCCGCCGCCGGCATCTCCTCTCTCTTTCTCACACTCCGGCGACCTCTCTCTCTCTCTCTCTCCCGCCGCCACCATCTCCTCTCTCTCTTCTCACACTCCGGCGACCTCTCTCTCTCTCTCTCTCCGCCGCCGGCGACCACCTCTTCCCTCCCCGCGAAATTCTTCTCCCTCTCCACCACCTTCGAGATCTACATGGTAATTTTTTTTTTTTGTTAATAATATTATGTTAAGTTTGATTTAGGAATTTGTAGAAAATAGAATAGATTTTTAGGAATTTGAATGGATTTGTAGGAATTGAATTGGATTTATAGGAATTGAAATGGATTTGTAGTAAATAGAATTTATGTGTTTGTATTTATAAAATTTATAAAATCATGAATTTATGAAAATTATTAATAAATGATTTTAAGAATTTTAATTTTTCAAAACATATACATTTGTGTAAAATATAATAAAAATCATTTGATCTATAATTTAGAAATTTAAATAAATATTTATTTTAAATAAAAACGATTTTATAAGTAATTTTACATTTATACTCTATAATTATGAACTTATAAAAATAAATTTTTGAAAACATTATAACAAAACAAGTTTACAAATTATGTTCATATTTTATATACAAAATTTAAATTTTTTTAGCATTTTTGGAATTATTTTTACAAATTTTATATTTATTTATGAATTTATATGTTTTCTATTTTTATTTATTATTTTTTTTGGTTTTATAGGCGGATCCACCACCTTCCTACGGACAGTTATTTGGCGAGGATGCTACGATTCCTGGATACGATGGTCGTCGCGGATCAGGATCAGGATCAGCGTCGGGTTCGCAAGCTGCGACATATCGTCCACGACCTCCACCACGAGGTCCACCACGTGTTGCACCACAAGCTCCGCCACCGCCACCGCCACCGCCTCAGCCAGAGCCAGAGACACAGACAGAAGAAGACACAGCAGACCCTTCTGATGACCACCAAGAGCCGCCACCGGCAAACGCGCCTCTCATGATGCGGATTATCGAGCTTCTCCGCCAACCTGGACGAGAGACACGGGTTAGGACTCTCCATCCGATGAGGCCTCCTGGTACTTTATGGTATGATTATATCTTTTACAATATTACTAATATAGGTTATTTAATTTTTAATTACAAATTATAATTAGATCATTGTAAATTCTTGTTTAACAGGTTTAACGATAACAAGGTATCGCGTTCGGTCACCAAGGCCATCGCGGCCTATTTCACTATGCCCCATGCTAATTGGAGCCAGACGCCGCAGCATGTGCGGGATATTTGGTTCGAATAATGGGCGGTAAGTCTTTTTATATTATTTATTTTTAATTATTAAAATATTTTATTTTAAATATATTCATAATATTATTCGTATTTTTTGTAGCAAGGGTGGCATTGGGAAGAAGCTCGTACTTTCGAAGTGCGAGCAGAGTTCGAGCATAAGGCGCTAAAGCGTCTCAACGGTTACGTCGGTAACTTGAAGAAGGCGTGGCGCGCGAAAGGCGATGAGGCGAAGCCGATAGGGATGGATCCCGATGTTTGGTCGGGTCTAGTGCAGTTCTGGGAGGATCCCCATTCGGTGGCTAAATCGGGGAAGTGTTCTATAGCCCGTCTCACGCTAGTGGCCGAAAGAGATGGACCTTCAAAGCATTGTGCGGGTCAAACATCGTACGCCACAGTACGACTGAATATGGTAATTTATTTGATTTCTTTGTATTTTAAATATTTATATAATTTATATTTAAGTTTTATTTTTGTTTATTTTTGTTTAACAGGCTGATGGCGGTGATCTTCCTCCAATGGTTAAAGTGATGGAGAAAACTCATCGGAAGAAGGATGGGACGTTTGTTACCGCTCAAGCGGAACGAACGTTCAACGAGTACAACGCACGACTGGCAGAGCTAGACGAATCTGTCCAGTCTACGATGGGTGTCCAAGATTTGGATCGACTTTACGAAGAGGTAATTTTTTAGATTTTCTTAATATATTTAAAATTATTTTTTATTACAATTTTATTCTATAACATTTTTATTTTATAGGTTGCACCGAAGAAGAAAGGACGAACGATGGGTGTTGGATCCATCAGAGATGTTCCAGCAGCTTGTTCGTCGGCTCGATATTCTTACACCGCGGGTCCGTCTCAGCCGCAATTGACCAGGCAGTTGGAAACTGCTAATTCTAGGATTTCGTAGCTAGAGACTAACCTTTCAGCAATGACCAGTCTCTTTAACATCATTGCAGTGGATAATCCGGCATTAGCAACTGCCTTGCAAGGGCTTCAGTTTCCTCCACCGCCTCCTCCACCTGACGGTCCTACGCAATTCGAGCAAGAATCCGAAGAGATGATCCGGGAAGATGTCATCAACCTAAGAACCCAACAACAAGAGTAGATTAGGATTTTTATTTCATTTGTATCGCATATTTTGTTTTATAATGTTTTTAATTTTTAATATATTTTTATAATATTTTTAATATATTTTTATAATTTTTTTTTTTAAAAAAAATTACAAACGACGCTAAATCGATGCTATTTAGCGTCGAATCAGCGTCGAACATGTCGAAAGTGATGACGCTACTTCGACGCAAAATAGCATCGATTTAGCGTCGATACGTTGCATCGAGACACTGTGACGCTAAATCGATGTTATTTTGCGTCGAATTAGCGTCGAAAAATTAGCGTCGATTTAGCGTCGTAATTTGTTTCGACGCAAAATTAGCGTCGAATTAGCGTCGAAATGAATTTAGCGTCGACGTTTTAGCGTCGAAAATGATTTCGTCGCTAATTTGACGCTAAAGGCTTTTAGCGTCGAATTAGCGTCGAATTATGCTGACGCTAAATGTCTATTTTCTTGTAGTGGTTGTCATATAAACAAACTCCAAGTAATGTACAGAAGATTTTGACCGCTCACAATAATAGATATGTGAGCTACATATTCTTGTTTTATTTTCCAATCTCGATCTTTATAAAGTAGAAAAAAAATATATTTTAGTTTTGAATTTTGTCACTTAGAAACAAAAGAAAAGCCGACTTTTGTCGCCGGCCCGTCTCATTCCGTATATGTATGGATGGAGGGAGGTATAAGGACCACTCTTTTTTAGGTAAAATAAGGATCAACCTTATTAGGTTAACGTTTAGAAATAGAGAAAACTATGAGGAATGCCATAATGGCTTCTAAAAGTTTTCCAAAATGCCATAATTTGAAAAAAATTTCGAAAAATACGACAAATCTACTATTCATGTATGGAAAAAGATATTTGTACCGCTAACTATGACCAGGGCCGTGGCTATGACCATTCAAAAGAAACATTGGCCTACAGCCCACAATATTTACAAAAAAAAAAATCAAAAACCCATGGTTTGTTAGACACCACTAAAAATAAGATGTTTGAGGGGTTGCAAATATTTTATTTATTAAAAGAATTAATTGAGGGGTTTAGACATAGCAACTAATTAGAAGTTAATGATAACAAAAAAAAAATTAGGGCAATACACTAAACCGCTTAATCCATTGTTTTTATTTTTCATATTCATCTCTTTCACTTTTTCTTAATCGGAAATGATCATCAAGTTTTTTTTTTGTTTTTCTTTATTATAAACAAGAATATAATCAATTGGTAAGTAATTTTTTTATCATAATTTTTTCCATCCATCATTAGTTTTGGTTATTTTTTTAGTCTGACTAAGAATAAACCAGACATGATTTTGTTGCAAAAAAAATATATTATTTTAGAATTAGTAATTTTTCTTTTATTCTAGTTTTTTTGGATGAGATGATTATTATTAACTTTTTTTTTACAAGATGTTTTTTTTTATATATGAATTGTGGCAAAACAATTTAGTAATTAGTTTTGCCTCGGGTCTTCATATCTCTAACAACGGCTGTGACTATGAGTTACGTTGTAGTTAATGATTTAATTAAACATCATTCAATTTTTGTCCACTACCACTTAGTGTTTCGTCCACCACCATCGACCACCGTTTCCGTCTTTGTTCATCGGCTACCACTCCACCACTGTCTCTGTATCCGTTTATGTCCACCATCCAACCACCATAACTGTGTTTATATCCGTTTTTGTCCACCATCCAACCACCGTAACTATCTCTGTATCTGTTTCTGTCCATCGTCTCTGTCTCCATTTTTTTCCACCATCCACCACCATCTTCGTTTTTGTCACTCCTTCTACGTCTTTGTTCACCGTTTCTATATTCGTCCACCGTCATCCACCACCTTCTTTGTAACCATTAATGAGAGAGACACTACAAGAAAACAGCGCTTTAGCGTCGGCAGTATTCGACGCTAAAACGACGCTAAAACTCCTTAGCGTCGTTTTAGCATCGAAGTACGAATTCGACGCTATATTAGCGGCGGACAAAAATTCGACGCTAAAACGATGCTACTGTTCGACGCTAATTCGACGCTAATTAGCATCGATTTAGGATCGATCAAGGTCAATGCAAAGCGTACGACGCTAATTCGATGCTAATTAGCGTCGAATTAGCGTCAAACCCTTTCGTGTAGATGACGCTAATTCGACGCTAATTAGCATCGAATTAGCACCATACGCAGGAAAAGATTTGACGCTAATTAGCATCGAATTAGCGTCGAATCCTTTCGTGTAGACGCCGCTAATTCGACGCTAATTAGCGTCGTTATTAACATTTAAAAAAAAAATATATAAATTATAAATTATAAAATATATTAAAAATTAAATTATAAAATATATTAATTTTTTTTAAATTATAAAATATATTAAAAATTAATAATATTACAAAAATTAAATTATCCGATACAAAAAAAATTAAAACGCTAATGAGGAGGCGGTTGTTGGGTCCTTAGGTTGATGACGTCGTCTCGGATCATCTCTTCGGATTCCTGCTCGAACTGCGATGGACCGTCGTCAGGTGGAGGAGGCGGTGGAGCAAACTGCAACCCTTGCATGGCAGTTGCTAATGTTGGATGATCCTCTGCGATGATGTTGAAAAGACTGGTCAATGCTCCGAGTCTAGTCTCTATGTGCGTCTCTAGCTGCGAAATCCTACTGTTAGCAGCATCCAACTGTCTCGTCAATTCCGGCTGAGACGGACCCGACGTGTAGGAAAATCGAGCAGACGTAGAAGCTGCTGGGACATCCCTGATGGATCCAACACCCATCGTTCGTCCTTTCTTCTTCGGTGCAACCTATAAAATAAAAATTATACAAAAAATTGTAATAAAAAATAATTTTAAATATATTATAAGAATCTAAAAAATTACCTCCTCGTATAGTCTATCTAAATCTTGGACACCCATCGTAGACTGGACAGATTCGTCTAGCTTTGCCAGTCGTGAGTTGTACGCGTTGAACGTTTGTTCTGCTTGAGCGGTAACAAACGTCCCATCCTTCCTCCGATGAGTTTTCTCCATCACTTTGTGCATCAGAGGAAGATCACAGCCAGCAGCCTGTTAAACAAAAATAAACATAGATAAAAATAAAATATATAATAAATAAATATTTAAAATAAATCAAATAAATTAAGTTAATTAAAATATTACCATGTTGATGCGTACTGTGGCGTATGATGATTGACCCGCACAATGCTTTGAAGGTCCATCTCCTTCGGCCACCAGCGTAAGACGGGCTGCAGAACACTTCCCCGATCTAACCACTGAATGGGGGTCCTCCCAAAACCGCACTAGTCTCGACCAAACATCGGGATCCATCCCTATTGGCCTCCCCGCATCGCCTTTCGCGCGCCACGCTTTCTTCAAGTTCCCGACGTAGCCGTTTAGACGCTTTAGCGCCTTACGCTCGAACTCTGCTCGCACTTCGAAAGTACGGAATTCCTCCCAGTGCCACCTTTGCTACAAAAATACGAATAATGTTATGAATATATTTAAAATTAAATACTTCAATTAATAAAAATAAATAATATAAAATGACTTACCGCCCATGACTCGAACCAAATATCCCGAACATGCTGCGGGGTCTGGCTCCAATTAGCATGGGGCATCGTGAAATAGGCCGCGATGGCCTTGGTGACCGAACGCGATACTTTGTTATCGCTAAACCTGTTAAAAAAAATTTACAATGATTTAATTATAATTTGTAATTAAAAATTAAATAACCAAAATTAGTGTTTTTTAATTAGTAATATTGTAAAAGATGTAACCATATCATAATGTACCAGGAGGCCTCATCGGATAGAGACTCTGGACCCGTGTCTCTCATCCAGGTTGGCGGAGAACCTCGGTAATCCGCATAATGAGAGGTGCGTTTGCCGGTGGCGGCTCAGAGTGCTCATCAAAAGGGTGTGCTTCGTCTTCTTCTGGCTGTGTCTCTGGCTCTGGCTGAGGCGGTGGCAGTGGCGGTGGCGGTGGCGAAGCCCGTGGCGGAGCTCGTGGCGGAGCCCGTGTCGGAGCCCGTGTCGGAGCCCGTGGCGGAGCCCGAGGACGATAGTTCGCAGCCTGCGAACCGGACCCCGATGCTGATCCGGATCCGCGTCGAGCATCGGATCCGGGAACCGTAACATCGTCGCCAAATAACTGGCCGTATGAAAGAGGTGATCGATCCGCCTATAAAATAAAACAAAATTATTAAATTAAAACATGTAAAATATAAATTCATAAATAAATTAAAACAATTGTTATAGAAATTTTGAAGAACAATTCATAAATTCTTAAATTTTAGAAATACAGACACATAAATCCATAAATACATATTTTTCAAAAAATTGATAAATTCTTTTATTTTACTTTACATAAATAAATTTCATAAAATATAAATTCATAAATTCGATTTTATTTTTGCCAAATTTATAAATTAGTAACTTATCAAATCTAAATTTATTTTCTACATATTTCCTAAAATCTATTTAAAATCAACTTTGTTAATATCAAAATTTCCTAAAAAATCTATTTCATATCAAATTTCCTAAAATATTTTTCGTATATATTTCTTAAAATCTATTTCATATCAAATTGCCTAAAATTTATTTCCTATATATTTCCTAAAATCTATTTAATATCAAATTTCCTAAAATATATTTCCTAAAATCTATTTAATATCAAATTTCCTAAAAGATATTTCCTATATATTTTTTAAAATCTATTTCATATCAAACATCCTAAAATTTAATTCCTATATATTTCGTAAATCTATTTTATATCAAATTACCATCAAATTTAATTACCATTTATATATAAAAAATTACTAATATATATAAAAAAATATAATTTTTTTTTTTTTTTTACCATAGAGACCGAGAGAGAGAGAGAGGCAGTCAACGGTGGTGGGAGGCCGAGAGAGAGAGAGGTAGCCGCGGTGGTGGGAGGGAGAGAGAGATCTAGCCGGCGGTGGAGAGAGGGGAGAGAGAGATCTAGCCGGCGGTGGAGAGAGGGGAGAGAGAGAGAGGCAGCCGCGGTGGTGGGAGGGAGAGAGAGTTCTAGCCGGCTGTGGAGAGAGGGGAGAGAGAGAAAGAGAGATGCGCGGTGGTGGGAGGGAGAGAGAGTTCTAGCCGGCTGTGGAGAGAGGGGAGAGAGAGAAAGAGAGATGCGCGGTGGTGGGAGGGAGAGAGAGAGCTGTTCCGGCGGAAGTGAGGAAGAAGAAGAAGACGGTGGTAGAAGAAGAAGACGGCGGAAGTGAGGAAGAAGAAGAAGAAGGGTCTGTTCGATTAAAATAAAACCGTGATCCGACACTAATTCGACGCTAATTAGCGTCGAATTAGCGTCAAATGGTTTAAAAAATTTCAATTTTTGTTCTATCGGTTTGACCAAAATCTGTTTGAAATTTTTCGGTTTACCGCCATTGGTTTACTCAAATTAATTCAATATAGCGTCGATTTTGCATCAAAACCAAAAATTCGATGCAGTTTACATTCTAAACCCTAAACCCTAAGTACCAAATTTGTTTGATTTAGCGTCGAATTAGCATCGGAAAATCTTAATTCGACGCTAATTCGACGCTAATAGCTTTGTTTTCGACGCTAAAATTTTCCTTTCCGATGCTAATTTGACTCTAGATCGACGCTAAATGCTTTGTTTTTGATATAGGGTAACGAAACCGTCACTGATACGAAAACAATCTTAGCCATTTCATTCTTTGTTATTTCCGAATATTTTTAAATTTTGAAATTTTTCGTAGTTACTTATATGAGTTCATATAAGGTATGAACTTAAATGTAAAACTATATAGTTATTTGAAATCTTGATATATTACATGTAATTAATTTAATTATGAATAAATTCTTATGTATTCGCTACTAAGATTCAATCGTAACTACATATGCTTCACTCTGATGCTAAAATTTTTACCGGATACCCTAATTTAGGGTTTTTGGTTCAGCGATAGCGTCGAATGCATCATTTTCTACATATGGGGTCATTACGACGATAATTCGACGCCCAAAATGATGCATTCGACGCTACTTCGACGCTACTCTTCGAACCAAACCCCTAAATTAGCATCGAATTAGCGTCGAATGCATCATTTTGGGCTAGTTCGACGCTAATTCGACGCTAAATTAGCGTCGAATTAGCGTCGACCTTAAATATTTTTTTATATTAATTTTTTTATAAATTAAAAATATTCTACGTATTAGAAAAATTCAAAAATGTATAGGTTTGCAAATTTAAATTATCCGGCATACAAATAAAAATGCTGATATGATTTTTTTTAAATTAAAATTTTTATATCATAAAAATATTCTAAAAATTAGAAAAATTTGCAAATTTAAATTATCTAGCATACAAATAAAAATGTTGTTATACAAATGAAATAAAAAGACAAAGTAATATATGATTCACTCTGAATCGTCATTTGAGTTCTCGTCATCCTCATCGGTACTTTCTCTACTTTCGTTTGCGAAATCGTCTTTGGGGTTTTCTGCATCGGTAGCATCCGAAAGTATTTCAGCTTCTCGATTTTGCACATCTATAAGAATGATGTTGTCTATATCTTGTTCTGGAGTTGTTAGATCCACGGCATTTTCATATTGCATAGGAGCGTCGTCAGATTCAACTATCATTCCTCTGGGAGCTATTTTAAGCACAGATAACCATGAGATCCCTGTTTTTCTGACACGTGGATATGGAATGAAACAAACTTGATCCGCTTGTGATGCAAGGACAAATGGATCGTACTTTGCATAAGAACGCGATTCGTTAACATCGATGACACCAAACTTTCCTACTCGAACCCCTCGCCCGACAACTGGATCAAACCACTCGCATTTGAAAAGGGTGCACTTTAAGTTAACCAAACCAGGGAATTGCACTTGAACAATGTCTTGTATAATTCCATAAAAATCTGTGTCCCCGGCTCGAACTACCACACCATAGTTCGCAGTTGCTCTATTTTTTCCACGTTCAAACGTATGAAACACATAACCTCGTGTAAAATACATTGGAGATGTCGTAATTTTCCCCAACGGACCTTGGATCAACTCTCTAAACCATACAGGGTATGATGTGTCTCCATAAGCAACCTAGCAAATACAGTATACACATTGTAAATATAGTATACACATTTATATATATGTTTTTACAGATGAGCTGAATATATATAATTTGTTTTGAACGTACCTGAGTTCTCAACCATTTAGCAAAGTGTAGATCTTTACGTTTTTCAATCTCACCGGCGGAAACATTTGGGAAAGCCTCGTTAACTTGGCCAATGAATTCACTAATACAAAATATAGTTATAACAAATGTTTTCAAAGCATATATAAGTACAAAAATAACCATTTAGACCTCAATCCATAGTTGGTAACTATAATATGTACCTAAAAAATGGGCTGACTTCGTCGCATTGTAAGAGAATATATGTGTGTGCGCAATTGTAGTCTTCGTATGAGAACCAGTCTTCCTCTCTTGTGATTCCGGCATGCCTACCAACTGCACAGAATATATCTGGGACATCAGAAACTGGATACGTTTGCGCGATGCCACCATCGTCGTACCTACGTGGAGCTCTTTTTCGTGTCCGGACAGTTGGAGAGAAGTAATATGAGCTGAAATGAGAGGTTTCTTCGGTTAAACTTCCCGCAACAATTGATCCCTCAACCCTAGCCAGGTTTTTTGCCTTTCCTTTTAAGTGTTTCATGAATCTCTCGAAAGGATACATCCAACGAAACTGAACGGGCCCTCCTAAATCGGCTTCGTGAGGAAGATGGACAGGAAGATGCTCCATAACATCAAAGAATGATGGAGGGAATATCTTCTCTAAGTTGCACAACAATATAGCGATGTTATTGTTTAGTTGTTGAATTCCATCCTCAGTCAGAGTTCGCACACACAGATCTCGAAAAAATGCGCCAACACCTAAAACCATAGTCCAATATCAACAAAAACAGAAATGTAATTTTTCACGCATCATTTGTTTAGATATTTATATATCGTCATAGAAAATATACTTGCAAGTGATTCATGCACGTTCGTTGGCAAAAGCTTTGCAAATGCGAAAGGCAATAATCTCTCCATAAACACATGACAATCATGACTCTTCATACCAGAAAATTTTTTCCCTTGCTCCACAGACTTAAAGAGTTTTGACACGTATCCATCTGGGAACTTAACTTCGGTGGAAACCCAGTTGAAGAATGTTGATTTGCCTTCGCTTGACAATCTAAAGATAGGCACTGGAGCTCTCCCATCTCCCGTGAGATGTAACTCAACTCTAGAGCATATAAGAGGCAAATCCAAGCGACTCTTCAAGTTGTCTTTAGACCTGCCTGAAACGTTTAAGATGGTGTGCATGATGTTATCGAAAATTTTTTTCTCAATGTGCATGACATCAAGATTGTGGCGCAATTGATGATCCTTCCAGTACGGTAGATCCCAGAAAATGCTCTTCTTATGCCAATTATGTTCGAGAAGGTATCCATCTGGGAGATTGGTCGGGATGTTAAGCTAGTTACCACCACGTTTTGCTGTGTCCTGAGCTCCCCAATAATCAAGTTGACCTTCAATTTGCTCTCCTGAAAGATATGGAGGTGGGGGGGATACGTACACGTTTGCCCTTTGTGAATAGTATTCTGTTCCCCCGGTACGGATGGTTCATAGGGAGAAACCTCCGGTGACAATCAAACCAACAAGATTTTCTACCATTTTTAAGTTGGAATGCATCTGTTTCATTTTGGCAATACGGACATGATAACCTACCATGTGTTGTCCAACCAGATAACATTCCGTACGCTGGAAAATCGCTTATCGTCCACATAAGCACAGCTCGCATGGTAAAATTCTTTTTCCTGGAGTAATCAAAAGTACGAACCCCATGAGACCACAACAAGTTCAACTCGTCAATCAGCGGCTGTAAAAACACATCAATAGATCTTCTTGGATGCTTCGGACCAGGGACTAAAATACTCAAAAACAGAAATTCCCTCTGCATGCACATATCAGGCGGAAGGTTATAAGGTGTCAATATAACCGGCCACAAAGAATATTGCCTGCCAGACATACCGAACGGACTAAAACCATCTGTACATAGGCCAAGATAAACATTGCGCTTCTCTTTAGCAAAATTAGAGTGTACCGATTTGAAGTGTTTCCAAGCTTTTGCATCAGAAGGATGATGAACTTCTCCTTCAATAGTTGAATGTTCCGCATGCCACCTCATTGATGCAGCTGTTCGTTCCGAATGGTATAGCCTTTGTAGCCTATCTGTTATGGGCAGGTACCACATTCTCTGCCACGGCACTTTACTTCTACCAGCTCCTTGGGGCTTAAATCTTGGTTTGTGGCAAAATTGACATTCCTGCAGATCTTCATCATCTTTCCAAAATATCATGCAATTGTCAATGCAAACATCTATCATCTGCGAGGGCAATCCTAAACTAGAGACTAGTTTTTGTATGTCGTAGTATGACTCAGCAGCTTGATTACCCTCTGGCAAATATTCTTTTAGAAAAGCTGCCCAATCATCCATGCAACTCTCAGATTGATTATGATCAGACTTTATTGTCATCATCCTAGATGCCAATGATAATTTAGACAGACCTTCCCTACAACCTTCATAGATTGGTTGGTTTGCAGAATCAAGCATATCATAAATTTTTTTAGCATCTGCATTGGGTTCCTCAACAACATCAGGAGTAGACATAACTCCAGGAAATGCATCGGTTACCATTTCTTCGAACCTATCATGTTCTAACCCGACATCATGATCATTTTCTATAACAAATTGATGCTGATCATATTGCTCATTCGAATAACCCTGATCCATAGGTTGGTAACTAGTACTACCCGAAGTTTCATCTTCATATCCCTCTCCATGATAAAACCAAACATAATATTCAGGTGTAAACCCTCTATTAAATAAATGCGTACCAACTGTATCAATTGTCTGCGGCCTCGAATTTTTGCACTTCCGACAGGGGCACACCATCACTCCGGTTCGTTGAATTGTAGGCACACTACTCGCTTGAGCCATGAAAATTTCAAGGCCGTTGAGGAACTCTTCTGAAAGCCCTCCATTTGCATCTTTACGTTGATACATCCAGCGTCTGAGTTCGTATATATCGCCCATTTTTTTTCTAAATTTTGTAAATTTTTTTTTTTTCCGAATTTTTTTTTTAAATAAAAGCTGAATGATTCTTGCAATGCGGGTGGGTGGGTATATATAGGAGAATTTAGCAGCGATTTAGCATCGATTTTGCATCGAATATTTAGCATCGAATTAGCATCGAATACCTTAGGGTCGATTTAGCATCGAATTAGCGTCGAGTTTGCACCCAGGTAGGTAAACCCGTGTTTAATGTGTCTCCTACCTACCAATTTGAGGCTAATTCGACGCTATATTCAACGCTACGTGATCGACGCTAAATCGATGCTAATGTTGCATCGATTTAGCGTCCAATTCAGTCTTTAACTGGAATTTCGACGCTAATTCGATGCTAATTTGCGTCGATTTAGCGTCGAATTTATTCGACACTACTTAGCGTCGAATTAGCGTCGAATATTTAGAACGACACAACTTCGACGCAATTTCGACGCTAAATTTCGACGCTAAATTACAGTTTTCTTGTAGTGAGAGAGGTTGTGGTAAGGAGAGAGATTGTGGGGGAGAGAGATGGTGGTTGTGGTGGAGAGAGAAAGGAAGATGGAGAGATGGTTGGAGAGAGAAGGAGAGAGTGAACTTTTGGTTTATGGTATTTTTGTCTTTTCAAGATGACATTGTGGCATTTTGAAAAAGATTCTAACATTATGGCATTTAAAAAAAAAAATTCAAAAATTATGGCATTCCTCATAATTTTCCCTTAGAAATATGCAGAGAAACCTTAATTGTTGTTCGTTAGTAAGAAGTGGTCAGACGCTTAAACACGAAGACAAAGATTTTCATTTCAACTTTATTTTGTGTTATTAACATTTGAGAGATAGTGTTGGAACAAAAGGGAGAATTTCACAAATGTCACTTTCGAATGCTATTTTTCATAAATATTATTATGAGATGTCAATTATTAAAAATGTCACTAATTAAAGCTTTTATTTCTTAAACCTTTCAATTATAAACTTTAAAGCTTGTTTTGATCCTTAATAAATTCTAAACTCTAATACAAAATAATGATCCCAAACATAAATAATATTTTAAATAAATGATTTAATGTTAATGGCATTTTCAAAATTTCTTTTGAAATATGAAATTTTAAAAAAAAATTATTTCAAAGGGTTATTGGATCAAATAACCATAAAAAAAATTAAAACCAACAAACTAACCAAAATGGCCTTATGTGGCAAAATCTTGAGAAATTTTGAGAAAAACCATTTTGAAGTGTCATTTTTCAAAAATATCACTTTTTAAAATTTTTGCAAAAATGCCACTTTTTCAACATTATTGATTCATTATATTATTAATGTTTGAGTTAGGGTTTACTTTTGAGGGTTTATGTTTGTTAGGGGTTAAAATAATTTTTAGGGTTTAGAATTTTAAGATTTAGGCTTTAATAATCTATAATTAGTGGCATTTTTACAAATGAACAATTCATTGTGGTATTTTTGAAAAGTGACACACCAAAAGTGTCATTTTTGCAATTGTCCCCAAAATCTTAACCCTTAGATATATGGGTTTTTGTTAGTTTGTTAGTTTTATTTTTTTTTTGGTTATTGAACAAATTCACCCTTTTTCAAAAGTGTCATTTTACATAACTTTCCAAAAAAAAAAAAAAACACTTCACAGAAAGATTTTGCAATAAGATTACGTGATGAACGCGTTGTGGAAAATATCCACATCATAATGCGATGGACCAACGCCAGTGGGAGGGCTTTTGTAGGAAACAATTGGGTGGACTTCGTTGTTTTGCGGGCAAGACCGGTTCAACAGTATTACGAGTCTTTGTTACAAAGACGACGATTTTAATTGCACAACGCTGGAGATCTCGTGTAAGCTTATCTCCATTAATATGCATATTTGTTAATAAATCGCATCATCTGGAATTCGAACCCCAGATCTCCGGGTGTAGAAGCATTAATTAACCCTTGGTTAAACCATTGAGCTAGATAGATTTCCATTTGAGCCTATTATTTAAAAAACCTTAACTAAAGAAAAAATTATATAGCTTTTTGTTTTTGTCCGAAAATTCTATAGCTTTTTTCATGTGAAATCTTCATTAGATTTTTTATAAAAGACACATATTTTTTTGTTATAAAAAATTATAAAAGACATACTTTTTAAATATGTTCTTTTCCGATTCCAAAACGTTTCTGAAACTAGAGACGAACCATGAGTTTCTATGTAATGTAACCTTGATTATGAGACAGAGACCAATTGATTTTGAGTTTAGTGCTTGATTTACCATACCATATGCAGACTCATCGCAATCCCGGAAATGTTGGTTTGAAGGGATTTCCCAAAGGTTTTGTTAGGGGATTTCTTTTTTAGCTTATGACATATGCTGGTGTTTTCTTATGAATCTTTAATAAGATGGTTTTGTTTTTTAAAGGTGCGAAATTGATTACTGAAAAGCTAAAATTCCGTTGTTGATGGGTCCTCGACCGGGCCTAGTGCATATCTTCATTATGAGACTAGACTGTGTGAACAACCACCGTTATCTTAGACTTCCGATTTTTGTGTCTAGCTCGTTTAGCGACGGTATATCAGTTTGACGAATTGAACATTTAGAAACTTCAGGGAAACTTCCAGTGTTCTTTTAATAGTAAGAACCAAACATATGCAAACACACACAGCTTTTGCTATAATCTTTAGGGGAAAATGAAGCAGAGGAGTTTCTTATCAGTCCTCTGTTTTGTCCTCATAAGCTTCTGTGTTGCTTCTGTTTCAGCACAAACGTGCATACAAAACCATAAAAACTTCATACCAAACGGTACATACGATGAAAATCGCCGTCTCATCCTCTCTTCTCTTCCTTCCAATGCCGCAGCTCAAGATGGCTTCTTCTACAACGGTTCTATCGGACAAGAACCGAACCGCGTCTTCGCTATAGGGATGTGCATCCCAGGATCAGATGCAGGTGACTGTTCCGATTGTATCAAGTCTGTGTCAAACTGGTTAGTACTGGATTGTCCTAACCAGACAGACGCATATAATTGGGGAACTGAACCAACGATTTGCCTTGTCCGCTACTCCAACACTTCTTTCACAGGATCTGCAGATTATTGGGAAATTACACCGCGGTATTTGGTCTACAACACTGCAGAGATCACCTCAAATTTAACAAATTTCACGGCCGTATGGGAAGATTTAATTAGTCGTATGATTGCTGCAGCCTCCGCATCAAGAAGCACACCATCGTCTAGTAATAACCATTACACAGCTAATGTTGCAGCCTGGACAAAATTCCAGAATATATATGCATTGATGCAATGCACGCCAGATATTTCTTCTCG
The DNA here is from genome assembly GCA_964056655.1 of Arabis hirsuta. Taxonomy (NCBI): domain Eukaryota; kingdom Viridiplantae; phylum Streptophyta; class Magnoliopsida; order Brassicales; family Brassicaceae; genus Arabis; species Arabis hirsuta. The sequence continues at coordinate 6,476,915 of OZ053303.1, read as the reverse complement.
TGATTGTGACAACTGTCTGCGACAAAACGTGATTGATTACCAGTCCTTGTATGGACAGAAGACAGGAGGCTATGTTATGCGGCCAATCTGCTTTTTCCGGTGGCAATTGCTTGTTTTCTCTAAGGCTTTTGAAAAAAATATGTCGGCTCCTCCTCCTCCTCCTCGTCCTCTACGACGTCAACCACCTCCTGCAGGCAACCGGGCCATGAAGACAGACAATAGTAAGTCCTTGCAAAGTTATGATTTTGAGTACTGTCACAAGAACCTGCCTAAAGATTCAAAGTTTTTTTTTTTTTTTTTTTTTTTATAAAAGGCTTTCTAGTAAATTGCATTAAAAAAGTTACAAGGATGTGATTGTTTAGATCATATAGTTCAAAGAAAAACTTGAAAGATAGTTAAGTAGCATAGAGTGTGTGGTTATGATATAATAGTTGTAGGAATATATGTCTTTGATAATATTCCTAGGGAATTGGTCTCCGGCCTTGGCCACGTTTTCCATTGTTTCCTTTTCCATCCACCGTGATCCATTGCATTTCTTGAACTTTTACCGTGGGTTTGATTGGCCTACCTACGTCGAGTCCATTGAAAAGTAAGATTCAAAGGTTATATGGTTAATTTTTTACTTTTGCAGGTAGCGGGAAAATCTCAAAGAGAACTATTGCAGTAATTGTAGTTGCTGCTGCTGTAGTCATCGTCATCATCGTCATCTCAGTATATCTTGCTTGCCGGTTTTGTCGGAAGGGAAAATCATATAAAGAAGTTGAAGTTAATCAAAGTGAGTGTTGTTCATGTGGTTTTGTTTGGCCTCTATTTTATAGTGTATGAAACTAATTAAAACCATTTATTCTAACTATAGCTGGTATTTCAAGTGTACGCTCGCTGAAATACGATTTCAAGACGATTGAAGCTGCAACAAATAAATTTTCAGCGAGAAACAAAATCGGTCGAGGTGGATTTGGAGATGTTTTCAAGGTGTCATTTCTTTAGCTAATTGGTTCATTACTTCTCTTGAAAAACTTAGATTTACAGAGTCAAAGCACACTGATCGCATGATGTTATTTGCAGGGTACGTTGGCTAATGGAGACGAAGTTGCAGTGAAAAGGTTGTCAAGGACATCAAGACAAGGTGAGAAAGAATTCAAGAATGAGGTCGTTGTTGTCGCAAAACTACAGCATAACAATCTGGTTAGACTACTTGGTTTTTCGGTCAAAGGAGAAGAAAAGATACTCGTCTACGAGTTTGTGCCAAACAAAAGTCTCAATTGTTTCCTTTCTGGTAAGAATAAATGACTAGTTAATGCTCTGAAACCTTAGTTCTTGATCTCATAGTCTAATGGATCTATATATGAGATGTGCAGACCCTACACAACAAGTGCAGTTAGACTGGACAAAACGTTACAACATAATCACGGGAATCAGTCGTGGGATTCTATATCTTCATCGAGATTCACGGCTCAGAATCATACACCGTGACCTCAAAGCGGATAACATTCTCTTGGAAGCCGATATGAACCCGAAAATTTCTGATTTTGGGATGGCAAGGATCTTCCGCATCGACCAAAGTGTAGCTGACACAGAGAGGCCAGCTGGAACTTTGTAAAATACTCTTATTTCCATTTGATATGGCTTCTGAATTGAATTTTCAAGAATATTTTTTCAAGAATATACACTTAATCTTGCAGCGGTTACATGCCCCCGGAATATGTGAACCAAGGCATCTTCTCAATGAAATCGGATGTGTACAGCTTTGGAGTCTTAATCCTTGAGATTATATGCGGCAAGAAGAACAGCGACTTCTACACTGCGACTCAGAATTTGGTCACATACGTGAGTACCTAAAAAGAACAATAAAGTCTTAGAGTATGATCCTATATTAATATGTTGTACCAGTAAGCTTCTTTATTGATAAGTAACTAAAATTGTGTTACAGGCTTGGAGGTTATGGAGAAATGGGTCACCACTAGATCTCGTGGATTCAATGATTGCAAATAATTATCAGAGCGAAGAAGTGAATAGATGCATCCACATCGCGCTCTTATGCGTTCAAGAAGACCCAACCGATCGTCCCAACTTGCCGACAATCAACATGATGCTCAGTACCAACACCATCCTTCTACCTGTTCCTCAACCACCTGGATTGCTCTTTCCGGATACGCCCAACCGATCTACGATGAGTTCCGATTACCAAAGTTTCAATGATGAAACTTGATCCATTAAGACATTGGAACTGTTCGACGTAAACCATTTTCAGGTATTTCAGTTAAAATTGTAATGAGTTATTCAAAAGTTATGTTTATGTGAATTGTGATATATAATCATCATTTCTATTTTCTGCACTTGGTTATGAGATCCTATAATTTGTACTTTTGGGTCCATAATTTAATCAGTATACAAATTTATGAATAAATAGGATAATATATGATTGGATGAAACAGAGGATGTTTATTTATTTACTTGGTTATAATCTGTGCGTATTACTCTTACTCTGTTTCATCCAATCATATATTATCCTACTTTACTTCTTGGGACTCATGCTCTTCTCCTCTTGTTCTTGTTTGATATCAACCTCGCGCGTCTTTCGGCTTTCACATTATAGATTTTCTCATTTTAGGGTTTCGCTTTTTGATTTAGCAGCGCTTTTGTATCAAGGTTAGTTCACGACATTTCGAGTTCGATGTAATTAGAAAACGAGGTGAATTTTTTGGATAAGAAGTGATACTGTTAAATTTATTTGTAATTGATGATTTGTTGCTTATCATCAATCAAATTCTCAGAATTTTCATTTTCTATTTTGTCGTCCTCTGAAAATGTATGTTGATTTTTCTTGTTCTTCTTGATACTAAATGAATTTTATTTCCAAGAATATTCTTGGAAAAGTCTACTTAGATCAAATATAATTGAGAAGGAACTGATATGTCAATGTCATCTTCTCTGTCCATGGCAATTTGCAGAGTAAAGTAAGTGTCGTATTAAAGTGACAAGACACGTATAGATATGTAAGGTATGCATACATATCTTACATTTCTACTTTCTTTAAGCTCCAAAGCATCAAAATGAAACAGCTTAGTCTCTTGTCAATCTTGTGGATTGTTCTTGGAAGCTTTGGTGTTGTTTCTGCACGACCATGCTTGAACACCGGATATTTTAGGCCCAATAGTACATATGACACAAACCGTGGCCTTGCTCTCTCTTCGCTAGCTTCTAATGTCAAGGCTTTTAACGGATTCTACAATCTGTCGATTGGCGAAGGTACTGATCGAGTGTATGGAGTGGCGATGTGTATCCCAGGTGCTGAAGCAGGGCTATGCTCAGATTGTATTGGAGAGGCGTCAGAAAGTTTATTACAGAGTTGTCCTAACCAGACAGAAGCCTTTACATGGTCTGGTGGAGGTGAAACTCTTTGTATGGTACGTTACTCCAACCATTCATTTTCCGGGTCACTTGATATGGACCCTCCTTCATCAGGATACAATGTTCGGGATATCAAATCTAATTTAACAGAGTTTGATGAAATATGGAAGGAATTATCGGTTCGTATGATTGTTTCAGCTTCCATGGGGATGGGCTCATCATTATCTGATCATAAGTACTATGCAGCCGAGACTGCGGCCTTGAAGGCTTCTGAGAATATATACGCATTAATGCAATGTACTCCTGATTTATCTCCTGGAGATTGTAAAATCTGTTGAGAGGTAAACTTGATTTTGGATCAAGTTTAAATATTGGGCTAACAATTCAATAATCTTATGTTAGGCCAAACCCAATACTTATCCATGTTCTAGAAATTTGTCTAGAAAATATCTAAATCACCACCTCCTTAAAATGTTCTAGAAAATAGTAGAAAATAAAAATCTAGATATTTCTATGAAATTATCTAGATTTTTGTAATAAAATAATGATAGAATTCTCTAGATTTAGAACTAAAATATTCTAGATATTTTGTACTTTGGAGGCTATAAATACCTCCTTCCCCTTTCATTTGTAATCAAGTTGTTCTAAATTGTTCCAAATTGTTTTCAAGAAAATTTCTAAGTAATAAAAACTCTTACTTCTTAAAATTCTATTCTCTCCCAAATTTCTCAAACACTTTCTCCACCACCTTAAAGTTTTTATTTCCAACAAAGTGGTATCAGAGCTTCAAGATCCTAGAGATGGCAAGTAACGGCATTCCGTTCCAAGTCCCGATGCTCACAAAGAGCAACTACGACAATTGGAGTCTAAGGATGACGGCGATTCTAGGAGCACATGACGTGTGGGAGATAGTTGTGAAAGGCTACGTCGAACCGGAGAATGAAGGTAGTGTATCTCAAACTCAAAAGGATAGTTTGAGAGACTCAAGGAAGAGAGACAAGAAAGCTCTCTGTCTAATCTATCAAGGATTAGATGAAGACACGTTTGAGAAGGTCGCGGGAGCAAAGTCGGCCAAAGAAGCGTGGGAGAAGCTTCAAACCTCTTACAAGGGAGTGGAGCAAGTTAAGAAGGTACGTCTTCAAACTCTAAGAGGAGAATTTGAAGCGTTGCAAATGAAGGAAGGTGAACTCGTGTCCGATTACTTCTCAAGAGTCTTAATGGTTACTAATAACCTTAAGAGAAATGGAGAGAAGTTAGATGAAGTAAGAATCATGGAGAAAGTTCTTAGATCGTTGGATCCAAAATTTGAGCATATTGTCACCGTTATAGAGGAGACAAAAGATTTAGAGGATATGACAATGGAGCAACTTCTTGGATCCCTACAAGCATATGAAGAAAAGAAGAAGAAAAAGGAAGATATCGCCGAACAAGTGCTCAAGATGCGGATTGATCAAACTAAAGAAGAAACCGGTCAAAGTTATCAAAGGCGTGGTGGTGGTCAAATCAGAGGACGTGGTCGTGGATACGGAAATGGAAGAGGTTGGAGGCCATATGAAGACAAAACCAACCAAAGAGGAGAAAACTCATCAAGAGGTCGCGGGAGAGGAAGCTTAAAATCAAGCTACGATAAGTCAAGCATTAAATGCTACAATTGTGGAAAGTATGGTCATTATGCTTTTGAATGTAAAGCTTCTAACAACAAAAGAGTCGAGGAGAAGGCAAACTATGTTGAAGAAATAAATCAAGAAGGAGATATGTTGTTGATGGCTTACAAGAATGATGAACGAGAAGAAAATCACAAGTGGTACCTTGATAGCGGTGCAAGCAATCACATGTGCGGCCGAAGAAGCATGTTCGTGGAGCTTGATGAATCGGTGAAAGGAAATGTGGCTTTAGGAGATGAATCGAAGATGGAGGTGAAAGGTAAAGGAAATATTCTCATCCGATTGAAGAATGGAGATCACCAATTTATATCAAACGTTTATTATATCCCAAGCATGAAGACCAACATCTTGAGCCTTGGACAACTCTTAGAGAAAGGTTATGATATTCGACTAAAAGATAATCATCTTTCTATAAGATACCAAGGAAGCAATCTCATTACCAAAGTGCCGATGTCAAAAAACCGAATGTTTGTCCTTAACATTCAAAGTGACATCGCGCAATGTCTCAAGATGTGCTACAAAGAGGAGTCATGGCTTTGGCATCTTCGATTCGGGCATCTCAACTTTGGAGGATTGGAGCTACTTTCGAAGAAACAAATGGTGAGAGGTTTGCCTTGCATCAAACATCCAAATCAAGTGTGTGAAGGATGTTTACTTGGAAAACAATTCAAAATGGGTTTTCCAAAGGAGTCAAGCACAAGAGCTCGGAAGCCGCTGGAACTCATACACACAGATGTGTGTGGTCCGATCAAACCAAGATCACTCGGTAAAAGTAACTACTTCCTTCTCTTCATTGATGACTTTTCAAGAAAAACATGGGTCTATTTTTTAAAGGAAAAATCAGAAGTGTTTGAAAATTTTAAAAAGTTTAAAGCCCATATCGAGAAGGAAAGTGGCCTTGTGATCAAAGCCATGAGATCTGACCGTGGAGGAGAGTTCATATCCAAAGAATTTCAGAAGTATTGTGAAGATAATGGCATTCGAAGACAATTGACGGTGCCAAGATCCCCTCAACAAAATGGAGTAGCGGAAAGGAAGAATAGGACAATTCTTGAAATGGCGAGAAGCATGCTCAAAAGTAAGAAACTACCAAAGGAGTTTTGGGCAGAAGCAGTTGCATGCGCGGTTTATATTTCAAATCGTTCTCCAACAAGAAGTGTTTGGGGGAAAACACCACAAGAAGCTTGGAGTGGAAGGAAGCCCGGTGTCTCTCATCTAAGAGTCTTTGGAAGTATTGCTCATGTTCATGTGCCGGACGAGAAGAGGAGCAAACTAGATGAAAAAAGCGAGAAGTATACCTTCATTGGATATGATGCTAACTCCAAAGGCTACAAGCTCTACAATCCTTATACAAAGAAGAAAATCACCAGTCGAAATGTGATCTTTGATGAAGAAAGAGGTTGGGATTGGAGATCAAATGATGAAGAGTATAATTTCTTTCCATGTGTTGAAGAAGATGAAGTGGAGCAACCAAGAGAGGAGCCCGTAACACCACCAACTTCACCTACACCAAATTCTCAAGGAGATGAAAGTTCGAGTGAAAAGACTCCACGTTTTAGAAGTCTTGAAGAGATCTATGAGGTAACTGAAAATCAAGACAATCTTACCTTGTTCTGTCTATTTGCGGATTGTGAGCCCATGAACTTCCAAGAAGCTATGGAAGAGAAGACATGGAGAAATGCAATGGATGAAGAGATCAAGGCAATACAAAAGAATGATACTTGGGAATTAACATCACTTCCAAATGGGCACAAGGCGATTGGTGTGAAATGGGTGTATAAAGCAAAGAAGAACCCTAAAGGAGAAGTTGAAAGGTACAAGGCAAGATTGGTGGCAAAGGGCTATAGTCAAAGAGCCGGAATCGACTATGATGAGGTATTCGCTCCTGTTGCTCGTTTAGAAACTGTTCGACTAATCATTTCATTGGCGGCTCAAAACAATTGGAAAATACATCAAATGGATGTCAAATCAGCCTTCTTAAATGGAGATCTTGAAGAAGAAGTTTACATTGAACAACCTCAAGGCTATATAGTCAAGGGAAAAGAAGACAAAGTCTTGAGATTGAAAAAGGCGCTTTATGGCTTGAAACAAGCCCCAAGAACTTGGAATACTCGAATTGATAAGTATTTCAAGGAGAAATGCTTCATCAAGTGTCCATATGAGCATGCACTCTATATCAAAATTCAAAATGGAGATATATTGATTGCATGCTTATATGTAGATGACTTGATATTCACCGGTAGCAATCCAAGCATGTTCGAGGAGTTCAAGATGGAGATGACAAAGGAGTTCGAGATGACGGACATTGGATTAATGTCTTATTACCTTGGGATTGAAGTTAAACAAGAAGACAATGGAATCTTCATTACTCAAGAAGGCTATGCTAAAGAGGTACTAAAGAAGTTCAAGATGGATGATTCAAACCCAGTTAGCACACCAATGGAATGTGGAGCCAAGTTGTCTAAGCACGAAGAAGGAGAAAGTGTGGATCCAACACTCTTTAAGAGATTAGTTGGAAGTTTACGCTACTTGACATGCACAAGACCTGACATCTTATATGCGGTTGGAGTTGTTAGTCGTTACATGGAGCAACCAACAACAACTCATTTCAAGGCAGCTAAGAGGATTCTTCGCTATATCAAAGGTACCATAAACTTTGGCTTATATTACTCTGTTTCTAACGATTACAAGCTTGTTGGATATAGCGATAGCGACTGGGGTGGCGATGTAGATGATCGAAAAAGCACAAGTGGTTTTGTGTTCTATATTGGAGATACGGCTTTCACATGGATGTCGAAGAAGCAGCCGATTGTAACTCTTTCTACATGCGAAGCGGAGTACGTAGCAGCCACTTCTTGTGTTGGTCATGCTATTTGGTTACGGAACCTATTAAAGGAACTGAGTTTGACACAAGAGGAGCCAACAAAGATCTTTGTGGACAACAAGTCAGCTATTGCTTTGGCAAAGAACCCAGTCTTCCATGATCGAAGTAAGCACATTGACACACGCTATCATTACATCAGAGAGTGTATTATCAAGAAGGAAGTGCAGTTGGAGTATGTGAAGACGAATGATCAAGTAGCTGATATTTTCACTAAAGCACTTAAGCGCGAAGACTTTATCAAGATGAGGAGTTTGCTTGGAGTAGCAAAATCAAGTTTAAGAGGGGGTGTTGAGAGGTAAACTTGATTTTGGATCAAGTTTAAATATTGGGCTAACAATTCAATAATCTTATGTTAGGCCAAACCCAATACTTATCCATGTTCTAGAAATTTGTCTAGAAAATATCTAAATCACCACCTCCTTAAAATGTTCTAGAAAATAGTAGAAAATAAAAATCTAGATATTTCTATGAAATTATCTAGATTTTTGTAATAAAATAATGATAGAATTCTCTAGATTTAGAACTAAAATATTCTAGATATTTTGTACTTTGGAGGCTATAAATACCTCCTTCCCCTTTCATTTGTAATCAAGTTGTTCTAAGTTGTTCCAAATTGTTTTCAAGAAAATTTCTAAGTAATAAAAACTCTTACTTCTTAAAATTCTATTCTCTCCCAAATTTCTCAAACACTTTCTCCACCACCTTAAAGTTTTTATTTCCAACAAAATTTGTCTACGACAAAGTGTTGATGACTATCAGGACTGTTGCCATGGGAAGCGAGGTGGCTATGTTTATAGGCCAAACTGTATTTTTCGGTGGGATCTGTATCCGTTTAATGGGGCATTTGATCATATGACATCGACAGTGCGTCAACCTCCACCTTCTTTCAAACCTTTTGTGTCTAATGGAACCTACACAGCCCAAGAAGGTTTGTTATATTATCTCTTTTTTTATTTAAATGAATGTTAAATTTGTTCAAACCAAATAAACGTTTTTCAAAATGTTGTTACGGTGTTTTGAATTGTAGACGATACAAAACAGAGAGATACATAGAGTTTATTATACTATTTCATTAAATCTAGAGTGTTCTGTTTCACATTTTGTAAATTATTTTATTCTATTCTTATCTGTTTGGCTTGTGCAGATAGTAAAACAACCTCAAAGGGAATCATAGTGACAATTGTTGTTCTTGTTGTTATTATCGTCTTTGTACTGCTTGCTCTCGCATTTGCTGTTTGCAGGATGAGGAAGTCACGCCAACCATTTAATCACCAGTGTGAGTTGCTTTGCGTTTTTCCTATATTGGCCCCTTATCTAAAAGGCAGATAGCAATAAGAAGTATACATATTTCCATAAAACTGCGGTCTGGTTTTGCGGATTGTATGGTGGATTTCAAAATTAAATTAAATATGCATTTCTGTATGCAGCAGCTGGTATTGATATTACAAGTACACACTCACTGCAATTTGATTACAAGACGATCGAAGATGCAACAGATAAGTTTTCAGAGAGCAACAAGATTGGTTGTGGTGGATTTGGAGACGTTTTCAGGGTTTACTTTCTTAGACCTTCTTATATGTTTATGCCTAGAAAGATCACATAACACATCCAGGACATGTGGTGATATATATGTTGTTATATTCTTTTTAAGGTGTGCTTCCCGAAGGGACAGAAATCGCGGTAAAAAGGCTGTCAAAAACCTCGGGACAAGGCGCACAAGAGTTCAAGAACGAGGCTGTTCTGGTGGCAAAGCTTCAGCATAGAAATCTGGTTAGGCTTCTCGGATTCTGTTTGAAAGGAGAAGAGAAGATACTTGTCTACGAGTTTGTGCCCAACAAAAGCCTCGATTACTTCCTTTTTAGTAAGTCCAGTTTAATACATATGTTTAATGATCCTTCTTTAATTATTCTTGAAAGTTGTGTTGCAAATGATTCTACATTTTATATCCAGACCCATCAAAACAAGGCTTGCTTGACTGGTCAACACGATACAATATCATTGGAGGGATTGCTCGAGGAATTCTTTATCTTCATCAGGATTCACGACTTATAATCATACACCGTGACCTCAAAGCAAGTAACGTTCTCCTTGATGCTGATATGAACCCAAAAATTGCAGATTTTGGAATTGCCAGGATTTTTGGGATGGACCAAACTCGAGCTGAGACACGCAGGATAGTTGGAACCTAGTAAACACTTTTAACCACTCAAATGAAGTTTGAAAATGTTTTTCTTGTGCATAAATTTACATTCTTTTGGTGCTCTACCAGTGGTTACATGTCTCCAGAGTATGCAATGCAAGGCCATTTCTCCATGAAGTCTGATATCTACAGCTTTGGAGTCTTAGTTCTTGAGATCATAAGCGGAAAGAAAACCAGCCGCTTAGACCAGACGGACGGTAATATTAGCAACTTGGTTACACATGTGAGTACTAAAAAAACCAAATTTGAAAAATTTAACTTCTAAAGTTGTGAAGTTTGTGAGCAGTAATAAAATTTGGTTATTATGTTAGGCCTGGAGGCTTTGGAGAGAGGGTTCGCCATCAGAGCTCGTTGATCCGTTCATTGGAGAGAACTATGATACCAACGAAGCTACACGATGCATCCACATCGCGCTACTATGTGTTCAAGAAGATCCTGCAGATCGTCCGACATTGCCTTCAATCACCTTGATGCTCACTAGTAACACAATTACTCTACCAGTCCCTAAACAACCTGGTTTTTTAATCCAAAGTAGATTTGATCAAGACTTTGTAGCCGAAGGACTAGAATCAAATTCCACGTTAAGATGTGTTCATAATTCTATGAATGGCGCATCGTTTACTGATTTAGAGCCTCGTTAAGTTGGAAATATTCTCTGAGTGAGAGTATGTACATGAGCATTTTCTTCCACTACACTGTAAAATTTAGATTTTTGTTGAACATTTAACTTATGATATCCATCTTATATATCTCCAAGTTTAAGGCAAATATTATTGCTCCTATATCATTATAACATGAAGAAGCATGAAGTTGAGAACAGAACGGTCTTTTCTGGCCATCTTTATAGATCGGTTTGTTTGGTGAAAAAGTTTTCATTCAAATAGATACACCCGGTCCGAGTTTTCGGATATTTATCGACTGGATCTGGTCAAATAATTCTCAATTGAATCATTGACCCATCAACTTCAACTTCAACTTCAATACACTTGCAACTCTTAGGCCATGTCTACTACAACTTGGTCGGTGTAAAACGTGTTAGCTTCATCGAACCAATTCTCATTTCATTATCAAGTATTTTCAAATTTGGTTTTTTGTTTAGATGTTGATACAACGGAGACATACTATTCGAAAAGACAGAATTAGTCACATCAATTCCAAAATATATTATATTTGTGAAGAAGCTAACAAGTCTTCATATTTGTCTTTACTCTGTTTTTGTCAAATTCCACGAAAAATACCAAGAAGACAAATTTCCCCTAATAAATGATCACTCATTTTCAATCTCATGTTCGTGGAAAATAAGAGTCCAGAAAAATGGCTATTAGTGGGTATCTCATTTGCTTCAGTTGTTCACAAAAAAAAAAAAAAAACACATTACCACTAAGAAATGTCTTTACTATTCCTCTGGTTTATCCTTACAAGCACTAGTCTTGTCTCTGCACTTCCATGCATAAACACAAGCCTTTTTACACCTAATTCTACTTTCGACACTAACCGTCGCTTTATCCTCACGTCTCTTCCTTCAAATGTCACATCTCACTATGGCTTCTACAACGGCGCAATAGGTCAATCACCAAACAGAATCTATGCTGCAGGGATGTGTATTCCAGGCAGTGATGAAGACTCTTGCGCAGGTTGTATCTTGTCTGCTTATAACTTCTTACGCGAGACCTGCCTCCAAGAGAAAAAAGCTCTTGATTGGTTATCAAATAGAACAATGTGTATGATCCGTTACTCCGATACTTCCTTTATTGGTTCTTTAGAGTTAGAGCCGCGTCGTGAATACCTCAACCTTAACGGTTTCAAAACGAATCAAACGGATTTTTCTAGAGTATGGAGTGAATTAACTCACCGTATGATTGAAGAAGCTTCCTCAAGCACAGATGGAACGTGGTCCGGCCCAAAGTACTATGTAGCCGATGTAGCGGCCTTGCCTGATTCACTGACTCTCTATGCATTCATGCAATGCACACCTGATTTGTCTCCTGCTCAGTGTAATCTCTGCTTAAAAGAAAGTGTTAGTAACTATCAGAAGTGTTGCCTTGATCGGCAAGGAGGCCGTATTCTAAGGCTAAGTTGCTGTTTCCGGGCAGAGTTATATCCATTTGGTGGAGCTTTTACTGTCATGACAGCAAAACCTCTGTCGCAACCTCCACTGTCTTTAAACAAGACAGGTAAGTCCTTTGCAAAGCTATGAGTAATGTCATTCGAACCTGTCAAACAGATTCAATACTTATGTATTGTATGGTTTTGAACTTTGGCAGATAGCAGAAAATTTTCAATGGGAACTATTGCTGCAATTGTTGTTCTCATAGTAGTCATTATTATCATCTTCTTGGTACTGCTTGCTCGACGATCTGCTCGGAGGAGAAAATCATATCAAGAAATTGATCTTGATCAATGTGAGTGTTGTTAATTTTCTTTTCTTTGACCTCTTAGCTTTTAGCACATAGTCTATGGAAATAAGAATATTGAGCAGACTAGCAGATGATGGTTAGAATTTGTTGGTGATATCCAGTATTGTGTCTTTGATTTGATTATGCAGCTGGTATTACGACTGTAAATTCCCTCCAATTAGATTTTAAAACAATTGAAGCTGCAACTGGCAAATTTACAAAGACTAACAAGCTCGGTGAAGGTGGATTTGGCGAAGTTTACAAGGTACAAATATATTCTTCAACTAGATGGTTCATTAGTACTGTCGTTGAAACAACTTGGAATTACAGAGTTATAGTAAGCTGATCTTATCATCTTCCATTTGTAGGGCACGTTAGTTGGTGGTACAGAAGTAGCAGTGAAGAGGCTGTCAAAAACATCAGAACAAGGCTCACAAGAGTTCAAAAACGAGGTTGTTCTTGTCGCGAAACTTCAGCATCGGAACCTTGTTAAGCTCCTCGGGTTTTGTCTTGAAGGAGAAGAAAAGATACTTGTTTATGAGTTTGTCCCCAACAAGAGTCTCGATTATTTCCTCTTTGGTATGTGGAAGTTAGCATTTGATTGACTTATTTGATTGAAAAGTATAAATGGCTAATAACTGCTTGTGTATGTGCAGACCCTACAAAGCGAGGTCAGTTAGACTGGTCAAAACGATACAACATTATCGGGGGAATCACACGAGGAATTCTATACCTTCATCAAGATTCACGTCTCACAATCATACACCGTGATCTCAAAGCCAGCAACATTCTCTTAGATGCTGATATGAACCCGAAAATCGCTGATTTTGGAATGGCAAGGATCTCTGGAATAGACCAAAGTGTAGCAAACACAAAAAGGATAGCCGGGACATTGTAAAATACTATTTACCCTATGAACAAAAAGACTCAAGAATCTTTTCTTTACCAAACTAATTTAATATTTCTTGTGTGTTGAATCTCGCAGCGGCTACATGCCTGATATAATGCGTTTTTGGCGCATTCTAACCTTTATTTTGTAGGTTTTTATCGAGTCTTTCACTCTCTTTTGAGCCTTTCTAGGTACAAAAGTGGCTAGAAACAAAGATTGGAGTCTTGCAAATGGACTTGGCGAAAAAGAAGGAAAATAGAATCTTTTTCGAAGATTCTGCCCAGAAGGAGCACCTGCTGCCCAGAAGAAGCACCTGCACCAAACGTGGTGCTCTCGCTGCCTGGAAGATCCCAATATGGAAAGTTCATTTAAACCTAATTTTAAAACCCTAGGTTTGAGGGCAGCCGCCAAGGCCTATAAAAAGGCAATTCACGCAGGCAAAAAAGGGAGAGCCGGCCGCAACACACAAGCAGAGAGAGAGAGATCGCGAGTGAAAGAAGTAAGGAGAGAGATCGAAAGGAGAGAAAGAGATTCGATACTCACTTCTGGAAACTTTCATCACGCCACAGA